>CM062805.1:1278514268-1279261768 GCA_031772625.1 Pinus tabuliformis
GTTGGTGAAAATATTATTGTTTAATTTTGTTGTAGTATTTGCCCACTATTTAATTTGTCAATCCGAGGTCCGTAGACTTACGAGACACATGCACTATATGTGCAGGACTGAAGTGGAACTAATCTAATCTAATCTAAATTACTGAAATCAAATTAATCTAGAAAAGCATTGAAACACTAACTAGGAAAGCAGGAAATTGGAAAAGCTATGCAACATGTGAAGAATTTGAATGACAAACAACATATGTGAGCTCACAACAATAAAATTATCTCAAATTATATTACAAGAATCAAATTACAAATCATGAAAGCATAACAATAAAATATGAAAAACTAAGAATTCCTTTCGATTATTCATCATTATCAAAATGAAGAGAGAGCACTCTCTTATATACATGAGGAAGATAACCATCTCATAATTACATATCCAATATTCTCTCAAGCACTCTCAACTAATTTCCCATTTTTACAAGATATGATCCCTTTGAATCCTCCACAAATCTCTCAAGCATTTTCAACTACTTTCCCATTATTACAAAATATGATCCCTTTGAATCCTCCACAAATCTCTCACATATCTTGGATAAGATATGCTAACCAAATCCTCTATGATTTTCTCCTTAGGAATAGGCTTGCATAATTATCTCCTTAATATGGTGGAGGAGATATGGATAAGATATGCCAACCAAATCCTCCATGATTTTCTCCTTAGGAATAGGCTTGCATAATTATCTCCTTAATATGGTGGAGGAGATATTTGAGAAGTCTCTTGGAATTAATTCTTCACATATTTCCTACACATCACAAAACTCACATATTCTTGAGATATATATAAAAATATGTATATTTTTTAATATTTAATCATAAATTCACTTGTAATACAAAAATGAATAAAATGGAAAATAAGAAGGTGAAACCCAAATGTATTTATGAAAATGATATGATAAAAGGTTAATGGGATGATGAAATGTAAGGAATAGTGAAGAAAAAGGTGGATGAAAATATGCCATTTCTGAGTCCCAACATCCTCCCCAACGGAACTTGTTGCATGTCCTCATACACCCATGCATGGGTCTCTTTAAGAACATTTGGCATCTTGAACTTTGGCTTTTACATGATGATGTCTTTTAATAATGAATGTTTCCAGGATATGTGAAAGACATGAGTAACAACTTACATTTTCTTATGGTTGTTTCTTGTGTGACAACCATGAATACAAAGAATGTTGGTTCTTGTGTTAACAACATTCATTTCGTTTTCTGTTCTCTTTTCTTCAATAATAATGTAAACACTCACTGGAAATCATAATGTGCATACGAAAGCCCTTTTGTAATATTAATGAAGCATGCCAATATTGCGTATGAAGCAAAGTGCAACAAAGTATCATTGGAAAACAAATGTTGGTGAATGGTAAATGAGAAAAATGGACTGATAGTGGTGAAGAAATGGAATCATGGTAGTGAATATGTAGTGAATATAGTGCCCCCCCCAACTGAATTGGAAAAGAAATACAACATGTGAAGAATTTGAATGACAAACAACATATGTGAGCTCACAACAATAAAACTATCTCAAATTATATTACAAGAATCAAATTACAAATTATGAAAGCATAACAATAAAATATGAAAAAATAAGAATTCCTTTCATTATTCATCATTATCAATATGAAGAGAGAGCACTCTCTTATATACATGAGGAAGATAACCATCTCATAATTACATATCCAATATTCTCTCAAGCACTCTCAACTAATTTCCCATTATTACAAGATATGATCCCTTTGAATCCTCCACAAATCTCTCAAGCATTTTCAACTACTTTCCCATTATTACAAAATATGATCCCTTTGAATCGTCCACAAATCTCTCACATATCTTGGATAAGATATGCTAACCAAATCCTCTATGATTTTCTCCTTAGGAATAGGCTTGCATAATTATCTCCTTAATATGGTGGAGGAGATATGGATAAGATATGCCAACCAAATCCTCCATGATTTTCTCCTTAGGAATAGGCTTGCATAATTATCTCCTTAATATGGTGGAAGAGATATTTGAGAAGTCTCTTGGAATTAATTCTTCACATATTTCCTACACATCACAAAACCCACATATTCTTGAGATATATATAAAAGTATGTATATTTTCTAATATTTAATCATAAATTCACTTGTAATACAAAAATGAATAAAATGGAAAATAAGAAGGTGAAACCCAAATGTATTTATGAAATTGATATGATAAAAGGTTAATGGGATGATGAAATGTAAGGAATAGTGAAGAAAAAGGTGGATGAAAATATGCCATTTCTGAGTCCCAACAACTATACAGAAAGTGATATGGTGGCCTATCCCTCTTATTGTGTTCTGGTCTATTTGGAAATGGAGGAATAAGGTTATTTTTCAAGATTGTAAGGAGAGTTTTAAAAACGTTTTTGATCATATCATCTCTTCATATCACACTCTCCTATCCTCCATTCCCCAGCAAGTAAATGTAAAATCTATTGATATTTCACCTTCTCAGTTATTATATCCAAGGGCACATTTTGATGGGGCAGCGAAAGATGGAATATGTGCATGTAGAGTTTCCATAAAAACTCTGGAGGACCAGCACTATGCTATATATTGGAACGGGGGTGCAGGGACAAACAATAAAGCTGAAGCCATGGCTCTATATGGACTTCTTTTATTTTGTTCTTTCCTGAATATTGAAGCCCTTTGGATCTATGGAGACTCTAAAATCATAATAGATCATGTTATCGGTAAACACTCCATAAAAAATGTCAATCTAGCCAAATGGATGTATAGAATCTCCTCTATCTGGAAATCTAGAAAGAGTTTCTCCATCGCCCATGTCAACCGATCCCAGAATATGATCGCAGATGAATTATCAAATAAAGGACTGCTCTCTCAATGCAAAATATGGAATTTGAACATCACAGTGGGGACCGTCACGCATCAAATTCAACAATTCTCAATGCCGGGTATATAGGAAATATCAAAATGTCTTGGTATGTATCATGAACCTACTATCAATCATCTGTATTTTGCTTAGGTATCTCTATTTTTTATATATCGCTGATTGTGGGTATATGTCACTTTCTGGTATCTATAAATTGTTCCCGTATTTTACGGTCTTGCATATACTGTTATAGACAGGAGGAAACATTTATAAGATATTTTCTCTATTACATGCATTTCTGTAACAGGAATTTATATATAATACTATATAGCTTTTTTGATACTGAAATAAAAAATATCGTACACGTTTCTCACATAGTGCAACACTAAATATATACCCATGAAAAAAAAACATATACTTGGTGATCAAAATAACAATGTACACCAACAAATCCACTTTTGTAATACGCGATAAAGACATCTATCCCGACATTGTCACAATCTTTCCACAGGGAGAATGGTACATTTTTTTATTTTTTATTTTATTTTTTATAATAGAGTTATTTTGCCATTAAAATATTTCTTTCTAACATGTATATTGATTAAAATAATTTAATATCATTTCTATGTTTAAAAGTAATTCTTTCTTACATGTATATTGATTAAAATAATTTAATATCATTTTTATTTCTAAAAGTAAAATGATTTCATTAGAGTGTTTTCGAATATGGAAAAATAATATAATTTTTTTATAATGATAATGACATTGAAAGGATATATATGCGTGAGAGATGAATATGTTAAATGGGGATATCTAGAATGGTTGTTATATGCTATATAGATTTATATTTTTGTTTTAATTTTGCTTTATAACATTATTGTATTGGCTTTTGGATAAAGTAGGAATGATTTCTCTGAATTATAATCAACATAAAATTAATAAATTATATATTCAATTTTGAAATGATTTGTTTTTATATTTAAAATTTTTTATATGATTTTGAGACAATTTTTTCTTTAATTAAAGAAAATATTTAAGTAATCTTTTTTTTAAACCGTAAAAAAAAATTATAAATGAAGAAATTTAATCTCTCATAGTATTTGATATTTCAAGATTTAATATTTTTAAATCTAATTAATTTAAATATTTAAATGTTATTAAATAGATTTGTATATATTTATTATTTTTTTCTTTAAATAATAATATGTGATAATATTATCACTTATCAAGTGTCACTATTTTCAATATAATAAATTAAATTAAAAAAAAACTCATTTTAAATTAATTATTAAAATTTACAAATATATAAATAAAATTATATATATTTTATATCTTTCTTCGATTTATTTTTTATTTAATTAAAATTGTATTTCTTTCAAATATATTAAAATAGGATAACAATCATCAAATAAATTACAAGTAGAGACTGAAAAAGTGATGAGAAAATGTGCATTGTTTCTCATGGTAAACATTTAAGTTATGTTAGGATCAATCTTATTTTTTTTTCATTATATATATATATTATGTGAGAGATGTATTCTCCTTATAGAAGTGGTCATTACCCTATGGAGAGCTTAGCTATGGCTAGGCTTATGTTGTACAAGCACAAACTCAATAACATAGGAGACCATAGAGTTCCTAAACTAGCTTTAAATTCGAGCCAAAACCACCTAAGGCTCAAGCTAGGCTAGTATAAAGACACCAGGGCCTCGTTAAACCATTGGGAGATCCATGAGAATGTTGCATTGCTTGGGAGATTGACGAGAATGTTGCATTGCAAAACATTAATAACATTAAAAATATTGTTACTTCTAAGTTCAAAGAAAAAATGTGGTGTGAGAAAGATTTAGCAGCTAAAAGAAAACTAAGATATTATAAGGAGGTCATCAACCCCAACCTAGGAGATCAAAAGTATCTCTCTATTTTAACGAACTCTCATGAGCTCCATAGTGAAACGGGTAGTTGGACAGTTCCTAAAACACCATGGATGGAAAGGTCTGCCATCTCTGTGAGAATAAGAAAGTTCTGCCATCTCTGTGAGTTCAGAAGGCTTCTCTCCAAGCTTTTTGAGGATAGGAATAAAATCTTAAATCAAACTAAATAATTCATTTCTTTAAGTCGGAACGACGACCACCACCACCACCACCTTTATGAAAAAAAAATTATGGAATGAAATTTAATAAAAAAATATATATTCTTAATTGTATATTTAATTTTGAATTAAAAAAAATTTATAACCAAGAAAAATTTGTTTTAATTAAACTTTTTAATTACTTTATTTATATTTATATATTTATATATATATACATATAACTTTTAAAAACAAAAAAATACTCTAAATTTGAAAAGTTAAAATAACACAGAATTGAAAAATAAAATGTAAAATTAGCAGAAGAAACCATTACTCTAAGAAGTTCACACTGTAATTATATATTATGATATAACCATGCAATTTAATCAACTACATAAATATAATACAACCATGCAATTTAATCAACTATTTAACTTATTTGGCTGTCTAGTCATTTATATAAAAAGAAAAGCCTTGTCCATGAGACTTTTTGGAGTTTTTGACTCTGCCTGCAGAACTTTTGGAGTTTTTTTGGTTGCTATTTAACAGTGCCTATTACTGCAAAAGAAATGTAACGACGACTCCAACGATTCTCACATCCCACAGGATGATATAAAGGCTTTCAGCGGTGTCAGCCTATCCTCTAACTTAATGCTCAAGAAAGCCCCTGTTGTGTAAGCTGGCCACTGCATCTGCTAAGCACTGGTTCATAGGCGTAAACGAAAGGCCCAGATCCTTCAGCTTTTCATTGGAGAACTTGTATGGCTGCTTCCTTGGATTTTTCTCGTCTGAGCACCTGCGCGCATGAAGTTGCAAGCTTCATTTATCTTCTATGTTTCTAAATATAACACAGTTTGACAGAACCCAAAGTGAAATATGTTTTATGTGAGAGTTGAGTGTGTGTACGTACTTGGTAGGGTGGGAACAGCGAGGGCACTCTCTGGCCAACATGTGGACCAGGTCTGCTCGATGGAGGTTGCATTCTGCGCACAGATATCTTTGCCCACTGGCTGAGGGCGTTTCATAAACTAAAATGTGAGCCTTTGCCACGTCCCTCACGTCTACATATACCTGTGTTAAGTTTGCATACGTCTTAGCAGATCCTGATCATCATCCAGATTTATGAATATCAATTAAATCATTAAAAACCATCTGTGCATATTACGAACGAACTGACTATAACATATAAATAAATTTTAAGCAATACCCACCTGACAAGTATTTCATAATATGAGCAGTGCTGGGGTTCATGGCGTTCTGCAACAAGGGACCTAAAACCAGGCCTGGATTAATCACCACAAGCTCTAAATTCCTTCTCTCGGAAATCTCCCATGCGGATTTCTCTGCCAATGTTTTTGCATAGCAATACCAATTCTGTAATGCATGAGAGAGGCCAATTAGTAAGCCGATTCAACCTCTATATGTAATAATTGATAAGTTAATTAATACCTTGGTCTGTATGCAGTAGTCCAAATCGCTCCAGCAGTCATCATTGACTATAGCAAGTGGTTCTCTGTGAGGATCCATGTAAACTGCACCGATAGAAGACGTAAAGACAACGCGCTTGACCCCTGTTTCTGCGCAAGCCTCCATCACATTCCTCGTCCCTTCCGTCGCAGGCTCTATAACTTTCTCCTGCTTTCATTAATTATAAAACAATGATTAGCAAGATCTAATGGTATCAGAATCGTTTCAGCTGAAACCAACTGCATGGAATTGGAATTATGACGAGAATCGAAAGAATCGACGAAGTAATTACAGGGTCGTTGTTGAGAACGGCAGCCATGTGAAAGACACCATGGCAACCTCGAATAACTGTAAGCAAGCTCTGGTAATCAAGAATATCAGCTCTGACCAGCTGAAGCCTCTCCTTTGCTCCTTCCAACTCTCTCAAATGCTCATATTTCCACCCATCATCTACACTCATGTCAAATCTCTTCAGAAACTCTACTTCCAGATATGATGTAAGAGAATATATCTACATACATGTTCCATGCAAAAACAAATAATATAATTAAATCATGCGATGTGGTAGGAAAACTGGTAATTAGTGGATATACCAGCTGGGTTGGTGCGAACTGCTCCTCTGACAATATAGCCCTTGGTGAGGAGAAACTTGATAAGCCACGATGCAATGAAACCCCCTGCCCCAGTCACGCAAACTATTTCATCTCCTTTCTCGTTCTCATTCGGCTTCATTTCATCTGATATCATGGTTTGTGTCAGAAGCTGAAGTCCGAAACTCAGAGATGAATCAGATAAGTAGCACAATGAATCGTGGAAATGAAATGGAGATGTACCCTTTTTAACGCTTCCTGGAGGGGTAGGCGAGAGAAAATTTCGGTAGGCCACATCTACGCAGGAATAGCCATGAAATTTCAGCCGTCCGTGGAAAGGCAGAGGAGAGAAAATTTCGTTGGAGTAATCGTCAGTCACTTCATTGCCATTGGCAGGTTTTATAAATTTTCGAATCTTTACTCCGATTTCTTCGCGGTCATACAGCCGACGTATTTGATGGTTAGAAAATTTTGAAGACCGTTTCTTAAGACGTGTTTGGAACCGTTCAAAACGAAACGTATTTTGGACGCTTAATATTTTCCTGAAAACGTGATTAATACCCATTCAAGGAAGCAGAAGCGAAGGTAGTAGACTAAGTTGCCAGGGGCTTGTTATATGGCCACTTGTCCGGCCTCCAGCAAGCCATCCTGTCTCTAGGAACGTTGGTATGTTTTTGTCATAGTACTGTTGTAAGTGAAAACATAATTCTTATGTGTGGATAATATTACATCGACCCCATGCTTCAAATTAAGTTCACAACAATGAAATTTTGAAATCCTGGGAAAGGCATCCAGGAAAACCTAAAGTAAATCCGGCCTTGCCTTTATTTTTGATTCTGCACATTATTTTGTTAGCCAAATCACAGAACGGACTTTTGGCGGATGTTTGGTTGCAGATTCTCTACCATTTTTGAGGGTGTAAACTCTGAGTTGAAACAAATAAATGATTTGCTGCCGTCGGTTAATTTAGTGGATCCCTTGCAAATTTAAAGGGATTATATTGGTCTGTTTTGTGGAGACAGCCAGAAGTAACCACCCTCTGGATTCATCTTCAACTTGATGGGAAGTGAATTCCAAGAGGCAAGGCAATGCATTACCGACAATAGCACCAGTGATAGGTTTGAAGAAATTTTTCCTCTCCTGTAATGAATGGGGGCTTACTAATTAATAATTTAATTAGTAATCATAATCATTTTAATATATTTAGATACACTTCCCTAAATTAAATAATCAATAAAAAACATAAAACAATAAAATGGGATATTTTTTTAATATTGTATTTGAGTAATGATTTTTTCATTTAATAAATTTGTTTTGATGTAAATACTATTTTTTTGTTATAATGTATATTTTAAGACAATGAGGATTTCCTTCTTTTCTAAAATATTTGTGAGCAAACCGCTCTCCAATATAGTAGAGATGTTCTAATTTCTTTTATGCCATTTGACTCAGTCAAAATAAAATTAGAAAAATAAATAAATAAAAATAAAAAATCAAGTTAATAATTATAATGATAATGATAATGATAATTATAATTGATAATTAAACCAACTTAGATCCATCTTAAATGTGGATCTACCAAGTGGCTAGAAAGATCAAATCTTAAAAATCCCTTACTAAAATATTTGAACGGAAGATCATTCAATTATAAAAACAATAATTATTTATTATTTGGATATATTTATATTTAGCGATAATATTTATTTTAATCCCAAACCTATTAAACATGGATAAGAATTAAAAATATAAAGAATCCAAAGCATAAACATGTTTATGAAAAAACAAAATTGAACTCCAACATGATATATTTTTATCTAGTATAATTAAGGTCAAAGTATTGCATTTGTATGAACAAAATTGAACTCCAACATGATATATTTTTATCTAGTATAATTAAGGTCAAAGTATTGCATTTGTATGTCAAATTAATCTTAAAAGAATAAAGTTCTATAATATTGAAGGCCCCACTACACTACATATTGGAGAATGAGATGTTTATTATATTTTTTTGTCTATTTGCATTTCATATACCTAGGTGTCCCACATCTTACCAACATTTTTAAAAATGCAGTAAAAGATGTGACACATTTAGATTGGAACATTTTTCTACTATGGCATAGCATCTTTCCTTTTATGTTTCTCAAGATGCATTTAAATATGAGGAGAGTCTTTTGCACATATATCCAATCTCCATCTATATTTGGATTTAATGAATAGCTTCCATGCAACTTGACTCATTTCTTTGCTTACATTATCATTGGAGCAATGAAATTTGGAAACTTGTATGTTGTGACATCACTTTGAAACAACTAATAATTTGTTGTAAAATAAATTTCTCTTATTAGATGGATATGAAAATTGGATGTTGGTGCTATGTTCTTGTGCCCTTTTAGGGTGTCATATATTTATGTTTTGTATCAAATCTTATATTAGATAATGTAAAAAATTATCTGGAACTTAGTCTTATTGGGAATCGAAACTTTCTGGTGGTGTAATATAAATTGTTGCTTTTAAATGACACTTGAAATATATGCAATGGATAACCATCAAGTACTCTACCTAGGATTGATTATATACTTTCAATAAGAAAAATAAACATGTTTCAAATGTTCGATATTTTTTTGTTGAAATCTCCGCAATTGTAGTTGTCAATGTATTATAATTTAAATATATTTAATTTTTAGTTGATATGTCTACAAGTTATATTAAAGGGTATAGTCTCTAAATAAGACACCAAGGTGAAAATTATTTTGAATTTTCAAATAAATTATTTTGTCTAAAAAATAAACTAACTAGTTAATTAGAGTCAGTTTTTTATCATTTTATTTAATGTTACTTTAATACACAATGGTTTTTTGTTTATATATATTGATTTTACTACAATTTGATGATAAATAGAAGGAAGGATTTGATGAGAGCATGCTTTTACCACATTTAATAATATAAGTGTTTGTTCTCTTAGAATGTAATAGTGGAGGAAATCATAACATAATCCTATAACATGATGTTAAGAGATCTACAACGTCCATTTATTATAGTTTTTGTCTTTTAATTTTTAAAAGGTTCAAATACTATACATTAATTGTTGTTAACATTATTGTATATCTCATTATCCAAAACAATGCTAAATAATAACATAAACCATATTAATTAATCTACTTTTGAGTTATTGATAACATTCAATAGTTTTACTATGTTGGTCATGTTATATATCGTATAAGATATCCTTAGTCATATCTCATATATACAAATGCTATGGCATGTCTAACGTAAGGACAATTGATTTCAAGTTCCAAAGACTTTATTGTGAAGCTTTCATGTAATTTCAAACCAAGATTCTAGATTTAATAAGTCATTTATATGTTATGGTCATAAATATGTGAAAATTTAACATAATTATGTTATTGAAAAGTAATTTTATAATCAAACATTTATTGGTGAAAGATTAATTTATTGTAAGAACAATTTATTGGAAAAAATTTTAAAACCCAAAACGTCAAAAAAATATTATATGATATATGATAGGTAAAGAGACCTCCACATTCCAAGTATATCGTTGCTTCGATTATTGCGTACAAATATGCGGAATAACCACAATTTGCAGCAAGGGTTTACCTGACCAGCTTCATTTTGCTTTTAGTCGATCGGTACGCTGTAGGATCCATCTCAAACAATTAACTTTAATAATGTTTTCAACATTCAGTCTGCCTTACAATAGTGTTCAGGACATTCTTATGTTCACTGCTTGTTTCGAGAATATTTTAAAATATTATGAAGAGGAGCTATGTCAAATAATTCAAAATTTTTGTGGAGTTTAGTGTTCAAGGACATTCTTATTTTTATTATCCGTTTCAAAATATTCTAAAAGATGATGATTCAAAATGTTTTTGGAGTTTCTATGGTCAATTAAGGGACATTTTTATCTGGATTGAGGATTTGGAGAATATTATAAAATATGATGAATAAAAGTGGAATTAAACCTGAAATCGAGATAAGTTTACAAAACCTCAGATCTATAGCAGTGATCTTTTAAGCCATGCCCATAGCCAAAGTAGAGGCTAAAACGCTGAATCTCTAAAATATACTTAGCTCACTGCAAGAACACTGCGGCTCATTAGAACTCACTTCACTCTGTAAAACCCTTGATCATGAATTAAGGGATTTGAATCTCATGTTGAAAGAGGTGAATCAATAACAATGAATATAAAAATATTCATAAGAACAGTGATGGTGTCCATAGATACGTTCATTGTGTTAATGGATACCTTCAGTACTTGAGCATAATGAACAAAATTCTACTAAAATATAGTATGATATACTGAACAACAAGCTCATCTATATATTCAGGTAAATGAACTAACATTCCCTGCAGAGGACCCCACACACACCAAATGATAAGTGTGGAGATCATCAATTCCATGTGCCAGTCAGTCAAATCCTTTAACGTCGGCTACATATTCAAACAAATAAGGTTGTATTTTTATGTTAATTGCGAATTCCTGATTCTAGAAATATCCCAGAAGCAATTAACCATTCTTATGATTATTAGATTCTAGATATTGCAAAAATCTGCAATCTACTCAAGTAAAAAACAAAACCCAAAATCAAAATGTCGAAAGACACTCTATCCCAAACAATAGTAATAGATATATAACTAGGTGATTAGGTGATGAAATAGACGGTGGGAAAATAGATACAGGTTGGATTCTGGTGTTTTGTCAATGAATCCGACGACCATTGAAGCTCATCATGCTCATGGATTCCAGCCATCAGTAAAAAAAAATAGGAGATATGAACAGAGACAATGATGGCGGTCATCTCAGCAATCTCTACTGCTGGGCTTCATTTGCTATGGGGTCCCAGGAGCTTATTCTCTTATATGAAAAATGAGCACGCAGAAAGCAACAAAACCAATAAAGAAAGAATTGAAAATAACGTTACATCTATTGAAAAAGAAAATATAGATCCTACCATGAACGGTAGCAGAACCAAATTTGGAGCAGTTTCACTGGAGTTCGTTTCCTATTTATTCCTAGCCCACATGGAAAATAGTAACATAGCTGGAGCTAATCAAATAAACTGGATGCTTAAGCCAGCACATTAGATGAAGCTACAATGCAGAAATTTTAACAACATGAAGACAATTTTGAAAATAACAAATGCTTCCAAGTTTTGGTAGAAGGCCAGAAAAGAGTCGACCCTGAGGTAACCAGCTGGAATGGTATCTAACGCTGTCATAGTTCTATTCAACCAGCATTTTTATTTTGATAACGCTGTGATAGTTTTATTCAACATGTATTTTTATTTTGATATATAATATTTAAATTATTAAATGTCTCTGCGGCCAAGTTTCAATAACCACTAGATAGTCTGCAATATCTTCGATCGTTTTAGTAAAAGCGAATTTTTACGTATACTGTTTTTTTGGTAAAAAAAATATTCAGTGACATAGATCTTTCACTGTATTTTCACCATCGTCACCTGGTAACCAAAAAAACTAAAAGACATCTATTACCTCCTCTTTCTATCAAGAAAAACCTAGTATCCTTAGTAAATTATCTATGCATTATCTCTGGACTATCTTCCAGCCAAACTTTTGCTGCTAATCGAATAATTCTGGTAACATTTACTAGTGTTTTATGGGCTTTGTAAATATCCTAAATATTTCGTGTGAGCATGATAGTTTGCTTTTGTTTTTCATTATTATGGATTTGTTGAATATCAAGTTAGGTAACGTGTGAATTTATGTAGTAGCAAATTTTAGTATCCAATATGAAACAAAGTTTACCACTAACTTTTCCTATACATTTTAAATATATAAAATCTGAAATCATTACAAAATATCTTTTAAATATATAAAATCCGTAATTATTATAAAATATTTTATACAGAATATATAAAACAATTTAATATACAAAATCTGTAATTATTATAGAGTATTTTATATAGAATATCAAAAAACAATTTTATAAATTCTTTAAACATGTCATTTTTTTATTTTTATTTTTAATGTTTTCACGTTAATCTTAAAAATTAAGACAATTGTATTGGCATTTACCAATATAATTGATATAAACCTATAAATTTATATTAATTATACACATAATTATTAAATATATTTTTATTAAAGACTAATGATTTAGGATTATTAATAACTATATAAACAATAACAACTATATTATTGTATATTTATATATTTATGATTAATATAATATTATATTTATATATTAATAGTTATATTTCAAACTATAATATAATTAACATATAACATAATAATAGCATTGGGTTATTATTAATAATACTTGTTTATTTTTCACCATTATGTTACATAGTCAATAACTATATATATATATATATATATATGAATGACAGAAGAGGTTCTTTCTGATAGCGAGGATGGAACGGATGCATGCGATTTGAACCTACACCGAGGAAGGTTAGGGTTTTTATACTGCATACTCTGTATCGACTAGACCAGCACCCTTCTTGCGGACACCCTGGCATTCCTCGTTCCTCTCTACTTTTGCTCCTATCTGGCAGTTGGTGCAGTCTCTGCTATCGTATCACGGTTTGTGAGCTAGTCGGTGTTATGGATGTGGACGTAGTGGATTATACGAAGGACCTGTTTACCTCGATCCCCATTTGGATGACCACGCCTCCACCGATAGTAGAAATGTTGATGTATGTGCCCCCTGCATCCCTTTACGATTATTCTCCGATAGTTACCATGTCGTTTTAGATGGATCCTAGCTCCTCATGCCTGGTTAACCCCTGCCTAATGTCTCCCTCCCCTGGCTAGATTCAGACCACCCTCCTCCCTCCCTGGCATCCCTACAATTTCTAGCTACTTGCATCGACTCTGCCTCTCCTATTTACCCATTGAGCTATACCCTCCCCCTATCCACTATTGATTCCCATATCCCCTCTATGTCAGTTACTGTACCTCCCGTCTTATCCTCCGGGCTATCTATCGAACAACCAGATAGCCAGCACATTATAACCAGACCACCTTCCTCTGAATTTTTGAAGGGGTGTCGATTAAATCGAGGGAAGGAGATACAGACCAACGACAGACAAATAGGACCCTCCTCTCAAACCCTCATCGGTCACTTGAAACAACAAGCAGCTGAAACAAGTGAAGAAAAATAAGTGTGTAAGCCAAAGAACAAGGATGTTTCGCTCTGATTTGGGGAAGGGATCTAGATGGGGGAAATAGTGGATACTGCGGAACGAGTTCTAGTAGGGTGTGTTCGAGGCCGTTCCTATTCGACAGTCAAACTTCGACAATGGATCATTGAGATTTGGGGGCATATTATTTCTGAGTTGCCATATGTTACTACCCTTGAGCGAGGTTGGTTCACTCTTCGATTCCATCGTACAGACTACACATCATGGGTTCTCTCCAAATATTGGCATTTTGAGCTCACCCCTATCCTGCTCAAGCGATGGAGCCCTATGTTTAATCTAAAGCAAGAGAAAGTAGGGGCTGACCCTCTTTGGGTGCAACTTCCTGGTTTACGACTACATTTTTGGTCCAATGTCATCTTCAAGCATATTGGCAACATATTGGGTACATACCTTGATCATGACAAATCCTACATTACCTCTAGCAACATGTCTCTAGCTCAAATTATGGTTCACCTAGATACTAGGGAAGGGTTGGAGGAGCAAATAACCCTATACTGGAAACACATCACCTGCATTCAAATTCTGGATTATGAATGGGTGCCTTTTAGGTACCGACACTTTCATAAGGTGGGGCACTTATATAATGACTACCCCTTGGTTAAGCACTCTAACGCTCTTGAAGAACACACAGAGACTCAGGAGAATCTCCCGGGCTCTACTCAGTTGACATCAACGAAGGTTCGTGAGAAGAAGCATGGCACCAGTCCGATCTGACATCCCTCACCTCCTCTCACCAAGTCTTGGGTGGCAACTACTACTGTGCTCTCTACGGGTAATCCTCACCCTTACTCCAATGTCAATTCTTTTTATATTTCTGCATCTTTGATGTTATCCTCATCTTTGCATTGCAACTCTACATTTATATCTGCATCAACCTCCATTACTTTCCCCTTGACTCGACCCTCCCTATTTTTTCCAATACCCCTCCCTCTGTTCCAAAAATTCCTCTATCGACTCCTCTTTCGGAGGCCTCAGACTCCTCCTGTTCCTCTTACTCCTACAACCTTCGATCCTTGGATTGAGCATCGGTTAGGGATCCCTGTGGTATTGGAATCATTTCCCCCCATCTTCCCCTTAAGCCTTCCCAGGGTCGCCCATCATCCATTTCCAAAGCCATTCATCAAGATGGTTTAGATGTTGTAGCGGGTCAACAGCTCACAATTGATCGGATTCTTAGAGCACATAATACACTTGATCCCTCTCTCCCATGAAGTGGTTTTCCCTTAATTTCCATGGGTTAGCTAGTCCCACTAAAAATCTTGCAAGTCGAGTGGGTGGATGTTCTTTTTCTACAGGAGACCCTTGGGCTTATTGATTAGATTATACCTGCATTGGAATCTCTAGTGACTGGATGGAATTTCCATGCCCTTGATGTGTGAGGGATATCAAGGGGTATTTCTTTTAGATATAACCCTAGATCGGTTAAACTATCAGATATTTGGGGAGGATATGGCTACATTGGGGCTGATATCTTCTCTTTTGACTTGGGCTTAGATATCTGGTATATTAATGTCTATGGTACATGCCATAATAGGGTTGCCTTCTTGGAATACCTCCTCAAATCAGATCCTCTACAAGCTGATAATATCATCTTGGGTGGTGATCTAAACTTCTCCATTGGACACACTGAATCTTTGGGACATAATGCCGAAATTGATCCCTTATCTGATACATTTGAATCCCTTCTTGAGGAGCACTGATTCATTGACATCCCTATGGCTCAACTTCAGCCCACTTGGAGGAACAGAAGGACAGGAGAGGCAATGTTGGCTCGTAGGTTGGATTGTTTCCTCATTAAGGAGTGACTCATTGGAAACATCCACAATTACAAACAGTGGGTTAGATCGGGGGGATTATCAGATCACTCACCCATTTATCTTGAGACCTATGGACTTGAACGTAAACCAAAAGCACCCTTCAAATTCAATGCTACTTGGTTGAAGGATCCTAACTATCTTTGTATAGTCTCTGACTATTGGAAGGCACATCCTCCTGTCACAGGTTGATCTATCTTGGAAGGGTTCTCCATCAATCTTACTAATCTCAAGTGAATATCTATGGGATGGGCACATAGTAAGCGACTGTAATATGACAACATCCTTCATTCTATTGAGATTGAGATTGCTAGCCTTGAGGATGAAAATGGTAGGGGATAGCTGTCTGATGATGCAAAGTCACACCTCATCACCTTAGAGACTAAGCGGAACAAAATTTTAAAGGATACAAAGGAATCTTGGAGGCCATGGAGCAGATCTATTTGGTTGAAAGAGGAATATGATAACACCAAATTCTATCACAAATTTGCAAATGGGCATCATGTAATCAACAACATTTGGTAGATGACCAATGATTAAGGCCAGAGAGTACATACTTTTCACCACTTAGCCTCTCTAGGCTCATCTCACTTCAGAAATATTTATAAAGCTCCTCGAGAAGCATCATCGGGATAAACTATGAGGGTGGTAGGCTTATTTCCTCACTATTTGGAATAGGAGGATGTTGTGGATCTTCTTAATCCAGTCTTAATGGGGGATATGGAGAATACACTTAAGTGGTTTGAGAAGGACAAAAGTCCTAGTCCGGATGGTTGGCCGATTGAGTTATAGCTAACTTACTTTGGCATATTGGGGGAGGATTTACTTCGTATCATTTAGAATTGGTGTACCTTTGGGCGCATGTATGAGGCTTTCAACTCCGCTTTCATTTCTCTCATCCCAAAGTCTAACTGCCTTGAATCTTTCAATGATTTTTGACCTATCTCCCTCCGCAACTACATCTGCAAAATCATTGCCAATCAACTCCAACCCATTCTCTTTTCTCACATCTCTCCTTAACAATTCACCTTCCTTAATAATCGCCAGATTTACGATGCTATTGGTACGACCCAAGAAGTACTTCACTCTATCAAATCTAAGAAATTGAAAGTTATGATCCTCAATATATATCTTGCAAAGGCTTTTGATCGCACTAGCTAGATCTACCTGTGAATGCTATTAAAACATTTGGGATTTCCTCTGGAATTTAATAATTGGATCATTTGTTACATCACTAAGGTCTCCTTCAGTGTTCTCATCAATGGATCAGCATCTCCCTTTTTTCATGCTGAAAGGGGACTTCGACAAGGCTGTCCCCTCTCTCTCCTACTGTTCCTGCTTATTATGGAAGGCCTTAGTCATCTCATCTCTGAAGAGAGCATATTAGGGTGGCTACAGGGAATCAAGATTACCAATAACTATATCTTAACACATTTATTATTTTTGAATGATGTCCTTATTTTCCTTAAAGGAGGTATTGGGGACCTAACAAATCTACACTCTATTATGCTTCTTTTTTGAATAGCATCTAGAATGGAGTGCAATGCTCAAAAACATACTGTCACTACTTCTGGATGTTCACCCAATGAGATCCAATATGCTCTCCATAGATTCCCCTATAATCTCCTATCCTTAGATGATGGTCTTAAGTACCTTGGATTCAGGCTTAAGACCCTCCATTACAGGATTGCAGATTGGACATTGTTGTTTGTAAAGATTGAATGTAGACTCAACATCTGGCATCATAAATACCTCTCCAGGTTTGGAAGATGGGTACTTATCAAATCAGTGTTGGAAGCGACTCTAGTTTATTGGATGTCCATGGCTTGGATCCCAAAGGGTGCCCTTATGTGAATTCAACGACTATGCTATAGATTTTTATGGAAAGGGAAACATGATGGTCATATCTATGCATGGGTGCAATGGGAGTTGATAGCCATCTCGAATAAATGGGGTGGTTGGGGATTAAAAAATCTCGTGTCATTTTCCACAACTCTGGTGGCCAAGATGGGCTGGCAAATCCTCATGGCTCACAGTCTATGGAATAATGTTGTATTTCATAAATATATTTGGCCCCTTCATACTCTTGATTGGATCCGGCTTCCCTCCTGGAACAGGATGGGCATATAAACGATTTGAAGAGCGTACTCAATTCTATTCCATATGTTCGTGACAGACTAACTTGGAGGATTAGGCTAGGCTCCTTAGTGCGTGTGGGTTTGGACCCATGGACAGATAGTGGCAATGCATATAGACTTCCACCTATATTGATCACCTTTTTATCAAATGTTGGCATCACACATTTTGATCACATTGCAGACCCAGGGAACACTACTATATTTACCTAGGCATGGAAATCAGCTAATCACCTAGGCATCCCAAACATATGGCATTAAGACTGGCTCAGATATTCAAATTCTCTCACAGAATCACATGTCAGGATTATTGATGGGGATGATGAACTAATTTGGGCATAGGTGAAGCATGAGCTATACACTCCTAAGGATGGATACCCTGTTATTTTCTCTACACACAGGCCACCAGTTATTGACTGGCGGTGGAAATTACTTTGGAATTTGAAAGCCTCCCACACACAAGACTCTTCATGTGGGCATTCCTTCATCATAAAGCACCCACTGGGGAAATCCTTATGAAGTGATGCTTTCATGGACCTACATGGTGTTGTCTATGTCGACAAGATTCTGAATCTACTGAGCATCTCTTCCTCCACTGTCCCATTATTAAGGATTTTTGGGCCCTGATCCTCACCTCCCTCTCATTATCCTTCAACTAGAAAGGTAATACCATACACGAGGCTTGGAAATCTTGGTGGACATTGGTTAGGCCAATTAAAGCTAGGAATCTTCCACTATTGGTCTGTTCGGCCATTTGGCTAGCTCGGAACAAGCTTATATTCGGTAATACATTACGTTGCTGGAATCTCTCATATGCACGTGTCTTGTCCATTTACTCCTTTATACTTGAGGAGGATAGACCTGCCACCCATCGTACTATCACAACTAAAGTCGTTGACATGAGCATCCTCTGGGCCTATTTTCATGGATTTGCACAAGCTATGGGATGTGGGGGGGAGCCTTATTACACTTATCTGAGACCCACTTCTTCAAAATACAGATGGGGTTGGGTAGTGGGACTAATAACTATGTTGAATTGTTCACCCTCAGACACCTTCTACAATTTTCTTTAGAAAATCAGTGTAGGCAGCTACAAGTTTTTGGAGACTCCAAGATCATTATAAATTGGTTCAACAGTATATCTAATTGTCATGCATACACTCTTAGACATATATTGGATGATGCACTTCGTTTAAGGGCCCAATTTGACACCATTGTATGTCATCATATCTACAGGGAGCGCAACCAGATTTTCGACCAACGTTCCAAAGAGGTTGTAGTTTGGCCTAGGGGTACATGGTTGATACAGGAGAAGTAGAGTACGAACCACTATCAATACTATTATCGACCATATATTGATATTGGAACGTAGGGGGCGTGAGGGCCTGTTTACATGATATTTTTTATCTACTCTTGTACATATTTACACTAATCCAATATTATGTCTATATTATTTTTTGACATGTAATTATGTACTTACTATCTGCACATCCTACGGGGTTTTATGTACATTGCCCCATCTTACAACATATGCTTTTTTAAGCATCTCCAACATGTAATTTTCAAATATTAATGGAAATTATGATTTTTCCTCAAGGGATATATATATATATATATATATATATATATATATATATATATATATAATTGATAATATTAACAATAAAAAAGATAGATCTGAGAATAGTCATGGTTTCCTACGGTTTAGTCTTTGCTGTCATAGAGATCTTCCATGTTATCTTCCATGTTCCCACTACATACAATGGTTTACGTTTTCTGGATCTCAGTTCTATTTGGGAGATGGTGGAAGGCTTCCTCCATTCATTGGATCTCTCACACAAAAATTTAATAACTATAATCAAGATTTCCAATAAAACTTAACAACGATAATTAGGATTTCCAATAATTTCTACTTTTTGTTTTCAAAATCCTACAATTTTTTTTATTATTTTCTGGAGAAAATTATAGCTTAGTTAAACTGCCTTAATCAAAACCATAAGCATAAGTTGAACCCACATTTTTTGAGAGTCAATCTATTGCAGACTAGTGCCACTGGGAATTGATATATCAATGCACAACAAATGATGCACACTTTCGAATTAGCAGTACCCTCTCTTTAACAACTCACCAGGTTCAACGTACTAGGAGAGCTAGTCATATCAAATGTATCGAACTTCATCCGAATCTCATGATCAGTCAGAAACCAAGTATAATAATAACCTTACATATAAGTATATGGTTGCTTCGACTATTGCGTACAAATATGCAGAATAACCACAATTTGCAGCAAGGGTTTATCTAAATAGGTGCCTTTTGCTTTTAGTTGATCACGTATGCTGCAGGACCCGTTAATTAACTAACTCAAACAATTAACTTTAATAATGTTTTCAACATCCAGCCTGCCCTACAATAGCGTTCAGGACATTCTTATCTTCACTGCTTGTTTTGAGAATATTTTAAAATATTATGAAGAGGAGCTATGTCAAATAATTCAAAATATTTGTGGATTTTAGTGTTCAAGGACATTCTTATTTTATTATCCGTTTTGAAAATATTCTAAAACATGATGAAGAGTAGTTAGTTCAAATAATTCAAAATGTTTTTGGAGTTTCTATTGTCAATTAAGGGACATTTTTATCTGGATTGAGGATTTGGAGAATATTACAAAATATGATAAATAAAAGTGGAATTAAACCTGAAATCTAGATAAGTTTACAAAACCTCAGATTTATAGCAGTGATCTTTTAAGCCATGCCCATCACCAAAGTATAAGCTAAAACGTTGAATCTCTAAAATATACTTAGCTCACTATAAGAACACTACGGCTCATTAAAACTCACTTCACTCTGTAAAACCCTTGATCATGAATTAAGGGATTTGAATCTCATGTTGAAAGAGGTGAATCAATAACAATGAATATAAAAATATTCATAAGAACAGTGATGGTGTCCATAGATACCTTCATTGTGTTAATGGATACCTTCAGTACTAGAGCATAATGAACAAAATTTTACTAAAATGTAGCATGATATACTGAACAACAAGCTCATTTATTCAGGTAAATGAACTAACATTCCCTGCAGAGGACCCCCCATGCACCAAATGATAAGTGTGGAGATCATCAATTCCATGTTCCAGTCAGTCAAATCCTTTAATGATAGCTACATATTCAAACAAATAAGGTTGTATTTTTATGTTAATTGTGAATTCGTGATTCTAGAAATATCCCAGAAACAATTAACCATTCTTATGATTATTAGATTCTAGATATTGAAAAAGTCTGCAATCTACTTAATTACAAGACACAAAGACCTGCTGAACTACATAAAAGTAAAACACAAAACCCAAAATCAAAATGTCGAAAGACACTCTATCCCAAACAAGTAGTAATAGATATATAACTAGGTGATTAGGTGATGAAATAGACGGTGGGAAAATAGATATAGGTTGGATTCTGGTGTTTTGTTGATGAATCCAATGACCATTGAAGCTCATCATGCTCATGGATTCTAGCCATTAGTAAAAAAAATAGGAGATATGAATAGAGACAATGATGGCAGTCATCTCAGCAATCTCTACTGCTTAGTTTTATTTGCTATGGGGTCCCACGAGCTTATTCTCTTATATGAAAAATGTGCATGCAAAAGGCAACAAAACCAATAAAGAAATAATTGAAAATAACGTTACATCTAATTTATTGAAAAGAAAATATAGATCCTACCATGAATGGTAGTAGAACCAAATTTGAGGAAGTTTCACTAGAGTTCGTTTCCTATTTGTTTCTAGGCCCCATGGAAAATAGTAACATAGCTGGAGCTAATAAAATAAACTGGATGCTTAAACCAACGCATTAGGATGAAGCCACAATGATACCAATATTTTGCAGAGGTTTTCATAAAGCTTGCTACAGTGTTGCTACAGTGTCGTGTGCTCCGCGCGCTATGCTGGTAAATTTTTTTGTAGGGGCTTTCACAAAGCTTGCTACAGCGCTGCTACAGTGCCATGCGCTTTGTGTGCTATGCTGGTGTTGCTCTTTGTTGACTTGGCCTTGCTATGTCTCTTCGTTTGTCTTCACTGATCGACCTCTGGTGAACTTAGTGCGAACCTACTCGGATCTTTCACGCTCTGCTGCCTTACATATGGCTTCCTCGCCTTCGAACGGTCTGGCGTCCCTTTGAACCTTTGGCGAACCCCTAATGAACTTCGAGTGAAGATTATGATACAACTACTACACAGCAGCACAAATTAAAACACATAGTACTCGGAAGCGGAAAATGAAATAACACTCTTTTATTGAATTTTCAAATATCGATTACACTTGATTTACAGTCTATTCATACCAGAGATGGACTGTGTTCGCTTTTACTAGAATGTTGCTACTCAATACTCAGATAGTGTACTTGAGGCTATCTAGTGATTACACAGACTCTATCTTTGAACATATACTCAAAACACACATATAGATAGACACACTAACAATCTGGCACTTTAGGTTCTCACCAGTGCTCTCACACTGATGCGTAGGCTTCTCAGATCACCTAAAGACTTGAGTTCTTCTCGTGATGCAAGTAGATCAGACTGAATGTCCGCAGTTGCAGAGCAGGAGAAGCTCTCGACTCCCAACTTCCAAAAGACACAATAACTCTAACTCTTGATGCCCTGAATGAGCTTGACTCTCTCCGTTTTATAGGAAGAAGAGGGGACAAACATTTGACCATTGGACCAACAAGTTGAGTACGAAAGATTCTATCAATCATGAAGATGTGGTTCAATATCCGCCAAAAGTCGAAGAAGTGCTCCGAGTCTCGTGACTAAAGAATATTTTTCCTATTACATAATTACAATCAATCCTACGGAAAGCATATTATCTACAATGTGGATGCCTTTTAACCAGTTAAGGCCCACGAGGAAACTGGCCATGAATAGTCCTCATGACTAGACAATATAATTACACAGTGGAGCTTTCTCGATAAATCCATGGAAACCTTTTTATGAAGAAGGACTAGCACTGTAGGATGATTCACCAAGAGCTGTGATTCCTGGGAACCTACTTCTGGGATAAATGAGGCCGTCCCATGCCTTTGTATAGATCTGCAAAACTATCATAGGTTTATTCAACACATATTGATGCTTTATTTTAGTCATGACTATCCATTTGTCATGCCTAGCCATAAATTGTTGTAGTATATGGTGATCTGGATAATTCAGCAGATCACTTACTGTGGTACAAGGAATATGAAAATAGTCAATAGCATTTCTGTGGTAGCGTTTGTCACATGACATCTGAAAATAACTTTCATAAAAAATTGGATCTATAGCAGTGCAATTTACTCCAAAATCTCACCACCAGTCACCTAACCATCCTGAAAATTGATTTCTTTGCATGGTCCTAATTGATCCAAATTTTAATTTTGTATAATGGATTTCTTTCATTCCATCAACATTTAGGAGGTCCCACCATAATTTTTTGTAACCTGCAAAGTTAAAAATAGTGTTAGGAAAAATAAGATTACGATTATTTTTTGGCCATAAGATAGGAGAATTTCTGGTGACTGTCCAATCTGTGTTTTTGGTTCTGTTGATGACTAAATATCTGTGATAAATATTTCTTTGTCTTCCTCCTTCAGACCAGATCATTGCAATGTCATGGAGATTATTTTGTAATGCCTCTTCTACTTGATGAGTTGTAGCCATACTGCTAGTATACATCATATCATGGATCCAACGATTTCCTTTGGGAAATACTCTTCTTTCAAGCACTAGGTGTAAAATATATGTATGTGTTGTAGATCCACATCTAAGACTTTTGTTTGTCTTAGCTACCATGTTGGCTTCCAGTTTTCCTTGTATTCTTCCCAGCTTTGGTCTTCTCTAATAGTTCTGAGAACTTATTGTTGATTATTTGGGTCCCATTCAGTAACAATAACAAAAACATGTTCTTGTTCTTGTGACTAGTTTTGTATGTATTCTCGGCTAAGAAAATGAGATATACAGTTGTCTTCTCCGTTGATGTGCTCCACTTCGAAATCAAAACTTGCAAAAAGGGCTTGCCATCTGGCGAATTTGGCTTCCCCAAGCTTCTTTTTATCTTTATTAAGCACCTTCTTAAGGGCAGATGCATCTGTCCCGAGAAGAAATGGTTTATTGACCAAATGGATCTCGAATTTTTCGATGCTATTCCATGCTGCTTTCACCTCTTTTTCTATAGTAGAATATCTTTTCTCAGTGGGTTTCCATGTTCCTAAAGCGAGCTAGATAACCTGTTCTTCATTATCTTTTTTATGTTTTAATATACCCCCCCATCTGATGTTGCTAGCATCGGATTCTACAATCTTATAAGCTACATCATCAGATATATATAGTATGGGAAGGTCTCTGACCTTGGCTTTAATCTTTTGAACTACTCTGGTATGGAGTGAAGTCCAAGGTCCAGGATTTCTGCGCAGCCTCTAGTTTAATAATCTTTTGTCCTTGGCGCAGTCTTGATAGAAATTACTTACGTAACTTAAACAACCAAGAAATCTTTGTAGCTGCGTCTTGTCTATAATGATGTCTGGAAATTTGTCAGAGAATTCTAGAGCATGTTTTTGCAAGGAGATTTGGCCATTGAATATAGTATGGCCAAGAAATTTAATGGAAGTCTAAAAGACTTCAATTTTATTTTTGCTTAATACAAGACCATTCCTTTTTATTGTATTTACAAAGGTCTATATATGTTTAAAATGATCTTGCAATTTTTTTGAAAAAATAAGTATATCATCTATATACACAATCAGCCAATCGAAGAAGGGTTTAAATATAGAGTCCATCACCTTCTTGAACTTGGATGGTGCATGCTTTAGGCCAAAAGGCATTACATTCCATTCATAATGTCTAGCTGGGACACTGAAAGCTGTTTTGAATTTATCCTTCTTTGATATAGTAACTTGCCAAAATCCTAATTTCAGATCAAACTTGGAAAATATTTTTGCTCCTGCTATTCTACTGATCAGATCTCCTTTGTGGGGAATTGAATATGTATTATCTGCTAGTACAGAGTTCAAAGGCTTATAATTGATGACTAGCCTTGGGATGCCTTTGATTTGTTCTACTCTTTTATTTACATAGAACCCATAACAATTCCACGGGCTCTTTGATTCTTTGATCAATTTCTTACTCAACAGATTCTTGATTTCTTTTTCGTAGAGCTCACGATATTCCTTGTTCATTGGAATTTCCTTACTTTTACATGGCTTACATGTATATTCTGTTTTATAGGGCAATTCAACACAATATTGCTTTCTGTGCCAAAAAGCATTTGGATCTTCTACACAACATTCCTTCTCTATTTGTGCCTTTAATTATGAGATTTTCTTTTGTATTGCTGGTAAGATTAGTTGTTGTGAGATATGAATGGTGGATTTCAAATATTTTAGATCTATTGGCTTTGATTCAGCTTTCTTTAGCTCTTCCATAGTCTGAACCATTGTCGAGACTCTTGGAGCTAAGACATATGGTAATTTAAATTTTCTTGGGCCATTCGAGGAGGTAGGAAGAGTAATAAAATATCCACCCTTATTCTTTTTTGTTCTAAATGAACCATGTGGTTCAATAGCAACCAAAAATATATTACCTAAAATACAATCAACAAGGATGTCAGCGACTGCAAATTTTAATTTTATGCAGTGATTATCAAAGCAGATAGATGCCTTGGGAATTTCATACTTCAGCGTTTTACTTCCCAAGCCAATAACTTTTGTTTTTACTGTCATCCAATATTTAGCAGGGATCACTTTTGTATTTAAAATATTTACGTCTGCTCCAGAATCAATAAGAGCAGTCAATTTGAACATCTATGCTCATATGCAAATATTTATTTGTACATGATTTTGCTGGTATTCGATGGTGAGTATCCTCATTTCCTGAAAACCTGAAGCAGTATATTTTCTTCATTCGTAAATCTGTACATTTGGCTTGTA
Source organism: Pinus tabuliformis (assembly GCA_031772625.1). Taxonomy (NCBI): domain Eukaryota; kingdom Viridiplantae; phylum Streptophyta; class Pinopsida; order Pinales; family Pinaceae; genus Pinus; species Pinus tabuliformis. Next base: position 1,278,540,394 of record CM062805.1, read on the forward strand.
AAATTCTTTTGTATCATATTCTTCTATAGGATCTGCTTCATCAATGGATTTGCCTTTTTCTAATCTCACAATCTGAGATTTAAGTATAGAAATTTCAGATTTGAGATTGTGAATTTCATGACTTTCCTCCCCCAAGGTAAGCGCATGAGCCTTAACCTATTGTTGATGTCTTTGGAATGATTTTGCATTCTTTTCATAAGGGGCATCAATGAAGAGTGGCTTCTTTGAAGAACTTCTGCTGGAAGATTTCATTTGGTCCATGAAGGCTTCCATAAGGCGATTCTTCATTTCTCCTTCTTCCATAGCTCTTACTTGGGACAAGATTTTTATCTCATCTTCTTCTGTTTGTGCCATAAGAATTTTTTCTTTGTATTTCTATGGTTGTATATCTTCATCAGAAGATTCATTAGAAATTTCAGATTCAGAAGAGAAAATACATTTACAATTTTCATAATCTCAACAATCACAAGCATTTGCATAAAAATTTAATTTTCCAACTTCTTCTTCTGAAGTATATACAGAACTAGGATTTTCAACAGATGAGTCAAGAAACTGTTGCTGCTGAATCTGGGAGTGCTCTTTGATCACCATATTGGGGCAATGATTAGTTTTATGATTTCTAGACCCACACCTCATGTAAAGACACTGAGCCTCTGTTTTTGGAGTTCTTAATTTTTGATTTTGAGGCTGAGATTTCTTGCCTCGATTTATTTTTGATTCTTCACCTACTGGATAGTTATTTGCAATATGACCATTTTTTCCACACAACCAACATGTCAATTTATTCCATTTTTCTTGCTTGGCACTATGCAGGTGAATATCAGATGGTTTATAATAATGTGTCTTAGGGACATATTTGTAATATCCCTTCCTTTTATGCTATCGAAAAGATTGGCCTTTCTTCTTAAAGTCTTTTCTGGTTGATAAATTCTTTTCTTTCTTGGCTCGTTTCTTGATTTTTCTCCTTTTTACTAATGGATCATCAAGAGATAACCCATACTTGTTGCACAATGATTTGCTGTCAGGGAATCTGGACAACTTTTCTAGAGACTTATTAACTTTCGAGCTTGTGCAAAGACCAACCAGAGCTTTAGTAATAATTGAATATATTTGTCCCCATGTGTAAGACTCAAAAGGCATTTGAAAAAATTCTTGCAGTCTGAGATAGTCAACGAACTTGGAAGGAAGTGCTGCAAGATAAACTTGCTTCCATAACAAATTCTTTGAGTCTTTGACTTCATAGATTCTCTGCATCCAATCTCGATGGAAGTCTTCATATTGGGATATTTTATTGCACTTGAGATTCATTAAAATAATCTCATGCTTATCGGCTATTTCTGCCTCAGAACCACACCAGTGCTCAACAATCATGGAGGTCAAGGCTCCAATCATGTTGTTTTGTACTGTCCCATCTGAATTATGAATTATATTTCCTTGCTCATCTTTGAGAAGTTGTTCTTCCATCTATTTAATTAAAGTAGGAGAGGATTCTGTTTCCCACCATTTTGATAGTGTGACTGTGAAACATTGGATAATTGTTTTACAGGCTTCTACCTCAGTTTTTCCTCTTAGACACATAAGTTTATATTTGGTAAACATCATGTCTACCATTTGTCTTATCTGGTTGACACTGAGGTTATCTATAGTCCATTCCCTCTGAGAATCAGGGAAGAAAGTGTGGGTTTTAGGCAGTTTGCCTTTTCCTCTGATATCAGGTGTTGAATACTTGCTGTACTGACTTTCCAAAGGCTCATATATAGGCATAACTTCTGGCTCTTTTTCCTCTTCCTTAAACAGACTTGCTATAGAAATATGTTCACTTGGAGTTTCAACTTTTTCTGGTTCTTGGGATGCAATTTCTTTGGGGAATAAAAAAGGAAACCTGTTGACTGGTTTGACAAGATCCTGAATACGGACACTTGCTTTATGCAGAAAAGAAGAAGGAATTGGTTTTTCTATTTTGGATATAGATAATTGATTCATCTTCTGTACCAGTTCATTTATTTGTCTAGATGTAGAACCAATATGTTCCACCATTTTGTCTTCAACATTCTCTTGCTTTATTAGAGATTCTCTAACATATCCTCTAATTATTGAAGTAGAATTTTGAACATTATTCTTTGAATAATTTACAGAATTTAAAGAAACTTGGACAGTATCAAATTGTTCTTTGACCTCTTTGGATTTGGCCATGTTCATTTCAAGACCTTTTATAGCTGTGTTTGTCCAATTCAGTTGTTCAGAAGTTTTATGTATTCTGCCATCAGTACCAAATGCACTGTCATCCTTTAATACTAATGGTATTGCTTTGGCAGAATTTTGTCCTTCTCCAAGCACTATGCCTTTGTATGGAGGAAAAGTTGTAGGTGTTTCAACTTTAAGGCCATCTAGTGCTATCGAAGAATGTTGAGATGAAGTGGATGCATCAGTCATTAAAATCATTTGTTGCTTTCTCTTTTTTAACCAAACATAGAAAGAGATCCATGTGTTAGTGTAGTCCATGTGGTTTTTCCATTCTTGGGACAATTTTATTTTCTTAGACATAGAATGACTGAAACCAAATTCTTCTGCTTTAGGATCTGTAAAAAGATCCCAATTCAACATAGCTTTCATCCATTTGGCAGGGACTCTATTTTTCAGACATCCATCCATTAAAGTGAAGGATTTGTGCATCTCCATGACTACTAGCTTTTTGCAGTCATCTGGAACAGAACCAAATCGGAAATATAGTATAAGGCCATTAGCTTGCTCAAGATAACCAAGAACATATCTTGGTTTGGTTGGTCTCATTACTGAAAACACTTGGGTTAACCTCAAATATTCATTTTCCAAAATAGGAATCTCCTGCATCATCAAAACATGCTTTGACTCATGAGGAAATGGAATTTTGGAGCACTTAGGAATAGGACATGGATTGACAGAAGTTGTAGGTGGGGCTTCACTAGTCCTAGGATGATGGTTCTCATAGATTACCAAATCTGCAAGCTGGCTTAAAATAACTGGATACTGAAACTCTGGACATTTAACTTCTAGGGAAGAAAAATTTACCATTTGGGCTAATTCAAACAATGAAATATGTTTGCAAGTATTTACAAGAGAACTTGTGCAAGCAGTGTCAACAAGTTTAGGATTTCTATATAATAGTGAACTCCTGCACATTTGATCTATCCTCTTTTTGTCTATAGTTGATCTACGAGGGAAAGATAATACGACAGATGAGGACTCTTCTCTGATATCTGCAGAAGTAATTTTCTTGACTGCTGGAGGCCTAGGGTTTGAAACCACCCTGTGTTCATGGAATCTCAAATCTTCCCACCTGATTGTTTAGTGTTCTATTTTTTGATTTCTAGAGTCTGTTAACACTACAACACTAGCTTTAGCATCTTTACTGCGGGCATGCATAGCAACAGGATAAGGGGTATTTGTGTGCTTGAAGCAACCTCTAGTTTGGATTGCTATAGTATGTCTTTTCTTATTCATATCAAATCCAGTTGTCTAAATTTGGAGCTGGAGAATGCTCTCAATAGTTTCGTCAAAGACATAAACTGAAATATTTGGATAGCAATCAAAATAAACTGGACCATTTGAAAGAGGTGCAACTATCCCTCCTATTAATGAATCTGTATATTTGTTGTGTGTAAGGTCTCGGACAGTGGCTAACACAAAAGTATTCAAACCCTAATGTGTTAATGCACGTATTCCAATTCTGATACAACCCAAATGAAGGTACTTGGTTTTTAGACGCTTAGTCTCAGCCTGCAATTGTTTGGGGTTAAGTAAAGGAATAGATTGTACACAGTTAGAAATTTCTTGGATCTAACTGATAGATTCCTTTATACTTATCCTAGTAGCGATAATTAAATGGAATGTAGACAGATCTGCATAGAGTTCTGAAGAATTAATTGAAGGTAGCTGCCATCTTGCAGAGGGTTGGCTTTCTTCATATTCAAGTTCAGTAGAATTTAAAACATTATTAGATGCAATAGTGAACATATCCCGAAGGGGATTTTCTTAAACAGAAGACTCTTGCTCTTCAATATCACGGTATGAAACAGACTTTCTAATTGGAACCATTTTATGGAGTGATGAAAATGAGTACTAACCCGGCGAACCAAACGTTACTGGCTCTGATACCAAATTTTTGTAGGGGCTTTCACAAAGCTTGCTACAGTGCTGCTATAATGCCGCGCGCTCCACGTGCTATGCTGCTGTTGCTCTCTGCTGACTTGGCCTTACTGTGTCTCTTCGTTTGTCTTCACTGATCGACCTCTAGTGAACTTAGTGCCAACCTACTCGGATCTTTCACACTTTGTGACCTTACATACAACTTCCTTACCTTCCAATGGTCTGGCGTCCCTTCGAACCTTTGGCGAACCCCTAATGAACTTCGAGTGAAGATTATGAGACAACTACTACACAGCAGCACAAATTAAAGCACACAGTACTCGGAAGCGGAAAATGAAATAACACTCTTTTATTGAATTTTTTAGATATTGATTACATTTGATTTGCAGTCTGTTCATACCAGAGATGGACTGTGTTTGCTTTTACCACTCCGTTGCTACTCAATACTGAGATAGCGCACTGGAGGCTACGTGGCGATTACACAGACTCTATCTTTGAACATATACTCAAAACACACATATAGACAGACACACTAATGACCTAGCCACTTTAGGTTCTCACCAGTGCTCTCACACTGATGTGCAGGCTTCTCAGATCACCTAAAGGCTTGAGTTCTTCTTGTGATGCACGCAGATTAGATTGAATGTCTGCAGACAAATACCCATTATCCTGTTATTATGCATGCCCCTAGTAAAGATTCTAAAGCTAGTTTTGTGGTGTTAACAGACTCTAGAAATAAAAGAAATAGAACACCAAACAATCAGGTGGGAAGATTTGACGTTCCCTAAACAATGGGTGGTTTCAAACCCTAGGCCTCCGTCAGTCAAGAAAATTACTTCTGCAGATATCAGAGAAGAGTCCTCATCTGCCGTCTTATCTTTCCCCCATAGATCTACTATAGACAGAAAGAGGATAGATCAAATGTGCAGGAGTTCACCATTATATAGAAATCCTGAACTTGTTGACACTGCTTGCACAAGTTCTCTTCTAAATACTTGAAAAAACATATTTCATTGTTTGAATTAGCCCAGATGGTAAATTTTTCTTCCCTAGAAGTTAAATGTCCAGAGTGTCAGTATCCAGTTATTTTAAGCCAGCTTGCAGATTTGGTAATCCATGAGAACCATCATCCTAGGACTGGTGAAGCCCCACCTACAACTTCTGTCAATCCATGTCCTAATCCTAAGTGCTCAGAAATTCCATTTCCTCATGAGTCAGAGCATGTTTTGATGATGCATGAGATTCCTATTTTGGAAAATGAAGATCCAAGGTTAACCCAAATGTTTTCAGTAATGAGACCAGCCAAATCGAGATATGGTCTTGGTTATCTTGAGCAAGCTAATGGCCTTATACCAGATTGCCAATTTGGTTCTGTTCCAGATGACTGCAAAAAGCTAGCAGTCATGGAGATGCACAAATTCTTCACTTTAATGGATGGATGTCTGAAAAATAGAGTCCCTGCCAAATGGATGAAAGCTATGTTCAATTGGGATCCTTTTACAAATCCTAAAGCAGAAGAATTTGGTTTCAGTCATTCTATGTCTGAGAAAATAAAATTGTCCCAAGAATGGAAAAACCACATGGACTGCACTAACACAAGGATCTCTTTGTATGTTTGGTTAGAAAAGAGAAAGAAACAAATGATTTTAATGACTGATGCATCCACTTCATCTCAACATTCTTGGATAGCACTAGATGGCCTTAAAGTTGAAACACCTACAACGTTTCCTCCATACAAAGGCATGGTTCTTGGAAAAGGACAAAATTCTACCAAAGCAATACCATTAGTATTAAAGGATGACAGTTCATTTTGTACTGATGGCAAAATACATAAAACTTTTGAACAGTTGAATTGGATAAACACAGCTGTGAAAGGTCTTGAAATGAACATGGCCAAATCCAAAGAGGTCAAAGAAAAATTTGATATTGTCCAAGTTTCTTTAAATTCAGTAAATAATTCCTTGAATAATGTTCAAAATTCTACTTCAGTAACTAGAGGATATGTTAGAGAATCTCTAATAAAGCTAGAGAATGTTGAAGACAAAATGGTGGAACATATTGGTTCTACCTCTGGACAAATAAATGAATTGGTACAAAAGATGAATCAATTATCTATATCCAAAACAGAAAAACCAGTTCCTTCTTCTTTTTTTCATAAATCAAGTGTTCGTATTCAAGATCCTGTCAAACCAGTCGACAAGTTTCCTTTTTTATTCCCAAAGAAATTTAATCCCAAGAACCAGAAAAAGTTGAAACGCCAAGTGAACATATTTCTATAGCAAGTCTGTTTAACGAAGAAGAAAAAGAGCCAGAAGTTATGCCTATATATGAGTCTTTGGAAAGTCAGTACAATAGGTATTCAGTACCTAATATCAGAGGAAAAGGCAAACTGCCTGAAACTCACACTTTCTTCCATGATTCTCATAGGGAATGGACTATAGATAACCTCAGTGTCGGCCATATAAGACAAATGGTAGACATGATGTTTACCGAATATAAACTTATGTGTCTAAGAGGAAAAACTGAGGTAGAAGCTCGCAAAACAATTATCCAGTGTTTCACAGGCACACTATCAAAATGGTGGGAAACAGAATCCTCTCCTGCTTTAATTAAACAAATGGAAGAACAACTTCTCAAAGATGAGCAAGGAAATATAATTCATAATTCAGATGGGACAGTACAAAACAACATGATTGGAGCCTTGACCTCCATGATTGTTGAGCACTGGTGTGGTTCTGAGGCAGAAATAGCCGATAAGCATGAGATTATTTTAATGAATCTCAAGTGCAATAAAATATCCCAATATGAAGACTTCCATCGAGATTGGATGCAGAGAATCTATGAAGTCAAAGACTCAAAGAATTTGTTATGGAAGCAAGTTTATCTTGCAGCACTTCCTTCCAAGTTCGTCGAATATCTCAGACTGCAAGAATTTTTTCAAATGCCTTTCGAGTCTTACACATGGGGAAAAATATATTCAATTATTACTAAAGCTCTAGTTGGTCTTTGCACAAGCTCGGAAGTTAATAAGTCTCTAGAAAATTCATCCAGATTCCCCGATAGCAAATCATTGTATAGCAAGTATGGGTTATCTCTTGATGATCCATTAGTAAAAAGGAGAAAAATCAAGAAACAAGCCAAGAAAGAAAAGAATTTATCAACCAGAAAAGACTTTAAGAAGAAAGGCCAATCTTTTCGACAGCATAAAAGGAAGGGATATTACAAATATGTCCCTAAGACACATTATTATAAACCATCTGATATTCACCTGCATAGTGCCAAGCAAGAAAAATGGAATAAATTGACATGTTGGTTGTGTGGAAAAAATGGACATACTGCAAATAACTGTCCAGTAGGTGAAGAATCAAAAAGAAATCGAGGCAAGAAATCTCAGCCTCAAAATCAAAAATTAAAAACTCCAAAAATAGAGGCTCAGTATCTTTGCATGAGGTGTGGGTCTAGAAATCATAAAACTGATCATTGCCCCAATATGGTGATCAAAGAACACCCCTAGACTTAGCAGCAATAGTTTCTTGACTCATTTGTTGAAAATTATAGTTCTGTATATACTTCAGAAGAAGAAGTTGAAGAATTAAATTTTTATGCAAATGCTTCTGATTGTTCAAATTTTGAAAATTGTAAATGTATTTTCTGTTCTGAATCTGGAATTTCTAATGAATCTTCTGGTGAAGATATACAGCCACAGAAATACAAAGAAAAAATTATTATAGCACAGACAGAAGAAGATGAGATAAAAATATTGTCCCAAATAAGAGCTATGGAAGAAGGAGAAATGAAGAATCGCCTTATGGAAGCCTTCATGGACCAAATGAAATCTTCCAGCAGAAGTTCTTCAAAGAAGCCACTCTTCATTGATGCCTCTTATGAAAAGAATGAAAAATCATTCCAAAGACATCAACAATAGGATAAGGTTCGCGCGCTTACCTTGGGGGAGGTAAGTCATGAAATTCACAATCTCAGATCTGAAATTTCTATTCTTAAATCTCAGAGATTAGAAAAAGGAAAATCCATTGATGAAGTAGATCCTATAGAATAATATGATACAGAAGAATTTTACAAGCCAAATGTATAGATTTATGAAGGAAGAAAAGATATTGCTTCAGGTTTTCAGCAAATGAGGATACTCGCCATTGAATACCAGCAACATCATGTACAAATAAATATTTGCATATTGGGACAGATGTTCAAATTGACTACTCTTATTGATTTTGGGGTAGACGTAAATATTTTAAATACAAAAGTGATCCCTGCTACATATTGGATGACAACAGAAAGAAAAGTTATTGGCTTGGGAGGTAAAACGCTGAAGTATGAAATTCCCAAGGCATCTATCTGCTTTGATAATCACTGCATAAAATTAAAATTTGTAGTTGCTGACATCCCTATTGATTTTATTTTAGGTAACAAAATTTTCGCTACTATTGAACCACATGGTTCATTTAGAACAAAAAAGAATAAGGGTGGATATTTTATTACTCTTCCTACCTCCTCGAATGGCCCAAGAAAAATTAAATTACGATATGTCTCAGCTCCAAGAGTCTCGACAATTGTTCAGACTATGGAAGAGCTAAACAAAGCTGAATCAAAGCTAACAGATCTAAAAGATCTGAAAACCACTATTCATATCTCACAACAGCTAAGCTTACCAACAATACAAAAGAAAATCTCATAATTAAAGGCACAAATAGAGAAGGAATGTTGTGCAGAAGATCCAAATGCTTTTTAGCACAGAAAGTAATATTGTGTTGAATTGCCCTATAAAATAGAATATACAGGTAAGACATGCAAAAGTAAGGCAATTCCAATGAACAAGAAATATCATGAGCTCTGCGAAAAAGAAATCAAGAATCTGTTGAGTAAGAAATTGATCAGAGAATCCGAGAGCCCGTGGAATTGTTATGGGTTCTATGTAAATAAAAGAGCAGAAAAAATCAGAGGCATCCCAAGGCCAATCATCAATTATAATCCTTTGAACTTAGTACTAGTAGATAATACACATCCAATTCCCCACAAAAGAGATCTGATAAGCAGAATAGTAGGAGCAAAAATGTTTTCCAAGTTTGATCTGAAATCAGGATTTTGGCAAGTTGCTATATCAGAGAAGGATAAATTCAAAATAGCTTTCAGTGTCCCAGCCAGACATTATGAATGGAATGTAATGCCTTTCGGCCTAAAGCATGCACCATCCAAGTTCCAGAAGGTGATGGACTCTATATTTAAACCCTTCTTCGATTGGTTGATTGTGTATATAGATGATATACTTATTTTTTCAAAAAATTTGCAAGATCATTTTAAACATATACAGACCTTTGTAAATACAATAAAAAGGAATGGTCTTGTATTAAGAAAAAAGAAAATCGAAGTCTTTCAGACTTCCATTAAATTTCTTGGCCATACTATATTCAATGGCCAAATCTCCTTGCAAAAACATGCTCTAGAATTCTCTAACAAATTTCCAGACATCATTACAGACAAGATGCAGCTACAAAGATTTCTTGGTTGTTTAAATTACGTAAGTAATTTCTATCAAGACTGCGCCAATGACAGAAGCTTATTAAATCAGAGGCTGCACAAAAATCCTAAACCTTGGACTCCACTCCATACCAGAGTAGTTCAAAAGATTAAAGCCAAGGTCAGAGACCTTCCCATACTGTATATATTTGATGATGCAGCTTATAAGATTATAGAATCTGATGCCAGCAACATCGAATTGGGGGGGTATATTAAAACAGAAAAAAGATAATCAAGAACAGGTTATCCAGTTCACTTCAGGAACATGGAACCCCACTGAGAAAAGATTTTCTACTATAGAAAAAGAGGTGAAAACAACATGGAATAGCATTGACAAATTCGAGATCCACCTAGTCAATAAACTATTTCTTCTCAGGATAGATGTGTATGCCCTTAAGAAGGTGCTTAATAAAGATATTAAGAAGCCTGGAGAAGCCAAATTCGCCAGATGGCAAGCCCTTTTTGCAAATTTTGATTTCGATGCAGAGCACATCAAATGAGAAGACAATTGTCTACCTGATTTTCTCAGTCGAGAATACATGCAAAACCAGTCACAAGAACAAGAACATGTTTTTGTTATTGTTACTGAATGGGACCCAGATAATCAACAAGAATTTCTCAGAACTATCAGAGAAGACCAAAGTTGGGAAGAATATAAGGAAAACTGGAAGCCAACCTGGCAGCTAAGACAAGAAAAAGTCTTAGATGCGGATCTACAGCCACATACAGATATTTTACACCTAGTGCTTGAAAAAAGAGTATTTCCCAAAGGAAATCGTTGGATCCATGATATGGTGTATACTAGCAGTATGGTTGTAGCTCATCAAGCAGAAGAGGCATTACAAAATAATTTCCATGACATTGCAATGATCTAGTCTGAAGGAGGAAGACAAAGAAATATTTATCACAGATATTTAGTCATCAATAGAACCAGAAACACAGATTGGACAATCACCAAAAATTCTCCTATCTTATGGCCACAAAATAATCCTAAACTTATTTTTCCTGACACTATTTTTAATTTTGCAGGTTACAAAAAATTGTGGTGGGATCTCCTAAATGTTGATGGAAAGAAAGAAATCCATTATACAAAATTAAAATTTGGATCAATTAGGACTGTTATAGACATTTTTGTGCCTTACAGCATTGAGCATAAAATGTCCATAATCTAAGGGATCCAAAGTCCCTAAACATGTTGTTCCTACCCCTAGAGGAACAAAGCTAACAAACCACAGCAATTCACAGAAGTTCTCCACCAGAAACTGCTCAAAAACAAGTCAATTCAGGATCATTTCAGTGGCTACACTAGCTGTTTGCGCTGAATGTCAAAGCCAACACTGGCTACCTGCACTGAATGTCAAAGGCAACACTGGCTACCTGCGCTGAGCGAGAGTGGACATGTGGCAAGTTCATTTCTCAAGGTGTCAGAACCCAGGAAGCTTCCAAAATGACACTTGCCTCAGGGAATTCGACTGGTGATGAGTAAGAGGTTCCAAATCTCCAAGTGGAAGCAAGAACCTCCAAGTGGAATCAAGAACTGACAGAGGGAGAGGACACTAGTCAGATCTCAAGCTGACTCATCCTCTCTCCAAACATCTATATATGGATCTCTCCTCCATGAGATCTAGAGGCTGGAATTTTGTTATTGCAAAGAATTGCTGCTGGTTTGAGACTGAGATCATTGGGTGCTTAATGCTTTGAAGGGGGTGAAGATAGGAATTCCATTTGCTGGGAAGGAGATGCTGGATTGGAGCCCTCTGGGTTGTATCTCTTCCTGAACCTTGTTATTCATCAATAAAGCTATCTTGGTTTCTCCTATATACTGATGTATCTTTGATGTATGATTGCATTAGTGTATTTGGTTTATTTCTAATCCTGAATCAGTTATGAATGTGAACATCTGTCTTTGTGTAGTGTTCTTCTCTTGTCGCAAGTAGCTGTTCTCTTGTGATCTTGCAGGAATCTGTTGAAGCTGGGCTAGCGAGAAGGCAAGTAGCTGTTCTCTTGTGATCTCGTATGAACCCGTTGGAGCTGGACGAGCAAGAAGGCAAGTAGCTGTGAACTCCCAAAGAGAAGAGAGACCGGATCGAGGGACAAACGGAAGACACCGGTAAGTCCATCCATCTCTCTTCTTTCACATTTCATAAAGGAAGAAACTAGAATAGCTGTCCTTGTTTGTTGCTAAGGCACTGTCACACCTTAGGTGGATAGGATCGTCCTGCATAGGCATTTTTCCCCACAAAAAATTGGCGACTCCACTGGGGACATATGTTTAGTCATTTTATTTGTGTTTCTATCATTGTTTGTTTCATAGACTTGATAGCAACAATCGAACTGCATCTGCTATTCTCAGATGCAAAGTAGACAGTTGCTGCTTTGATCCAATCATTGGACTTGTCTATGATCTGAACAATGGATTCACAGATGATTTGATGATCCTTTGTGATAGATCTTAGTACTCCCTCAAAGCATCCCTTTGATTGTACCTTGCTTGTTGCTTTTATTTGGCCTGAAACAGTGAATTAAATAGCAATCTGTGACCCAGAACCTGTGGGAAACGAGAGTTTCTCCTTCAGCGCAGACCCAGTGAAGGGATTCTGCATTTCAACGCAGTTCCCGTGAAGGCTACCTGCGTTGAATGTCAAAACCCCTGTGTTGAGGTTGCGCTGAACCAGTTTGCCCTTGTGCAGCTGGGGTTCTCTGCTCTGTTTTGCCTTGTTTTGATCTCTGATTTTTGCAGCCTGTAACCAGCATAGGTACCAGTCTGATAACTCCTTTTCTCTGCTTAAATTCCGCCTCCTTTTGTACAAAAAGAATGTGAGTGTTTTTATGTGTTTGTGGCGTCATTTACAGTTTTCCTTTGCATGAGTGAAATAGTCATCCTGTAGCCTTTGATTCAGATCTGTTGATTGTGATCTTAGGAGAGAGTTCATTGGCTGTTTGCAGTTGATTATACATTCGCTTTTGCTTATTGGTTTGAGTTTGTCTCTTTTAAGTGTCAAAACAAGTATTCATTTCGAAAATCGTTAAGTGTTGTAATCTCTTCTACCCTCTCTGATTTCGAAAAAGTAAACTTGTTTGTATTGGTCATTTAAAAGCAAATTCAAAGTTGTACAAAAAGCTTTCTTTGTAGGCATCAATACTAAGAAAGCGAAAAACAAACACCTACATTGTGCATTTGCATCTTGATAGTTTGCATGCTTGATTTAGGAAAAGTGCATTAGAGTGTGCTGATTGCTCTTTGAGAAAAGATGGTGTCTTTCTTTTCCCTTAGTAGCTAGGATTTTCAAAGTTGAAAAGATATAAAGCTTGCTTATCATCTTTAGACTGCATTTAGGAATTTGTATCATACATCTCGTGGTGAACCTTGAAAAGCAAACTTTAAAAAGATCAACCTAAAATAAATTGAATGAACTTAACAACGCTTTGCAACATAACGCACAACATAGAGGTCTAGGCTAGAGACGTGTTCCGGCGTCGTAAAGCCTGGTGACTGTCGATCTCGTTGATGGTGGGTGATTCCTCCTGAGGGACGATAGCGCCAGTACGGATTGTGCTCCCACGTATCGTCGCATATATATTGGGAGAACCCTATAGGCATAAAACCTTTATCCTTAGGAAGCCGTGTCGGCCGCCCTACTGATCGCAATGCACTGAACATAGCATTCAGGAAGATCGACCGCCTGTACCCTAAAAAGTATTCTGCAGTTTTGCGAAAAGTTTGGCACACCCTCTGCCTAGAACTCCAGAGCAGTTCCTTTTGGCCTTTTTCAGACTCTATAACAGAAAAAGTCCATCCGAGCATTTGTCACTTCGGGCTCGTTAAAACATCGAAGGAGACTAGAGTCATCTTTAGCTTTTTCTCGACTCTTTAAAAGTGAAAAAGCAAGTTGTGTCTAAAAGCGTCTAAAAAATTCATTTAATTCGGAAACACATTTTCCCCTTTTGTATTTTGGTTGATCGAGTAATCGGCAATCGTGGAAGAAAGTCAATTGAAACCCCGTCGTTCGCGGAGGCTTACGAGTCAACCGTCTTTGTCTCCGGAATCGAAAACGGTACGGACAAAGCGAACTCGTTTAACCGGTTCGAAATCTCCTATCAAAGTTAGAACAAGTGTTCCAACAGCATCTGAGATTCCGGTTACTCCAAACATTTCTGGAAACCCTGCCTCTATAGAAGAAGTTCAACAGCCGCAGAGGGACAGTAACACTGATCCTAGTCTGGGGGCAAATACTTGCATTACTGAACCAGTTCCATCTGTGACCGGTTCAGAGACTCTTGCTCCTCAAACAACTGTCGCTGTCGATTCAACCCCTTCTTCGGCACCAGAAATATTTTACGGACCTGACGGTCTTCCCCTTCCACCTGGTTTGATTGCGATAGAGGAAATTGTAGAGGATCCGCAAGCAAATACTCCAACACATTTTGGAGTAGGGGTCACTCTATTTCCTTCTACATCAGAAGTTAGTCTACCACAAGTGGAAGTTCCTGTAGAATCGCTAGGTAATCTCTTGGATAGACTCAAAATGTCTGAACAACCATCAACATCTAGGACTGTGTCGAATGACACAGCGACAGCAGAAGCCCTTGCCGTCACTCCGACAATGTTTGTCGGCATACCATCTGTCCCAACTAGCTCACAACCGCTAGAAGGAGTCCACCCAGGGACTATTTCGACAGTGTGGTCTGTTCCAGTTTGTTCATCTGGAATAATATCCGGCAACTCTTATGTTGAAACTCACCAGATTGATCCATTTGGAGGTCAATTTGGGCAATCCAGTCCCCAAGGACAAACAATCCCCTTGAGTTTCAGATTGCTACCATATGGGGGGCAGTATGTCCTTTCATTACCCCCTCCAGGAGGGTATCCATATGAGAGTTCACAACAGTATTCAGGTTATACTATAATTACATCAAGTGGTTGGGTACCTATGCTACCTCAACAACCAAGGGTTGTGTATTCTATGCAACAATGTGTACCTATGTCGAACATCCCGACCACACCGGCTATTGTGACAGTGTCACAAGTTCAAACGTTGCCTGTTGTATGTCAACCTCAGATTTCTCAGGTTGTAATGCAACAGCCCCTTGACCCTGTGACTCAACCACAATCGCCTACTGGTGGGGCGACACAGGTCCAAACGGGTACAATTACCCCACACCTTGGTCCAACGGTTAGTATAGCACAGCAGAACATGGCTTCACAACCGTGGCTGGTGCAATACCAACAACCACAATTCCAGCAAGTGTACCAAGGTTCTGAGCAGCAGATCTTTGCGAACAGTGGACAACCGTACATTCAAAACGGTCAAAACCAACCGCTTTACAGTGGTCAAGTCCACCAACCGTATCAGTCATACCAACATCAATTACATTATGCTGGTATGCAAAGGCCAACTACTCAGGCGATCCCATCGTATCATGGGTATGCTTCACCTAACCTGAATCAATAGTTACCATTCGTGGCAACTTTAGAGTTACCCGATTTACACCGATTAACAAACGATCCAATTGCTTATGCCCCTTGGTGGCCAGCGATTCCTCACAAACTTCCATCTGACATTCCTAAATTCAATGGAAATCCAGGTAAAGACCCATCGAATCATGTGATGACTTTTCATCTGTGGTGTTCATCAAACACCCTAAATGATGATTCGATAAGGCTTCGCCTTTTCCAGAGGACGTTAACGGGTCCAGCGGCAAAATGGTATATTGAATTACCTAGAGCCTCGTTTGACAATTTCAGCTCCCTAGCCACGACTTTCTTAACCCATTTTCAATTACCGATAAGGTATGAAACGGGAACGGAAATCTTAACCAACTTCAAGCAGACAACGGCCACTCATATATCCGATCATATACATGAGTGGCGTCATCGTCGTAGGATGGTGAAAACATACGTTTTCGATCAGCTATTAGCTGAATGGTTTATCAAGTCGTTACTTCCTGCTATAACGGAAGATGTGGCCAAGGGGGGAGTCGTAACGGAGGAGCAAGTTATTGCTCGTGCACAATATCTAGACTTAGTCTACACTCAGTCTGGCACGCTCTACGACAAAATACCTGACGCCCCTAGACCGGAATTCTCAATTCCTCCTCCTCCTAAATCAAATAGTGACTCTCATGCCGGCGATGGTGTGATTGGCACGGCAAACGCGAAATTGACAAAGGCTTCGTCTAAGAAAGCCCGTAAGAATTCAGATCAAAATGCAAAAGAAGAGATTCTTGCTTCGGAAGTAAATGCCGTATCAGCAGATAAGGGCAAAGAAACCAAACAACCAGGGAGCAAGAAGAAGCAAAACAAAGGGAAGAAGAAGAAACAGGGTGAGTCATCCCCTGAAAAAACTTCTTCAAACCCTCCTGGAAATAGGAAATATCCATGTCAGATATGCGATGAGGATCACTGGACAAGGGATTGTCCATACAAAGATGAGCTTAAAAGGTTCTTCAAAAGTTCGCAAACCTCAGCTGTGTTAACTGATCCGTTTCCCAATCCAGGTCAAAATCTGGTTGATAGTGGAAATGCTTCCCCGTCGCAAGTGCTTATGTTGTCGGTCTCCAAGCAACAAAATGATGCTTTGATTTCGACAAGGAACAAAGATTACGGGAATCCGCAGCTGTCGAACGGCAAGGATAAAGATCAACCAAGCAGTTCGACAACAACTTCGACAGAAGTTGTACCACCCATCATTCCTGAATTAACAATAAAACCGCCAAAGGGAGTAGTACACAAGTCGACATCTAATCCTCGCGCCAGAGCGGCACAGCATTATAACATAGTGGAAGATTTGGCCCAATCGCCATCCGCTATGTCGACTCTTGAAGTACTACAAAATTGCCCATCCCAAAGGCAGGCCTTGTTATCGGCTATTGGTGGGGTTGATCCTAAGGATTCCAATCTTGTATCCTTCGACCACAAAGGATACGATCCTCAGTTACCAGCTCAACTAGCTTTCCTTATCCAAGTGAAAGCCCTCAACAAAACTGTTCACCGAACAATTATTGATGAGGGGGCATCTACATGTATTATGTCGATGAGTTGCTGGAAAACTTTAGGATCTCCGACCTTGTCGCGATCTTCGACGACATTGAAAGCATTCGACGGAAGGACCTATACCCCATGTGGTATCCTTAATAACTTGAAGGTCGAACTGGGGGGAAAAACAGTAGAAATAGATGTTGAAGTCATCGATGGGAATCTTGACTACAACATCCTACTGGGAAGACCGTGGATATACGCCATGGCAGCTGTAG
Source organism: Pinus tabuliformis (assembly GCA_031772625.1). Taxonomy (NCBI): domain Eukaryota; kingdom Viridiplantae; phylum Streptophyta; class Pinopsida; order Pinales; family Pinaceae; genus Pinus; species Pinus tabuliformis. The sequence goes on from CM062805.1 coordinate 1,278,557,305, forward strand.
TGTCGACTTATTTTAGGAAGATCGCATTCCCTTTTCAAGGAGGGATTACGATCGTCGACCAACAAGACTTCCTCCCTAATGGTTCACAAGTTACAGGAAGCATTCCCATGATCCATGGAAGCAACCATTTGCTTCAAGACATCGGAGTAGGCCTACTGAAAGATCCCACATTAATGGGAACTTTCGCACTTCCACCTCCAATCTATATAGGAGAAGTAGCGTTGGTAAGAGCCTGCAACATGATATCTTCCATGAAGATCTCAGAAGACGATATCGACATGGATCATGCAATGGTTTTGCCCCCAAGCCCTATAGAAATATTGTAGCAATCAATGTTTCGGGCATGGGAGGCAAACCCAAATCAACGCTCATCAAGCGTCTGGGTAGATAGGTCTAGAGAATATGGTACCCCATTAGATCCTTGGTCGAAAGTGCATGGGACTGACGAAGGAATCCTACAATCAATGTTGATTGAGGGGGCACCATGGAATGATTGCCACCATCGTTCCCTTCTTCCAGAATATGAAGAAGATACTCAACATGACCTTTATCACCCTTCAGTTTTTGAATTCCTATCAAATACTGTAAATACGGTGGATTCCGAGCGAAACTTATCCAATATTGAAGAGACTATAGCCATAAATATCTTGACTAAAACAAATGTTGTAGAGAATATTTATGTCGGCAAAGGATGTTCTCCTTCAGAACTGGAAATATATAACGCTCTTTTTCGCGAATTCAGAGATGTCTTTGCTTGGTCATATGATGAAATGCCAGGCATTGACTCGAGTATCGTTGAACATGAAATTAAGATGTATCCTGATGTCAAACCAGTAAGACAACGGCTTCGGCAGGTGCACCCCAAGAAAGCCGCTGCCATTAAGGCAGAAGTTGAAAAACTTCTCCATGCTGGTTTCATCTACCTGGTTCCTCTAACTGATTGGGTATCGAATATTGTCCCTGTTATGAAAAAACAAGGGACAATTAGAGTGTGTGTCGATTATAGGGATGTAAACCAAGCTTGTCCGAAAGACAACTACCCTACACCCTTCATCGACCAGATAATTGATGAATGCGCAGGATGTCAAATCTTTTCATTCATGGATGGATTTTCCGGGTATAATCAAATAAATATCCGCCCACAGGACCAGTCAAAGACTGCATTCATTTGTCCGTGGGGCACATTCGCTTATCGAAAATTACCCTTTGGTTTAAAGAACGCAGGGGCGACGTTTCAAAGGGCAATGAATTATGCCTTCCATGACATCAAGAACATCGTTCAACCATATCTCGACGACCTTCCGGCTCATTCGCAAAAGCGGATTGATCATCCGCAGCATTTAAGAGCGATATTTCTACGCTGCCGACACTACAAGATAAGACTCAATCCACACAAATGTGTGTTTTGCGTTGGTTCTGGTCGTTTACTTGGCTTTGTAGTCTCTAAGGATGGGATTCGTCTCGACCCTTGCAAGGTTCAGGCAGTCATCAATTTGCCTCCACCTTCAAATTTGCTTCAGATTCAGAAACTCCAAGGGAAAGCAAACTTTCTGAGGAGGTTCATTCCAAATTACGCAGAACTTGCTAAAGGTTATACTCATCTCTTGAAAAAGGATGTACCTTTTGTCTAGGATCAGGTGGCGCAAGCTTCCTTTGATGCTCTGAAAGAGTCTCTAGTAAAAGCATCATTAATGTATGCCCCAGACTATCAAAGAGATTCTAACCTGTATCTAGCTGCAGCAGATACGACCATTGCGATGGTTTTAGTCCAAGAAGTCGACGGAATTGAACATCCTATATATTATTTAAGTAAAAACTTAAATGATACAGAAAGCAAATATTCTTACGTTGAAAAGCTAGCACTCGCTGCTATTCAAGCGATACAAAGATTTCGACATTATGTCCTCTTTCGGAAAACTACCATTCTGTCAGATTGCAACCCCATGACTTATATATTGTCGCGATAGTTGCTGGGGGGCAAATATTCAAAATGGATAGCGATCCTTCAAGAGTTTGATCTGGAATTTGTAAAATCCAAATCAAAGAAAGCTTTAGTCTTCGCAGAATTATTGTGCAATCTCCCATCATCGTCCAACGATGAAACTTACGAAGAATCAATCGTGGAAGAAAGTTTGTTTCTGATATCTACAAGCAATGAGTGGTATGGAGATATAATCATTTATCTCCAAACCCAAAAGTTCAGGCCTGACACCTCTCACTCAGAACAAAAACGTATACGATACCAAGCAAAAGACTACATGATCGTCGGTGATACGCTTTACCGTCGTGGTATCGATACAGTTCTGAGGAGGTGCCTCACCCATGAAGAGGCCGAAAAATCCCTGAATGAATGTCATTCAGGCGCATGTGGGGGACATCAATCTGGATATGCTACAGCACAAAAAATCTTACAAGCAGGATACTTCTGGCCAACCATGTTCAAAGATTGCATAACCGCAATCAGAAGTTGCCATGCTTGTCAAATTTTTGATAGCAAAACCAGAAGACCACCCGCACCTTTACAGCCAATAGTTGCTGTTGGGCCTTTCGCCAAATGGGGCATCGATTTCATGACATGTAACCCCACCTCGACCGGGGGGCATGGGTATATTATAGTCGCCGTTGACTATTTTACCAAATGGGCCGAGGCGATGCCTACATTAGATAACACTGGTGAAATAGCTGCCCTTTTCTTTTTCAATCATGTAGTCGCCAGGTTCGGCGTACCACAGGCCATAGTTATAGATCATGGGTCGCATTTTCGCAATCACATGATGGTTGAATTAGCTGCCAAGCTAGGGCTATCTCACGACAGCTCTACCCTGTATTATCCGCAAGCCAACGGACAAGTTGAAGCAATCAACAAGGTCCTGAAGCGTATGTTGCAAAGGATGATCGGGGTTCACAAAAGAAGGTGGCACCTAATCCTGTACTTAACCTTGCGGGCTTACCGAACATCGGCAAGGAATGCGACCGGGTTCACACCTTTCCAACTGGTGTATGGCCTAGAAGCAGTCTTGCCAATCCAGTGTGAAATTTCGTCGCTTAAACTCGCAATTGATCTCCTCCCCGGAACTTCGGAAGAAGAGGCCCGTTTCTTGGAATTAATCCAATTGGATGAAACCCGTCGTGACGCCGCTTTGGCTAACGAAGCCCATAAGAAACGAGTCAAGGCGCAGTTCGACAAAAATGTCAAACCCCGTGTCTTCTCAGAAGGTGACTTGGTCTTGCTTTATGACCAAGAATCCGATAAATTGGGAGCAGGTAAATTTAATTCTTTATGGATGGGCCCCTATATTGTTAAACGAGTGTTAGCAAAAGGAGCCTACGAGTTAATGGATTATGACGGAATTCCACTGGCGCAACCCCGTAATGGGTTGTATCTCAAGCGTTACTATGCTTAAATAGTAACCTGTATGCTTTTGTTGTATTTTGTTTTCGCCAAAGTGTTTATTCTGGTCGAGTAATCCACCTTTTTACATTTATTGCAGATGTCAAACCTTTTGGAGACATGTGTTGGATATGTCGACAGAGCGAGTCGTAGTTCGCGGAACCTGTCCTCCGCAGCCTGGGCCATTTTTGATCCAAGCGGCGAGTTAGTAAGTTTCAGAGGGGTATGTATTGGGCAATCAACGAATAACATCGCTGAGTATAGCGCGTTGATAGAACTACTCTCTAATGCCATCACCCATGGTATACGCCGACTAATCGTCAGGCTAGACTCACAACTCGTGATACTACAACTCAATGGTATATATTCCGTCCGCAACCCGGCTATTTATCGCATGTTCCTAAGGGTTAAGATCTTGGAAAGACAATTTGATTTAATTCAATACCATCATATTTCCATAAACTTAAACACATTAACCGACTCTTTAGCAAACTATGTGTTAGATAGACATTTGCGACATTTATAAAAAGAGACACATCATCAATGTGGTACATATGGATCATATAACTCAACCAAAATAAACCCCGAAAATCAAAATATATATATAAGCTGTTTATCGTTTATACATAATGTTCTATAACCAAGACAAAAATCGGTCACATGACCCAAAAACTCAAAAATTCTAGGGGGCACCCTAGCCTAGTGATGCTCATGATAGCACGTCACGACCTGTGCAATCATGCGCAAGAGACGAGTCCATCGTCTAGGCACACCAGTAGTATGCCGCTGCAACTGTAAAGGTAACTCATCAATCCTCACATCGGGAATGCCGAGAGTAATGCTCTCAACCTGCTCCTGCATAACTGTAAGGGTCTCGGTCACATCAAGGTCATGGAGAATAACCCTCCCAGCAGTCTCCCCTGCTGGGGCAGCAACTGGCGCTCTCGGGCGAACTGCTGGACGAACAGGACCAACATCTGCATGCACACATGAGTTTGATTAAAGTCTTGATAGAATAAAGCACAAGGACATTATAAATAAGAATAGTAAACAGTAATATGGTCGAAGATTTTACCAATAGCGCCCCACTGTTCGCCATCCGGCAATACCAAATCCGGATCACCTCGGAAATCCATACCAACATATGGATACTCAGAATAGACCATCTCCTGACGCTCGAACCACCTGAAGAAGGTATCAGTGAAAGAAATCTGAGATTGACCAGCATGCCTAGACATGTGATCAACCCATCTCTGCATGCGTGGCTCGGTGGGAGAAGGCAAGTCGAGTGCGATATACTGAGGCTGCATCAGTGGTATTTTCTCCAAGGCAAAGGCAGTCAGAATAGAACCAAATCCAAAGTTCTTCAGCTTCCCGTCCTTTACCTTGTTCAACTGACTTTTCATCTGAAGAAGTACTGCATCACACCAGTTGAATATTTTCGGTTGGAGGCACTCCAAGGCGTGCGGCACATAGGATCTATTGGCAACATGAAGAGATGCGCTACCGGCCATCCTACCAATAGTATACAGAATGGACTTGAGAGATCTGTCAGTAATCTCACGGATAACGACCTTGCCGTCTCTGCTCGGCTGAGATCCTTCCCTGCAATACTGACGGACATAATCTCTCACGGAGTCATTCCCCCGGGCCGAACCTGACAAAGAAATGGGGGCACCCCGCCTTGACAAGCCAGTCAAGAAGTAAATGTCTACCATGGGCAAGGGGATAGATTTGCCCCTAATCTGAAATACTTGGTTGATAGGATCCCAAGCATCAAGCATATACTGCAGTAAGGAGATCTGTGCTCTCATACTAGAGAAACGGAAGAACTTCAACAGGCCACAGTTCCGCAGCGCATTCACCGTGATAGGGTCGTGGAGGGCAATCATGTCCTCTTCTTCATGTTCTCGTTCTCGCCATGTAAGGGTCATTTTGCTCAAAAGTCCCTGCAAAACAAACAAGAGAAAGAGTAAGATCCTGGATTTGATGAGAAACTGGCAAAATTTTCATCAAAAACTGTGCAACAGAACTGTTTTTCTATGCTCAACGCAACTGGCTAGTGTTCCACCTGCGTTGAAGGTCAAACTGCCTTCATGCAGCTTGACATTCAACGCAAGTTTCGAGTGAACCACCTGCGCTGATGGCAGAGCACCCTAACAAAACCCCAGGGGCTCAGGGGGACAGGAAAATAGGCACAGAATGGAAAAAGGAAACCTTGAAAAGAAAGAGCTAGAGTTTAGCTCCTACCTGGTCCAGACGGCGCCGAAAATCGTCCGCAGAATCTCCCGGAATCAGCTGATGAAAATCAAGGGGAAAGAGGCACCTCCAAAGCTCCAACAAACCAAGTTCAAATGAAATGGTAAAATGAGAGCAATTGAGGATACAGTACTATCTTTGAAAAGGGCAAAGCTAGTTATGGTAAAAAATCAAAATTTGACCATATAATATTCGAGCAGTTTTAGCACACAGTTCATGCTCGTTAAAAAATAAACGCAAGATCCAAGCAGTTTTAGCACATAGTTCATGCTCGTTAAAAAATAAACATAAGATCGAGCAAATGTTTCCGCCCACGTTTAAGCTCGTTAAAAAATGAACTATCCCGGTAAATAACCACAGTGAATGTAATATCATCAGCCATTAAAGCCTTGGTCGTGTTTGCACCGTCACCTCCACTTTTCCATTGGCCGATCATTCACCTCCATATGTTTGTTTACCCATTTTGAGGAACAGCTGCGAAGAGTGATTTCACCTAGCCATCCTTGTGACACTGCCGTGATTGGAAAAATTCCAACCTATACCTGGAATCAGCTGCTAACCCCGTTTATCACTCATTCCTCAAAAGACGAGTCTTCTTTAAGCTCTTTTCAACTGACTCGTAAAATATGAAAAGATTGCCGAGTCCTTGGCCTTCCAGCTCATTAAAGGGACAGGAAGAGCTATCCCTCCTCTAGATTTTAATCTTTTTGGACCTGAGGGATTATTGCACAAAAAGATCGAGCGCTTGTTTTATTCGGCTCGTTAAAACTATCGAAAACTCATCCCTTCTGTATTGTTTTATACTTTTTCGGACTTAAGGGATTAGATGACGAAAAAGGACTTTTGGAGTTAAATTTATGTACCTTTTCAGACTCTCTAAAAATGAAAAGGACCGAGTTATCCTTGTCGTTAGACTCGTTAAAATCATTAAATAGCGACAAACTTGTCTTTAGACGAGAACGAGTTTCACTATCACTAGGCTCGTTAAAACATAGCGATGGGCTTGCCCGAAGGGCAGGTTATAGAACAAGCATATGTTATCCTCCTCAAGCTTGACAAAAATAAAGAGGTACTGGTCAGCAATGACTGGGGAAAAATTGGGAGAAAATAAAGAAAAATTTGATGGTAGCAAGTCGCTCTTGAACATGACACTTTTCCTCCGTACCACAATCGGGTTGGGTTGTTTCATTCACCGGTCACATCCATGGTCTCGCCATACCATCCATATTTGGGGTAATGCTACTGATCCATCACATTAGTGTCGCCACATGTTCAAGAGAAGTCGTTCAGAAAAGTCAACCGTGTCCCATCCACTGCCATACATTATCCTTCATCCTTTCATGAACGCCACCCTGAATCATATGTCATAGATCGTTTTCACCTCCATTAAAATCATTAGCTCCGTTCCGTGTCACTGATGTGGGATTCATTAAGGCCCTCCTTTGACGGATCGCTTCTTGTCGACATCAGCTCATTATCCAAGAAGTTGATCTAGGAACAACCCCTTCAGTACTTTGAAGCTTGCATACCTCAATGGCAAGTTTCTCACTTCCGGCGACAGGTATACATCAATGACCTTCGACCGAAAGATTTTGCGTGGTGTTCGATGCCAAGTCCTTTATTCACACCACGTGAATTGTACTGCAGTACCTTGAGGGTCATTATCATTATCGGTGACTCCTCTCGCGCTTGTTAACGGTTTACATTATTGACCGGTAATCAAGCGATGTCTTTCCATGTTCGACTTCAGAACAATTCTCACATGGATCGACTTGTACTTAGAGTGAAGATCGAACGAGTTTGAAGACCCCGGATCTAGTTTCATCCATCCGGGCTGCGATACATATTCAGAAAAGATAAAGACATTGACATGTACATCATTGCAGCAGATAATCATCCTACTCAAAGGATGATAATTTCATCAAAATTATCAGTCTACCATCAGACGATTGTCTATTCTATGTACAGAAAAATGAATTTATAAAGATGAGCATGGGAATGCCCGCCTCAGCTAGATCATGAAAGCAATATGAAAAATAATGTATTGTATTGTATCTTATTACAGGTCTCCTCCCAGCATTGGATGAACTTCGGATCCCCCTGATAAAGCATTTCACCCGATAAACAGCCTCATACTTTAGGGGGCAACTGTTATAGACATTTTTGTGCCTTACAGCATTGAGCATAAAATGTCCATAATCTAAGGGATCCAAAGTCCCTAAACATGTTGTTCCTACCCCTAGAGGAACAAGGCTAACAAACCACAACAATTCACAGAAGTTCTCCACCAGAAACTGCTCAAAAACAAGTCAATTCAGGATCATTTCAGTGGCTACACTAGCTGTTTGCGCTGAATGTCAAAGCCAACACTGGCTACCTGCGCTGAATGTCAAAGGCAACACTGGCTACCTGCGCTGAGCGAGAGTGGACATGTGGCAAGTTCATTTCTCAAGGTGTCAGAACCCAGGAAGCTTCCAAAATGACACTTGCCTCAGGGAATTCGACTGGTGATGAGTAAGAGGTTCCAAATCTCCAAGTGGAAGCAAGAACCTCCAAGTGGAATCAAGAACTGACAGAGGGAGAGGACACTAGTCAGATCTCAAGCTGACTCATCCTCTCTCCAAACATCTATATATGGATCTCTCCTCCATGAGATCTAGAGGCTGGAATTTTGTTATTGCAAAGAATTGCTGCTGGTTTGAGACTGAGATCATTGGGTGCTTAATGCTTTGAAGGGGGTGAAGATAGGAATTCCATTTGCTGGGAAGGAGATGCTGGATTGGAGCCCTCTGGGTTGTATCTCTTCCTGAACCTTGTTATTCATCAATAAAGCTATCTTGGTTTCTCCTATATACTGATGTATCTTTAATGTATGATTGCATTAGTGTATTTGGTTTATTTCTAATCCTGAATCAGTTATGAATGTGAACATCTGTCTTTGTGTAGTGTTCTTCTCTTGTCGCAAGTAGCTGTTCTCTTGTGATCTTGCAGGAATCTGTTGAAGCTGGGCTAGCGAGAAGGCAAGTAGCTGTTCTCTTATGATCTCGTATGAACCCGTTGGAGCTAGACGAGCAAGAAGGCAAGTAGCTGTGAACTCCCAAAGAGAAGAGAGATCGGATCGAGGGACAAACGGAAGACACCGGCAAGTCCATCCATCTCTCTTCTTTCACATTTCATAAAGGAAGAAACTAGAATAGCTGTCCTTGTTTGTTGCTAAGGCACTGTCACACCTTAGGTGGATAGGATCGTCCTGCATAGGCATTTTTCCCCACAACAAGGACCATGCAAAGAAATCAATTTTCATGATGGTTAGGTGACTGGTGGCAAGATTTTGGAGTAAATTGCATTGCTATAGATCCAATATTTTATGAAAGTTATTTTCAAATGTCATGTGACAAATGCTACCACAGAAATGCAGTTGACTGTTCGCATATTCCTTGTACCATAGTAAATGATCTACTGAATTATCCAGATCACCATATACTACAACAATTTATGGCTAGGCATGGTGAATGGCTAGTCATGGCTAAAATAAAGCATCAATATGTGCTGAATAAACCTATGATAGTTTGGCGGATCTATACAAAGGCATGGGACGTCCTCATTTATCCTAAAAGTAGGTTCCCAGGAATCACAGCTCTTGGTGAATCATCCTATAGTGCTAGTCCTTCTTCATAAAAAGGTTTTCGTGGGTTTATCCAGAAAGCTCCACTGTGTAATTATATTATCCAGTCATGAGGACTATTCATGGCAAGTTTCCTCGTGGGCCTTAACTAGTTAAAAGGCATCCACATTATAGATAATATGCTTTCCATAGGATTGATTGTAATCATGTAATAGAAAAAAGATTCTTTAGTCATGAGACTCGGAGCACTTCTTCAACTTTTGGTGGATATTGAACCACATCTTTGTGATTGATAGAATCTTTCATACTCAACTTATTGGTCCAATGGTCGGATGTTTGTCCCCTCTTCTTCCTATAAAACGAAGAGAGTCAGGCTCATTCAGGGCATCGAGAGTTAGAGTTATTATGTCTTTTGGAAGTTGGGAGTCAAGAGCTTCTCCTGCTCTACAACTGCAGACATTCAATTTGATTTGCTTGCATCACGAGAAGAACTCAAGTCTTTAGGTGATCTGAGAAGCCTGCGCATTAGTGTGAGAGCACTGGTGAGAACCTAAAGTGGCCAAATTGTTAGTGTGTTTGTCTATATGTGTGTTTTGAGTATATGTTCAAAGACAGAGTCTGTGTAATTGCTAGGTAGCCTCCAGTACGCTATCTCAGTATTGAGTAGCAACAGTCTGGTAAAAGTGAACACAGTCCATCTCTAGTATGAACAAACTGTAAATCAAGTGTAATCGATATCTGAAAATTCAATAAAAGAGTGTTATTTCATTTTCCACTTTCGAATACTTTGTGCTTTAATTTGTGCTGCTGTGTTGTAGTTGTCTCATAATATTCACTCGAAGTTCATTAGGGGTTCGCCAAAGGTTCGAAGGGAGGCCAGATCATTGGAAGGTAAGGAAGTTGTATGTAAGGTCATAGAGCGTGAAAGATCCGAGTAGGTTCGCACTAAGTTCACCAGAGGTCGATCAGTGAAGACAAACGAAGAGACACAGCAAGGCCAAGTCAGCAGAGAGCGATAGTAGCATAGCGCGCAAAGTGCGTAGCACTGTATTAGCATTGTAGCAAGCTTTGTGAAAGCCCCTACAAAAAATTTGGAAACATGAAGACAAGTTTTAAAATAATAAATGCTTCCAACTTTTAGTAGAAGGCCAAAAAAGAGTCGACCCTGAGGTAACCAGCGGGAATGGTATCTAATGCTATCATAGTTCTATTCAACCTGCTTTTTTATTTTGATAACGTTGTGATAGTTTTATTCAACATGTATTTTTATTTTGATATATAATAATTAAATTAATAAATGTTTTTATTAAATGTCTTTGTGGCCAAGTTTCAATAACCACCAGATAGTCTGCAATATCACTACTACACCAAGGGCACTTTTGAGACATTTTTTTAAGACAAAAGAAATCTTTTGTCTCAAAAACTCATTTTTTATTTTAGTTATTTTACATTAAAAATTAAAATCAATTGATTTGTCTTAAATATAGACTTTAAGACAAAAAATAAGTTGAGACAAAAATATTTTAAGACAAAACTTTATATTTAAGACAAAAATAGTTTAAGACAAAAATATTTTAAGACAAAAGTAGTTTGAGACAAAAATATTTTAAGAAAAAACTTTATATTTAGGACAAAAATAATTTAAGACGAAAATATTTTGAGACAAAACTTTATATTTAAGACAAAAGTAGTTTGAGACAAAAATTTAAAGACAAAACTTTATATTTAAGACAAAATTATTTTAAGATAAACAATTTAAGACAAAATTATTTTAAGACAAAAACTTTATATTTAAGACAAAAGTATTTTGAGACAAAAATATTTTAAGAAAAAACTTTATATTTAATACAATGACCACTTTAGATCAAACCTATGTTTAATATGATATTTCACTTCGAATGAAAATGGAGGGCAGCACTGAGTTTCAGGGTGATTTGCGCGTGCGTTCTGAACTGGAGCTCCCGCGCCCCTGCTTCCTCAGCCCTTGCGGTCCTCTGCAGGCCCCCTACCTGGTAGCCCCTGCTGTTGGGCTCTCAATCCTTCCTGGCATCCCCGCAATCGAGCTCTGCCTCCCTCCTTCGGCCAGTGCTTCTACTGGCACAGCGTTCGCGTCTGGGTTTTGAGATCGCAGAGGAGCGTAGCCGCTGCCATGAGTGCGCCTGGGGGTGGGGAGCCTTCTCCCACCCCACCAATCTCTTCAGAAGAAGCATTCAGAACATTTCTCTCGTAGAAAGGGAAGAAACATTTGATCCCAGAAGTCCCGAAATTCATCAAAAAACTAGAGGAAATTCCTGAGATCGCCCTGCCAGAAGACAACCCGATAAAGATCGCCCTAGCCCTGGCTGACAGAGGGTTGATAGGACAATTTATGGGATGCTAGCCCTCTATAAAAACAACAGATGACTAGATCCAACACAACTGGAGGCCCCAGTTGGAAAACAATGTGATCTGCTATGTTGTTGGAAGAGGGTATTTCATTTTCTAGTTCACCTCCAAAGAAGATCGAGATTTGGTTTTCAGAAACGGTCCGTATTTTATGGGAAATTAGGGTCTGTATCTTAATAAGAGGACCCCCAACTTTGATCCCTCAATCGATACCCCTAAAGAGGTCCCAGTTTGGGTCCGGCTTCCCAATCTTCCAATCCATTGCTAGAGCTATCACACCTTGCAGAAGATTGGAAATGGCCTAGGCCGTTTCACTGACAAAGTAGATAACAAGGGTCAATATACCTGAGCAAGAATCTGTGTGGAAGTCGATCTGGAAGCTAGACTTCATGAAGCGGTAAAACTTACAGTCAGAGAATGGCATCACTATCAAAAATTGGAATACGAGCAACTGCCTTTCAAATGCAGAACTTGTCAAGAACATGGACACTTCCAACGAAATTTCCCAAAAGCTCCAACCAGGGACAAAGTGGACGAAGAAGGATGGAAAGAAATCAAGAAAGGCAAGGCAGTCCCAAAACCAACTGAGAAGAAAAATTCAGGGCCATTGGTGAAGCCCTAGCCTAAACCAAAAGCCAAAGAAGTTCCAAAAGAGGGTTCTTCCTCTGGCGTAAAGACAGATGCCATTAGAACCCAAGAGGAACCAGAAGACCCGTCGAAGAAAGTGAAAGAAGCAGAGGCAAAGTCAACTCTTCCTCCATCAGAGGATGAACAAGGGGAAAAAGAAGAAAATGAGGAGCGCATCAGTCTAGGCTCTGATTCTAAGGGAGATTCAGAAGATGGAGTCTCAGATTCAGACAGCTCGCAAGTCACTCCTATCAAGTCAGCCAGGGGTCAAAAGTCCAAGAAGAAACAGAGAGAGGAACAAACTTATCTGGATGTTCTCCAAGGCTCTCAGAAAACTCTCAAAGGAATGATGAATACCAGATCTAGGCGCAAGCATGGTCAGGCTCCAAAAGGAGCCACAACCTTCCAAGCCAGTAAATAATGAAATACGTCTCCTAGAATTGCAGAGGGTTAGGCAGCAGGTTGAAAGAAGAAGCTCTAAAAGACATTGTAAGGATGTACTCACCTGAAATCCTTCTCATACAGGAGACAAAACGCGAGGACCTTCTACTCCTCCAAGAAAGCAAAGCATTATGGCATAAAGGCCAAGGGAGAGCAGTCAGCGCTAGAGGCGCCTCTGGAGGGATTGCCTCCTTTTGGGATAGCTCCAAATATGATCTGATTCACAAAGAATGTTGCCCCCATTGGCTACTCACTAAGCTCCTCCATAAAGAATCTGGCCACCAAGTAAGTATGTTCAATCTTTATGCTCCGGTCTTACCATCTGAGAAATTTTTTTTTGGGACTCGCTCTAGTCCTATCTTTTCTTGCACAACCCAGAAAATATTATTATTGCAGGTGATCTGAATGTTACGCTAGCTGCAGAAGAGAAAAAGGGGGGCTCGTTGGTCAGGGACCCAGCTAGAGAATGGGTTGAAGACCTCATTTTAGATTGGGAATTGGAGGATATCAAGCCCACATCTGGGAAATTCACCTGGTCAAACAAAAGGATAGGCCCCAGCCACATTGCTGCTCATCTGGACAGATTTCTAGTCCAATCCTCCTTCTTGACTTGTGGTCTAATGGCCACCTGTAAAATTCTACTGAACTACACGTCTGACCATAAACCCATTCTGCTTGAGCTCTCCTTGGATAGAAATCTTGGCCCCATTCCCTTTAGATTCAGTTCTCTATGGATTCATCAAGAAGGATTCCAGGAGGTGGTCTCCGAGGCTTGGAATCGGCAAGTTCATGAAGGATCCCCTTTCTTTGTGTGGGAAGAAAAAATGAGGAGACTTAAAAGGGAGCTCAAGGAGTGGGCTAAAAGGTTGAAAACGCCCACCACCAAAAGAAAGGAGATGCATGAAAGTTTAGCAGGCCATCAATTAACAATGGAGAATTCTGATGTAACTCAAATCCTTCTTCAAAAAGAAGTAGAACTGCAAAAAGTTCTCCATAGAGCAAGTAGGCATGAAGAAGAATTCTGGAGACAGAAGTCCAGAAATCTTTGGTTACAGGCCGGAGACAAAAATACAAGCTACTTCCATAAGCAAGCTGAAGCACGCAAGCACTTCAAAACAGTAAATGAAACTCACTGTCAAAACACTGTGGTTAAAGATTTTAAAGGCATTAAGCGAGCAGCCCACTCCTTCTTCAAAGATCTTTACTCTACCCCGGAAGACCCTCCTATCGATTCTCAAGCCTATCCGCTTGATCTTATTCCTCACTGTGTTCAAGATTTTGACAATATTATGCTGACATCTCTGATCAGTATGAATGAGATTAAAGAAGCTTTGGATTACATGGATCCGGGTAAATCCTCGAGCCCTGATGGGTTCACTGCAAGGTTCTACCTGACTTGCTAGCCTACAATTAAAAAAGACCTTCTGAGAATGATCCGTAAATCTCAGACCTGCACCAAGATTGGAGGCAGTACCAACTCGGCCTTCCTTGCCTTGATTCTGAAAGACAAAGGCGCCACCGATTTCAGCAGATTCAGGCCTACAAGTTATAAGCTGATTAAAAAAATAATAGCCAACCGTATTAAGAAAATTCTGTTGGTCATCATCCCTGAAAACCAAGGAGGATTCATAAAAGGGAGAAAGATTCTTGACAATATTGTGTTGGTGCAAGAAGCAATTCATTCAAGCTGTCATCGAAAAGAGAAAGGCATGGTGATTAAGCTAGATTTGACAAATGCCTTTGACAGGGTGAGACATGATTTCTTGTTTTATGTGATGGAGAAATTTGGCTTCTCAAAAGTTCTCATAATTTGGGTGAAAGCCTGCATTGCCTTCCCTTGGATAACGCCTCTGGTTAATGGTCATTCAACGGAATTTTTCTAGGCCTCGAGGGGGCTAAGACAAGGTTGCCCTTTGTCCCTGCTTCTTTATGCCATTCAAGCTTCGGTGCTCAGCTTCCAGCTAGACTACTATCAACAGATCCAAACTCTGCCAGGCCTGAGAGTGGCTCACAATGTTAAAGACATAAATCATGCCTAGTTTGCTGATGATACATTATTGCTTGGAGAAGCTAGCATAAATTCTGCTAGAACCTTCAAGAAGGAGATGGACATTTATAGGGAGGTTTCGGGCAGCAAGATTAACTATCTAAAAAGCACGATCTATGGATGGAATTGCTCGATCAAAGATTTGACAGACATAACAAGGCTATTAGAAATGGGAAGAACCCTGACCTAGGAGTCATTTAAGTATCTTGGGATCCCAATCTTCAAATCAAATCCTAAGGTAGCTCACTGGATGCCCCTGCTAGACAAGCTAAAACTCAGAATACAAGCTTGGGGAGCTTCATGGTTGAATAATGCTAGGAAGGTAATCCTTATGAAATCTATTCTCATAAGTCTCCCAGTTTATCAGAACTCCATTCTACTAGCCCCTAAAACCTTTATTAGTAAAGTGGATGGTCTCCTGAGAATATTTCTGTGGGAGGGAGGGAAAAATAATGAAAGAAGGCTCCATTTAGTTAATTGGGACATTATTAAGAAGCCATTCTTGGAAGGAGGTCTCCAAATGCGGGATCTGCAGCCCAAGATCTTGCTCTGGGATCCAAGCTCCTTTGGAACATTGTTTTTGGGAATCCTAGTTGGAGCAAGAGAGTTCTGTGGAAAAAATATTTTCATGGGCAGCATTTGAGGTGCTTAGACTAGCCTCCTAGAATTTCCAAAGGATCACCAATTTTCAAACTCTGTCTCATAGCTTTGAAACTTTTCAGTCATAAGCTTTATTGGATCCCAGGTAATGGGAAAAAAATAAAAATTTGGGAAGATTCGATTCTTGGAGATCAGCCCTTGAATCAGATGGCAGAACTAGAAAATATCAGAGCTTGGCTTCAGGCCAGCAATCTAGAAACCCTTTGGGACATCTCCAATTGGACAAATGATGCAGAAAGTCTATGGGAGGGTTGGAATTTGGGGGAGGTCCCTCATTGGCTGGATGGTGAAGCCAATTTATTGTTGGATTTGCTCCATGGAAAATCACCCTTAAAGGCCTCTTCTAAGGACAAAAGAGGGTGGGGTTCTCTTTCAGGCTCTTACTCAGTAGCAGAAGGTTACAAAAGTATGATGGCTGTCCCTAGCGTCCCCCGAGAGCCAACTCAATGGAAATTTATTTGGTCTTTTCCTGCTCTCCCCAAAATTAACTTCTTTTGCTGGACTCTAGCGCATAAGAGTATCCTCACTAGAGATAACCTGAGGAAGCATGGAATGGAAGGTCCCTCCAGGTGCCCTCTTTGTGCATCAGATGAAGAAACGACTAACCACCTCTTCTTATTGTGCCCCTTTGCTCAAGAAGTTTGGAAGGGTGTCCTGATGTTAGGACTTGACAAAATAGAGCTTCCAGGAAATATTCAGGACCTGCTAAGAAACTGGGCCAAGTTATCCCCGTTCTGTCACTCCAAAAAAAGCCTTCTCAAGACTGGCTATATGTGGATCCCCAAATTCACATGCTGGAAACTTTGGTTGGACAGGAACAATAGAATATTTAGGGAGGAGAGTTGTGACCTGGTCAGAATTATCACTAAGATCAAAGCTCTGTTGGGGGAGGCCTTAGAAACCAAACCCACCATAAGAAATGGCATGATTCTGGACAGTGAGGAAGATCAATGGTTAAAAGAGCTTGTTCCAAATCATCAGAATAGATCCATTCCTCCTGCTAAAGCCCCTTCTCATTGGGAAATTCATCTGGAAGAATAGGAATTCATCAAATGGAGATCTACTTTGGATGATCACTGCCTATTCTTCGATGGGGCCTCTAAAGGTAACCCAGGAAAGGCGGGTGGCGGGGGAGTTATCTTAAGCCCAAGTGGCTCAACTGAGCTGTGCTTTGCTTGGGGTCTGGGGCATGAAACAAACAACAGAGCAGTGTTGAAAATGCAACAAGATGATGGAGCTTAGTGGAAAGGAGTCATCTTCACTAAGTTGGTCCGTAGGCTATTTTTGGCGCAAAGTCTATTTTTAGACTATGTCTATTTTTAGACATATGGATCATGGTCTATGAGTTGCAGGATGTTGTTTATGGATGATTGGTCATGTTGGGAAAATAGATGGACTTATATTTTGGTTCACAGCAGAGTGATCAAAGTCTATTTTTAGACTGCCAGGCTAAAAATAGAAACAGTCAAATATTATTAGCCCTTAGTAATATTTGGACTCTAAACATTATCTTATTCTCTTGGAGCACTTCAGTTCGAGCTATGGATGTGGCACATGCAACTGAAAAAAGGAATCACGTGGTTTCTTATGTGTTAGTTGAGCTATTGCATGGAGGACTTCAGTTAGAACTCATGCATGTGAGTTCTGTGGAGTTGGATGTGGAGTTGATGGAGTTGTGTTCAGTTTGACTTAGTTGAACTAGTTGTATTTAGTCTAACTAAAGAATACACTAGTGATGAGTTGTGTGAATTGATTGTTAATTAATTTGCTAATTATTAACTTATAAAGAAACTAAAGAATACATCAGTTAACTCAGTGCATGGACAGTTCAACAGAGACAGGTGTTAGAGGTAAGTGAAAGGGTGAGTTGTGACTATCAGTTGTGCATGAGATTTGCACATGCATGGGATTGAGTTATGCCAATGAGGATTGCACAGTGTGGGCCAATATCAAGGCAATTGTAGCTTGTGCTCATGTGATTTTCACAGGGCATTGTGCAGTGGAGGCAGGCAAAGCAGCGGAGGAGATTTGAACCTGTGACTTGTTTGGATCTGAGCTAGTTTTGTGTGTAACAGGTGGAGATAGTACTGAGTACTTGTGACGAGTATTGTATTATGTATTGTTACATGTTCTCAATCATTATAATATATAGATAGTGTGGGGTTTTCAGCTGTATGCTTTCCCCAAGTTACATGCTGTGTTAATGTGTGCATGCGATTGATGTTTCATTGTTTTTAATGCTGCTAAATTGATGATCAATGTAGAGGAGGTTATGTATTATGCATGTATTATGCAATAGTGTATAATCGGGATAATCTCTATGAATAAGTGTTTATTATTCAAAATTTCTACATGGTATCAGAGCGGAGTTGATCATTAGATCTATTATTCAGAAAGTGTTTACATTTTATTTCTTCAGGCAGAGTTTGTAATCGGGCCAGGTAGGCTCTGGATTCATCCTTCCTTTGGAAGTTGAGATATCCAGTAAAAGCCCATACAGTCAATCTCTGTACGAGAAATAAATTGTTCTCACGAATTTTAGATCAGAAGCGGTTGAGTTTTGAGCTGGTGGAATTCAAATTTGCAGCAGTGATTTCTTGGTGTCAAAGTTGAAATGTCTTTCAACGGATTGTGATTGGAGTATGCTCTTGAGGGCAGCTCGAATTATATTGCATGGAAAGATAGGATGGAGGAAGTGTTAGATGAAAATGGGCTGAAGGAGTTCATAGAGGCTGAGGTCCCAAAGCCTATTGATGCTGCTCACGTTGAGGTTTGGCAAAAGAAGACAGCAAAGTGTCGAAGGATTCTGTTGGAGGGCGTGAAGGATCACATTGTGTCCAGCCTGCATGGAAAGGCTTCTCCATACTTGATGTGGAAAGCATTGACAGATCTATTCCAAATCAAGAGCGACCAGAGGAAGTTGGCACTCAAGGATAAACTCAGAAACATTAAGTGTGAGAATGGAGACAGTATGCCCAGGTATCTCACGAAGTTCACCCAATGCCGGGATGAGCTGGGAAGTGTGGGGGTGACTGTTGATGATGAGGACTTGGTGAGCTTGGCTCTCCTTGGTCTTCCGAAGAGTTGGCATTCCTATCATGACTCTGTCAATGGTCAGGAGAAATTTCCAAGATGGGAGAGACTTTGGTCTGATCTTGTGCAAGAGGAGACCAGGCGGAATACCAGGGACGGATCTTCATCAAAGGAATCTAATGAAGAAAATTGCTCTTTGGCTGCCAAAGCAAAGAAGGGGAAGGAGAATGGTTCTCTTTCCGAATCCAGTTCTTCCAATGATGGGAAGAAGGTTGACAAATCGAAAGTGAGATGCTTTCGTTGTCATGAGGTGGGCCATTATGCTTTAAATTGTCCACGGAGGAAATCCAAGAAGGGATCCGGGGAAGGATCTGAAGGTGAGGCACTTACTTCACAGTTTGAGTTGGATTTCACACTCTTCGCGTGCATGGTTTCATCCATGGTGGGAAGTGGTTGGTTTCTTGACAGTAGAGCTTCTTTCCACATGACCGGTGACAAGAGTTTGTTCAGTACTTTGGAGGAGAAAGATCTCCAGATACTCATAGCGATGGGTAATGATGAGAAGTATAGTGTCTCAGGTGTAGGCACGGTTATTTTTTAGAGGGAGCATGGAGCTTGCCTTACCTTGACCAATTTCAAGTATGTACCAAGACTGAAGAGAAACTTGGTGTCAATCACGATGCTAGAAGACAGAGGTTATGGTGTAGTCTTTAGTAAGGGAAAGGTTTTCCTTAGACACATCATCACTAGATAGGTGAAGCAGATTGGTTCATGGGTCAAGAACCTGTATGCTCTTGAGGTTCAAGATGCATGCAAAGCCTTGAGCAGCGAGGCAACTGATGGAGACTTGGTGGTTGAGAGGGAGTGTATATTACCTCTCAACATGCAGAGCCAGAAGAAGTCTCAGACAATTGTGGAGGAGCCACGATTGGTGCAGCAGCTTCAGGAGGTTGTGGAGCAGCCACAACAAGGGAAGATGAGAGGAGATCGAGTAGAGACATCTACTCATGCAGAGACCTCTAGTAGGGGGAAACTTCGAGCCAGGTGGGCTGAGGGATCGCATGCAGCCATACCTCCAGGTAGGAGGTGGGGTGATGTGGATTGATTGCCTCAAGGAGGAGGGGTAGGATCCTTGAGGTACCCAACCTCTTGGATGAGAACTTGCTATGGGAGCCCCGATGTGGAGTAGCAAGAACTGACTGATTGGGTAGAGACAGATGTAGATGGAGCGGCAGAGAGAGCGACAGTGTAGGGAATCCCAGGACAACGCATAGCTAGCAGGCTGCAGCAATGCGAGAGGCATAAGTGTTTTGCACAGTGCTAGGTGGCACAGAGAGGTGTGCAATGGTGCGAGATGCATGGAGATGTTGCAGTAGCGAAGATGTCAGAGAGGGAGCACTTGTTAGCAGCAGGTAGAGCTTTAGCATCAGAGTATGTTCCTAGCCCAACAAAGTGGTCAGTTGGGAGTGTTTTTTTGTTCCAAGTGTTGTTGGAGCAAGTGGACCGGGCAAATGTGTTGCATGCAGAACATTCCAGAGTTGCAGGATAGGGGTTGCTGATAATCCATATCTTGTTGAGAGGGAGTGTTGAAAATGCAACAAGATGATGGAGCTTAGTGGAAAGGAGTCGCCTTCACTAAGATGGTCCGTAGGCTATTTTTGGGCGCAAAGTCTATTTTTAGACTATGTCTATTTTTAGAAATATGGATCATGGTCTATGAGTTGCAGGATGCTGTTTATGGATGATTGGTCATGTTGGGAAAATAGATGGACTTCTATTTTTAGTTCACAACGGAGTGATCAAAGTCTATTTTTAGACTGCCAGGCTAAAAATAGAAACAGTCAAATATTATTAGCCCTTAGTAATATTTGGACTCTAAACATTATCTTATTCTCTTGGAGCACTTCAGTTCGAGCTACGGATGTGGCACATGCAGCTGAAAAAAGGAATCACGTGGTTTCTTATGTGTTAGTTGAGCTATTGCATGGAGGACTTCAGTTAGAACTCATGCATGTGAGTTCTATGGAGTTGGATGTGGAGTTGATGGAGTTGTGTTCAGTTTGACTTAGTTGAACTAGTTGTATTTAGTTTAACTAAAGAATACACTAGTGATGAGTTGTGTGAATTGATTGTTAATTAATTCACTAATTATTAACTCATAAAGAAACTAAAGAATACATTAGTTAACTCAGTGCATGGATAGTTCAACAGAGACAGGTGTTAGAGGTAAGTGAAAGGGTGAGTTGTGACTATCAGTTTTGCATGAGATTTGCACATGCATGGGATTGAGTTATGCCAATGAGGATTGCGCAGTGTGGGCCAATATCAAGGCAATTGTAGCTTGTGCTCACGCGATTTTCACAAGGCATTGTGCAGTGGAGGCAGGCAAAGCAGCGGAGGAGATTTGAACCTGTGACTTGTTCAGATCTGAGCTAGTTTTGTGTGTAATAGCTGGAGATAGTACTGAGTACTTGTGAGGAGTATTGTACTATGTATTGTTACATGTTCTCAATCATTATAATATACAGATAGTGTGGGGTTTTCAGTTGCATGCTTTCCCCGGGTTACATACTGTGTTAATGTGTGCATGCGATTGATGTTTCATTGTTTTTAATGCTGCTAAATTGATGATCAACGTAGAGGAGGTTATGTATTATGCATGTATTCCGCAATAGTGTATAATCGGGATAATATCTGTGAATAAGTGTTTATTATTCAAAATTTCTACAAGCAGAGGCTCTTGCTCTGTGGCAAGGTCTAATTCTGGCTATCAAGAGGAATCTCCTCTCCATCTCAGTCTTTGGAGACTCCAGACTAATTATACAGGCTATGAACTCTCAAAAGATCCCTTCTCAGGTGCAGTTAGCCCCCATCCTAAAAAAAAGTAGACTAATGTTGCCCAAGTTCCACAAAATCTCCTTCTATCATGTTCTGAGGAAGTTAAACTCATAGGTGGACTTGGCAGCCAACCTAGGCTCTCTCAGGAGCAGGAGACCTCTGTTAGTAAATGATGTTGAATCGGACTGCAGCATTCCTTAATTTTGGAGTTGTCTGGGCCTCTGTTCCTTTGAGCATTTCGTTGATTCAAACTGTCCAGACTTCAGGACCAAACCATTTTGAGCTGGCTGTTGTTAGGAAACACGGACTCATCCACAAGGGAAAATTCAGAACGCAACCATGGCATTTTCGATCTCTGTTCATCGTTGGAACTCACTGCTGTGTCTGGGTAGGTGCTGGGGAGTTCACGAGGGCCTCTTCAAGGCCAATTTACTGCTCTTGGCATTCTTGAACACTATATAACACTCTGCCGGACATTTCAAAAAGAAAACACAGTGATTCTTGGGATGATCCGGCACTTCGACGCGTTGGATCTCCTCTCTGCAAGCTAGGGAGCAGAGCTACATCACAGAAAGCAAAAGCAACGGAATTTCAAGGCACCATTCTGAAACCAAATCAAGTTATTTTTCAAGCCTCTATCTGCATTCATAGTGTAACTCATTCAACAGACTATTCAAAAGCAAAATATTCTTTCCCCACTGACTATAACAAGGAAATATAGGGTTTCAGTGTTAAAGTCCTCGGTAGCTGATTTGCCGAAATTTAAATAAAAACTGACTGTTTATGTCAAAAAAAAGAAAATGGAGAGCGGAGCGCTTAGGGTTTGACACTGCTCTGCAACTAGCAGACCTTCACAGACTGCGTTGTTCTACCATTAACCTTCAGCCATAAGGCAGCTATAGCACAATAAGGAACAACTATCGTGCAATGGAATCCCCTCAGGGGGAGGAAATGATGCCTCCCCCCACTGATACGGAAAATGACCTGCGACAAACTGAAAATGTCAGGATGGACCATCCGAAAGATACAGCAACAGAGAATGAAAATACACCAACGAATAACAACAAAAATGAAGAACCACGAGTGACGTCAAACACCTGCAAGCCGGTAGCCATTGACAGACCCAAAATCAAGCTCCCAAGTCAGCGCATCAACACTCAGATCCAGTTTATGAGGGATCATGCTTTGATAGGAAATTTCATAGGCCTTTGGCCAACGGAGAAAGCTTTGGACGGCTGGATCGCAGCCAAATGGAAGCCAAAAGGGCATATAACACTGTAGTTAGGGCCTAAGGGCTTCTTTATTGCCATTTTCAATTGTCTGGAGGACCGAAACAGGGTATTGGATGGAGGACCATATTTCTTCAACACAGCAGGGATGTACCTAAGAGGATGGATTGAACGCTTTAACCTGGACAAAGAAGATCTGAGCTGGGCCCCAGTGTGGTTGTGCCTTTATTCTCTCCCTCTGGAGTATTGGGACGAAGACTCTTTGCGAGACATTAGGAATGGTTTAGGCTAATTCATCAAAGTGGGAGAGGAGACAAAGCTGAAGTGATACACCTCCTATGCACGGATCTATGTATACATGCACCTCAGCAAAGCTCTCCCGGACATGGTAAGCCTCTACCATGATGATTATGAATGGTTACAAACAATAGATTATGAGCATGTACCATTCCACTGTCGAAAATGCCACGCCCTGGGCCATTTATTCCGTGACTGACCCTCCAATATGAAATCCATGACCACCCCTTCAATGGACAAATCTGACCCAGATGGGTTCAAAAAAGTTCCCAATCGCAAAAAGACCCATAAAAAGCCCTCTACCTCAGTCAAAAAAACTGTCACCAGCACCTCCTTGCCTTCAACAAGCAACAGCTTTGAAATCCTGCTCCAGCTGAAGGTTCATATTTTAGATAATCAGAAACAACCTAAAGCCATTCCTAAGACTTCCTCCCATTCTGCTCCATCAAGCTCAAAGAAAGCCCTCACTTCTAAGCAACCCACGGACACCAAAACTCCCTCTCCCAGTAACATGCAGAAAAGGACTGCTCAAGGTATGGAGGTAGATAGCACTCAGATGCAGCTCACGATTGTAGATGATTCAGAGGAAGAGCAGTAAATACTATAGCACATGGAAGAGGAACCGGAGAGCTTTGACATCGAAGATCTAGATATACTGGGACTTGAACAGGCTTGTAAGAAAAAGGAATATGACAAAATTCCTGAGCGACAGCTAGAGAACTTAGAAGTAATTCTCTCAAGAGCACAGAAGCAAAGATCATTAGGCGTCCAAACTGGTAGTCAGTGGGATGGAAGAAATATCTTCAAAGACAACAAGAACGAGGATGGAAAACCGATCTTCAGAGAACCATCTGCATAGGGGAGATGCTGGTGGAATCTAGAAGATACTCCAAGCTCACCAAATACTATAATCCCCTTCCCAATCGTGAATCATGAAGCTCATCTCATGGAACATTAGAGGGCTCAACAACTTGGGGAAGGGATGATTAATAAAGAACATGCTACAATAGGAAAAGCCTCAAATTCTCTTCTTGCAGGAGACCAAGTGTAATTCCACAACGTTGGATCAGATCCTTGCCAAAGCGTGGCCAGGAACCAAAGAAGTGGCGGTGGAAGCCATGGGAGCGTGAGGAGGGCTAGCCATTGTTTGGGATGATAGAGCTATAACACTTACCAACATACATGCCAGTAAGCACTTTATTCAGGCCAAGTTTCATTTAACAGGGACAAATGTTCATGGACACTTAACTAATGTCTACTTCCCTGAGGAGGCAACAAACAAAGTAGACACACTGAACACCCTAACTCAGATCAACTCAGAAAGATCCCACCCACTTTGAATCATAAGAGGGGACTTCAACATGATAACAAGATTGGAGGAAAAAAAAGGAGGATGGATCAAGCTGGACTGTGAAAGCACGCACTTCAAAAACTACATTCATAACAACAGGCTTATATATATGGAATTCAACAATGGAGTTTATACTTGAAACAATAAGCATGTAGATGCCCACCAAATTGCATCTCAGTTAGACAGATTCCTGATCTCTAATAATGCAATACATCTTGGTGGGGATCTCTTGGCCTCTATATTGCCACTCTCTGGCTCGGATCATTGGCCTATTAGGCTTCACTGGCAAAGACTGGGAGACAATGTTCGCAGGCCCTTTCGCTTTGAAGCCTTTTGGCTGAAGCACCCCGATTTTCATAACCTGATAACAGAGACATGGAGAAGTTTCACACCACCAGAAGGTGCAAACATGTACAAGTTCCAATGTCGACCTTTTGATCGCGCGCGAGATTTTGAACTGGATCTCTCGCGCCCCTGCAACCTCACCTTTTGCGGCCCTCCGCAGGCCTCCCACCTGGTAGCCCCTGCTGCTGGGCCTCTAGTCTTCCTCCTTGGCACCCCCGCAGTTGGGCTCTGCCCTCCTCCTCTGGCCAGTGTTGCGACTGGATCCCTTCTAGCCTTTCCATGGCTGGGATTGACCCCTCCTAGATGCAAGACAATGAAGACCAGGCTGAGATCTTCACCTCTCTCATTTCTGAAAATGTTACCATCCGAAACAAACCCATAGCTTCAAAGTTTGTCAAGAAACTGGCTGACATCCCAGAAATCTCCCTTCCCCCTAGTCTCCCAAGGAAGGCAGCGATCTCTCTAGTAGAGAGAGGTCTAGTTGGACAATTTACTAGCCTGTGGCCCTCTCCCAGAGCTGTACAGAAATGGGTGGAGCACAACAGGAACACAAACATCCAAGGAAAAATCGCAATAAGATTCTATGGAAGGGGTTACTACACATTCCTCTTTGAAACCAAAGAAGACCGGAATCTCATCTTTAGAAATCGTCCCTACTTCATGGATTTGAGAGATCTCTATCCGAACAGATAGTCCCCTGACTTCAACCTAGAAATGGATATACCTAATGCAGTCCCAGTTTGGATTTTCTTGCCCCATCTCCCTCTTCATTGTTGGGGAGATGAATTAGTCAAAGCCATTGGGAACGCTGTCGGAAAGTACATTGACAGATGCGAACCAAAGGACAACATGCACGCATGTGGAAGGATCTGTGTTGAAGTCGACTTAGGAAAGGGCCTTCCGGAAGCAATCAAGATCAAAGTGGACCAATGGACCCATATTCGGTAGCTGGACTACGAACAAATCCCGTTCAAATGTAAGGTATGCCATGAATATGGTCATTTTGCTAATAGGTGTAGTAAACTAAAAGAAAATGAAATGAATGAAAATGCTGGAGCCAGTGAAGACACATGGGAACAAGTCAAAAAAAAGAAAGCAAACCCCAAACAGTCTGGCCCAAAACCAAGGCCTCCCCCAGAAATCCAAGTTGCATCCTTGTGCCCCCCTCCCATATTGACTCAGCCATTACCATCTAGATCAAACCCCTTCGAATCTTTGGAGGAAGAAGACCCCTCATCCCCCAACTCTCCTCCTGATCCCTAGGAGCCCCCTCTCCCTGAAAGCCAATGCTAAGACACTATCGAATCCTCATTGCCTCTTACTATTTCCTCTCATCCTCTTCTTCATCTTCCCCCCAACATAATCACCAGAATCTCATCTAAAGATCACGGGGGTTCTAGTGAACCCTCCAAGAAACCTGGCCCAGGCAGGAAATCTGCTAAGCAGCACAGGGATGACAACACGCAAAAGGACATAGCAATGGGAACGCAGACACCCATAGAAACTTATATCCTGGGGCAGCATGACAAAAAAGAAATCAACAAGGACCAAGGGGGGTGAGCACCTCCCCGCATACCGCATATCCAATGATGAAAATATTATCTTGGAACATCAGGGGACTTGGGCACCCCTCTAAGGTAGCAGCCCCAAGGGATCTTATCATTTCTGAGAAGCCAGGAATTATTATGTTACAAGAAACAAAACAAAACCACAAGGAAATGAATAAAGTCATTGAGCAACAAAGACAATATAGAGGAAGCATTAGTGAGGCAAGAGGAGCCTCAGGAGGAAGAGCAACAATTTGGAATCAAGGTATATGGAACTGTATTTCGGAAACAATAAATCAACATTGGATCAAAAACAACTCTCGTAAATAAAGCAGATCAGCAAGCCATTATCATCTACAACATCTATGTGCCGAATCACTGCAGAGATAAGGATAGTTGTTGGCATGATCTAAAAGATAGTCTGGATGCAGAAGAGAACACTAACATTATTCTAGGAGGTGACTTTAATTTAATCCTCCACGCCAATGAGAAAAGGGGAGGTAGTTTTACGCCTGATCCATATAGAATACAGTTGGAAAATATCATGCAGGAGCATGATCTTATGGATGTCCCTCCAAAAAACTGTAGATACACCTGGAACAACCACAGGATGGGTGCTGGTAACATCATGGAGTGATTGGATAGAATTCTCATCAATATTACACTTCTCTATGCTTTCTCCATCTGATATGTTAACATTCTAACGTGCTCTACCTCTGACCACTTCCCAATAACTCTAACGCTGGAAAATCATAGGCCACTTGGGCCCATTCCATTCAGATATAGTTCTCTCTGGAATGATATACCAGCAGTTGCAAGAATTGTTTACAGCTCTTGGATCCAACACGTGGAAGGCTCTCCCGGTTTCATTTGGGAAACAAAACTACGAAAAACAAAACAAGCCATCAAAGAATGCGCTAAAACAAAGTATCAAGAACCAGAGCAGGTAAAAAAAGAAATTAAGAACAATCTGGAGAATATCCAAAGATCAATAGAGGATAATGGCCTTTCCCAAGAGAACAAATAGCAGGAAAATGAACTCTACTTACAGCTATACTGAGTTAACAGAGCAGAGGAAACAAAATGGAGGCTCAAGTCGAGACAATTATGGTTACAAGATGTAGAAGGTGATAGACAAAGCACTCAGGAAACCATTCGAAGAGCTGCTATAGATCACTATTGGGACCTGCTAACTGAAACAAAGGAAGCAGAGGATTATACAGATTTATTGCAGCATCTCCCAACAGGGATAAGTAGGGAAATGAATGACATTTTAAGCAAGGAGATAGACGAGGAGGAAATCAGGAGATCAATCTGGACTCTTCAACGTGATAAAGCCCTAGGACCAAATGGCTTTCCCATCTTCTTTTATCGAGCATTCTAGGGAATTATTAAAAAGGACTTGACAAAAATGCTCAATTGGATCCAACGAAAAGGCAAAATAGGAGGATATACCAATGCTACTCATCTAGCACTCATCCCCTAAGAAAATAGGCCATCTTCCTTTGCTCATTTTAGGCCCATATCACTCTATAACTCCTCCTATAAAATCTTGACAAAAATCATTGCTACTCGCCTAAAGCCTTTGCTCCCTTCTCTCATTTCTGAAAATCAAGGGGGATTCTTAGCCAATAGACAAATAACTGATTCCATTTTACTTGTGCAAGAAGCCATCCATTCGAGTCAAACCAGAAAAGAGAAAGGGTTTATCCTCAAGCTTGATCTGGCCAATGCATTTGACAGAGTGAGACACTCCTTCCTCTTGGCAGCTTTGAAGAAGATGGGATTTGATGACCACTTTCTCAACCTCATTCGAGCCTACATTTCGGGGCCATGGATCTCCCCTCTTGTAAATGGCAGACCTTGAGAAGTTTTCCAATCCTCCAGAGGCCTCCGATAAGGTTTCCCCCCCTCTCACTTTATCTCTTCATTCTAATGGATGAATCCTTCAGCAGAGCGTTGGAATTCAGCGGGAGGGTTGGCTTAATCACAGGAATAAAATTTGGGGATGGGGTCAAGAACATAAATCATTCACAATTTTTCGATGACACCCTGCTGATTGGAGGGGCCTCCACCACAATAGCCAAGTGCTTCAAATCTCTCCTTGACAAATACATGAGCTACTCTGGCGGAATGGTAAATAATTTGAAAAGCTGCATATATCGCTGGAACACAACAGTACAAGTGCTTCACAATATCGCCATCATCTTTGGAGTCACATGCAAGTACGATTGGACTAACTTCTCTTACTTGGGCATGCTTGTAATTGTTGGACCTTTGAGAGAAGAAGTCTAGGACACAGTAGTCGACAAAATGAAAAGAAAAGTGCAGCAGTGGGGATCTATTAGGCTCAACCCAGCTGGGTGCCTCACTCTTCTTAAGTCAGGTATATCTTCTCTCCCCCTATATCATTTTTCTCTTCTTCAAGCTTCAGCCTCCTTCCACAACAAAATGGAAATCATCCTTCGCCAATTCCTATGGCAAGGGGGGGAAAATGATAAAAGGAAATTCAACTTGATTAATTGGAAGCAGGTGATCTAGCCCCAAGATCGAGGAGGTATTGGAATTAGATCTCCTAAATTTCTCAACTTAGCCTTTGGAGGCAAAATTGTCTGGAGACTCATTACTGGACTCTTAGCATGGTGGAAAAAAGTTCTGGAAATTAAATACCTCAATTTTCCTACACAGCAGCTTCTTGATCGAGATATTCCCAATAGAGAATCCTCCAAAATTTGGCGACTATGCAAGAGATAAATTCCACTAATTGCTCAAAATACTTCAAAAATCCCCAAGGGAGGTGCAAGCATAAATATTCGAGTAGACAGAATCATGGGTTAGCAGCCAATAAATAGACATGGGGGAGTCCACCCTATCCTTTCCTTTTTTGAAAGAATAAGCATTCATTACCTGGACCAGATCTCCCAATGGGATCCTCACACCCTTCTTTGGTCAGGTTGGGCCTTCCCAGCCATACCCATTATTTTAATGCAAGTCTTTCTGTCCTTCAATCCCTTTTGCACAGTATAGCCCCTATCAAAAAGAACAATCTTGATGTGTTTCATTGGGACCCATCCGGATCCTCTTACACCATCCAAGCTACTCACCATTATATTTGCAACATCAGCTACCCCATGCCAAGTTGGCACCACTGGAAGGTGGTTTGGAAATCTGAGGCAATTCCAAAAATCAAGTTTTTTCTCTGGACCCTCCTCAAAGGGAAAACCCTCACGGCCGAAAATTTGCAAAAGAGGGGAATTAATGGCCCCTCTCGTTGTCCTAACTGCTTAGCTGTTGAAGAATCAATGCATCATCTCTTTATTGAATGCCCTTTTGCCATCAACTGCTGGAGGAACTTGTCTCATAACAATCAAATCCCATGGAACACCCAAAACACCATAGGAGAAATTATTTACAAATGGAAAAAAAACTACCCCTGGCAGCACAGGAAAAATAACACAGTGAAGAGAGTCTGGGACATTCTTCCCCACAATATGCTATGGAATATTTGGCTGGCATGAAATCGAAAGGTTTTTAAGGATAAGGACTCAATTGTTAGAAGGCTTTGCACCAAGGCAAGGAGTCTTGCCCTTGAGATCATCTCAGTTAAGAATCCGAGAAGTATAAATGTCAGTGAACTCAACATAGAAGAACGCATTTTCATTGGACACCTGTTAGACCAAAACACCAGCAATCAGAAGGGCAACGCTGCTAGCAATAGAAACAACAATGTTTCCCCTAACTGGAAGATCAGGCTAAAAGAGGAAGAATTTGTAGGTTGGCTTAAAAACAACAATAGGCATTATCTCTGTTTCGATGGGGCCTCAAAGTTGAATCCTGGGGTAGCAGGGGCAGGAGGAGTTATTTTTAATGCTAATTGGGATAACATACTCTCATACGAGTGGGGTCTTGGCCACACTTCCAATAACATAGTAGAAGACCTGGCCCTTTACCAAGGTCTTATCCAACTTGGGAAGCTTGGTATAGACACAATCACGATATTGGGAGACTCGGCGATAGTCGTCAGTGCAATGGTTCAGAACAGGGATCTGCCCAATGCTCTGCTTCAACAGATTATCAGATGGTGCCAAATTTTAGGACACACCATGAAAGATGTGCGCTACTATAATGTTTTGCGATCGCGCAATAAAATTGCAGATAGTCAAGCCAACAAAGCTTGTGCCGGATCACTGGGCTGCCTTATCTGCAACGACGTGGAATCATTTCAGCGTATACCATAATGAAGAGACCTCCTAGATCTGAACAACATCTCAGCTCATTCGTTATACCTTTGGTTTCTGATGTTCCGTTTTCCCGAAGGAACAACAGAAAAGGAACAGTAGAAAATATAGCAGAAAAGGAACAACAAAAAAAATGGAACAGTAGAAAAGGTACAGTAGAAAAAACGGAACAGCAGAAAATACAGCAGAAAAGGAACAACAAAAAAAACAGAACAACAGAAAAGGAACAACAGAAAAAATGGAACAGCGGAAAAGGAACAACAGAAAAGAAAAACGCAGCTCCAACAAGTTTGTCAAGCTTGAAGCAAGTCGGCACCGACGACAAAACTAAAGAGTCCACTGCTCGACACATCAACCACAGTAATATAGATTGATATGCTTTGTAAATGTTGTTATTTACTACTGTAGTTTGTTAGGATTTACCTTTGGTCTTTGGTTTTTAGAAGCCCAAAAGGCAGGATTAAGGAGGAATTTTGTTTAAGTTGTAACTCCTTCTTCCCTAGCTCTTCTTGGCACCTCAGCATGTATTTCAGGAGCTCAGTCTCCCTCATTTTTTCATATTTATAATAGCAATCGAATTTGTCCAAAAAAAAAATGTACAAGCTCCAACAAAAGCTAAAACATATCAAGGAAAAGATAAAACAGTGGAATCACTTTACCTTCGGCAATATCTTTCAGGCGCAAAACACTCTTGAACAAGAAATGCAGAAATTATAGCAGAGAATCATAGCTGAAGGCAGATCCGAAACCATAGCAGAACAGGAACGTCAACTACAAACGCAGATCTCAGAAAGGGAAAGACAGGCAGAGATTCTTTGGAGACAAAAAGCGAGGATCCGATGGCTTAAAGAGGGCGAACGCAATACAAAGTTCTTCCACCATACCACTATCCAACGAAGAATCCACAAAAACATTACTCTCCTCCAAAATTGACAAGGGGAACATCTAGAGAAGCATGAAGATATAGAACAGGAACTCCTCACCCACTTTCAGAGGGTGCATCAGGAAACGGAGACTGATCGACTGCCAGCTATAGAGAAGATCATCAAGATTATTCCTAAGATCGTAACTAAGGAACACAATTAAATACTCCTTAGGCATATTTCTTTACAGGAAGTGGAGACAGCTATGCGACAGCTCAAAGTTGGGAAAGCAGCCGGACCAGACGGCTTCACATCGGACTTCTTTCACAACTTCTAGGATATAATCAAGGAGGAAGTCTGGCAAGTAGTCGAGGAGTCCAGAGTTAACAGATGGATGCTGATGAGCCCCAATTTTGGTACAATTTGGGCTCATTTTGGCCTATTCTACTTGCTCAAACCATTCATATTTTATTGCTTATGCATGCATTTCTTAGTTTGTTCATGTTGTTTGTAGGAAGAAGGGTAGACATATTATCTACGTGACTAATGCTTGATGCTTTCAGGTTTTTTGCATTTAAAGGGAGAAAAGACACGAAAAAGGAGACAAGGGGACAATGAGGTGGCACTGCTGGTTTTTAGGAGAGGATGTCCACAGTCTTGGGGACCTTCCTCGTAATTCCCACCGTAGCTCCGAGCTCCAATCCATCTCCCCTCCGAGCTTAGAAGCAGCCAGCTGTTCTACAGGAACATCAGTTACAACTGTTCTACAGGAACAACAATTATGACTGTCCTACAGGATCAGCAGTTAAACTCTAGTTGGATAGCCGAGCTCCTAAAATCAAGGACACTTGTTGGATCATTGTTTTGCATAAGTATAGAGGCCATAGCCTTTGATAGGTTGTTGAAACTTTCGCATTACTATTGTAATTTTTGAGCACAGCTCGGTGTTAGTTCTTGTTGTAAGCCAGTTTTGGCATAACATCAGATTATGAATAAAGAAGGCAGATTTTGATCTAGCTCTGAGTTTTCTTAAGGAGACTATAGCTCTCAGGTTAGGGCCCAACCTGAGAGCCATAGATCCCCTCTGCTGTAGTGTTGTTTGCATTTCGTTTCAGCACTCTGAGTTTTCATTTTCACATGCAATTTGAATTACAGGTTGTTGAATTAGTCTTTTTCATGAGTTTAGATAGGATTTGCTTATGGTAAATTTGTTTCCAGTTGCTTAGGTTAGCAGAGGATAGATATAATCTATTGGAGCTCCAGCAAAAAGGTTGTTAAGGCTCACTGCCATCTCCCTTAGAGATTGGGGTGCAGTCCATAACTAACCACCAAAAATACGCATTTCTTTACTTGATGATTGCTGCAATACAGTCACGGTTATGTTAGATGCTTCCATATCATTCACACCTGCACCACACACCTTCATCACCGCTTCATACACATTTCTCTTCACGTTTTGGATTGCTGTTCATTGAATTTATACGCACAGGTAGTTTAGGTTAATGCATTTTCGGTTTGGTGACAGTCATAAGCATTTGTTTCATTTACACTACTCTCTCCCGTTCCATTACCTCATTCTCCATCTTGATCACGCATGCAAACACATCTTTGACCTCTATTCCGCTCTGTTATCTCCCAAAGTCTTTCACTCCTCACATAGTTTCATTCTCTAGCCCTTTCGTTGACCTAGTCCTCTATCTTCCAACCTACTCCCTACACTCACTCCCTATCCTATTCTTCCACTTCTGAGCCATCACCAGCCTTATTCCTACCTTACACATCTCCCCCTACCATTCCATCACTCCTCCATCACTTCAAACACTCACGGTAGGTCATCCTGTAGCAATTTGTAGACATCCTGTAGAAATCTCTGCGTATCCTGTAGGATCCCCTGCAGACATCCTGTAGGAGGCCACTCACTCAGTTGCTGAGCATCTGAATGCGAGGAACCTCTGTGGATGGATGCTAAGGATCCCTAGGGACCTCTCCTAGCCTCCCCAACCTGTCCCACGCTTTCCTTGCTTCTCCATCCCATCTGCACAACCAAACCCTAGTTAGCACAAAATCACAATCATTCCATACACTTAAAGGAAAAATACAAAAACATGTCTTTTATGATGGAAGTAGCTTAGATCCATGCATTTTCACTTATTAGAGGTAACAACAGCATTGGTAGAGGTTTCATTCACATTCTTTGCATTGTAGAGGTTAGACTAGTTAAATTAGGGTTTCCTAGGTTTACATGCTTTGATTTGCTTTCAGTCCATTTTGTCAAGTAGAGTAGTTTTCCTTTGAGAATAGCTTTCGTCCATCAATTAGCAAGCTTCTTCTGAGAGCCTATAGAAGTTGGCTTGAGCCCTAGCGGACTTGTGCCAGCTGACCAAGTGACAGCTGCGACAAGAGCTAGTACTTGTGCATATAGCACCGTCGCTTCCAAGTTTGTACGAACTACCGGGTTGATAAAATGAGAGACAGGAAGCCCCAGGAGTTGTAGCATTATTGCTACAATACTGGAGCTCACCATCTTTTTGGTGCCGTTGCCGGGGAAGCGTCATAGTATTAGTAATTGTTGCTCTTCTTCTACTTTCGTACTCTTACTTCTGCTCAGTAGTTTATTTCATTTCCATTCTGCAAAAGTAGCTTAGTATTTCTTGCTTTCCTAGCTTAGTATTTCCTGCTTTCATAGATTAGCATTTCCTGCTTTCCTAGATTAATATTTCCTGCTTTCCTAGATTAATATTTCCTGCTTTCCTAGATTAATATTTCTTGCTTTCCTAGATTAATATTTCTTGCTTTCCTAGATTAGCTTTCCAATTCCGCAAATTTCATTTGAGCAATATAGTTAGTTGTAGATCACTCTGTTTCAGTTTTGCAGGTACCAAAGAAAAAGCAAAAGCACTCAAAAAAAAAAAAAAAGTCCTTTCCATTTCATGCCTCGTAGGAACCGAGATAGATCAGGCAAATTCCTACCAAACACCCCCACCACATCACTGAGTCACCCTTCTCTCTTCTTTGGTGACAGTGACCCAGAGGAACCTATAGGTGAACATCCTGAGATATACCAAGACCCTATAGAAGAAGAAGATTTAGAGACCACTCCATCTGAAGCCATGGCTGATGATAAAAGAGAAGATGAGAGAATAGAAGGAGCTTTCCCCATCCGAGAGACCAATGGAGAGATGAAAATGAAGAACATTAGCCCCTCCGCCTTGCCTCACTTCCATGGACTGACCACTGAGGATCCTGATACCTTCTTGTTTGAGTTTGCTGTCCTTTGTAGAACCTATGACTATACTGAAGATGAGCAAAAGCTGAAGCTTTTCCCTTCCACTCTTAAGGATGCAGCACTACGCTGGTTCATGGGATTACCTGGGAATAGCATCGCTACTTGGGCTCAGATGCAACAAGCCTTCAATACCAAGTATCGGGATTACTGTAGGTCTAAGGAAACCAAGGGAGAGATCTTTCGGATGACCATGGGGAGTGATGAGTCTTTAGAGGATTATGAGGAGAGGTTCCAACTTAGCTATAAGCGGGCCAGGTGCACACTTGACCCTGAATCCCTCAAGTTGGTTCTACTCCGAGGAGTCCCTGAAGATCTCTTAGACACCCTTCACATGTTAGCTGGGGGGGACATTTACCAACTGCCTTATGAGGACATCAAGATTGTGTTTAGAAATCATTCCAGGGCAGCTAGGAAACGAGGTAGAGGAAATCTCCTCTCCACTAGTGTCCCTTTCTCCAAACATGAGTTTACAAACCAATTAAAAGATCTTAAGAGCGAGGTGAGACAGACCATTGCCATGTAGCTGGACACATTCAAGATCCAGTAGAAGAAAGAAGAAGCTGAGAGAGCCTTGGCTGTCTTTTGTCCTAGGTGCACCAGAAGACACCCTAAGAACGAATGCCCATTGCATTCGGTTGAAGTGTGTTTCGTTTGTGAGGAGGACCACCCAACAAATCAGTGTCCAACCTTACCTAGGTTTAAAGCTATGTACCAAGGGACCGAAGCTCCCACAGAGCCTCTCTATTACCTCAACCAAAGGAGGCCACAAGGATCTAGACCTTATCAGCAGGGGATGCAAGGGGCATCTCAAGCTTATTACAACCCCAACCAGTCAACTCCTATGCCTTCTTGGGGTCCCCCTGCTCATCCTTCATGGTCCATGCCTCCTCCATGGTCTTATCCACCTCAGTACCCCACTCAACCTACTTCTCATCCATATCACTCACATACCCAGCCACAGCCTCAATGGAATGCACCTCAATCGGGGTGGAGGCCTCAGTACAACACTCCACCCGCCATTCTGCCTCCACCTCCAGTTCAACCACAACCATTACCTCCTGCTCCTCCAAGGCAACCTCAAATGCTTGCTGAACCGAACCCGAACCCCAACAATAGACAGGCCCAGCAGGTATACACTGGGGAAACCTCATGCCCTACCTATGCTGTGGAGATCCAGGAGATCAATCTTAGATCTGGAAAGACTCTTCCAGATCGCCAGCCTCCTCCCCCAGAGGATGAGGAAGACCATCAGGAGAGTGAACCAAAGCCTATTCCACCCTTTCCTGAGAGACTAACAGCCACCACACAACCTAACCCAGAAGAAGATGAGCTTTTGGGTGAGCTCAAGCAGTTGTGTGTAAAAATCCCACTTCTCCAAGCCATCAAGGATGTGCCAATATATAACAAGCTGGTTAAGGAGAAGTGTTTCAAACACCCAGGCAGACGGAAGAAAGATGCCTCAACTATCAATGTCATAGGACAACTGTCTGACCTTATGCTAGGACAAGTCATCTGCCCAAAGTACCTAGATCCTGGAAGTCCTGTAGTAGATGTTCACATCAATGGCACCATTATCCCCCACACCTTGATTGATCTGGGGGCGGCCATCAATGTGATGACCAGGGATACCATGCTTAAACTCAATCTTCAGGGTTCCTTGAGGAAGACCTCGACAGTACTGCAATTAGCAGATCGCTCCACCGTGACTCCCGAAGGGATTGTGGAGGATGTCATCGTCTCCATTGATTCTTGGGAATACCCTGCAGACTTCCTGGTTCTGCAACCAAAGGCCAAGCTTACTGGATATCCTCTCATTTTGGGAAGGCCTTGGTTAGCTACTGCAGATGCTTAGATAAGTTGTCGGGTAGGAAACATGACCATCAAAAATGGTCCCATGTCCAAGCAGCTAGTCCTATACCCTCCTGCCCAACCTTCTTTAGAGCATGATTTACCACTCTGGTTGGAAGAAGGAGAAGAAGACGAGGTGTACTTAGCACCTCTGTGCACCTTAGATACCACTAGGAAAGACCCCCTAACCGAGGATGACTTCATCGAGACTCTGATCCAGAATCCACCTTCCAGTACACTACCCTTAGAGGAATTGGTGGAGAATGCCCAAGCTAGCACCTTGGTGGATCTCTGTACAACCAACCCTGTTACTCCCAGAGTCAAGAATGTGGAGTTCGGCCCTGAGAAAGCATTGAAGATCAGCTCCTCCATATCTCCTTCTCAGGAAAAGGAGCTGTGTAGTCTGTTGGCCAACCACCTAGATGCTTTTGCTTGGAGCTATAAGGAAATGAAAGGAGTCCATCCTTCGGTCTGTACTCATCATATATACATCAAAGAGGATTGTAAACCCGTTAGGCAACCTCAGAGGAGAATGAATCCATCCCTTAAAGACATTGTCAAGGAAGAATTGCAAAAACTGTTGGATGCTGGATTCATCTACCCCATCTCAGATAGTGAATGGGTGTCCCCTCTAGTGTTGGTTCCCAAGAAGAATGGGAAGTGGAGAATCTGTGTGGATTACCGTGAGCTGAACAAAGCTACCAAGAAAGACCATTTCCCTCTACCTTTCATAGATCAAGTGTTGGATGGACTGGCAGGAAAGAAGTTCTTCTCTTTCCTGGATGGGTTTAGCGGGTACAATCAAATCCAAATCAGCCCAGAAGACCAAGATAAGACCACCTTCACTTGTCCTTGGGGTACCTTTGCCTACCGAGTCCTTCCCTTTGGGCTATGCAATGCTCCTACTACTTTTCAGAGAGCTGTCTTGAGCATCTTCTCGGAGTTGGTCCATGATGCAGTGGAAATATACATGGATGACTTTACTCCTTATGGGGCCAACTTCCAGGAAGCATTGTCCAACCTTGGGAAAGTCCTAACCAAATGCACCGAGATGAACTTGTCCCTTAGTCCTGAAAAATGTGAATTCCTAATGACTGAGGGGACCATGCTAGGCCATACCATTTCTTCCCAAGGATTGCAGGTGGATCCTAACAAAATTGCTCTCATCAAGAGGGTTCCACCTCCTCAAAAAGTAAGGGATGTCCGGAGTTTCTTGGGATTAGCAGGATACTACCGGAGATTCATTAAAGATTTCAGCAAGCTAGCCTCGCCATTGTTTGCTCTGTTGGCAAAAGAAGTGGAGTTTAAGTGGACTGACGATTGTCAGAAGAGTTTGAATGAGTTAAAGTACAAGTTGGTGTCAGCACCAATCTTGAGAGGTCCAAACTGGGCCCTACCTTTCCACATCCACACTGATGCCTCGAACAAAGCCATAGGTGTAGCTTTAGGACAAGTTGAGCAGAAACTTCCATATGCCATTTACTTTGTTAGCAAAAACTTGTCCAAAGCTGAGCTGAATTACACTGTAACCGAGAAGGAATTCTTGGCTGTGGTCCATGCATTAAACAAGTTCCGACATTATATTACTGGTTACCAGACCTTTGTACATACTGACCATGCTGCTATTAGATATTTGATGAATAAACCACATGTGAATGCTCGTATTATTAGATGGTTACTTTTATTGCAGCAGTTTGATCTAACCATTGTTGATAAACCAGGTAGAGAAAATGTTGTTGCTGACTTCTTGTCTAGATTGGATTTGTCTGCAGATGAAGATGGGACGGTGGATGACCAGATGCCTGATGAGCATCTGTTTGCTATCTCAGTACTCTCTCCATGGTTTGCTGATATAGCAAACTACCTTGTTTCGACTCAGTTCCCTCCGCACCTCTCTTCAAAAGAGAAGAGCAGAATCATCAGAAAAAGTGCCTCATTTACTTGGATTGGGGGCAACCTGTTCAAGCTTGGCCCCGATCAGATCTTAAGGCGTTGTGTAAGGGAGGAGGAAGTCTTTGATATCCTCCTCACTTGTCATGATGGGCCTTGTGGAGGGCATTTTGCAGCAAAGAGAACTGCCTTCAAGATCCTGCAGGCAGGCTACTATTGGCCCACACTTCATCAAGATGTTAGAAGATATGTCAGTCAGTGTGACCAATGCCAAAGAATGGGGAAACCGACCCAAAGGGATGAGATGCCTCTCCAACCTCAAGTGACTCTTGAGCCATTTGAGAAGTGGGGCATGGACTTTGTGGGTCCAATCAATCCCTCTTTGAGGCAAAGATCCTACATCATTGTGTGTACTGACTATTTGACAAAGTGGGCAGAGACCAAAGCAATCAAAGCAGCAACAGAAGAGAAAGTGGCGGAGTTCCTAAGAGAGAACATCTTCTACAAGTTTGGCTACCCAAGAGAGCTGGTGACCGATCAAGGGAGCCAGTTCACATCCAACTTGGTTGAAGATCTCCTAGCTCATCACAAGATCAAGCATAGGACTTCCACTCCCTATCATCCTCAAGCAAATGGGCAGGTGGAAGTCATCAATAGAGCATTAGAGGGGATCTTGACCAAAGTGGTGAGCAGCAGCAGAAAAGATTGGGCAGATCGCCTGGTTGAGGCCACATGGGCTTACAACACCACTTGGAAGACCACCACCGGCTTCACACCTTATGAGCTGGTCTATGGGAAGAAAGATTTGCTGTCCATTGAGTTTGAGTACAACACCTTGAGGATGGCAGCTCAGCTGGATCTAGATCTCAGCCATGCACAACAAGAAAGGCTACTGCAGCTGAATGGACTGGATGAGCACCGCATGCAGGCCCTCCTTCACTCAGAAGTGGTCCAACTTCAGAGAAAGGTGTGGCATGACCAACATCTCCATGACAAGCAATTTCAGCCGGGAGATTGGGCTTTGTTGTATGATTCCAGATACAAAGATTTCAAGGGGAAGTTGAGAACCAGATGGCTAGGACCATATACAGTGGAGAAATGCCATGACAATGGATCTGTCCTCATTCGAACCATTGATGAGGAAGCCATTCCCATGCTTGTCAATGGGCATCGATTAAAGATCTACAGGAGACCTCTCTCAAGACAAGAGTTTATCAAAACTATGGAGAAATCTGTATTGGTCATAGAGAAGGGTCCTGCCCCTGCTTTGGGCACACCCTGAAGAATCTAAAAAAAAAAAATAATAATAAATAAATAATAAAGATCCTTGGGTGAAAACCTTTCTGAGGCGCCCAAGGCAGGTGGTAGGGGTGAAAACCTCATTGAGGCGCCCCTGCTATCTTTCAAAAAAAGAAAAAAGAAAAAAGAGATAAAGATCCTTGAGTGAAAACCTCTCTGAGGCGCTTAAGGCAGGTGGTAGGGGTGAAAACCTCATTGAGGCACCCCTGCTATCTTTCAAAAAAAAAAAAAAAAAAAAAAAAAAAAAAAAAAACAAAAAGAAAAAAACAAGATCCATAAGTTATTTGCATGCAGATTGCAGGTGTTCTATGGAGGAGAGGAAGCCTCTCAACTCAAGGTCAAAGGTCCTTATCATGCAGCCAGGACACCTCACCAGCACCTCCTCCAAGAGTGCTTGTGTTCTTCAAGGTATGTGCACTTTCAATTATAAATTGAGTCTCCTACAGGAAGACACAAATTTTCTACAGGAAGGTGCCAGTTTCTACAGGAAGGTGCAAATTTCTACAGGAAGAGCTTCCTGTCTACAGGAAGCTCTGTATTTATACAGGGAACTTCCTGTAGAAGCTCAGAACGGCCCAGAATGCATTTCATGAACAGATCTGATGACCACGGGTTGGTGTGGACGCATGCAAGCCTCTTTTGGGCCCATGCACGACGCTGTTACCTTGCTCCACCACCCGTGTCGACATGCGGCCAAGTCCCTGCACCAACAAAGGAAACCGATGAGTTCTCGTAGGAAAGCCATTTCCAAAGGTAACAAATGACGAGATCTCATACCATATGCATCAAGAGCACTGGGATCGTGATCGAGAAGCCAGAACCACCATCGTGCAACATGCACCCAAGGAGAAAGGACTGTGACGAGACCCCTCGCGGGGATCCTGTAACAGTTCAACCTGCTCGAGTGAATACCATCCACAGCACCGCCATCCGAGATGAAACGCGGGCGCATGCAAGCAAAACCATCCACTCCAACGTTGGCAGCCTCTAACCCCGAGCTTCCGGGTCTGTGTAAGCTGCGTGCAGCAGGTAGATCCGTCGTCCAAAAACTGAAAATCGTGTGCAGACGCGCGCAGGTAAGTGTCTCAACCTTCCTTCCATCAAATCGCATGAGTATTACTTTGATTTGTTTGCATGGCATAGAAATGAATGGTTGAGCGGCCGTAAGGCCAGTTGACTGGCCACGTCGGCTAGTTATGGTATAGTTGGATGATCGGGTGGCAGCCACGACACAGAAAACACGCAGCACGCACGTGAAGATAGTTCCGTCAACCGAGAACCGAGTTTAACCGAAAAGGGCAGCGACAGATCTGTGGGAATGAATGCGGCAGCGAGTGAATATGCAGGCAAATGATGGGTGACGTCGCCCAACGGTCCGGCGGGGACAGCTCACCCCCCGCGCCACGAGCTGTGCCGATTCAAAATCTAATCGGCTAGATTATGCGCATGTATTCATCAACCTCCACTTCAAAACTCGAGTGGCTCTTCTGATTTCCTCGGCACGTTGATACGCCAAGATTTCGGCTACCAGAACACCGGTGAAGCGCACCTCAACCGCAGTCCAATTGCAGTCCTCCCCGAAGTTTGCACACTGGTCCTACAGGAACAGTTTCTACAGGAACGTAGTCTTCTACAGGAACGCGGGTGTTCACGTAAAAAAAAGGTGGCCGAGTAACGAGGTAACCCTGGACTTCTCGTGCAAATGGTCATGTAAGGTGGTAGAATTGTCATTTACTGTCTGGGTATAGAGAAAGTGGTGAAAGTGCTGTCTGTAGACTTATACTGTCATTCTACAGGATTGTTGAAGTAGTTAGACTGTGTTGTAAAATTTTGTGGATTATACGCATTGTTCTGCACTCTGTCACCGAAACTTCACACTCCTCCACCATCACCACCTCCGGTTAAGAAAATTGTGCATCATGCTAGGTGGATTTATCAGGCGAGAACCCACAGATTCAGAAAAATTGAGGAGAAATCAGGCCGTGGTAGAGCTTTTTACACGAGCACAGTGGATGTCTTTTTGTGATAAGTTGCAAGGGTACGATGAGGAAGTGGCCGAGGAATTCTTGCAGGCCCTAAGGCCAAAATCCAAGGTGCTGGCCACAGTCAATTTTAGAGGCCTAAGCTTCAAGATCACCCCGGAGTCTATCAGCAAAATCACTGAGCTTCCTATGGGTCTCCCGTGGGATAAAGAAGAACGAAAGCTAAGCCAGCAAGCCAAGAAAGAGTTCTTCCCACCTGAAGAATCATTCACAGAGGACAAAAATGGGGTGAGAAGGACAAGCCTGTTGCCACCATGGAACGAAGTCAGTTTGCAAATCATGAAATATATCACCTGTGAGGGTCGTTACAGCATTGTGTATGCATATCACTTCCGGCTGCTCAGTGAACTAAGACACCGGATTGATCTTCCTGCAGAACAGAGATTGAGCATTCCTTACTTTCTACTACAGTCCTTGACGGAGTGCGCTACAAAGCTCAAGGACGGCATTTCGGATCAGGTAGCCCACCATGGGCTAATCAAGCTTCTTGTGGAGGATGCTCTCCACTCATATAAGGTCCCCCTCGCATGGGAATCATTTAGGAATTTAACAAGAGAAGGGGACATAAAAATGTTGCTTGAAGAAACGGGGTCCTCTAGCGGTGCGGAAGAAGAGCCAGTAGCCAAGAATAAGAAAGGGAAAAGCCAAAAGATCCCGACTCCAACACAGAAGAAAGAACGAAAGGAGAAGGAGGAGGGAAAGGATGACAGAGCAAAAGAGGACACCCCCATCCTGTCAGCAAGGGAAAAGAGGTTGAAAAGTAGGGCAGTCAAAACCGAGGTGGTCCCTGCCAGCCCAAGCACCTCGTCAGCTCCTGCAGTCAAAGCCAAAAGCAAAATCCATACAGCCAAGCAAGAAAAGGTGGTGAGAGTTGCATCTGCAGGAACGCAAAAACAGGCTTCTACAGGAAGCCCGGAAGCAACACCTACAGGAAAACAAAAGCAGTCTTCTACAGGAAGCCCACAGCTCGTAAAGAAAGGGTCTTCTACAGGAGGGCCGAAAGTGGATAAAGAGGGGTCTTCTACAGGAAGCCTGAAAATAGAAAGGGAAGGGCCTTCCACAAGGAGCACCGGGAAAGTAAAAAGCAAGGGAGAGAAAGCTGATCCTCTCGAGAAGGAGGCGGCAGCTGCGCTGGCCGCCCTCAGTACACCGGCGAAACCAACAAAAAAGAGGGAGAGGGAGATCCCTCTACCTTCCGAAACCAGGAGAAGTCAGAGGATGAAAACAGACATGTCGCAGCCTCCTCCCAGCAGCCAAACCACTTTAGGGAGTGGTCCTACTTCACCCAGTAAGAAAACTCCCTCTAAGACACCGTCCACCCCCGAGAAAGGAAGCCCGAAGGTCACCTCCTGGACACGAAAGATAGGCCAATCGCCTTCCGAAGCCCGACTCATAGAAACAGGAAAGAGGGAAGAAGTTCCACCCTCGTCACCACCAGGGGCAGAGAAGGCAGGGCCATCAAAAGCGGAAAAGAAAGAGCCTGTTCCGGTCCCGAGTCCTCGGCCAAGGACAAGGAGCAGGAGCAAGGTTGCTCAAGGATGAGCAAATGGTTCAGCTGGGGGGTGATGATGAGCCCCAATTTTGGTACAATTTGGCCTCATTTTGGCCTATTCTACTTGCTCAAACCATTCATATTTTATTGCTTATGCATGCATTTCTTAGTTTGTTCGTGTTGTTTGTAGGAAGAAGGGTAGACATATTATCTACGTGACTAATGCATGATGCTTTCAGGTTTTTTGCATTTAAAGGGAGAAAAGACACGAAAAAGGAGACAAGGGGACAATGAGGTGGCACTGCTGGTTTTTAGGAGAGGATGTCCACAGTCTTGGGGACCTTCCTCGTAATTCCCACCATAGCTCCGAGCTCCAATCCATCTCCCCTCCGAGCTTAGAAGCAGCCAGCCGTTCTACAGGAACAGCAGTTACAACTGTTCTACAGGAACAACAATTATGACTGTCCTACAGGATCAGGAGTTAAACTCTAGTTGGACAGCCGAGCTCCTAAAATCAAGGACACTTGTTGGATCATTGTTTTGCATAAGTATAGAGGCCGTAGCCTTTGATAGGTTGTTGAAACTTTCGCATTACTATTGTAATTTTTGAGCACAGCTCGGTGTTAGTTCTTGTTGTAAGCCAGTTTTGGCATAACATCAGATTATGAATAAAGAAGGCAAATTTTGATCTAGCTCTGAGTTTTCTTAAGGAGACTATAGCTCTCAGGTTAGGGCCCAACCTGAGAGCCATAGATCCCCTCTGCTGTAGTGTTGTTTGCATTTCGTTTCAGCACTCTGAGTTTTCATTTTCACATGCAATTTGAATTACAGGTTGTTGAATTAGTCTTTTTCATGAGTTTAGATAGGATTTGCTTATGGTAAATTTGTTTCCAGTTGCTTAGGTTAGCAGAGGATAGATATAATCTATTGGAGCTCCAGCAAAAAGGTTGTTAAGGCTCACTGCCATCTCCCTTAGAGATTGGGGTGCAGTCCATAACTAACCACCAAAAATATGCATTTCTTTACTTGATGATTGCTGCAATACAGTCACGGTTATGTTAGATGCTTCCATATCATTCACACCTGCACCACACACCTTCATCACCGCTTCATACACATTTCTCTTCACGTTTTGGATTGCTGTTCATTGAATTTATACGCACAGGTAGTTTAGGTTAATGCATTTTCGGTTTGGTGACAGTCATAAGCATTTGTTTCATTTACA
Source organism: Pinus tabuliformis (assembly GCA_031772625.1). Classification (NCBI taxonomy): domain Eukaryota; kingdom Viridiplantae; phylum Streptophyta; class Pinopsida; order Pinales; family Pinaceae; genus Pinus; species Pinus tabuliformis. The sequence continues at coordinate 1,278,601,563 of CM062805.1, forward strand.
CTGCTCTCTCTCGTTCCATTACCTCATTCTCCATCTTGATCACGCATGCAAACACATCTTTGACCTCTGTTCCGCTCTGTTATCTCCCAAAGTCTTTCACTCCTCACATAGTTTCATTCTCTAGCCCTTTCGTTGACCTAGTCCTCTATCTTCCAACCTACTCCCTACACTCACTCCCTATCCTATTCTTCCACTTTTGAGCCATCACCAGCCTTATTCCTACCTTACACATCTCCCCCTACCATTCCATCACTCCTCCATCACTTCAAACACTCACGGTAGGTCATCCTGTAGCAATTTGTAGACATCCTGTAGAAATCTCTGCGTATCCTGTAGGATCCCCTGCAGACATCCTGTAGGAGGCCACTCACTCGGTTGCTGAGCATCTGAATGTGAGGAACCTCTGTGGATGGATGCTAAGGATCCCTAGGGACCTCTCCTAGCCTCCCCAACCTGTCCCACGCTTTCCTTCCTTCTCCATCCCATCTGCACAACCAAACCCTAGTTAGCACAAAATCACAATCATTCCATACACTTAAAGGAAAAATACAAAAACATGTCTTTTATGATGCAAGTAGCTTAGATCCATGCATTTTCACTTATTAGAGGTAACAACAGCATTGGTAGAGGTTTCATTCACATTCTTTGCATTGTAGAGGTTAGACTAGTTAAATTAGGGTTTCCTAGGTTTACATGCTTTGATTTGCTTTCAGTCCATTTTGTCAAGTAGAGTAGTTTTCCTTTGAGAATAGCTTTCGTCCATCAATTAGCAAGCTTCTTCTGAGAGCCTATAGAAGTTGGCTTGAGCCCTAGCGGACTTGTGCCAGCTGACCAAGTGACAGCTGCGACAAGAGCTAGTACTTGTGCATATAGCACCGTCGCTTCCAAGTTTGTACGAACTACCGGGTTGATAAAATGAGAGACAGGAAGCCCCAGGAGTTGTAGCATTATTGCTACAATACTGGAGCTCACCAGATGCTTCCATCCTTGAATGCCACCTTCATCGCCCTCATCCCTAAGGAGGAGAACAGCCAGACTCTGGACAAATTCCGATCTATTGCACTATGCAATGTATTGTATAAAATTGTCTCCAAAGTGATCGCCACACGCCTCAAGCCCTTGCTTCCTCTTCTTATATCATCGGAGCAATTAGGTTATGTGGAAGGAAGGCAGATCACCAATGGCATAATTCTCACTCATGAAATCATTCACTTCCTAAAGAAAACCAAAAAGGCAGGTATGCTCCTAAAAATTGATCTCTCAAAAGCTTTCGATACTTTAAGCTGGAAATATATTCAAAAAATACTGCTAGCCTTTGGATTTACCCCCCTTGGGTAAGATGCGTTATGAGTCTCATCACTTCTACCTTTTTCTCAATTCTTGTCAATGGGACCCCCTCCACCCCCTTCCACCCATCCAGAGGTATCTGACAAGGGGACCCTCTCTCACCCTTTCTATTTGTTATTATGGCAGAAGGTCTTGGACGTTACATCAAAGATGCCCTTCAAAACCAGCAATTATGAGGCGATAGTAAAAAAAGGTAAAGGTAAAGGATTAGGGGTCTGTCTACTGGCATTCACTGAGTGGTTGGTTTACCATGGTTGTGAAGTGATATTCAACAAAGGAAAAGCATTCCTGAGACACATAGCCACGGGGTAGGTGAAGCAGATCGGGGTTCGTGTGAAGAACCTGTATAAGCTAGATGTGGAAGAATGTGCTACATTAAGCACTAAGGCGGAGAAAGTGAAGGTCGCAATGTCGATGAACTTTGGCACAAAATACTTGGTCATTTGTATCATGGTACCTCGAATATTATAGAACAAATAACCACTCACCTCTCTAAAGGAGCACTTAAGCAATAGTATATATGCAAAGGATGTACATTACAAAAGTACATAAAATCCACATTCCATGATCAGGACAACAAAGCACATGCAGTCCTAGAAAGGATCCACTATGATGTTTATGGACCTTTCTCGACAACCTACACTGTCAGACACAAATATTTTGTCACTTTTATTGATGACTTCTCACGGAAGTGTTGGATCTTCTTCATGTGGAATAAAGATGAGACATTCTTTGAGTTCGTAGAATTCAAGACACTAGTTGAAACGAAGCTAGCAAGAAGGTGAAGGCTCTGTTGTAGAGGCTGCAAGACGCTCCAAAATTTTGGCCTGCACTTAAATTTTAGAGCCTACTATGGATATTGTGATCAATCGTTCCTTAGTCAGTTATTGGTAAGTTGATGATCTCAAGCTCCCCTTTTCGATCTTAAGAGTCGTTTATGCTTTTATCTTTACATAGAATGTGTCATCTTTGGGCATGGGGGTAATCACTTGTCATGTAAAGGGAGGTTTGTTTTCCTTCAAGGGGAAATATTTATGAGAATGAGACATGTTTAACACTCATTTCACACACTCTTACATAAGTGTCGCCTTTATCCTCCCAAAGTCTATAATCGAAGCCGCACTTGCCATAAGTTGCCACAAAGGTTGTTCCATTAAGTGAAGTATGTGTTATATATTCTAGATGGTCTATGTTGTATCAATAAGTTTTCAAGTGTGTGATCATAGTGAAGTTTTATCACTATTCACATAAGTTCCACTGATCCCACACTTAGCTAAATTTCGGAGTTTCCTTAGCAACCTAGCCTCATCCAACTTTCCTGAACTACACACTTCACATATGTAACCCTCAAGCTTTTCCATTGCTTGTTCGAACCGTGTAATGTGCAGAAATCCCAACCTCCCTTACCATTCAAAAATGCACAGTGGTTTCCTCCAGTGTCCTTCCCTCAGCCGGAACCCACTGTCTCCAAAAACTGTGCAGTTTTGTCCCTTGACTACCCAGTCTGCCTTGCAGCCTGAAATTGCATAGATGTGTCCTCCCAGGACCTCGTCCTAAGCAGGGCCATGAAGAAAGATGACATGATAGATGACTCTCAAGGAGCTGAGGAGAAAAATAAGTAGACCAAGAAACCCAAGGTATGATAGAATATTAGGACCGCATGAAGACTCCATCTAATGCATAACCCTTTGGAAGCTAGGTATGGAAAACAAAGCACGTCTTTTGAAATACACCTCTTAATGTAGCTTAAAACTTTGCTTATCATTGTCATATCATTCCGTCTTCAATGACATTCATGGTTGCAAGAACTGAAAGTCATTCCATGTGTTTGATCTACATGTCTTGCTCCCTTTCACTTGTTTATTACATAGCTTAGAAGATGGAGAGTATTACCAGTTGTTTATTTAAGCTACTAAGGTTGTGACCAACATGATCTTATGACTAACTAGGCACGATGCAACGCATCCTAAGTGGGATGAAAGATTTTTGATGATATCTATGTAGTCAGAATACTCCTCTGCATTACTCCTTTACATTAATCCTTGCTTTGTATCTTGCATGTACCCTCATTGCTTGTCAGATTTGGCTACCTATTGCCAATAGTCTCTTAGCTCTTTCCTGACAAAGCAGGTGAAGGAATTTCCTTCAACCTGATTTCTTCAAGGCTCTTCATAGAAATTATAGAGCTAAGAGAAGGAGATGTGGAATCTCACTATCAAATTCTTGAAAATACTTTGCATGTTCGAATATATCCAAACAATTAAGCTACCACTCAACAACATTGTCAATCTTGGAAGACTCAAGAAAGATAACATCTCTAGATATTATAAACTTCTTATTCACTTCATCATAGAGATGGTATGCTTTGGAGGTATGAGTACCCAAAGAAGATACATTTGTGACTCCTTTCACTGAGTTTTTTAATCTGTTCCTTAGGTATGAAGGCATAATATGAGGAACCAAAAACCCTGGGATGCTTGACTGAAGGAATGTGGCCATACCACATTTCATAGGGAGTCTTGTTTCTAATAGCAAGAGTTGGACACCTATTATTTATATACACAACACATAGAACCACATCAGCCCAAAACCTTATGAACTTAACATGTGAACTATGCCAAGTTCATAGTGAAAGTAATACATTCCAATGAACTATGTGTTGAAAAATGCAGCAAGAAATTCTCAATTTGATTTTTCCTTGATTAAATTGAAAAAATTCAAATTTCCACATCAACAGACAACTTGGATGATGTTAACTTGTGTGACATGGCTTGTGTCACCTAGTTTACTCAATAAATTTGAGTTGGAGGAGTTAGAGTTCAGTTCTACATATGCGATTGCTAACTTGTGGCAATAAAGGTCAATTATCTCAGGTTGTTGTTAGTTAAACTAGTTCTAACTTTTGGAGGAACTAGTGGAAGGTCATTTAAGAAGTGGGACTTCAGTCAAACTCGGTGATCATCTAGTTAACTGATCAATCAAACCAAAATAGTTGGGGCATGAAGAGAAGTCAAGTCCCCTAAAATTGGTGGAGATTCGAAGGTAGTTTTAATTTCTTGTAGCTCACACAGTTGCAAGAACTTGCTATAACTATAGTGGAGGAGGTAGCTTGATTAGGAGCTTCTTGTGAAATTAGAGAGTGAATGATTGTTGGTAGCATTAATAGCCTACCAGCAATTTGTTTTGCACCACACTTCAATGTTTTGGGCATGGTTTTTGAGGGTGGATATTTTTTTTTTATGCTCTTTGGTCATGCAAATCCTCACTAAGTATCTTGGGAGGTCTCTAATAGTTCCTTGCATGCACATCCTCACTAAATATCATTTGGGATGTCTGTACTAGGTCCTTGTAAATTTCTGTTTGCCAAGGCTTAACTACTTATGATCTTAGGTGCTCACAACAATTCGACAGTTTATGGCACTTTCCAAATCACCATTCCTGAAAGGATCCAACAAAATGACTTTAGAGGAAGATGAGAAGGGAAAAATCTTATTGGAACTAGCCTAGAACTAGTGGATTTGGTTGGTCCCAATGATTTTAGAGTTGTACTAGTCTAGTTTGGTGGTTCAGATTGGCTAAGGTCGGTCTTGTATTGAATTGACCTTAAAACACCAAATTCACTAGTTCTCTAATAAACTGACCAATTCTAAAGAATGTAGTGCAACATAGCTAATGACCACCAAATAATAATTTTTTAATAAAAAAACACTGAAAAGGAAAAAAAAATTATTAACTTGAGGACCCTACAAAACCTAACCCTAGTAATTAATGGTAATATTTAATTTTTAAAGTTAAAGTAAAAGTTGACATTCTCCTTATCTTTCCTTTTTGAAAAGGAAAGATAAGGATAATGTCAGCTTTTACTTAAATTTTTAATATTAACATTAATTGTTTTGAGTTGTTTCAGAGTGGTTCCAACTTCATTCAATTTTGAGAAAGTCAAATTTTAGATCCCATTCAAAACTTAGTGGTTATTGTTTGAACCGCTTCTTTATAATGAGTCCTAGACTTTGACTTCCAATTCTTCAGGTGCAGTTATTGCATAATCATATTCCTCATGAGACTTTGCAGCAGAAGTTGATCTTTAATCCATTGCAAGCACTTGACCTAGCATAGGGAACCATCAGCTACCCCTCTCAAGATGGTCCCATAGCCCCTCAAGAGCTATCCATCAAGAGCTATACAATACAAAAGAACCACTAGCATATGTAGTGTTGATTTCGGTTGTCCCCGGTTCATATGGTGTTACATATTCTCCCTCGCAGGTATGGGTGCCCACGAGATCATCAAATAAATCGGCCCTCTCATCCCATTCATGGATTTCCTGTCAATCACCACATCTCAACATGCAATCAATGCATTAGTTATAATCATAGTATCAGAGAAATAGTCCAGATGCCAACACTTTCATTTCATCCTAATAACATAAAGTGATTGTTATCACAACATTTTGAATAGTAAAGATCTACATACTCTTGAATGTCATAAAATTTGCATGCAATTACCCCATGTTTCACATCATAAAATACTCTCATAAGTTATAACATCAACATATCAGCATCAAGGATATATCATGACATCTCATAATAAATGAACCACATGTCAATTTACATCATGATCCCTATGCATATCATATCCATCATGAGAATTCAACATCATTATCATAACAAATAAATAAATAAGCACCACATATACATCGTTAACCTCTCATTAGAACTATATACATTTACCACATACCATCATATCACGAAACATCGTTAATATGAGAATCATCTCAATACTTATCAAATATAGAACAACAATACACTATAAGCATTCTTATCATGAATTAATTTCATTTACTTGTATAAACAGTTCAACATCCCTCTAGGATCTATGTGAGGATGTGGTCCAACCCTGAATAGGATTATGTTATCCCATGAGTACTATTAGTGTCATGTTTTCATCAAGGTACCAATTACTTTTTCAATATACATTTCTTGTTCTTTCTATTAGGAAGTTAACCATTACATCATAGGTATACTCATCTAAGTACATCATTAAATTTCAAATGAGTCTCATCATCTTGAGCCTTAACCTCTTGTCGAATATTCTTCCTTCCCCAAGGACATTTGAGTCAAATTCAATGTTAAGATATTATCGTTTGTACAATCATTTAAATCATCAATATCATGTTAAAATTCCATGATCACTATACATATTGTGCTTATCCAAATGGAACACATACATGAGGTCATCCTTATTTAAGTCTTAGGTTATGCTTAATCCACCTGCATGAAGGCTTAATCCATTGTTATGCTTCCATTGTAGCCCAGTAGGTCAAGATACTTGGCTCTTACTAGAGCAGCTTGGGTTCAAGTCCCCACAATTGAAATGATGTGCTTGTTGTCCCCTAGTGATTTATCCATCACTTGCATGATTTTCATTGTGAATCTTGGCTTATCTCATCAAGTTCCCACTTGATATCTTTTATCATAGATTCATCCATCTTCAAGTTAGACTAGGGATTCTTCCACCTTAATTTTCACTCGTTAAATCTTTAGTTTATAGTTTGAAATGCTTGGAACCACATTACCATCCATGAATGATTTGGTATGCCTAATATGTTTGACAATAAATTCCTTATCGATAATCAATTTACACTTAAATTTCTTATTAACTCAAAATACCACACACACAATATATTAAAAATAATAATAATATAAATATTCACATTTCCAATAAATAATAAAGTAAAATAACAACTTATCAATTTCAACATAGTATTTTAATATTAAATAAAAAAATTCAATTTTTATTACTCATTTCAACATAATACTTTAATAATAATTAAACAAATTTAAGCTCTATTATCTAATTTATTAAATGACTAAATCCACATTATATAAATTCCTTCTCATTCCTTAAAACTTGGTGAGTCATTTTTATACTATACTTAATACATGTTTTATATAGTATAAAGTAACACTCATTTTATATATATATATATATATATATATATATATATATATATATATATATATATATATAAACCTTTACTTATAATATTAAAATTTGATTTAAATATATTTTCATAATACCACATCCTATAAATCCTATTTTTTCTAATAAAAAATTATAGTCATCCATAAATATTAATTATAACCTCAACCCATTATATACTTTATGTTAACGAGTTATATGAATTACATGGTGTCCATTATATTGTTTTAATATTAATGTATATGTATATTATCACTTCCGTTAAATATAAGCACTAACGTTAATAACCTTACTGCATTAAGGTTAACACATGCAACCTATTAAGTTTTTTTCTTTAAAAACTCGTCTTGCCTTAAAGCAACCTCTCCGTCTCTCATCTTTCACATTCTCCCGTGTGCCTGACACCTCTTTTCTCTCTGCCTTATTATCATATATCTCTTAATGACATCAGCGTTGTGATGTTTATTACTTGTATCGTTCTACGTGGAGAATTCACCAATATGGTAGATAAATAATTTGGCATTTAGCAAATTGGCGGGGTTTATAAAACAAATTTTTTTTTTTATCACTAGTTTTGTCTCTCTTATTTACTTTTTCTTAGCGAATTCCTATAAGTGGTTTTGTTGAGTCTATTTTTGACGCTCACGGCGGTTTTGATTCGGCTTTTGGAAGTACTCTGGACTTTGACTAAATCACATTTTGGGGCTCGTCTTAGCATAAACATCATGCATATGATGCTTCTGAGGTTTCGTCGATGTTGAGGATGTGACAATGTTCACCGTTGATTGCTTTAAGCATATGGAGGAGGATTAACTAGATTTGCCTTCATAAGTGAATATTTGCCACTAATGCAACCAATGTTTTTTCCAATGTAATAAACACAACACTCCAAGACAGGGTATAAGGATTATTTCCACGTAGAAAATCTTAGTTAGCACAATATGAATTATGTAATTCCCCAACGCCACAACCTGAACAACGAGTGACGATACATAGCAAAACATGTATTGCAATAACATTTATTATGAAAGCGTAAGCTCCCCAGGAAAATATCATATAGAAGTAGGATAAAGCATTTAATGTTGACGTTTCCTTATCCGCATTGGCTTTTGGAAAACTTATAGTCAAGGCGTTTGGATTTCTTTTCTGGCCTCTAAAGCGGTTATGAGGCAAACGAGCCCCTGGCCTCGCCAGACATCTGGTTAAGACCACAATCTCATGATGTACTGTCATAACCCCATTTCTCAAGAATAAAATTTATATATATATATATAGTCATAAGGTTTTACATACCCGGGATTACCCTTTGGAATTATATATACAATTTCCTATGATTCATTTACCTTATGTCACTTTATGCACATCAATTGTCATACGAGTATGGTTTAAGGGATTGGTGTACTGCTTTTAACTTTAATAAAAATCTCTGTATGGTTTGGACGCATGTTAACCATGCAGCAATGGTTCCGGGGGTAACTTTGCATTTTCCCTTTAGCCATCACGTGGCACCCCTTATCCATTACTGTGAGAATTATCTCCTACTCTGCTTCATACTATACGAGGCTGGCAGGCTGTCCAGTCTTTTCGCCTTGCATCAATGGTGGAGGGCACACTTCGTAATACAATGGTGGCAGATCGTCTCCGCGGGCTGCCGCCTAAACTAACGCTTGCCTTGGGTGATGGGATCATTTTTTTGGGAACTTTCTCTGCGGCTTTGCTCTGGTTCAGTCCATGCGTTCCATCTCAGAGAGCCTAGCTCGCAGACCCTGTTCAAATGTCGGAGGATTCGTTTCCAAACCCTTCAGGTAGATAACCGCACAATGTCTTGTTCCTTCTGTAACCTTTTGGCTATGCGTTCTTTTCGATTTACTGATAAACTTCTCGATTATGCTCATGCATCATGCGTCTATAGGGTTATTCAGCAATGGGGTCCTCCTACAACACTGGAACGAGTGTTGTTCATTTGTTGGCTGGAGTTTTCTTTAGTGGTAAGTGTCTTGGCAAGCATGGGGATAAATTCCTTGAGTTATTGTTTTACTCCGGTTTTTATTACTTCTATTGTTGTCTAACATGTGCTATTCGCGTTGCTCCTTGTACAGTTTAGGCACCCGTTCCTCACACGGCCTAAAGACTAAGGAAAACCCCACCCCCGTTCTGTTCCGAGTTTTAGGTATGGGGAATCCTACGGGCCGCGGCTATGTCTATTTTGCTTCAGTGTTTTTCTTGTGTTTAGAGGAGGGTAACCCTCTAGGTCACCTTTATTTTTTATTGAACTAGGGTGGGGAGGGTTATTCGTTCCCTCCAGGCTCTAGTTACCATGGACATGACAAATGCAATTTTAGACTCTTGAATTTGGATGTCCGACTGCAATTCCTATGCTCAGACAATTGTAACTGTATATATATTTTAATGTACACCTATGCTTATTTTGCTCACAGCATATTAGGCTCCTTGTTTACTGGACTATAATTTATTGTGAGGGTATACTGCTTTTAACGACAACATATTTTTTCCTCGTTTGTGCTTGTTTAAAGGTTACTGCACCGTGGCCTTTCTGTACAGGAATTTGTACTCATTTTTGTTTTATGAGTTCATAGTATTGCACAGCTTTTATCCATGTCACGTTTTTTGTTTGGTTTAGCTGCACATTCCTATACAGTTTATATGATGTTTTATGTAATTAGTTGAAGAGGGTCTTATCCCCTAAGCTTACAACCTCCCTTGTTGAGACGGTCCGAACCCTGCCCCTCAATTACAATGTTCTTTTGAATTAATTCCTGATTGCTTCCAGGTTATTAATACTTGTATGCTGGAAAGAGTTAAAACGCGGACAAGATAATAACCCTACCAACCTGCTGTTCCATTCTATTCCAAACCTAGTTTTCCTTTTTGGGTGTTTCATTTAGCGTAGATAATGTCCACAGAGCGGGTCTCCTGCTGTGCCACTCTGCTTTCTGGCCTTCCTTATTACAGAGGAAATGCTCTACCGCATCTTAACACAACCTGCAATAATCTCTGCCTTAGATTAGGGTCGATACAGTTTGCGGCAAGCAGACGTTGTTTTATTTTATTTTTTCTAATTATATACACCTATGTCTCTTAAAGAAAGGGGCTCGGCCCAAAGGCTGCAAGCCATTACTGAGTAATGCTGGTCTTGAGTTGATTCCATTCACTCGTCTAATTTTGGGTCTGCCTAAGCATTTATTTTTTTCCTTCTTATTTACTGATTGGGATTTTGTTTGTTGCAGTATTCATGGGAAATGTGAAGTTATCATGTTTGATGTTACTGCACAATTGACTTACAAGAATTTCCCAATGTGGCACAGAGATCTTTGCAGGTATCTCTTTTACAGAGGGGTTGGATCTCTAAGTAGAAATGAAGGTTCCTTAATTGTGTGGTGGCACAACTGCCTAAACCGATTAGCTAAATATCTTTGTGAATTTCAGGGTGTGTGAGAACATTCCTATTGTTCTTTGTGGAAACAAGGTTGATGTGAAGAATAGGCAAGTGAAAGCTAAGCAAGTTACTTTTCATAGAAAGAAGAATCTTTAGTACTATGAGATATCTACAAAAAGTAACTACAACTTTGAGAAGCCATTCCTGTACTTGGCACGGAAGCTCTCAGGGTGAGCCTTTAATCTAGTTTCTAATGCTCCCTAATATGAATGTTATATTAAAAAATTTGCATTGATTCTATAATGGGTTATTTTTATAGGGATCCAAACCTTAATTTTGTGGAGTCACCTGCTCTTGCTCCTCCTGAGGTTCAGATAGACCTTGCAACCCAGCAGCAGTAAGTAGAATGCTATTTTCTTATTATTTTTTGTTAACTTTTATTGAAATAATTTGTTCCATTTCTAAAAGATTGAAACTTTGGCTTACAATCTTTTATGTTGTCAGGTACGAGGCAGAACTTGTAGCAGTTGTGGCCCAACCCCTTCCAGATGACGATGATGATGCTTTTGAATAACTTTGTTAAGATGCTTTTGCATATTTAGGGATTGGCAGATTCAATTAGTTTTGAATCATTGGAGTTTGCTCTTGAGTTCCGACATTTAATTCTGATTTGTATTTGGGGCTTATAATAGCATTATCGCATCTCTCTATATGTGATTTGGGTACTGTGTAGATGTTTTCATCGGTGGAGTTGGCTAAGCTATCTTAGTTCAACTCCATTACAGAGCTATTTTTATATGCTAAGACAGTTTTTTCCGTTATATACTCTTGCACATTTTGCACAAGAACTTTTTGTACTCTTCAAATATTTCAAGAATGCTCAAGTGCCTTTCGTTGTGTACTGTTGGGGGAAATGCTAGTTGCGATGATTGTTGTTTGTAATATATTATGGCTTGTTAAAACTTTCTCTGAAAATTCTAGCTATGTCTGAGGATTTATTTTAACTCTGAAATTGGTTTACATAGTTGATAACTGTGGCTATCAAGCCTGCTTGGGTATTCTTATGGGTATGTTGTCTGTCGAACACATAAAGGTATCGCCATTTCATTAATTGGGCTCTCGATTGATTTCTGCATAAAGATTCACATTGTCTAAATCTAAAGTCATTTCCATTCAATAGTCTACAGATTCTTCTTTAACTATAGTAAAACTGGGAGATGGAACGCTTATCAAAGCTAAGGTAGCATCTTAAATCCAAACTTCTGACTCCCATTTGAAGTAGATATTAAAGCTTTATAAGATGGCACGCTGTTGAAAAGTTGACAATAATTAAATATGCTGGCTGGACATTGCATTTATATATGGGTGGCCATGTTAAGCTCACGTGGTCTTGGAGGAAAGGATTTTCTACTCTGTATTAATGCTGGCGTGATTTATATCTTATAAGAGTGTTCTGACATCAATTGTCAGTCCTCACTTTTATATATTTATCACTTATATTCATGCCAATGCTGGGTAACTTTGGCTTTGAAGGAAATAGTTCTATGCCGTTTTATTGCTTAAGCATCACATTTTATCTGTTGTTGGTTTGACATGTTTAATGCTCGAGCAATATTTTCTAAAGTGTTGCTTGTCTTCATGTTTGTTGGAAGAAAACCCCGTCAGGCATGGAATGCTGCATTGTGATGCTGGTAATTACTGGTGTGGAAATGTGAATGCTGGACTGAGCGCTCCACACACACAGCTTGTTATTATTTAATTGGTAGAGTAAAGCTACAGATTTACAGGGGTGCCAGGTTTTGTTGGAACACAAAGTAAAACTTGGGTGTAAATTTAGTAATGAATTGAATCCCCTCTTGCTAAAAAAAGGTAATATTAATAACCCATATGCACTGGTTTCTATCAAACAACAATTTCTGTGGTGGTTTCTCTCATACACGAGTACTATTTGTGAACTTTGAATGTGAAACTACTTTGAAAGAACATTCAAAAAGATTTTATTTAATTTTTTATATTGTCTCTAGAGAGACAATAGTTTGAATTATGGACATTTATAGACAATTATGGACATTTATTTTTTTTAAAATAATTTTTTATATTGTCTCTAGAGAGACAATAGTTTTAATTATGGACATATTGTCTCTATAGAGACAATATGTTTTTAATCTCAGCTATTGTCTCTAAAAAGAAAAAAATGTAATTGTCTCTAAAGAGACACAAATGAAGTTGTCTCTAGAGAGACAAATGAAATTGTCTCTAGAGAGACAAATCAAATTGTCTCTTAATAGACAATAATTCTTGTCTTTATAGAGACAATAATAATATGTGTTCTATATTGTCTTTATAGAGACAAATTTTTGAGACATTATATTTTGCCACACCCGCTTAGAGACAATATTTAAGACAATACACAAGTTTCTTTTTGTCTTAAGTTAAGACAATTGACTCAAATATTGTCTTAAATATTGTCTTAAAACCCCTACATGTAGTAGTATATCTTCCATCATTTTAGTGAAAGCCAATTTTTACCTATGCTGTTTTTTTGGTAAAAATAATATTCAATAACATCGATCTTCCAATGTATTTTCACCATCGTCACCTGGTAACTAAAAAAAGAAAAAGACATCTATTACCTCCTCTTTCTATCAAGAGAAACCTAGTATCCTTAGTAAATCATCTATGCATTATCTCTGGACGATCTTCCAGCCAAACTTTTGCTACTAATGGAATAATTCGTGTAACGTTTACTGGGGTTTTGTGCGTTTTGTAAATATCCTAAATATTTCGTGTGAGCATGATATTTTTCTTTTGTTTTTCATCATTATGGATTTGTTGGATATCAAGTTAGGTAATGTGTGAATTTATGTAGTAGCAAATTTTAGTATCCAAACGAAGTTAACCACTAACTTTTCCTTATACATTTTAAATATATAAAATCTGAAATCATCACAGAATATCTTTTAAATATATAAAATCCGTAATTGTTATAAAATATTCTATATAGAATATCTAAAACAATTTTATAAATTCTTTAAACATGTCACTCTTTTGCATGTTTTTATGTTAATCTTAAAAACTAACACAATTATCTTTACCAATGTAATTGATATAAGTCCATAAATTTATATTAATTATACAAATAGTTATTAAATATATCTTATTAAAGACTAATTATTTAACATTATTAATAACTATATACATAATAACAACTATATTGTTGTATATTTATATATTTATGATTATTATATTAATAGTTATATTTTAACCTATAATATAATTAACATATAACATAATAATAGCATTGGGTTATTATTAATAATACTTGTTTATTTCTCACCATTATGTTATATAGTCAATAACTATTATATTTTTATTAATACAATTGTTTATATATATATATATATATATATGAATGACAGAAGAGGTTCTTTCTAATGACAAGGATGGAGTGGATGCATGTGATTCGAACCTGCACTAAGGTAGGTTAGGGTTTTTCTATTGCATACTCTGTACCGACTACACCGGTGCTCTTCTCGTGAACACCCTGGGATTCCTCATTCCTCTCTGCATTTGTTCCTATCTGGTAGATAGCACGGCCCTTGCTATTACATCACGGTTTGTCAACTAGTCAGCATTATGGATGTCAATCTAGTGGATTATACAGAGGACCCGTTTACCTCAATCCCCATCTAGACGACCACGCCTCCATCGATATTATAAATGTCATTGTCTATGCCCCCTGCATCCTTTTACGGTTATTCTTCATTAGTTACCATGTTGTTTCAGGTGAATCCTAGCTCCTCATGCTTGTTTAACCCTCTGCCTGATGTCTCCCTCCCCTGGCCAGATTCAGACCACCCTCCTCCCTCTCTAGAAACCCTACACTTTTTGGTTACTTGCATCGAATCTGCCTCTCCTATTAACCTGTCGAGTTATACCCTCCCCCTCTTTGCTATTGATTCCCATCTCCCCTCTGTGTCGGCTACCCTACCTCCTGTCTTATCCTCCAGGCAATCTATCGAACAATCGGATAGCCAGCACATTCTAACTGGTGAACTTTCCTTTGGGTTTTTTGAAGGGGTGTCGATTAACTCGGCAGAAGGAGATACATACTAGTGGGCGGATGAACATGACCCTCCTCCCGAACCCTCATCGGTCCCTCGGAATGGCAAGCAAGTGAAGAAAACTAAGAGTGTAAAGGAAAAAAAACAAGGACATTTTGCTCTGCATTGGGGAAGGTATCCAGATGGGGGAAGTAGTGGACACTGTGGACCGAGTTCTGCTAGGGCGGGTTTGAGGTTGTACCTATTCGACAGTTAGACTTTGACAATGGGTTACTGAGATTGGGGGCATATTCTTTCTGAGTTTCCATCTGTTACTACCATTGCATGAGGTTGGTTTGCTCTTTGATTCCATTATATAAACTACACATCGTGGGCTCTCTCCAAATATTGGCATATTGAGCTCACCCCTATCCTGCTCAAGCAATGGAGCCCTATGTTTGATCCAGACTGGGAGAAATTAGGGGTTGGCCCTCTTTGGGTGCGACTCCCTGGTCTACCAATACATTTTTGGTCCGATGACATCTTCAAGCATATTGGCAACATGCTGGGTACCTACCTTGATCATGACAAATCCTACATTATCTCTGGCAACATGTTTCTGGCTTGAATTCTAGTTCACCTGGACACTAAGGAAGGGTTGGAGGAGCAGATAACCCTATACTGGAAACACTTCACCCACATTCAAATTATGGATTATGAAGGGGTGCCTTTGATGTGTCAACTTTGTCATAAGGTGGGGCACTTATATAATGACTACCCATTGGTTAAGCACTCTAACCCTCTTGAAGAATAGAAATAGACTCAGGAGAATGTCTCGGGCCATCATGATCATAGCACTCCTACTAGCTCTACTCACTTAACATCGGCGAAGGCTCGTGAGAAGAAGCGTAGCACCATTCCGATCTGACCTCCCTCGCCTCCTCTCACCAAGTCTCGGGCGGTGGTGGCTACTATGCTCTCTTCAGGTAATCGTCACCCTTGCTCCAATGTTAATTCTTTTTCTATTTCTACATCTTTGATGTTATCCTCATCTTTGCATTGCAACCCTGCATTTATATCTTCATCCACCTCCCTTACTTTTCACTTAACTCGACCCTTCCCTATTTTCTCCAATACCCGTCCCTCTGTTCAAGACCTCCCTCTATCGTCTCCTCTTTCAGAGGCCTCAGATTCCTCCCGTCCCTCTCACTCCTACAATCTTTGATCCTTGGATCAAGCATCAATTAAGGATCCTTGTGGTATTGGAATCATTTTCCCCCATCTTCCCCCTAAGCCTTCCCCGGGTCGCCCATCATCCATTTCCAAAGGCATTCATCAAGTTGGTTTAGCTTTCGTAGCAGGTCGACAACTAGCAATCAATCGGGTTCTTAGAGCACATAATACCCTTGATCCCTCTCCCCCATGAAGTGGCTTTCCCTTAGTTTCCATGGGTTAGCTTGTCCCACTAAAAATCTAGCATTTGGAAGACTCCTGGAAGCTAAGTGAGTGGATGTTATTTTTCTACAAGAGACCCTTGGTTTTATTGCTTAGATTATACCTACATTAGAATCTCTGGTGACTGGATGGAATTTTCATGCCCTTGATGTGTGAGGGAGATGGGGTATTTCTTGTGGATATAACCCTAGATTGGTTAAACTATCAACTATTGGGGGAGGATATGGCTACATTGAGGTTGATATCTTCTCTTCTTAATTGTGCTTAGATATTCGGTTGATTAATGTTTATGGTCCCTGCCATAATAGGATTGCCTTCTGGGAATACCTCCTAAAATTTGGGCCTCTACAAGCTGATAATATCATCTTGGGTGGTGATCTGAACTTCTCCATTGGACACATTGAATCTTGGGGGCATAATGCCCAAATTGATCCCTTATCTGATACATTTGAATCCCTTCTTGAGGAGCACCAATTCATTGACATCCCCATCGCTCGACTTCAACCCACTTGGAGGAACAGAAGGATAGGAGAGGCAATGTTGGCTTGCAGGTTGGATCATTTCCTAATTAAGGAGTGACTCATTGGAAACATCTATAATTATAGACAGTGGGTTGGATGAGGGGGACTATTCAATCACTCACCCATTTATCTTGAGATCTGTGGACTTGAACGTAACTAAAAGCACCCTTCAAATTCAATGCTACTTGGTTGAAGGATCCTAACTATCTTCATTTAGTCTTTGACTATTGGAAGGCACATCCTCTTGTTATGGGTTGCTCTATCTCGGAAGGGTTCTCCGTCAATCTTACTAATCTCAAGTGAATATCTATGGGATGGGACCATAGTAAGCAACTGCAGGATGAAAACACCCTTCATTATATTGAGACTGAGATTGCCAACCTTGAGGATGAAAATGGTAGGGGATACCTGTCTGATGATGCAAAGTCACACCTCATCACCTTAGAGATTGAACGGGATAGAATTTTAAAGGATAAAGAGGAATCTTGGAGGCTACAAAGAAGAGCTATTTTGTTGAAAGAGGGAGGTGATAACACCAAATTCTATCACAAATTTGCAAATGGGAGTCGTGCAATCAACACCATTTGGCAGATGACCAATGATCAAGGTGAGAGAGTACATACTTTTCAACACTTAGCCTCTCTAGGCTCATCTCATTGTAGAAATCTTTATAGAGCTCCTCAAGAAGCATCATTGGTAGAAATTATAAGGGTGGCAAACTTATTTCCTTGCTATGTGGAACAGGAGGATGTTGTGGATCTTCTTAAGCCAATCTCGATGGGGGAGCTAGAGAATACACTTAAATTGTTTAAGAAGGACAAAAGTCATGGTCCAGATGGCTGGCTGATTGAGTTCTATTTAGTTTTCTTTGACATATTGGAGGAGGATTTACTTCGTATCATTGAGAATTATCGTACCATTACACGCATGTATGAGGCCTTCAACTCCACTTTCATTGCTCTCATCCCAAAGTCTGACTTCCCTAAATCTTTCAATGATTTTGACCTATCTCCCTCTGCAACTGCATCTAAAAAATCATTACCAAGATCATTGCCAATCGACTCTGACCCATTCTCTTTGCTCACATATCTCCTGAACAATTCGCCTTCCTTAATAATCTCCAGATTCACAATGTTATTGGTATGGCCCAAGAAGTGCTTCACTCTATCAAATCTAAGAAATTGAAAGGTATGATCCTCAGGATAGATCTTGCAAAGGCTTTAGTTGTGAATGTTATTAACACATTTGGGATTTCCTCTAGAATTTATTAATTGGATCATGTGTTGCATCACTAAGGTCTCCTTCAGTGTTCTCATCAATGGATCAGCATCTCCCTTTTTTCATGCTGAAAGGGGACTTCGATAGGGTTGTCCCCTCTCTCCCCTAATGTTCCTGCTTATTATGGAAGGCCTTAGTCACCTCATCTTTGAAGAGCGCAAATTAGGACGGCTACAGGGCATCAAGATTACCAATAATTGTATCTTAACTCATTTAATATTTTTTGATGATGTCCTTATTTTCCTTAATGGAGGTATTGGGGACCTAACAGATCTACACTCTGTTATGCTTCTTTTTTGAACATCACCTGGAATGGAGTGCAATTCTTGAAAACCTACCATCACTACTTCTGGATGTTCACCTAATGAGATGCAATATGCTCTCCATAGATTCCCTTGTAGTCTCCTATCCTTGGGTGATGGCCTTATGTACCTTTGAGTCAGGTTTAAGCCCCTCCATTACAGGATTGCTAGACTTGGTTGGTTGCAAAGATTGAATGTAGACTCAACATCTAGCATCATAAATACCTTAATTATTACAATATTTTCCTATATTCGTGTTTTAAATAGAATATGTAGCCTTGATTATTACAAATGGTATGAAAGAAGTCACTTTCAAACCTTTTTAAAGATAATATATAACCTTGATGATTGCAAATTATACCAAAGTAGCCATGTATGTGTCCTTTCATATAATATGACATGCATGTCATTAGATATGTCATATCAAAGTAAGAATCTTTGACCTAATTTGTCCCAAAATCTTCTGTCTATAGCAAGTTATTTACCAAAATCTTCTTTCTATAACAAATGGTCTACACCACTCACTATCTTGAAAGATCTATAAAGTAAATGCCTAATAAACTAGGTTTCAGTAGAATCATCACTGCCATCTAACTGGAACTGAATCACAGGATTAAATATTCACTCTATATTCAAGACTTTTGGCCCATATATGTGCATAGGTATCGCTATAAATATATAGCTAGGTGATTAGGGTATATATAGATATATGTGATTAGGTGATGAAATAGATCCAGGTTGGATTCTTGTGTTTTGTCCACGATTCCGATGACCATTGAAGCTCATCATGCTCATGCATTCCATTACCATTTAAAAAAACGGGAGAAGTGAAAAGAAAAAATATAAGAGATATGAATATAGACGATGATGGCGGTCATAGCAGCAATCTCTACTGCTATGAAAAATGTGCGCGCAGAAGGGAACAAAACTAATAAGAAAGAATTGAAAATAACATTACATCTAATTTATTGAAAAAAAATAATCAAATCCTTGCATGAAAAGTAGCAGAACCAAATTTGGAGCAGTTTCAAAGGAGTTTGTTTCCTATTTATTAGTGAGCCCATAGAAAATAGTAACATAGCTGGAGCTAATAAAATAAACTACATGCTTGAGCCAGCAGGTTAGGACGAAGCTAGAATGCAAAAAATTTAACCTTTAACAACATGAAGACAACTATTAAAATAATAAATGGTTACAGCTTTTGATCGAAGTCCAAAAAGAGTCGATCCAGAGGTAAACAACTTGAATGGTATCTAACGCTGTCATAATTGTATTTTGATAACGCTGTCATAGTTTTATTCAACATCTATTTTTATTTTGTTATTTAATATTTAGTTTATTGAATGTCTATGGCTCACATTTTAAGCCACTACTCGCTAGGCTACAATATCTTCCATTGTTTCAATGAAGGCCAATTTCTATCTATGTTATCTTCCATTCACATCAAATGATTCTTGTAACATTTATTTGGGTTTTGTAAATATCCTCAATAGGTTGTGTGACTTTGATAGCATGTTTGTGTTTTTTTTTTTTTTTAATTTAATTATTATGAATTTAGAATATCAATATATGTAATTTATGAATTTATGTTGATGGTAAATTTTAGTATTTGATAAATAATTTTAATTTAACTATTTTATATTTTTGGAGGTTTTTTAAAAGGAAGATTGTCTCAATTTTTATCAGAAAATTTGTTAAAATTACGAATTTGATCCGTAAATTTTACATAATCTTAATATTTTAGAAAATTTTCAATACATTAAATTTATTTATACATTCAAAAATAAATTTTAAATAACTAAAATATAAATCTGATTAAAAATTATTTTCCCAATTCTAATATAAAAAACTACACTGCAAAATTTAAAATAATTAAACAACTAAATATAAAACAAAATTCACAATTAACATTATTTCATACACTTTAAATATGAATATTCTATATATAACATTTAGAGGATTTCTATAAATCCCTAACCAGGCCAGTTGTAGTACTTGGGAATCCAAGCATTGGTAAGAATGGTCCTCCAATTGTAGGACACTTACGATTGCATATACAGACCTAGCAGTTGGTCACCCTTTGACCAGGGTATCTGTCACTACATACTGCATCCTCGTATTTCGTTGTGGCCACACAGTTGTCTTTCTGCATTCTAGCGTATTTTTTAATGAAGTCTATCTTGCAGTCATTGCTAAATAGGGTTTTGCCTGATCCAGCTAGCCCAATGGTGCTTCAACTTTTTAAACATGTTTCCACCACAGGATAAGCAAACACAAGGAATTCCGATGGTGAGTAGAGGGGTGAATTGTTTGATGTTTCCTGATAATAATAATCAGATTCCGGGATATTGTTCAGGGATTCCAAGCTATATTTAAAAGTAAGTTACCATTCATGACTTTGCCATGTATGACTGGTGCATAGCTTGCATAAGGTTCCATGAAGTCGTCATCGGTGATGTTCATTTCCTTGTATACTGCTTACCCGTTAATGTTTTCTTTTCCTTGGGTTTCAAACCAGGGAAATGCATTTTAATGGCAGGCAGATTCCGGTATCCCTCCAAAAAAAACGTCGCTGTTGCTCCTGATATTCTTTTATATAAATTTGTAATCTGACTCTCTGATGGCGACTCAAATTCCTGGGCGGTGGGTTAGAGATGCAAGGCACTGACTGCCTAGTGAGTCAAACCAATGGAAAGTTTTGTTCGTCGTATATAAATGCCTCTCCGAAAATCCTTCAACTTAAATAATTTTCGATGATAAGTTCTCGCCGAATTTTATTTGAACTTTAACGCTTTGGCCACCGTTTCTATGTTCATTAAAATATACGTTAACTAGCATTTGCACCACATGTTGCAAAGGAAACGACGTAAGGCATAAAGTGCGGAAATCCATTATTCATGTAGTGTATGCATTATTCAACAAGGTGGATCTCTCTAAATTTGTTGCAAACATTTATGTTGTTGCATTGCTAATTTATTTAGAATCTACTACTACCTCCTCTTCTTGGAATATTAAATTTCTTATCACAATCCCTCTGATTATTGGCATCACAATTTTTTCCACTTTAGTGGCTTTACCTTCAACCTAAAGAAACATGAATTTGAGTCACTCAATTAAAAAGCAATTGCTATATCTCTATATGAGCTCATTCCTTCTGCCATCAGCTGCCAAAACATGGCTCCTCCACCTACTCTTCCCATGCTAGCAGAAGCATATATTTGTTTATAAACCATATGAAATAAATTGTCTCTCTAGTCGATGCCGAATCCTGGATCTTTAGAGGATTTCCCAAAATCTACAAACATAATTGGTTTCTTCAATATTCTGCTTCCATCTTCTAGATGGTTCTTTATCCAACCTAACCAAACAGTTAATAAATAAGGGCAAACTGCTCTTTGTATTCAGACTGATGCCCTTCCAAATGAACTTGCTTTGTGTACAGAGATATGCAGTGAATAATTAGGAATATGTTAATAAAACAATTTATTTCCCAAAGCTATAAGAAAATAAGGGCAAACTCACTTCAGAAATTCTTAATGCTACCGTTCCATCTTCACTTAGATTGTGGTGGAAATAGGAAGCTTTCACGAAGGATTGTAGGAAGAAAATGAGACAGCATTAAGAAATTCAGTTGAATTTGGAGGAGATGAATGTGATGGCAAGGCAAATCTGTTAAACTTCAATGATCAAATATGTTGAATAAATCTGCCACCATTGGAAGAGGAACATTTAATCCCATGAAGCCACTGATGCGTTGGGCTGAAGGTCCCTCACCAATTTGAAGAATATATGGCTCTCTAATGATATTGCTCAAAGGAAACCAAGAAAACAATGTTCTGACACCACAGGGCATTTATTATTAGCTCCATATTTGCTAAAATTTGCATTTTCTGTTTCTGAAGCTAAGTTGTCTTCTTGCATAGATGCAGACGAACAATTTGCAAATGATGAGAATTAGGGATTTAAAAATATAAATTTGCATGCCTGCTAGTTCCTAAAGAATATCCCAATAACTCTAGCACATATAAAGAGCAAATTCTTTGTAGGAAAAGAAAAGGCAAATCTGTTAAACTTAAATGATCAAATATGTTGCATAAATCTGCCACCAACGACGCTGAAACAATACATTTATATTAGTCTCACGAAGAAGCATGAACCTGCGAAGTTCCAACACTAAAATATTTTTTAAAACATATATATGGAAATGTGTTCATCTCTTTATTGGATGCGTTGTGCATTTGATATTCATAAGTTCTTTTCCTGGGCGCACTTAGTCTTTCTTGGCACGCACTTGTGTTTGATTCTTGGTGACATGCTTGGTTTTTTCAACACATGGATATTTGCTTGTTGCCACTCCCAGTCTGCTGCTGAGATTTGAAAAGTGGGATGACAAAAACCAAAAGTGGAATTGGGTGGGCATGGTTCCCTGGTGGTGAGCTTCACCAATTCACAATCTACACCTAGTCGACTTGAAACCCAAATAAACCATACTCCAAATTAACTTGAACAAAATTTCATATTTCTGGCCATTTATGATCCTCTTAGGTTAGCCATTTTCTTGGCTATTTTCGAACTTAGTTTTTATTTGTGTCTCTTCCACTTTTCTCTGCAAACCATTGCACAAACCACTACCATTTAATGGCCCCTCAAACAGCAGATTCAATGAACCTTTTACCAAGCGAAATCATACCAATTTCCACGGCTAATTTGTGCTAAAATTTACTGTGTTTTGGTTGCTGCTTCCCCAACGAAATCGTGCCTCTGTGAACAGCATTTCATGGCCCTTCAATACAGCGATTTGATGGGTGCCTTGCCAACTAAAAATGTGCTCCCTTTTGTTGCGACTTGGTTGGTAAATTCTCAGCAAAATCATGGATCTAATCCTAGTGAATTCGTCCTCTTTTTATACTGCATTTTGGTCACCAAAACACCTAGCAAAAACGAACCTCTTGGCTCTGTCAACCGTGTCTGCAATTGTAAATTTCTGATATTATCTCTCTGACTTTGCATATTACATTTTTTTCAACCTTCACTAATTTCATCTTACTGGACCCTGGTTGTCCACACATCTGCCTTTGCTCACAACTTAGCCATATTTTCATTATTGGTTTGATCAAATATCACTGGTGATATGTTTCTCCCACTGTCATTGTTCATTGTAAGCAGATTTTTTGCATCTGCATTCAAATATTTGAAGGCAATGTCCTAGTTTATTGTAGAATCCATTGACAGAAAAGAGACACTTGCAGTCACTATAGGAAAAGCGTATCATCATTTGATATATTGATTGATCTAGATTCTATAAGAAGGGGAAGCTGGGTAGAATGTACCATATACATGAGCTCCAGCTTGAATTTCAGAGCCCCAATATCTCAATGCAGCATTAACATATATACAATTACTAAGGTTTGTGGATCTGCAAATCTCTTGATCCTTTCTATAACTTGTTGTCAAGCTTCTCAAAATTAAGCAAATTGAGACAAACAAATAACAAATGTGTCATCCTTTGATCCTTGCAATGTAACTAAGATGGCAGTCGGAATCATGATTGGCCTCTGGAAAATGCCCTTTCAACCAGTGAATTCAATACCAAAACTAAGGATTGTAAGAAGATCCATCCTTGAGTTCTCTCCACTGGTGAATGACTAATTAATTAGAAGTATAGAATATCTACTTCTATTTGGCAATAAAACATATTCCTAGGAGATCTTTGATATGACCAATGAGGAAGTTTAATCTAGTTTCCATTGACAATATCACAATCATAAAACGAAGTGCAAATAGAATATTGCTTGCCCATCCATTCACTGTTCCATCTCATTTCTATGAACATATATGCCTCACATTCATTACAGAACCCTGGCATTGTTATGACTACAATTCAATGACTTTTGTTGGTGCAATTAAAAACATTGTGTGATAGATGCAACAAAAGGTGATAATGCCAGTCATAGTACTAACACTAAGGTATGCCATTGATAATCGTTGAGTAATACAACCCTATAATATCTTGAATACAGCTCGACTGTGATGCAAAGAATATAGTGAAAAAATCTTTGGGCCATATACCAATTGTTATGAGAATAAGAATAGCCAATAAAGCTGGTGGATTTCTGGAAAAGCTAAAAAAATTTAACTGTATTATTTTGCCAAGAAAATGTTACGACATCCCCAATCCAATAAGTCATTCATGGGAGTTTAAAAACCCTAAGTAGCTAGAAGCTTCCATCTTTGACCTGCTTCTCCAATCCATGAATGCCTTGATAAGCATTTCTTCTAGGGCTTCATCTTCCTCAACTTCTTTGGGGAAACTCTATGTTCCGCTCCTTATTACTCACATAATGAATATATGTTGCATCACCAATTCCCTACATCCAGAAGCTTCTTTCAATGGTGCATGCAGAATTGCTACCAAAGGACAGGCTAGATATGTGTTCAACAAAATAGCAACAAAGACTTCATTGGCATGTATGCAGAGGATCTTTAGTACAGATAATGAGGAAGACGAACCCTTCATTATGGCCTTCTCCTTAAGAATGTGTATGTCCAAGCTACGTTGTCTTTTGATTTGGAAACCTTTTCAAGCGCATGACATTCTCACAATAAATACCATCCAAAGGATTACTACACATTCAAAGTCGTTATAGCCATCCACTCATCCTCCATAGCTTATATCTTTATGGGGAGAAGAAAAGATGATACCTCCCAAAAACGAAATCAAGAGTTGTTCCAGCCTTGTACATTAAGAGCAGCTACTGGATCTTCAACATTGTTGCCAAATACAATAGAATTATTACACTGACCATCATCGACAACGACTTCATGACTTCCCACAACCGCATTCAATCTGAAGAAACAGAGTTGAATATCTCGAACAAATGCATTAAATCATCAAACTGGGTGTAAAAATGGTTCCATTATGACATAAATTAAATTGTGTAATTTGTAGGGATTCAAGACTAATTTCCAATTAGCATGAGGCCTTATTATGAATGTAACATCAACACTTTTCAAGTATAAATTTCTATGATAAAATAGTGACTGCCATTCAGGGTACAAATAGATCTGCTGGGAAACTTGACCAGAAATCACTATTAGCAAATTTCACATGAGTGTTGTGCATAAGAAAACTATTAAGTATCTTAACAACACGATTACAAATAGCACGGGAAGGTAAGGAATACATCAGCTGAATAAGATATTTCCCTTGATATCATGCAAACAACATATCCATACTCTGCCATTGCAGAAACAAGTGTTCAATTTTTCTTTCTTTTCTAAAAATGCAAAGAATGTTACCTCATTTTTAAGAGCTGAGTCACATTTTGTAAATGCCAGACCTGGGATCGATAACACTGCAGAGAGCTCTGTTGAAAGCAATAATCACAAATGTATCAATGACATTCCTTTCTTCTGCCTACAAAGATGAGCACCCCAATCACACCTGTATGAAGCCACTGATGCGTTGGGTTAAAGGTCCCTCACCAATATACAGCTCTCTAATGCTATTGCTCAAAAGAAACCCAAGAAAACATTGTTTTGACACCACAGGGCATTTATTATTACCTCCATATTTGCTAAAATTTGCATTTTCTGTCTTACAAACGTTTTGAAGCTAAGTTGTCTTCTCTGAGCATAGATGCAGACGAACAATTTGCAAATGATGAGGAAAATTAGGGATTTAAAAATATAAATTTGCATGCCTGCTAGTTCCTAAAGAATATCCCAATAACTCCAGCACATATAAAGAGAAAATTCTTTGTAGGAAAAGAAAAGGCAAATCTGTTAAACTTAAATGATCAAATATGTTGCATAAATCTGCCACCAACGACGTTGAAACAGTACATTTATATTGGTCTCACGAAGAAGCATGAACCTGCCAAGTTCCAACACTAATTCCTACCAAAGGACAGCCTAGATATGTGTTCAACAAAATAACAACAAATTCTTCATTGGCATATCAAATGGAAACATTGCAAACCCCCAAACCATGAAATCCTGAAAACCATTAAATTAAGTCTGTTGAATTTTGATTGAACTTTAAAATTCTAGTTTCTCCATATGAAATCCAATGAGGTCGAAACCACTCTCAAACATCCTCAGTCTTTTCATAGGAATGTTAAAAATTTCAATAAAAGGATGAAAATGAAAAATAAAGGAAATGCCACTTTTACTTTAAGAATTTAACATTACCATTTGGCATTGATTGCTAGTGTTGCTAGGGTTGATATGTGTGAGGCAAATGAGGGGAGACATGCTTTCCTTAGATGAGTTGTTTTTGGAGGGAAACAACCCCAAATTTCCCTCAAAACAACATCAATACTCACAAATTGCATTTTGTGGGGTCCGTAGTTGGTTTGGCAATAAACCTACCATTTATGGAAAAAATTTGGACCAGTTTTTGTGGTTTTTCCAGTGAAATAGGCCCATAAACTAGGTTTTTTTGTTTGGTTTGACTCGATCGCCAATGAACAGGTTGGTTTGACCAGTTTTCGGCTCAAGCCGACTGGTTTGACCGGTTTTGAGGTCATTGCACACTGTACTCTATGCTGGAGCTCCCCTCAGCAAGGAGTCTGCAAAAGAATTTGTTTCTCGGTTCCCCACAGTCACGCTATCGCAGGTAACTCGTTATTTTCCTAGTTGCAGCAAATTTGAGGACATGTCTGTATGTTTACTTTAAAAAGTTGTCAGAGTTTAAAGAGGCTACAATTTTGTCTGGAAAATAATGGAATTCAATAAGATTCTGTAGAAATTTTTGGAAATCATGGTTATAGCTTTAATTTTTTAAGATTTCGGGTGCCCGATGTTCTTGATGGTGCTAAATTCATTACAATGGAAATTCAGCCAGATTTTGCAGATGTTTGGAAATACTGGTTATAGTTTTAAGCTTCTAAGATTTTGAGTGTCTGAAGTTTTTGATGGTGCTGAATCCATTTCTAACATAAAAAAACCTTTCAAACACTCTTAAAAATAGATTTTATGAAAAATATTCACCCGATTCTAGCGATTCTAGGGTCCAGGCAAAATTGTAGCGCTATAGACAGATGACAGGCGCCAAAGTGACATCCTAGGAGATTCACCGTCCTCTTCCAGAGTTCATATGTAAAACGAGGAATTGTCTAAAATAGGTCCAATTCTTAATACACAATCGCCCACCTAGCTAGACAGCATTGACACACATCATCTGCCAGACAGAAACGCTGTCTGGCAGTCACTGCCAGAAACCATGATGGGCAGGGCAGCAGGGGTGGAAACGACCATGATAGACGACCTCTGCCACATCATGGTTCCACCCTGCCTACAATAATGGGTTTCCTGTGCATCGTTGTTCCAGGTAGTCGATGCAAGTAAATGATGTTTCTGTTTGGAGATTAAGGTTTGTAGCGTCATCGGGCCTGGTCATACGATGCAGGACAGTCTAAACACATTTAACGGGCATGGTGTTTTTTCAGTTTTTTTGGGGTAGGAATCTGATTATCAATGTCAACAACTTATGACTACAATTCTTTTGTTTTTTTGGGCTGGATTTGGAATAAAACCAAGCAGAAGATCTACCTACAAAAGAACCAAAAAGTCACTTCATTAGATTACATCCATTCAATCTCTTCCTCTATCGTTGTCATCGTAAGCATTGACTCCCAACACTCAGATTAAATTGAAAAGAGGTTGGAGTTCCTTATTGCAATTAAGGCACTCCTTATGCCTCAACGTATGCAAATTTTTCACTATGCCATCTCAAGCATGCTGTTATAAGTTGTCGCTTTCTCACAACACAACACTAGTTGCTTTACACCGAGTAAAAGACCACCTAACTAGGCTCTTCACTCTTTTATGTGGCGCAATAGAGTATTGAATCTACCTTCAATGGTAAACAACCATTGTAACCACCATTGAAGTCCAGAATGAATCTTCTATATAATAAAAAAACAATAAAGTCAAGTGCAGCTTCCTTGGTTGGTGAAAGTGGGTAGTTAGTGGAAGCAAGTGGGTAGTTAATATAGCTTCCATTAGAGTTTAAAATCCCGCCCTTGACATGCTAGTGTTTGTGAATGTGCCTCCATCACACAATAGTCACAATAGTTGGGGTTAGGTGCAACTTTCAACCAACTTAGATGTAATATTACTATGATTAGCTCTAAGGTTATTTAAAATTTAAATAAATTGGCTTTTAACCTTGACCATGATGGACTGGTGATCAGCTTAGTGGTTCTCCAATGTTTCATAGATCTTGTGTGCGCATGCAGCATTGTCCATTGTTGCTTCTTGAACATTGTTGACAATTCTAGTATTCTTTCTTCACCTTGGGAATCCTTTCAATATGAACCCAATCACATATGAAACATTTCAGTGTTCTTTCATTTCAATATTCTTTTCCTCTTCCTTATGACTTTTTGTGTATTGTGTCCTACTTTGAGCAATTTGGTTTAGCTAGGGAGCATTGTAGGTATATAAAAAAAATAGAGCCTATAACCTTATTATTGCTTTTTTCCTACTTCCACTTCTTATAAAAATCATCCCAATTCTTTCATTGGTTCTCATAATACTTATCCGTTTGAATTGCCTCATCTACTATGTGGGGATCATTTTGATCTGATTCATGTATTAAAGTTGCAACCCATCAAGGAATCGGTTCACCTTCAACTAACATATTTCTTAAGTTCCCAGGGCAAGGAGGCTCATCCTTCGGGATTTATCTAAAGCAAGATAACCCATTGAATTTATTCATTGCCACTTCAAACCCACTCATTCATCATTCAACTCCATAGCCCTCACAAAAGGCAATAGTGAAAGGTTTGAAAGGTGTAGCCGTTGTGGTGGTAGTGGGCAGCACTGCTATGGGCCCTAGGGCTGCCTCAAATTGGTTCAAGGCTTAACACCTGAAGATGGTGGTTTTGAGAGGTAATAGGGCATTTACTTTATTTTATGGTTTATTGCTATTCAAACTCCCCAGAACCCTAATGTAACCATTCATTTGTAATAATTATTCATTTTATTATCAGATACAATATTATAGCATAACTTCTGGAAATCTTTTAACATCAAATTTGCACTCATGAGAGCTAATATCAACACAGGGTTTTACACCATAATTGTGGCTACTGGCCAGATTAAAAACTCTTGGTGTATCCTCACGCCCCTCCTGTTCATTCCCTCATGGTGGGTAGTTTGACTCTTCTTGTCTAAAATGGCGGTTCTGGTCTTTGGGACTACATTGTTGCATCTTGGATGATTGGGAATTTGAGATTCATAGACTTCATTCTTATTAAAGCAAAATTCTCTTGGATAAATCACATCAAGTTTTAGGATCGATGCGTTTTGAACTTCTACTAAGGTTCATCATCAGGAAAAAAATCTTATTGTGCATATGCCCATCGGGGTTTCCCAATCTAACATTGAATCAAACTGTAAGATAGGTCCTATCATCTTTACCCTTGCTATTCCTGGCATTAGAATCTAGACATAGTACCTAACTATTTTGGTGAGCTTACACCTACGTTATGCTCTTTCTTTAGTAATGTTGCAAGAAGTTTTGCAGGGCTATGGGCTCATGGAAACCACAGCAGTAGCAACATATTTAGATGGTGAAGAAGAAAGTAGGCGCTATGGATTAGTTGGCTTGTTGACTCCAAATACTGAAGCAAAAATAATTGATCCTGATTCTGGGACTCCTCTACCTCCAAACAATAGAGGAGAATTGTGGCTTCACGGTCCCATTGTTATGAAAGGTATGTGCTTCTTAAACATTATTTCCTTCATAAAATGAAAATTTGCTATCATGAAATGTATTTTACTATAAGATCAATGAAACAAACACATCCTTGGACCCAATATAAGTAGTAAAACTGCCATGGACCAAGAAGTAAACTATGCTATCAAAGATATTTACCCTATGGCATAAAACAAAATAGAGCTATAAAATGGGAAGCATCCAATCCTGTTCTATAGAAGTACTCAATTAAGTACTTTATTGTACCAGGAGTTCATGGCTCTGAAGAGGGCTGAGGTGTTAGAGAGGCACTACAGAATTTAAATCAGTAACCAGATCGGGACTAAATTTCACACACTGGCCAAATGCTCTACTACCTGAGACTAAATATTCAATTCGGTCTTTGTCATCATAAAATTAACGATTTTCATGATAGTCCGCATAATGAATTTTAGCATTAACCTTTTCTAGAGAAAACTCCACTCTGAAAAGATACACATTATTTAACTACCCACTATTCTAAAACAAACATGGTGATTTGAACTTATTCATCAATTTTGTATGCATAATATATGCCAAGATGGTGGTCTGTTCAGGCCTTTTTACTCAAACCCTCTATTCCCATTTCTCCCACAAAACTCTATGACCCCATTTATAGTTTCCTTCCTGTTTCCCCACTCTGGGTAACATATATACTTGAACTTAGCTTGATGTTCCTGAGAAAATTATTTCTTTTAGACCAGAAAACTTCTTGAAAATAAGGATTGTGGAGATGTGTTGTTTCCTTTTAATAACGAAATATTTAAGGGTGAGATGACACACCTTCAAAATCTGATTTTACTTTTGTTGCAGGGTTTCTGATAAATAAGTGAAACAACGGTATTTAGCATGATGAATAATTTACAATCTGATCCTTTCCTTTAGGGTTCATTATTCTACATTTTGACGCCGTCATTTATTTTACTGTAGGTTATTTGAACAATCCAGAAGCTACTACTTCTGCTCTGGATGTGGATGGCTGGCTACGAACAGGTGATCTTTGTTACATTGATGATGATGGTTACATCTTTGTAGTGGACAGATTGAAAGAGTTGTTCAAATATAACGGTTACCAGGTGTGACCTACATCTCTTTGAGAAGTCTTAACTTGTTAATATGTGTATTGTGCTAAACTTTTGCAAACAATTAGGTAAATTCTTCTTAAACTCAGCCGTAAGATAAACTTTTATGGTACATGGTATCGTAGGTTGCTCCTGCTGAATTAGAAGCAACAAATTCTTCATTGGCATGTATGCAGAGGATCTTTAATACAGATAATGAGGAAGACGAACCCTTCATTATGGCCTTCTCCTTAAGAATGTGTACATCCAATCTGCGTTGTCTTTTGATTTGGAAACCTTTTCAAGCGCATGACATTCTCACAATAAATACCATCCAGAGGATTACTACACATTCAAAGTCATTATAGCCATCCACTCATCCTCCATAGCTTATATCTTTATGGGGAGAAGAAAAGATGATACCTCCCAAAAACGAAATCAAGAGTTGTTCGAGCCTTGTACATTAAGAGCAGCTACTGGATCTTCAACATTGTTGCCAAATACAATAGAATTATTACATTGGCCATCATCGACAATGACTTCATGACTTCCCACAACCGCATTCAATCTGAAGAAACAGAGTTGAATATCTCGAACAGATGCATTAAATCATCAAACTGGGTGTAAAAATGGTTCCATTATGACATAAATTAAATTGTGTAATTTGTAGGGATTCAAGACTAATTTCCAATTAGCATGAGGCCTTATTATGAATGTAATATCAACACTTTTCAAGTATAAATTTCTATGATAAAAGAGTGACTGCCATTCAGGGTACAAATAGATCTGCTGGGAAACTTGACCAGAAATCACTATTAGCAAATTTCACACGAGTGTTGTGCATAAGAAAACTATTAAGTATCTTAACAACACGATTACAAATAGCACGGGAATGTAAGGAATACGTCAGCTGAATAAGATATTTCCCTTGATATCATGCAAACAACATATCCATACTCTGCCATTGCAAAAACAAGTGTTCAATTTTTCTTTCTTTTCTAAAAATGCAAAGAATGTTACCTCATTTTTAAAAGCTGAGTCACATTTTGTAAATGCCAGACCTAGGATCGATAACACTGCAGAGAGCTCTCTTGAAAGCAATAATCACAAATGTATCAATGACATTCCTTTCTTCTGCCTAGAAAGATGAGCAACTCCAATCACACCTATATGAAGCCACGGATGCGTTGGGTTAAAGGTCCCTCACCAATATACGGCTCTCTAATGCTATTGCTCAAAGAAAACATTGTTCTGACACCACAGGGCATTTATTATTACCTCCATATTTGCTAAAATTTGCATTTTCTGTCTTAAAAATGTTCTGAAGCTAAGTTGTCTTCTCTGAGCATAGATGCAGACGAACAATTTGCAAATGATGAGGAGAATTAGGGATTTAAAAATATAAATTTGCATGCCTGCTAGTTCCTAAAGAATATCCCAATAACTCCAGCACATATAAAGAGCAAATTCTTTGTAGGAAAAGAAAAGGCAAATCTGTTAAACTTAAATGATCAAATATGTTGCATAAATCTGCCACCAACGACGTTGAAACAGTACATTTATATTGGGCTCACGAAGAAGCATGAACCTGCCAAGTTCCAACACTAATTGCTACCAAAGGACAGCCTAGATATGTGTTCAACAAAATAGCAACAAATTCCTCATTAGGTCACATTGGGGCTACAGTTAATAGAACTACACCCTTGGGACATGTTGATAGTACTGCGATTGAAGTAAATGGAACTGTTTTTATGGAATAATGTTGCTTTGGGATCGGGTTGGAGTTAATGGAGCCGCACCTTTGGGACATGTTAATCGGATTGGGTTTGGAGTTAATGGAACTGCATTCCCAGGGCATGTTGCTCTGGCATTGAGTTGGATTGGGCCTAGAGTTAATGGAACTGCACCTTGGGACATGTTGCTCTGTTGCAGGGGCATCAGGTCGGATAGGGGCCGAGACATGTTGCTCTATTGTAGGGGCATCAGGTCAGATTGGGGTCGGGAGTTTCTCTGTTGCAGTGGCATCAGGTCGGACTGGGGACGGAGTTGAGGAAACTGCACTGCTGGGACATGTCACTCCAAGGACTCTTAAGTTGTTTCCTACGCAATTGCTACTGCATGGAGTCTCTGATGGTAACGACTGTGACACAAGTGGTGGCCCAACAACCTGTCATGGATGCATTTGTAGAGGTAGATGTCTGAGATTCTGCAATGGACGAGCCACTGATTGCATTGGTAAGGGGATGTTACTCCTTATGTTTCTAGGAAGGGTTGGGGACTTATTTCTCATGAACTCGCTGCTGGAATTTATTCTGAAAGGATAAACGAATTAACTTGCAAAGAGGTTAATCAATTTCTTTCGTAATCACAGCCACCTTAAGAACTGTTTACGTATGGAAAGTTTAGAATCACATCAAAATTTTCTAAATCCTACCCTACGCAATATTTAATTCCAGCATGTTCAAAAACATTTCTTATGAATCAAATCAAAATTTTCGAAATTCAACCCTACATAATATTTAATTCCAGCATGTTCAAAAACATTTCTTATGAATCTCCAGGGATTTCTATTCTGCAATCCTGAAGTGTCTCAACTGTCAGAAAACCTTAAAGAAAATTTTGAAATCTAATGTCCACAAAACCTAAAACACAGACCATTTTACGCTGAATAGGTTGAAAGCTTGGAACATTTAGTTTGACCCTTCATCTTGAGCTTTGACAAAAGCTTCTTGCTCAACTTTGCGACCAACAACACTTTCTGTCTGACCATAGACTGGTAAATGGGCTTCAGAACTTCCATCCTCTATAAGCTGGGAATGGGCAGCATCTCCTTTATGTAACTTGTGGCGTTTCTTGGATGGCATATCTCTTTCTTCCTTCACTGAATCATCTTTTCTTTTTCCAAGAACATTGACTTTGCCATTCCTAACATGGACAGGTGTTTTTTCCCCTGACATATGCAGCTCATGAAGACTTTCTAGGCTTCCACAGTTAACCTCACAAAGAGAACACCACCCCACCAGTCCTTGTGGCTGCTTTTTTGTGGCTTTACTACATGTTCTGAACCCTTTTCCTTCAACATTTTTAACCTGGACTGGTGCTTCTTCCCAAACACATGTTGTTTGTGAAGAACTTTCTCTGTGCTATAGGTAACATCACAGAGTGAGCACCAACCAGGGATCTTTGGAGTCTTAGCATCCATATCTTTGATGCCTGGGATCTCCCTATGTGCCCTGTTTTTAGACTTTGGTTGCAATCCAGAATCTGAGCTCTTAACCAACCTGGACTTGAAAATCTGAAAAGCATACCCAATGTTAGTAATAAAAATAGTATGCTCTATAATTTCCAATATGAAGATCAACCTCTCTGCATTTTCCCAGCCTCAGAAAGACAGTAGAGAGGTTGTCTTAATGCCTAGTGAATGTGGTATTGCCCTGAACAGTGATAAAGGCTCCCACAATATCAAACATTGCTCAATTTGTAAACAAAAAGAATGGACAAATTACTGAAACAGTAAACAACTTTTCTGGCACAATAAGAAAAGGTAGAAAAAAAATGGATACACTACTGAATCAGAAAACAAAGTTCAAAGTTGAGAGGCTAAGAAGTGAATGAAAAAGGATGGATACATTGCACAATGCGGAATGGAAATTTGAAATAAAAAACAAATACCTCTTGTTGGCATGATTGATGTTGATAGATCTGAGGTGGAGGTGAAGTTTGATTAACAAATTCCTGCTGTTGATATTGTTGAGTTGGATTCATAGACTGGTTCAAGCTCTGCAAATGGCCAATGGAATATCCAATAGGCTCTGCCCCATAATTCATAATATTCAAAGTGGGTTCTCTGTCAGTAATGGGTTGTCTGTAGGGATCCCTAATCATCGTGTCTCTGAGGTCATGGGTACCAATCGAGGAGAAAGGGTAGGCGACATTGCCTTGCCTCCCATGTGAATGGGGACAGATTGGCGGAGAGCAAACACCGAGGAAGGCAACGATGTTGATGAGAATGGTAAGGGGGAAGAGTTGTAATGCCTTGCAGAGATTCCAGTGTGTAATAAGTGTGGCCTAAAGATAACCTTGATAAAGGAGCCCTTGCACTGCCATGATTCTCTGTATAATCCATTTGGGACACTCCACCAGGCACATGAATCCATATAGAAGAGAATTTACCACCAAAAGTGGAAACATCTTGCTCTGTTGGTTGATCCTCAGGGCTGTTCCTCTTTCGGTCATTTGTTCCTGAATTACATCAAAATTGCAACAAAAGAACTTAGTCCACATTAATAAATTTAACTTTTCTGGAGCCAACACGTGAATCTACGCATCTAGGCACTTGCAAGAAATGTTGCATTGGAGACTGTAATGTAAACTGAACACTGAGTACCTGGAGAAGCGATATTTCCATCAAGTTTAGACAGATGAATTTGCTCAGAAGACAATTTACCAGCACAAATGGAAACATCCCGCTCTGTTCGTTGATCCCCGTTCAGTTTTACAGAGGCCCCTTGCTACAGAGAACCTTCTCTAAAAACCTTTCAACGTTGAAAGGATAAACGAATTAACTTGCAAAGAGGTTAATCAATTTCTTTTGTAATCACAGCCACCTTAAGAACTGTTTACATAGGGATAGATCAGAATCACATCAAATTTTTCTAAATCCTACCCTACGCAATATTTAATTCCAGCATGTTCAAAAACATTTCTTATGAATCACATCAAAATTTTCGAAACTCAACCCTACGTAATATTTAATTCCAGTACATTCAAAAACATTTCTTATGAATCTCTAGGGATTTCTGTTCTGCAATCCTGAAGTGTCTCAATTGTGAGAAAACCTTAAAGAAAATTTTGAAATCTAATGTCCACAAAACCTAAAACACAGACCATTTTACGCTCAACAGGTTGAAAGCTTGGAACATTTAATCTGCCCCTTCATCTTGAGCTTTGACAAAAGCTTCTTCCGCAACTTTGCGACCAACAACACTTTCTGTCTCACCATAGACCGGTAAATGGGCTTCAGAATTTCCATCCTCTGTAAGCTGGGCATGGGCAGCATCTCCTTTATGTAACTTGTGGCGTTTCTTGGATGGCATATCTCTTTCTTCCTTCACTGAATCATCTTTTCTTTTTCCAAGAACATTGTCTTTGCCAGTCTCTACTGTCTCCTGCTCCTTTGTCTTTGCCATTCCTAACATGGACAGGTGTTTTTTCCCTGACATATGCAGCTCATGAAGATTTTCTAGGCTTCCACAGTTAACCTCACAAAGAGAACACCACCCCACCAGTCCTTGTGGCTGCTTTTTTTGTGGCTTTACTACATCTTCTGAACCCTTTTCCTTCAACTTTTTTAACCTGGACTGGTGCTTCTTCCCAAACACATGTTGTTTGTGAAGAACTTCCTTTGTGCTACAGGTAACATCACAGAGTGAGCACCACCCAGGGATCTTTGGAGTCTTAGCATCCATATCTTTGATGCCTGGGATCTCCCTATGTGCCCTGTTTTTAGACTTTGGTTGCAATCCAGAATCTGAGCTCTTAACCAACCTGGACTTGAAAATCTGAAAAGCATACCCAATGTTAGTAATAAAAATAGTATGCTCTATAATTTCCAATATGAAGATCAACCTCTTTGCATTTTCCCAGCCTCAGAAAGACAGCAGAGAGGTTGTTTTAATGCCTAGTGAATGTGGTATTGCCCTCAACAGTGATAAAGGCTCCCACAATATCAAACATTGCTCAATTAGTAAACAAAAAGAATGGAAAAATCACTGAAACAGTAAACAACTTTTCTGGCACTTCACTCATCATCATCCCTCATCAGGGATGAAAAGAAAGCATAAATGATTTATTGAGATTGAGAAACAGTGATTGATACCATTGACAAATTTTATTTAGGGTGTAAAATCATTGCAGTCATGTTCGTCTATGAATGATCATTTTGGTGATGATAATTTTGATGTTTTGTATTCAGAAATTCATAACGCATTGAACTCCAGAAACAAAAAAAACCATCAAAGAAAATCCATCACTTTTCCTGAACTTTCTTGACAATTCTCCGGAAGTGGAGACAAAAGCTACTGAAATAGACTTGTAAATTACAATGAACAAATGAAAAACCTCCCAAACTAAGTTATTCTTTAAGTGAATTACTAAACTAAACTAAGTTATTCTTTAAGTGAATTACAGTTCTGGTAGTTTTCCTTTTGGTGCCCCCTCCTCGACGCAAGGAACTATATTCTTCCAAAACCAATGCTTTCTCCATTGAAAAATCATTTCTTCAATGGGTACACCCTTAGTTTCTGGCAAGAAGAGGTATACAAAGACAGTCATGATACAGATCCAGCCTGCAAAGAATAGGAAAATCCCATACTTGAAAGTACATAAAAGAGATAGGAAGGCCTGTGCAATTGCAAATGTGAAAAGAAGGTTCACAGAGACAGTTATGGCCTGTCCAGCAGAACGTGTTTCTAGTGGGAAAATTTCACTTGGCACAGTCCATCCAAGAGGACCCCATGACCACCCAAATGCAGCCACAAATAAGCAGAAGGTTGCCACCAACAACGCTGAGAAGCCTTTGGATAGTACTTTGTCCCCTCCAAACTTTAGGCCCAAGATTATGGCAACAGAAACCTATGAAAAAGGATAACATTATTATTGATGAATCCAACAGTAAACAATCCAACAATAAAGGGAAAAATCTCTATAATCTGCTACTAATTATTTCGGGATCAAATGAAAATATGGTCAACTTCGTTTGTGCAGTGCAGTCAATTTCCCAGATTAATGAAGGGATTTAGATTTAAGAACTCTGGAAACAGATTCATGTGTCCTTGTTGCAACTTGGACGGACTATAAAATCTCTCCTTCCAAGCTACTTAGAAGATGGGGTTACAAACTTACAATTCATCTCATTTTGCACATCCGAGTGGTTTTTGCTGATATAATGGGATGTTATCCCCTCCACCCAATTTTAAATCTCACATCAATGTTATCCCCTCCATTCCATTTTAAATCCCACATCCCAGTAGTTGTGGTTGGTACAATGCAATGCCTCCCCGCAATTTTGAATCACACTGGCTAAGTAAATTTCTAATTTAATTGGAGAATTTATATCCAAGTTTTTTTCCATAAATTACTAGGAATTTCTGTAACAATAACATTTCAGAAGTAATAGGGACTTCTGTGGTGAATAAAGGCATTCATCAATATAATTGAAGCATGTTTGTTCAAGCTCCGTTCTCACCTCACTCAGCTGCTGCAGGCAAGAACTCTGGTTTCCTATTCAGCTCTGAAAATGTAAGCGAGACAGGTCACAAAAGGACTCAGGCATGGAGAGCTACCATGGTTGCAGAAAACTCAAATAAAAAAGAAAGCATGTTATTTGGGGCTTTGTTTAGCTGGTGTAAAAGTAAGAGACCAATGCAATTCCCATGGTTTAAAACTTTTCTGACCCTAATAATCGATAAGAGATCATCACTTCCATTCGGTTTCTAGATTCGAGGAACATGAAATCTCAGAAAATGGACAGGAACTGGTATTCCCTGTCTGTTGGGGACCTCCCAATCCATGGTTAGAACATGGGTCATGATTCTTGAGCTTTGGTAGCTCAATTACCAGGTCTAAGATATATATTGTCATTCTTAAAAACAGGAAACATGAAATGCTGTGAAAAAGCAGAACAGAGACTACCTCTGTGCATTTTAGTCTTACCTTACAGACTATCATCTGAATACCCCCACTAAGTAGCAGGGCTCTGCGCCCCCACCTGTCAACAGTGGCAATAGATACAAGGGTTGAAGCTACAAGAACAGCTCCAGTCATGACAGACGAGTAGAGGGAAGCATTTGCACCAAAGCCCAAACTGCCGAAAAGGACAGGGGCATAGAACAATATTGAATTGATTCCAGTCAAGATCTGAAACATGGGCATACAGATGGCCATCACAAGCTGTGGCCGATTCCTCCTCTCTAAAATATTCCTGAATGGATGCCTGATGAATTTAGCCAGTGCGGCTGCATCGACCATATCCTCATACTCTGCTTCTACATTCTTAGTGCCCCTGATCTTCTCCAGGACAGCTCTGCCTTTCTCCAGATGACCACGTTCTATCAGACTGTTGGGGGTATCAGGAAGGAACATCCCTCCAACGGTCATCAAAAGTGCAGGACCTGCAGCCAAGCCCAGAGAGAGACGCCATCCCCAAGTTTTTATGTGCTGAGTCCCATAATTAACCATATTTGCTGTGAAGATCCCGAGTGTTGTGGCCAACTGGAACATTATATTAAGCCCTCCACGGAATTTTGGTGGTGCTAACTCTGAGAGGTACAGAGGAACACCCTTGACACAAATTCAAACAAAAAGCTCTGTAAACCCAAGGCATTCATATCTAAACAAAAAACTCTGTAACTCAAATCACTCCAATTCAAAGCCAAATGTCTAAAGCTTTAGTAATGCGTGCTTTTATCAATATATCTTGGAGAAACTCTTTCGAAATCATTGAGCCCACAACCCATACAAGCCAACCTGATTTGCGAAGCCTATTCCCACTCCAAGCATTATGTGCCCAATAATGAGCATGCCTAAGCTGATGGTGTCGGCGTTGAGAGCTGCACCCACAAGAAAATAGATGCCTCCGCTTACAATACTGGCCTTGAGCTACACCGCCATGATTCTCTGTATAATCCATTTGAAACACTCCTTGCGCTGCTCACGCGATAGCCAGGGAGGAAACAGTAACGGATTTTTTCTTCGAGCGCTCAGAAAGTTGAAGGCTGATCGAGTAAATATCGTGAACCGTTCCAACTACCTTCC
Source organism: Pinus tabuliformis (assembly GCA_031772625.1). Classification (NCBI taxonomy): domain Eukaryota; kingdom Viridiplantae; phylum Streptophyta; class Pinopsida; order Pinales; family Pinaceae; genus Pinus; species Pinus tabuliformis. The sequence continues at coordinate 1,278,641,509 of CM062805.1, forward strand.
ATTGATCGAACGATTAACAATCATCTAATCGTCTAACACATAATCTAACGGCGCATAGGGATGACAAGTGGATTTTAGGAAAGTTCATTTCAGAGGGAAACACCTTACGGCGTAAAAATAATATGTTTGTTGTTGCATTGATCATCATTTTGTTCGACATAATAGGCTTTGCTGTGATTTTTATTAGTGCAGATTTATTTTAAATATGGATTTAATATTAGTTAAGAATGATTTAATTTTTTCAGATGTAATTTTTTATGAGTTGATATGATTTAAATGTTTTGTATAGTTATTTAATTTTTTTTAATTTTTAGAATTTTTATTTTAATTGAGATGAGTAAAATTTCAACTTTGATGACAGACAGAAAAAATTACACGTCAATCATATATATATATATATATATATATATATATATATATATATAAAGACGGAGAAGATATCTATATTCTCAACTTTATATGTTTAAAACTAGTATGTACATTTCAATAAACTATAAAGTATAATAGTTAAATTGTTGCCTTGAGAGTATCTTGTTTAAAGTACTTAAATTATTCCAAGGAGATGAGTCTCTTATCCTATAAAGAAGGGGATCTCATCTATATTCTCAACTTTATATGTTTAAAACTAGTATGTACATTTCAATAAACTATAAAGTATAATAGTTAAATTGTTGCCTTGAGAGTATCTTGTTTAAAGTACTTAAATTATTGCAAGGAGATGAGTCTCTTATCCTATAAAGAAGGGGATCTCATACACCAATTTGTTGTTTAGCTTGACCTTCCCCCTCAACATTAAAACAAGAGGGTAGTACGACGAGTTATACTCACTTATATATATTAACTCATCTATAAATTAAATAGATGAAATTATAAAAGTAGTTACTTTTTTTGGAGGGAGTTGGGTGAATTTATCATTTTAATCAAATTAACAACTATAATAGAAATTTTATTATTATTTAAAATCTATTTTAGCACTCCTAAAATTTCTATATACAAATTTAACAAATTAACTTAGTTCTTGATATTATGGTTTAATATTAGTTGTTTACATCATAGTATAGTATAAGATCTTCTAAATTTAATTATTGTTTCTTGTTGATGCAACTTCATTATTGCTAATTGCCATTAATTGGCTTCAATATTTGCCATGAACTTCCAAATAAATTAAACAATAAAATCTACAATAATTTTAAATATTGATAATGTATTAATATATGTTTGAATAGGTTAATAAATAACACAATTGAAAGAAAAAAAATTAATAGTAATAATATCAATAAATATAATTAACACTTAGAGGAGTAAAAGAAATTACAGGTGACAATTGCAGAACCTAGGGTTTCTATGCCTCTCGACATTTTTCTCGCCTATAGTGGGATAAATCATGATTTTTTATGTCTCAATGTTTTCAGTCCTTTTCCTTGAAAATCCCTCGTAGGGTTCATGTGATAGTCCTCGTTTTGGAATATTTTTGTCCTGCATTACGACTGTTGGGGAGTACGCATGTCACGAGGTTTGTTTTCTATATTTATGTTATTACATTTGTTTATATGGATGAGGTGGAGCTCATAGATTACAAGAATGAAATTTCTCTCTTACTGGGATTTTTGCAATCTCCTTTGGACACTCGATTTTTTCTCTTGTTCGCTCTAGGACCCTTTTGTCCCCCACTCCCAGTCACTCTCATGTTTCATTGGTTTTATATATGGCTCGTGATTCCCCTCCTAATCCCATGGCTCCTATGTTGTCCCCAGATTTGTCAGTCCCTAATCGAGTTATGGACAATTGTCAAGGCTCACAAGGTTGAAGTCTTCATTTGATTGGCCTGATCTCAAACTTGACACCTTCCAGACCACTTTCCATTATGGTTTTTCTTCAAAATAACCAGCAATTTATCGGCCCTAACTCTCGGGTTTCAAAGGGCGATATGGATTTCAATGGGGGTTCTCGGCCAGTTTTTTCTAGTCGGGCCAGTATTTTGATGTTGTACAACAACCTTCTCCAATCTACCTACCTTTTTGCTCCACATCATTCTCATCCTATGACCTCACAACTCCCTGTCAATAACCTTTTTGCTCCACATCATTCTCATCCTATGACCTCACAACTCCCTGTCAATAATATTCTAACTGAACACTCCCAGGGGTTTTCCAATGAAACCCTGTTTTGTGTTCCGTCCAAGGAAAAGCTCAAATTTTGTTAATCCTAGTAGCAAAAAGATTTGATGCATTTGCCCCAAACTCCAACCTCATGCAACCCTTGTTCTAGGTGGTGATGTTCATATAGAGATGGCTAGGGTTTTTTCCTCGTCTTCGCTTGTGGGTCACATTCAATGTATTCATTTCGCTATACAAACCCTTCGTTTGTGGGTTTCACAATATGTTACTCTATTTGTTCAGTATCCTATGGAGGTAGAAATCCTGCACAAGGGGTGGATTCACTTGTAGTTTGCAAATGTGGAGGATGCTTGTGCTACGACAGGTCAATTCTGGCATATCGACTCTTCACCAATTATTTTCAAATTTTGGTCTCCTTTGTTCGATGCCATGAAAGAACGTTCAAATGTTGTGTCAGTCTGGTTTCATTTTCCCCGTCTTCCTTTGGACTATTGGGTGGAAGAGGTTTTCCAAGATTTAGGCAATTGTATTGGTACATATTTGACACATGATTCTTCGTACCTCTCTTTTGTTACACTGTCGATTGTCCGTGTGCTGGTTTTAGTGGACCTAAGGGAGGGTCTCCCTAAGGAAATGGAATTGGGGGATGGAGAGGAGAATATTCAAGAACTAGACTATGAAGGGGTCCCTTTTCGTCATTGTTGATGTCATCGGTATGGTCATCTAGTAAATAATTCCCCCATGACTCAATCAATTATGGTAGATGAAGATAACCTATTTTTGGAGGATATGGGCCTACCCAACAGTCCCCCATCAATAAGTGGTAACTCTATTGTCCCTCTTCGGCACTCTAAGGACTTGGTTTTGATTATTGTCGCTCCTATATTTGATCCTATGGCAGTGAACAATTTCATGGCAGCTTTGCAGGAGCCTCTTGGTCTAGGTATCACTTTATCTCCTTCTTGTATTATTTCAAATGTTTGCAATGTTGACTCTATTGTAAATCATGTTGAAAATACAACAAGAAAAGTCTTAATTTGATTTTTTCCTTAATTAAATTAAGGAAATTAAAAATTCCATATCAGTAGACAACTTGGAGCAATTAAGTGAGGTGACATGGTACTTGTCATTCAGTTAAGAATACTTAATTCTAGTTAATGAGTTGAGGTTCAATTTACTTGTGTTGATTCCTAAAAAATAATTAGATAATTTGTAAGCTCAACATCATCGCAATTCTTCACAGTGGTTTACAATTATCTCACTTCTATTTCAAGACTTTGTTTGCAATTTCACAATCCTTTTTAACACTCATATTTCTCAGTCATTCGTAGCAACAAGAGATCATAGTATTTCTTTAAATCTTGGTGTTTATTAAACCAATGTAGATCCATCTTAAATTCAGATCTACCAAGTGCTGAGAAGCATCAAGTCTAGAGTTATTTTTTAAATTTTAATTATGTTGGAAACTAGATCACTACTAAGATGAGGAGGTGAATTAGTAGTGATGGCATTTATAACAATTTTAAAACATTTTACGACAATATCAAGTAGTCACACACATCCACCATATGAGTTTATAAAACATGAAAGAAACAGTAACCCATAAAATAATAAACATGAGAAACATCAACACAAGCATGCACACATAATAACACAAGTGTTTCTGGTGAAGACCCTTTTGGGAGAAAACCACCCTACAATTGTTGCACTACTCTGATTCTTTTATTAATATGTTGAATTTTTTTTACATGGATTAGCTTACACCCATAAGTCGGAAGACTCGACTTCCTTCAGAGTATGTTAGCACATATTAGACAGGAAAACTATTTCTCTCATAGATCTATGGAAATCTGTCAGCTGGAAGATCCCATGACCAACGATCCTCGCCTAACTACCTTTGGATAATCCAACTCCTATTGGACGGAGAAATATCTTCCTTCTATTGAATCCGCCAAACCATTGTCTACTTTGAAGCCTGCACAACTTCACTTCATCCATGTGAACTGTGTTTCAGAGATGTTTCATACTGGGTTCTCAATTTGGTCAACATGAGCAACTTAACAACACCATTGTTCTGCAACACAAAATCTAAAATAAAAACTTTGTCTAGAGGGGATTACTTCTTCTCTTCTACTCACAACCATCTCTTCTCTCTAACACTCCACAACTAGTCAATTCTCTGCCACACACAACACACAAATTCTGAATCTTCTTCTCAACTCTATCTCTGATTTTTGCATATAATTCTATGATATAGTTATGCAAAAACTATGTGAACAACTGATTCAATCTATACTCACTCTTAGTTCACTCACAATGGCATTTTCTCACGCAATCAAGACAACCAACCAAATAGACTCAATACCTTCCTCTATTTATCATTTTTTTGTGATGATTAACTTCATAAATTCTACAGGTTATGGACCACTCAACAATTCTTTTTTCACATGCTTCAAATTTGGTTTATGTAGAATTCTTGACCAAGTCAAACCACTTACTCCACTAGCCTTTTGATATCCTCAACTTTGATCAGCTTCTACAGACCCCACAACTTGTCTCGACCCTTTTCTGGAAAATTTTGACCATAAGCTTCGCCAAAATACCAAAATTAGCTGAGTTGTGTGAGGAATGCGAATAAATTATCATGAGAAAGCTCAGTCACATGCACAACACTAGAAAAACTCGACTGAAGATCTTCATTCGCTCACAAAGGCCTGTCTCCCAACAACTAGACACTTTTAGTCACTCTCATGACCCATCATCCATGTGACTAGGGTAGAGGATGGTTAAAATCATCTTTCCTAAACTCGAAGCCTACCCAAAATTCTTCTTGTGCTTGACAAGCCTCTATATGACCTCTAGAAGTCACTGGAACCTCTGCAACACTTCACCAAGTCACTACCACATCACTATCATCATCATCAGTCAAACTAGGTTGACTTGGATGCCAAACAAAAACCATACTAACACTTGGGCCATCAAACTTCTCCACAACAACTCTACCATAAATATGAAGTTATAGAACATGTCAAACATCCTCCAACACATGTACAACCATCTCAAGCATTCAATGACACTTGTAGATCCTCTCCAAACCCAATGTATAACATAATCAACATGGGAGACCTAATCTGGGACATGGAGAACTAATTAACAAGGCTCCTCAACTCTAACTCCTATAACAGCCACCAACAAATGTATGTAGCAACATGATCAAGAGGATTATCACAACTACAAGCTAGTCCAAGCTAGTAGACATGCCAAGGACCATCTACACATCATCCATACACAAGCCACTTGGAACCACACATACACATGGATAACCAACTCACCTGCAACTCAAGCAACCAGGTTGACATCAATGACCACCAAAAACACATATGCGACACTCCAACACACTTCAATGCCAATAGTCTCTCCCTTTGGCATTGATGGCAACCCCCGCTGAAACAATCATTTGAAACTATCCTCTGAAAACTTATCTACATCCTCACATTCTCACCCTTTGACATCAATGGCAAAGGGCTAAATATGTCAAGGGAAAATGTTATATGCTTCTCACCATGCAATGGGATCCATCAACAAAAAAATATGCTCCACTCAATATCATATGCAAGTGATGAACAATGGTGTGCAAGACTAAAAGATGATAATAACAACAACAATACTCCCCCACATAACTAAAAAATATGTGCACTAAAATCCCCCTGGACACAAGCTATGCCCAATCAACAACACACAAGAGCAGTATTATACATCTCCTATCAGCAGCAATAATAAACTCTCTCACTCCCAAGGCAACATAACAATAATTAGAAACAACAATAATCGAAACATGTGCTCTCTCCTTCGAAGCAACAACAACATAATCCATGTCATAATAGTAATAGTATATCAAATCACCAATATATCAAATAGTAGCAGCAACATAATGTGACCAACTAGTAGCGACAAATCTAATCAACTCCATAGCAGCAGTAGTATATATCCAGCCAACTCTAAAACAACAATATCAAATACATCCTCTCCACAATGTACTCTGTAATAGTAGAAAACTCATATATCAGTAGCAACACTCACCATCTAGAAGAAGCATCTCTCTGAAGTAGACATGCTAGCAAAAAATACATGACGCCAGGTCACAATAGTATGACCAACCATAATCCATTGAATGCAAACATCTCCATGGTTGAATGTAAACACATATATATAGTTGCCTATTCATCCTTGCCATATGCAAGAGGCTACTCCACATGGACCAATGACTATGACCAAATGATATGCAACAAAGTACAGGGTTTCATAGGCCTATTACATGGCTTCCAAAATGATAATACATGATTGTACAATGACAACATAAGCCCATACATATGGTTGAACCATGACTCACATGACTCTCTCTCAATGCATACATGACTCTAGATAGTCTCTCCATGATAAATGTGAGAGTATACATGAATAATACATGAAATACATGGTTGTACCAACACTACTAACAACCCATACATATATGTACCAGCGTTCATAACTCAGTATACACATATGCCAAACATGGCTTTCAACGTTATGCATGAAACATACAAGAATGACACTCTCTTATACATAGTTATCATAACAATCATCTCATCGATGCATGTCTAATACAATGTCATAATGCAAATATATGAAGCATATGATCCACAACATGTCCTCTTCATGGTAAATTTTAGGGGCGAATTTTAGCCCAAGGGGGGAATTTAAGGGGTTTTTCATTTTTAAGGGGCAATTTTTTATATAAAATGCCAATTTAATATATTTAGCCCAACTTTTATTTAAAAAATAACTATTTTTTTCATTTTAGCGCAAAAAAATGGGCGGATAAACTATGAAAAGACTCATTTGACCCAATTTGCTGCTTTGCAATGTCAAATTCGTTTGCAATCGCCCATTTTCTGGTTTGAGAGGTGGTTTGGGAGGTTGTATTTGGTCCCAATAAATAAAAATATAAATAAAGTGGAGGTATGGTAAATAAATAAAACCTATTTTTATACTTACTCCAAAGGTATGGTAAATAAATAAAAATATAAATAAACTAGAGGCATGGTAAATAAATAAAACATCTTTTTATATTTAGTCCATAACCCTCTTTTTATTTAAGAAAGGCTAAAAAAAGAGGTTTTATTTAAGTAAATCCTATGGGCCATATACCATATTTATAAAAGAGGTATGGTAAATTAATAAAAATATAAATAAATGAGAGGTATGGTAAATAAATAAATAAAAACAGGTTTTACTTAAGTGAATCCTATGGGCGAAATACCATATTTATAAAAGAGGTATGGTAAATTAATAAAAATATAAATAAACAAGAGGCTTGGTAAATAAATAAAACATTTTTTTATATTTACTCCATAAGTCACCTTATATTTAAGAACACTAAAAAAATGCATTATATTTAGGTGAAGCCTATGGGCCAAATACCATAGGACAAATTATTATTAATACCATGCAAAAAAACATTATTAACCCTAATATTAGTATTAATAATAATAAAGATGCCACATGGTATTGACCCATGGTATTCACATGGAATGTAGCCTATTTAAAGGGGGGAATTAAAGTAGCATAGATCCATTTTTATTCTTGATCTACCAAGCCCCTAGAGGGATCTTAGTAGATCCAGAGTAAAGATGGATTTTGTAATTTAATGTCACTTAAACATTTTAACTTGGTTAAAATAAAAAAGTAAAATAAAAATAAATTATTAATTTTATTAATTTTTATAAATTACTAATAGTAGTTTTTAAGCTCCAGGTTTATGATAACCCATGGTATTGACCCATGGTAATACCATGGTATTCATGCGAGCATAGAATATTTAAAGGGGAAATTCTATCATCTCAAATCCATCTTAATCTCGGGTCTACCAAGTGCTGAGAGGGATAAATAGATTTCATCCCTCCAAGAGTGGAAGATGTGGAGTAAAGATTGATATAGGTTGGTTTTTATGATAATGAAGATACTAAATAGACTTAGGAAATTATATTGTTAAAAATATCTTAAGATGAATGGTTAAAGCTATATTTAGTCACTTCACAAAATTTAGTAAAAAATACCAATATCTCCATTAATATTGGTTTTTCTGATTTAACAAAAAAAATTCAAAATAGTGAAATCTTATCACTCTTTCCGCATCACCCTCGCAACAGAAGAAAGATAATTTTTGCCCAGATTTCCAACCATTTTTCAAATGTTTTCAATATGATATCTTCGTGAAAAAGGTTAAGGTACTGATGTTAGATTAGTTATTTGGAAAATATGCTAGTTTGTACAACATTTCATCTTCTCTATTATTCTTAGTTTGTCATAATGATCCGTAGGGGTTGGGCCACTGCACCATATTTTCGTAAAAGGTGGAGATTGTGCACCAAAAAGGAAATTAATCCACATGTTACAATGCTATTAAAAAATGCAAGACATATGAAGGTAGTGAATTATGCTAATAATAAATTTAGGAAGTAATTAAATTTTATTATTTAATTGAATATTTCCAATTAAAATAATAATAAATCTACATATATATATATATATATATATATATATATATATATATATATATATATATATATATAGATTGGAAGGCTTTTAACAACGGTCACTTCTTTCCATTAGATCCCCTTCAGGCCTTTGGGATACCTACTACTTTCTTATATTATATAGTTTGGGCTTGCTACTTGTTGGCATGTTGAGGTAAACAAACTTGATGTGTTTTTCTTTTATCCTGCAGTTGGAGTCTATGGAATAAGAAAGAAATTTGATAGCTTGACAAAAGTGGTAGAGAAAAGATTAATCTCTCCTACCTTGATAGAACTGGTGGTAAAGATCAACACCTACAAGAACTTTTTTGTGGAATATTATCAGAACTAATAGAAGGATAAGAAAGAGTGTATAATAAGAACCTTGACAAACATGACCACTCAAACTTGCAACATTGTTTGTAGGAAGAGAAAATTATGTTTCTTTTTTCCAAACATGAATGCTAGTATATTACAGTTTAATGAATATGTTTTCCTATTATTATATATGGTTTCATACTTTAAAAAAACATTCACAAGACTTCACAATGTTTTATAATTCAGTGAAAGATTTGCCAAGATCTTACAAGATTTTATAATTCATTGAAAGATTCGCCATGAATTTACAAGATAATATAATCTGGTGAGAGACTCACCAAAAAAATTATATATACATATTATATTATTGATAAAATTGCCTCCCTTTTTTCCTATGTATCATGGGGATTCGTCCATTTATTATACATATAAATTTAGGGTGGTTCTTCAAATTTTCCTTGGTCCTCTTCATAGCAGCAAGATAATATCTGAAATATAAATAACATAAGAGACATCTATCAGCCTCCCCAAATCATCGTCCATAAATCAAGATCTCAACAGTAGTAATCAACAATCCATAATAATATGCAGTAGCCCAACAATAACATGTATCAGCAGCATCGTGAATCATAAATATAACATGCCAGTCATCTCTCTATGCAAAAACATAGTAGCAACAACCATCATATGTAGTATGAGTCTCTGCAATATAACTGAACTGGTAGTAACAACAAGCATATAATGATGTAGTGAAAGCAGTAATATCATATTAGCAAAAACATCCTCATAAATATAAGCATCATGTACCATCATCGTACTAATCTCCATGGCACCAACACATGCATAAAATCATCAACCCAAAATGCATGATACAAGCCAACTGCATATGTATCATATTATCCATGCACAACCAAAATGCAAGCTCCTGCAACAACCTTATGTCAAATAAGCACATAGCATGGAACATATAGTAAACTCCTCCAAGGAACCATGATGCCATCAATATCACTGAAAAACATTAGAGGCATATGAGATGCTCCCCCTGAGCATGAAGGCCTCACATTCATTTTGCAGTCTAAAATATCTATCATGCAAGAGCATAGTGCAATATGCGATGATCTCTTCTACTGTGAATCTGAAGATGAATATTACTTGTTTGATCGTCTTCCTTTGCTTGCTATTCACTCCAATACATAAACATTGGAAGGTGTCTTAACTCCTTTAGCAATTACCCTCTTTGATCCTTCTTTCCTAATGAAACAACCTTTGGAGTTGAAGACCACTTCCTTACCTCCATCAACCATTTGGCTCACACTTAGAATATTGTGCTTAAGACCCTCAATGAGCCATACATCTTCTGCATTGGTCCTCTTTTCACCAAGGTTGGCCTTTCCACTTCCCAATATTCTTGTTGGCTCACTTCCTTAAAAAACAACATGACCACTTTTGATTCTCTTCAAGAAGTGAAATTTTCTCCTATCTCCTAACATATGATGTGAACATCTACTATCAATATACCATTTATCATCCTCATCACATGAACAAAGAGAAATACCACACTTTCCTAATTGTTCCTCCTTTTTCTTCCACATAGCTCCTGGTTGGTTCCTTTGATATGCATGCTTCTTTGTTTGTTGCTTTTGTACTGAAGGTCTCATGGATCTAGGCATCTGGAAATCATTGCCCATGTGTCCAAAGTTTTGACACATATAACACTCTACATGACCAAGATAGGAAGCCAAAAAACCTGATCTTTTGTTGTTCATGCTATGTTTCCATCTTCTCGTATTAGATTTGCAATTAATGGCATTATGGAAAAAAAATTTACAATCATAACATAAACCTTTAAACAAAATTGTATACCTAAAGAAGATCATCTTCTTTGTTGTCCAAGTTGTTGCATAGATGTATCCAATTTTCTCCTACAAATAGCTGCCACATGTCCAAACTGGTTACAATTGAAACACTCATTCTCATTCAACAAAAGGATGTATCCAATTATCTCCTACAAATAGCTACCACATGTCCAAACTGGTGACAATTGAAACACTCAATCTCATTCAACAAAAGGGAAAATGAGTTTTGATTTCTCCTTTTAACTCTACTACTATCATCTCAAGGAATGTATGATTTTCTTGAGCTAGAAGCTCCTTTTCATTCTCTTATTTACTGTAAGTGATCAATTTGTTGCCTATTTTATCCAATATTTTCATTGTTGCTCACAATCTTCATTGTAGGCTTGTTTGGTTCTATTGTGTTGATCTTTCCTACATCTGAACTTGTCTCTCCTATTTGAAGGCTAGGGCTAGATTTGTTCACTGTTATGCTACTTTTAAATTTTTCTAGCAAGTGGTCTTTTTCTTCAAGTTGCTTTCTTAATTTATCTACTACATTTTTTAGTGCTTCTACATAATCTTTCTTTTCCTTTTTCTTGTTGCACATCACTTCTTCAATTCTTTTTTAGTCTGCCAGCTAGGTCCTCAAGGTAGTGAGCTCCTCCTTGAGATTTTTCTCCTTCTCATCACAAATTTGCAATAGCTTCTCATGATCTCTACATGCAGTTGTTAGTCTATCCACGTGAGAAGTTAATTCTTTTATTACAAACATTGTTGATTCATACTCAGCCTTAACAAGAGAAACACCATTTTCTTCTTCACTATGTAACTCAACTAAATCATCAGAATCATAATTCAAAAATTCTTTCATTATATTAACTCGTGACACAATTTTTTTGGTTGAGATTTCAGAATTTGTTGCTTTATTTGCAATGGACTGATTTTCTTCCTTCTTCAAACTCTTTTTATTTTGATACATCCTCTTCTTGCTTTTGGCCAAGATCCATGATCTACTCTCCAAGCAGCCAAGCTTCATTGAAGAGCACCATCTCTAATACCAATTGTTGGAAACTAGATCACCACTAAGAGGGAAGGGGGGGTGAATCAATAGTGATGACCTTTATATCAATTTTAAAACTTTTTACCGCAATATCAAATAGCCACACACATCCACCATATTATTTTATCAAAATATGAAAACAACAGTGGCTCAAAATAATAAACATGAGAAACATCAACACAAGCATGCACACAAAAGAACACAAGTATTTATTGTGGAAACCCTTTGAGGAGAAAACCACCCTGTTGTTGTTGTGTTGCTTTGATTCTTCTATTAATCTGTTGAATTTTTTTTACATGGATTAGCTTACACCCATAAGCTACAATGCTCAATTTCCTTCACAGTATGATGGCACCTATAAGACCAGAAAATTATTTTTCTCATAGATCTATCGAAACCTATCCACTTGAACCTCCCACAACCAACGATCCTCGCCCAACTACCATTGGACTATTCAAATCCTACTAGATGGAGAAATATCTTCCTTCTACTAAATCCGCCAAATCAATGTCTACATTGAAGCCTCCACACATTCACTTCGTCCATGCCAGCCACGTTTCATAAATTTTTCACGTTGGGTTCTCAATCTACTCAACGTGAGCAACCCAAAAACATCATCGTTCTGCAACACAAAACATGAAACAAAAAGTCTGTCCGGAGTAGATTACTTATTCTCTTCTACTCAAAACAATCTCTGTTTTCTAAAACTCCACAAGCAGCCAATTCTCTATGACAAAGAACACACAAATTTTGAATCTTCTTCTCAACTCTATCTCTTATTTCTACATATAATTCTTTGATGTAATTCTGCAAAAACTATGTGAGCAATTGTTGCAATATCTACTCACTTTCAATGCCCTCAAAATGGCATGCTATCACACACTCAAGACAACCAACCAAGTAGATTTAAAACCTTCCTCTATTTATCTTTTTTTATGTCATGATTAACTTAGTAAATGCTACAGGCTATGGACCACTCAACAATTCTTTTCACACGATTTAGATTTGGTTGAGATAGATTTCTTGACCAAATCAAACCACTTACTCCACTAGCCTTTTGATATATTCAACTTTGATCAGCTTCTAGAGACCCCACAACTTGTATCAACCTTTTTATGGAAAATTCTGACCATAAGCTTTGCCAAAATACCAAAATTAGATGAGTTGCGTGAGGAATGCAAAAAATTATCATGAAAAATCTTGATCGCACACACAAGACTAGTAAAACTCAATTGGAGCCCTTTAGTCTCTCCCTTGGGCCTATCTCCTAGTGACTGGACACTTTCAGTCACTCTGATGACTCATCATCCATGCGACTGGGGCAAAGAATGGTCAAAATCATCTTTCCTCGGCTCAGAACATGCCCACACTTCTTCATGTGTTTGAAAAGCCTCTGTATGACCTATGGAAGTCACTAGCACCTCTACAACACTTCACCAAGACACTGCCACATCACTATCATCATCATCAGCGAAACTAGGCTAACTTGGATGCCAACCAACAACCATACTAACACCTGGGCATTCAAACTGCTCCACAATAATTCTTCCATCGATATGCATATCCATAATATATCATACATCCTCCAACACTTGTACAACCATCTCAAGCATTCACTGACACTTGTAGATCCTCTCCAACCCCAATGTATAACACCATCAACATGGGAGACCTAATCTGGGATATGGAGACCTAATTAACAAGGCTCCTCAACTCTAACTCTTGTAGCAACCACCAACACTTGTATGCAACAACATGATCAAGAGGATCATCACAACTCCAAGCTAGTAGACATGCCAAGGACCATCTACACATCATCCATACACAAACCACCTGCAACCACACATACACATGCATAGCGAACTCACCTACAACCCAAGCAATGGGGTTGACATCAATGCTACCCAACAACACATCTGCAACACTGCAACGCACATCAATGCCAACAAATTATATATAAAATTATTATTTCTTCATTTTATTTTTTAATTTTCTTAGGTTTCAATGTTGACTGAGTCAACATAACATTACATAATGCCTTATATAACTAACGTTTTACAACATTGTTGCCATATTGGGTTGTAGGCGCAATAAGCCACGCTATTGACCCATGGTATTGTAGCAAAGTCTATTTATAGATTAGGAATCTACATGGTAAAGTTAGTGGTTAATCACCATGGTTAAGGATCTCGCTCGAATTTTTTTTAAATGTATATATGTTTAACTTATATATTGATTGTTTTTATAATAATAATAATTTTTAAAAAGTTATAAATGATTTTTTAATTTTAGCAACATGAAACGAATCATGAAGTGAGCACTAAGTGTTTCGATTCTTATATGGATTGATGCCTATGGGCACTAGACTATTTTATTACTAATATAATTCTTTTTCTTTAAATATTACATGTCAACTCAAGATAGAATGAATTATACATCATGTTCTATCACTAATATTATTTTTACATGTTATCTGTAAAGTGCATATAAGTAGTGAAAAAATTACACAACCGGTGCATACTAAAAAAGTAAATTTATTTTATTTTACTTTCAATTACTTTATCTCTTTATATAAAGTTGATGTCAAGTTAAAATGAAAATTGAAATATTTTATTATGGTGGACATTAATTTTTTTGTTATTACTCTTATTTAATTTGTTAATGTAAGTATTATTTTATTATTTTAAAATGTAACATTAGGTGACAACATCTCCTTCATAATAGGCTCTCAACTCAATAATAAGGCATTATTTTCCGAAAGAGAAACAACTTCCTCACAAAAGAAGAGCAACATTCTCCTACTAGTTATTAACTATCTCCAACTATGTAATCTTCTTCTTCGAACCATTAATTTCTATATGAGCAAGGTGTTTAAAATCCTCCAAACTATTAAGTGAATCTATTTTATCCCTAAATACATATGTGATATCTTTCTATATTTTTCATCATATCTTTAGAAGAGAGCAATATGTAAGAGAAACCTCATCCTTTAAATTAGATATGGGTTGTCTTTTATTGATCCTTCAATAATATGGGTTCTCTTATTTATTCTTCAATCTTCTATTCTACTATCCCAATAATAATGTATCACAATAATAATTTAGAAGACATTAACATCTCATTGAAATGAATCATAAATGTTTTTGCAAAATAATAATTTTTTTGTCACAGATTTATTTAAAAAAATCAATTCTTCATCTTTATTAAATATACCCAATTTTAAATAAACCTTAAAAATTTCTTTAAAACATATATTCCAATTTCAATATAATAATAGTAAACTGCCTATAATACAGAATTATATATCCTAACACTACTACAAGAATATGTATCCTAATATTCTTCCCATCAATACACATAGCAAAACAGGCCACCTTCATGCCTCTTAACTATGCAGTCCCCACACAGATACATATAACTGGGAGGAAATAGAACAAATTAAATAATGAGCAGTGCTGGAAAATTCCTTCGAAAAATTGAGCATCATAAAGCAACCAACGCATCAAAACAGGTATACAACCACTGCAATACAATATATCTTCAGCTAAAGGACAATTTGGCCAATATGTCTTCAGCCTGAAGGGTCATGCATAAAGGGAAGGGTCCTTGATTTCCCATTGCCGAGCCCTACGATATAGCCAATCAACTAGGGCCTTCTAACATGAAAAGACAAGTCAAATAAATGTGATCCAAACCTGTTGGAATAGTGGTCAACAAGCCGCTAGTCAATGCTACTGTTGCGCCCTAGTCTATCCACAAGTGTGATCCGCAATTTTGGAAATTTGAGTCACATGTTTTTGTCTATTAAAAAATTAAAATTTGCAATTAAAAAAATTCAGTATGTTATTTAGAAATCCAAAAAGACTACCCCCAAGACTTACGTAACCAAACAACAACAGTGGTTTCAAAGCTGATAAAAAACGGAATAGAACACAGTGCTATATATGCATAGATATTATTTTTACAGGAACGTCATTACAAAGTTTTCTTCACGACAGCAAATCTTAATAATCCAAAGGTCGTTGTCTACCGAGTCCAAGGGTGAAATCCAAAAATGAAATTTTGGTCGGAATTTGGTAAAAAAACATAAAAAAGTTTACAAAGTGTTTGGATTTTTTTAGAAATTTAGTAGTGTTTGGATTTTTTTATCGTGGAAAAATAAATTCAGCTCCATAAAAAAAATGTTAGAGACACCAAAAAAACGTAATAACTATGACCAAAATTTCTAACAATTTCTGTTTATGGTTTTCAAAATCTTATAAAAATTTCTATTAATTTCCAGAAAAAATTATAACTTAGTTAAACTACCTTAATCAAAACCACAAGCATAAGTCGAACCCACATTTTTGAGAATCAATCCATTGCAAACTAGTGCCATTGGGAATTGATATATCAATGCACAACAAATGATGCACACTTTCGAATTAGCAGTACCCTCTCGTTAGCAACTCACCAGGTTCAACGTACCAGGAGAGCTAGTCATATCAAATCTATCGAACTTCATCCGAATCTTATGATCAGTCAGAAATCAAGTATAATAATAACCTTACATACAAGTATATGGTTGCTTCGACTATTGCGTACAAATAAGCGGAATAACCACAATTTGCAGCAAGGGTTTATCTGACCAGGTGCCTTTTGCTTTTAGTCGATCGGTACGCTGCAGGATCCGTCAATCAACTCACTCAAACAATTAACTTTAATAATGTTTTCAACTTCCAGACTGCCCTACCATAGTGTTCAGGGACATTCTTATCTTCATTGCTTGTTTCGAGAATATTTTAAAATATTATGGAGAGGAGCTAGGTCAAATAATTCAAAATATTTGTGGAGTTTAGTGTTCAAGTACATTTTTATTTTTATTATCCGTTTTGAAAATATTATAAAACATGATGAAGAGTAGTTAGGTCAAATAATTTGGAGTTTCTATTGTCAACTTCTAGTCTGCCACCTAAGGGACATTTTTATCTGGATATAGGATTTGGAAAATATTATAAAATTTGATGGACAAAAGTGAAATTAAATCTGAAATCTAGATAAGTTCAGAAAACCTCAAATCTATAGCAGTGATCTTTTAAGCCATGCTCATCGCCAAAGTATAAGCTAAAACGCTGAATCTCTAAAATATACTACGGTAGACAAGGCTTAGTCTTGGCATATCTCTACGACACCCACTTATCTGCTAGCCTCCCCAAAAGGACTTCAAATCAGGGCACCTTCACCAAACGATTTTACCTCGGTCTGCTTGTTCACGGGAGATCACGCTGTAGCTATGCTCAAACAACCAAATATATTCATCACAGGTTCTTATCATACACAATTAAAATAATGCACGTCAGTCGTTCAGACTTTACCAAACAACGTGCCCAATAAAGACTCCACGAATCTGGAAAAAAAAATGATACATTACCGAAGATATTTCCTTGTCACGCCAAACAAGGTAGGGCACCCACCGTCAAAGGTAGGTAGCTACAGTTTCATTATAATACTTTTTTTTTCCAGTAAAGTTTCATTATAATACTTACCTCACTGCAAGAACACTGTGGCTCATTAGAACTCACTTCACTCTGCAAAACCCTTGATCATGACTTAGGAGATTTGAATATCATGTTGAAAGAGGTGAATCAACAACAGTGAATATAAAAAATTCTAAGAACAAAACTCAATAGATACCTGCATTGTGTTAATAGATACCTTCAGTACTTAAGCATAATGAACAAAACTCTACTAAAATATAGTATGATATACTGAACAACAAGCTCATCTATACATTCAGGTAAATGAACTAACATTCCCTGCAGAGGACCACACACCCATAACTATCCTTAAAAAGGATTTTCGGAAATGATAACTGTGGACATCATCAATTCCATGTGCCAGTCAGTCAAATCCTTTAAGGTCGGTTTCGTATTCAAATAAATTAAGGTTATATAAAGATGGGCATTTTTTTTAATGTGAATTGTAGATTTTAGATTTCAGGAATATCTCAAAATTTGAGAATCAAAAGAAAAATCAAGCAATTAACTATTTTTCTGACCAGTAAATTCTAAATATTTTAAAAATCTGCAATCTACTTACGTGCAGGACACAAAGCCGGGCTGAACTATATAAAAGTAAAAAGAAAAACCCAAAATCAAAATGCAGAAAGACACTCCATCCCGAACAAGCAGTAATAAATATAGAAATAGGTGATTAGTGATGAAATAGACGGTGGGAAAATAGATACATGTTGGATTCTTGTGTTTTGTCCAATGATAATTACAGCTAATCCTAATCTAATTCCAATTACATGTTAGTGTCAAAACTGTCTTTCCAAGTGTTTTAGTTTCAGTTAATTCTAGTTTAGTCTAGTTTGACTCTAGTTATTTATGACTGATGTTTCTAATGTAATATAGTTTCAGTTAATTTTAGTTTAGTCTAGTTTGACTCTAGTTATTTATGACTGATGTTTCCAATGTAATTTTATTTAAGTGATTTGTAACACTGAGAAGAGATTACTGAGGTTTCCACTGTAATCTTATTTAAGTGATTTGGAGTACTGAAAACAAGTCCTCTTCTCTACATTTTGTTCTCTTTAATTTTTTTCATGGTATCAGCTCAGAGTCTGTGTAAGACTCCATGAGAGCAACATAGAGATGAGTTTGCATAAGACTCTGTGAGAGAGCAGCAACCTGAATGAAGAGAAAGGGCAAGCCTCTTTGAGAGAGCAGCAACATGAGTGAAGAGAAAGCGTAAGCCTCTTTGAGAGAGCAGCAGAAATTTGAAGAAGCCTGTGAAAAAACGGCAAGAAAACCAAAAAGCCATCTACAGCAAGGCTAAAGAAACAATTTAAAGAATTTTTTTTTGAGGAGATTAAGGCTTTCTATGCATTAAAACCAGTGTATTAATAACACCACTAACGCTGAGCAGTCAAGGTCGACAGTGATGGGCAGTGCGTTAGAACACTAACGCTTGCCGTCAAGGTCGACAGAAGAGTTAGAACACGACCTTTGCTCATCCCACAGAGCGTTAAGTGTGCAAAATTCGTCCGGTTCCTTCGTAAAAGACCGCAGCGGATGGGGGCAATGATTTCATCGAAAAGTCGAGATGTAAGTTTGAAGAAATTCGTAAAAGACCTTAGCGGCAATCTCCGGTTCCTTCCGTCGGCTCGAATGAAAGACCGACTTCTGTCCATAAGAGCGCTGACGGCATTCCAGCCAACCAGCGACTTGCCTGGGGCCGAAGCTTCGTCCCGAACACCAAGGACAACCATTCTCGTCCATGGTTCATTCATCGTTAAAACTAAATCGAAGGTACAAGGTGAAAAGTCAATTTTTTTAAAAGGTTTTAAGAGGGATCATGTAAAGTGTCCTTCATATGATTTGGAAGATTTGAAAACCCTTGTGATTTAAGAAAAAGAAGTGATCATGTGATATTTTAAAAAGGCTTATGAAATTATTTAAAAGAAGTTTTTCCCATGTAATTTTTTTATATAGGTTCCAACTGATTTGCAAAAGGGATTATAATTTTAATATAAAGTTTTTATATAAAGGAGGTGCATGTAATGTTTAAAAAGGCATTATATGGGGTAAAATAAGTTTTTTAAAGAGAGAAATAAAAAAATGAATTATATAATTTTTATTATTATTATTATTATTATTATTTTGTTAAAATTTGATTAAGAATTGAGAAAAGTTAAGAGATTGAAAAAGTCAAAGCGACTACATGACATGTTTGAGATCTTTTTAGATATGGAAGTGAAGAAGCAAAAAGATGCATTCACATTGAAATCCATAAAAGAATTTGTAGATGACAACATTCTACCCTTGATTTTAGAAGCCAAGACAGCTAAGGACGCTTGGGATACTCTTGAAAGGTGTTTTGGTCAAAGGGAGAGTATTAAAGTTGAAGATCAAGGTGGATCTACAGTGATAGATCTACAACGAGATGAAAAGATTGTTGAATCCCACTGTGATCAGGCACACGTGGATAATGTCTGTGAAGATGTTGGAGAAGAAAAAGAGAAGGAGCACATAGATGCTCGTGAACCCCACTGTGCACACAAATTTGGTGATTCCAACAATAGAGCTTGCTGATGAAAGTTTGGTGAATCTAGCACTAGAGCTTGCTGATGAAAATTTGGTAAATCCAGCAACAAAGCTTGCTGATGAAGATTTGGTAAATCCAACAAGAGATCTTGCTGATGAAGATATGGGAAAACCGGCAACAGATCTTGTTGAAGACAATGAAACTGTCAATGGAGCAGTCTATACTAAAGTGAATCCAGCAAAGAATATTGTTGATTTAAAATTTGATAAAGAATTGTTGGGTAATGATGAATGGTTGATTTAAAATTTGATGAAGAATTTTTGGGTAATGATGAATGGTTCCCGATTATGCAACAGAAACATCATATTGACATGATGTTATTTGGTGAGAAAGTTGAAAACAACCTGTTTACAGCAGCACACGTTAGTACAGAAGTCAAAAAGACAAACACAAAGATAGAGGCAAAAGAAAAGAAGGAATCTCAGAAAGAGAAAACAGAGACAAATGCAGAAGCAATAGTTGAGAAAGAAGTGCAACAAGAAAAGACTCTCATTGCAGAGGAAAATGAACAGAACCAACATGGTTCTCCAAATATTTTTAATTCTAATGTTGATTTCCAGTGTGCAGGACCACAAAATGACTATGAAGAAGAGTTAAAGTTACTTGAAGCATGACTTGCAACACCATGTCTAGATGAGGTCTGCATAGAAGATGCATAAATGAATGTTGAAGACAACGTCAATGATGAGCAAATCAATGAAATTTTTAGGTTTTTGAGTAAGAAATATTATTTTATGATAATCTTATGTTGCAGCAGATTGATGGTGAAAAGAGCACTACAAAAGATAATATGTGGCGGCAGCCCACATACACGTCAGTTTTTGAAGGAGTCCACTGTATGCTTACAAAACCTAAAAGAATACAAGTCAGTTTTTGAAGAAGTCCATTGTATGCTTACAAAACCTAAAAGAATGGAAGACCTGCACCAGCAAATGAAAAAACTGAGGTTTGAAGGATACAACAAAGATAAAAAGTTGAAACAATTTAGAGGCTATAGAATCTGGAAAAAAAGAAAAGAAAAGATGAAGTCAATTTTTTAAATTGTAAACCTAGCTTAGACTAAAGGTATCTTAATTGAATTTTTTATGTGGTTGTAATTAAGGGGGAGTGTTGGAGAATCTAATCCCAACCACATGTTAAGTGTCAAAAGTGTCCCTCCAAGTGTCCCAATTCAGTTAAGTCCAGTTTAGTCGAGTTTGACACTCCAGTCATTTATGACTCAGGTTTCAAATGTAATCTTATTTAAGTGATTGTTTCCAATATAATCTTGTCTAAGTGATTTGTAATACTGAGAAGAGTAAGTAGAACAAGTCCTTTTCTTTCACATTTTGTTCTCTTCAATTTTTGTCAGCTCGTGGATTTGAGTGATTAGGAAAAAAAAAAATATGAAAAACAATAAATATGAACGGAGACAATGATGGCGGTCATCGCAGCAATCTCTATTGCTTGGCTTCATTTGCTATGAGATCCCAGGAGCTTATTCTCTTATATGAAAAATGTGCACGCAGAAGGCAAAAACATTTAAAAAAGAATTGAAAATAAAGTTACATCCAATTGATTGGAAAAAAAAATACCTACCATGAACGGTAGCAGAACCAAATTTTGAGCAGTTTCACTGGAGTTCGTTTCCTATCTATTCCTAGGCCCCATGGAAAATAGTAACATAGCGGGAGCTAATAAAATAAACTGCATGCTTAAGCCAGCACATTAGGATGAAGCTACAATGCAGGAATTTTAATAATATGAAGACAAGTTTTAAAATAAAAAAATGCTTACAGCTTTTGGGCGAAGCCCAAAAAAGAGTCGACCCGGAGGTAACCAGCTGGAATGGTACTGCATTTTTATTTTGATAACGCTGTGATAGTTTTATTCAACATGTATTTTTATTTTGATATATAATATTTAAATTATTAAACGTCTCCGCGGCCAATTTTCAACGACCACTAGATAGCACGGTTTTAGTGAAAGGCAATTTTTACCTCTAATGTGTTTTTTAACACATTATAAGTAAAAAAACGCTTGTGGAAAAAAATAATCACAACAACATAGATAGATCATTTACTGTATTCTCAACATCACCACCGGGTAACTAAAAACCTAAAAGATATCTATTACCTCCTCTTTTTATCAAGAAAAACCCAGTATCCTTAGTAAATCATCTCTGCATTATCTCTGGACTATCTTCCAACCAAACTTTTGCTGCTCATGAAATGATTCTTGTAACATTTACTCGGGGTTTGTAAATATCCTAAATATTTTGTGTGAGCGTGATAGTTTGCTTTTGTTTTTCATTATTATGGATTTGTTGAATATCAAGCTATGTAAGATATGAATTTCTGTATATGGCAAATTTTAGTATCCAATAAATATGAAACAAAGTTAACAACTAACTTTTCCCATACATTTTAAATATATAAAATCTGAAATCATCATAAAATATTTTTTAAATATATAAAATCTGCGATCGTAAAGTATAATCTAGTATATATAGATTATTTTATAGAATATCTAAAACAGTTTTATAAATTTGTGAAGCACGCAATTTTTTTTATGTTTCTATAGGTTTATTATTTGTCATGCAATCTTAGAAATTAGGACTATTATATTTATTAATATATTAATAAATATTTATAAATATATATCAATTATATAAATAATTATTAAATATATTTAATTAAAGATGAACTATTTATGATTATTATTAACTATATAAATAATGAAAAGTATATTATATAAATAATGAAAAGTATATTATTATATATTAATGATTATTATATTAATATTATATTACATATTAAAATAATATTATATTATATATTATATTATATTATATTATATTAATATATTAATAGTTATATTTGAAACTATGATATAATTAACTTTATAATATAATAATAGCATTGGGTTTATTATTAATAATACATATTTATTTCTCACTATTATATTACATAGTAAATAAGTATTATATATATATATATATATATATATATATATATATCTCAAAAAGATAGATTTGAGGAGAGTTAGGGTTTCATATGGTGCAATCTTCACTGCTATAGAGATCTTGCATGTCCCCAGTTCATACGACGATATACTTTTTTTGGATTTCAATTCTAATTGGGATACGGTGGAAGGCTTCCTCCATACGTTGGATCTCTGGCACAAAACACCAGATCCATCTTCATTCTACGAATTTCCTTCTATAGTAGGTATAATCAACTTAAGTAAGGAGAGAAGGGTCTTAGGTGGTGTGCATCTCTCTAGTGTGATAGATCTTGCTCTGACACCCACGGATCTTTGATTATCATTGTGTCTTCTTACAGTTTTCGACTTTACTTAGGAAACAACAGGTAGGTTTTTATGTTGAAGTTAGGTTACTATGTCATGTCCGCCAAAAAATCTTGTTAACAGATGTTTGGGATTCCTTTTTTCCTTGGAATTGAAGGGAAGACAAGGATTCATGGCAAATTGATCTTGTTATTGTTTGGAGATTGGCGATGCAGGGAAATATAGGGAGGGGAAATTCCAATAGTTTCCTTGGTGGATCAATGGATCCTTTCAACCATATGCTGACTGGATCTGAGGCTGTAAGAAGCGAAATCGATTGCCCAAAGCCAGATCTAGCAGCGAATGCACTTTTACTAAAAAAAAATTCCCTTGTTGAGAAATTTGTCATCATAAGGGTTTAGGCCAGGGATCTCGTGAAAGATATAAAGCATAAGATTTAAGAAAAGTTGGAGATTGCAACAAAACTTCAAAGTTTTCTCTATGCGGGGAAATCAATGCAAGATGACTCCAAGATGCAATATTATGGAATTAAATATGATTTGTCTTCGTCCATCATGTTAAACCTGGGGTTATGTGGAGGATGTTCTAGGTCTAGTAACCCTAAATTTCTAGTCTCTTTTAAGAATGTGGTAAAAGGAAGGGATGAAATGCACAAAAATACTAGTCACCTCCCCAATATTCCTAGTCCCTATATTATGGAACATATGAATCAAGTGCTAGCATTGACAGTAAGCCTACCAGAGGTATATGAGCTTTACTTTGAATTTCATTCCAAAGAAGTCATATGCAGATTTAATGGTTTCTGGCCCAAGAAGGGGGATTTACATCATTGGATCTTTTTCCATTTGGACTAAAAACTGTTATATTCACTTATGCTCGAGGGGATTCTTTATTATCAAATTTGATACTTCAAAAGATTTGGATTACGTTTTAAAAGAGAGACCATGGTTTTGGGGTAGTGCAGGTCTTTTTATGATCCCTTGGTTTCTGAGATTTGATGGAAATACCATGTTGGTATCCAAAATGTCGGCACTGGTCAGGTTACATAATTTCTCCCTTACATTTTTGGCATCACAAAGTGTTAGAAGGAATCGACAATTCTTTGGGAAAGTTCCTAAAGGTGGATGTGGATAGAGTCACAAAAGGAATTTTTATTTTTGCTAGGGTCTATGTAGAGGTGGACCTTAGTAAAGGTTTACCTGATTGCATTATTCTGATTCATAGTAATTTGCAGTGGTCTCAGTCTCTAGATTTTGAAAATACGACATTTAGATGTCGTATTTGTCTTCAAACTAGACATCTTCAAAACTCATGTCCTCAAACAAAGAAAGACCCCAAAAGAAAAAAGAGACAAGCCCAAAAGCCAAAGGGATGGGAGTTCTCAGATTCATAGGATGATGAAGTAGAGGAAGAAGAAACCCCAAAGAATACTACAAATATTGTTGAACATAATTCCCAAGAAATTATAGAGAAGAGAGGGGTGGAGAAGGTAGTTCTGATGGTTCAAGTAACAACAACTACATCTCATCAACAACAGATTGAGAAGGCTATCTCTAAAAAGGAAGCAAGCATAACCAAAAGAATTCATGCATCAGAGAGCTCGGACTTTGATAAAGAAACTTCTATAAATGTAGAAGCAAATCAAATGGTCATTGTATCTTCCACTCCCAAATTTGGTGGTTGGCAAAAAGTGGAGAGAATGAAGGGTAGAAAAGAATAGGTATGTGTTATTTCTTGTTGAGTTTTATTTTTTGGGTACCTGTTATGACTCGTCTGATCAAATACCTTTTAGCATGTTTTTTTGAATAAAATTGTGATTTTCCTTGAAGAAAAAAGTAACTATATATAGACACTATATATTAAACTAATATATATATATCTATCTATCTATATATATATATATATATATATATATATATATAGATAGATATATATATATATATATATATATATATATATATATATATTAAAAATTTAATATTATTACAATGAATTAACTTAAGGGATTAATAAACCTAAGGCATTAATATGGCAAACCCAACCAAAGGGATTATTAATATTATAAGCCCAAAAGATTAATATTACAAACCCAAAAGATTAATAAACCCGAGGGATTAATATTATAAACCCAAGAGATTGTTAACATTATAAATCCAAGCGATTAATAAACCAAAGGGACTATTAATATTATAAACCAAAGGGATTATTAATATTATAAATGAAATAAACCAATAAACCCAAGCGATTAATATTAAAAACCTAATGGATTAATATTATAAACAAAAGGGTGTAATAAACTGAGGGGATTATAAAACAAATGGATTAATATTATAAATCCTAAGGTTAATATTAAACCCTAGGAATATAAACCCTAAGAATAATGTTATAAAACCAAGGAATTAATATTATAAGCCCAAGGAATTATACACCCTAAGATTAATATTATAAGCCCTGAGATAAAAATATCAAACATAAGATTAATATTATAAACCCTAATATATATTATTGTACATATTAGAGATTAATATTATAAACACAAGGGATTAATATTATAAACCCAAAGGGATAATAAATTGAAGAAAATAATATTAAACCCTAGGATTTATATTATAAAACCCATGGATTATAAACCTTAGGATTAAAATTATAAGCCTAAGGGATCAAAAACCCTAAGATTAATATTATAAAACAAATGATTTTAAATTTCAAGATTATAAATCTAAACCCAATATTATAAACCAAAATATTAAACTCTAATTTATTCAATGTTGCAATGCGACATTTAATAAATTGCAATGTAACACATCATTGTGACAATGATTGTCACACGGCTTGTTACATTGCGACGATGTTTTGCCACATTGCGACATTGGATATATATTAATAATTATATATATATATATATATATATATATATATATATATATATATATATATATATATATATATATTATTACAAGGTATTAAACCCGAACCATTAATATTATAAATTCAACAGATTCATATTATAAACCAAACAGATTAATATTATAAATTCAAGGGATTAATATTATAAACCCTTAAAGTTAATAAATCCAATGGATTATTAATATTATAACCCCAAGGGGTTATTAAACCCTAGAATTTATTTTTTAAAACCAAGGCATTATAAACCCCCATGAATAATATTATAAACCCAAGGGATTAAAACCCCTAGGATTAACATTATAAACCCTATTATTATAAAATTTATTTTTATAAATCCTGAACCCAATATAATAAACCAGAACATTAAACTTTAATTTGTTCAATGTCGTAATGCGACATTGAATAAATTGCAATGGAATGTATCATTGTGACAATGGTTGTCACACTACTTGTCACATTGTAATGATGCTTTGCCACACTGCTACGTGTTATATATATATATATGTGTGTGTGTGTGTGTGTGTGTGTGTGTGTGTGTGTGTGTGTCTGGGGGGGTGGGTTTAACATTATAAACCTAAATGATTAATAAACCCAATGGATTGTTAATATTATAAATCCAAAGAATCAATAAACCTAAAGGATTATTGATATTATAAACCCAAGAGAATCCGAGGGATTATTAATATTATAAGCCTAAAAGATTAATATTATAAACCCAAGGTATTAATAAACCCAAAAGGATTAGTAATATTATAAACACAATGGATTAAAAATGATAAGATTAATATTATAAACCTTAAGATTATAAACCCTAATCGCAATATTATAAACCAAAATATCAAACTCTAATTTATTCAATGTCGCAATGCGACATTGAATAAATCACAACGTAATGTATCATTGTGACAATGATTTTCACACTGCTTGTTGCATTGCGACAATGCTTTGCTACACTATGATGTTATATATATATATTTGAGTTTATAATTTTAATCCCTAATATGTATAATAACATATTAGGGTTTATAATCTTAAAGTTTATAATATTAATTTTAAGTTTGATATATTTATTTGAGGGTTTATAATATCAATCCTAGGGTTTAATATCAATCGTGGATTTATAAACCCTATATTATAAACCCAATATTATAAAACCTAATATCAAACCATATTTTATAAACCCTAATATTATAAACTCTATAATATGACCATAATAGTTGACCAATATGGTTGAACATAATGGTTGACCATTTATGACAATAATGGCTGACCATGGTTGAGCATCAGGGAAAATTTTAAGAACCCCCCCTAAATTTATAAATATAATAAGTGGGCGAATCTCCATGGTATATAGGAAAAATGAAAGGCGATTTTATCAATAATATAATATGTATATATAATTTTTTGGCGAATCTCTCACCAGGCATGGCGAATATTTTACTCAATTATAAAATCTTGTAAGATCTTGGCGAGTCTTTCACTAAATAATAAAACTTTGTAAAGTCCTAGTGAATCTTAGCATAGGCTACAGGCTGGTTTAATTCCCCCATTTAAATAGGCCACATTCGAGGTGAATACCATGGGTCAATACCATGTGCCATTTTGGTGAATACCATGGGTCAATACCATGTGCCATTTTTATTTTTATTAATTCTAATATTAAGGTTAATAATGGGTTTTTGCATGGTATTAATAACAATCTAGTCCATGGTATTTGTCCCATAGTATTTTGGCCATAGGTTTCACCTAAATATAACCCATTTTTTGAGTGTTCGTAAATATAAGGTGACTTATGGAGTAAATATAAAAAAATGTTTTATTTGTTTACCATACCTCTCGTTTATTTATATTTTTATTAATTTACCATACCTCTTTTACAAATATGGTATTTGGCCCATAGGATTCACTTAAATAAAACCTCTTTCTTGAGCCTTCATAAATAGAAGGAGGGTTATGGACTAAATATAAAAAGAGGTTTTATTTATTTACGATAAATCTAGTTTATTTATATTTTTATTTATTTACCATACCTTTTGAGTAAGTATAAAAAGACGTTTTTTTTATTTACCATACCTCCACTTTACTTATATTTTTATTTGTTTACACCCTTACATGTATATAAGGTGACTTATGGAGTAAATATAAAAAATGTTTTATTTATTTACCATACCTCTCATTTATTTATATTTTTATTAATTTACCATACCTCTTTTATAAATATGGTATTTGGCCCATAGGATTCACTTAAATAAAACCTATTCTTGAAAATGGGCGAATGGATTCACTTAAATAAAACCTATTCTTGAAAATGGGCGAATGGAAGGTTGTAAGTCCTAATTTCAAGGGCTAAATTTACCTTTTTTACCCTCTCCCTTAAAATAAGGTGGGCTATTTGAGGTGATTTGTAAAAATTTACTATGATACAAAATATTGGCCCACTAAAAATTTAAAACCCCTTAATTTCGCCAAAGGGCGAACATTCACCCCTAAAATTATCCTTGAATATTAGGGTTAATAATGGTTTTTTGCATGGTATTAATAACAATCTAGTCCATGGTATTTGTCCCATAGTATTTTGGCCATAGGTTTCACCTAAATATAACCCATTTTTTTAGTGTTCGTGACTTATGGAGTAAATATAACAAAATGTTTTATTTGTTTACCATACCTCTCGTTTATTTATATTTTTATTAATTTACCATACCTCTTTTACAAATATGGTATTTGGCCCATAGGATTCACTTAAATAAAACATCTTTCTTGAGCCTTCATAAATAGAACGAGGGTTATGGACTAAATATAAAAAGAGGTTTTATTTATTTACGATATGTCTAGTTTATTTATATTTTTATTTATTTCCCATACCTTTTGAGTAAGTATAAAAAGACGTTTTATTTATTTACCATACCTCTACTTTACTTATATTTTTATTTGTTTACACCCTTACATGTATATAAGGTGACTTATGGAGTAAATATAAAAAACATTTTATTTATTTATCATACCTCCACTTTACTTATATTTTTATTTGTTTACACCCTTACATGTATATAAGGTGACTTATGGAGTAAATATAAAAAATGTTTTATTTATTTACCATACCTCTCATTTATTTATATTTTTATTAATTTACCATACCTCTTTTATAAATATGGTATTTGGCCCATAGGATTCACTTAAATAAAACCTGTTCTTGAAAATGGGCGAATGGATTCACTTAAATAAAACCTATTCTTGGAAATGGGCGAATGGAAGGTTGTAAGTCCTAATTTCAAGGGCTAAATTTACCTTTTTTACCCTCTCCCTTAAAATAAGGTGGGCTATTTGAGGTGATTTGTAAAAATGTACTATGATACAAAATATTCGCCCACTAAAAATTTAAAACCCCTTAATTTCGCCAAAGGGCGAACATTCGCCCCTAAAATTATCCTTGTTGAGCATATTCAACCAGGTTTGACCATGGTTAACTCTGGTTCACAATGGTTGATAACAATTGACCATGGTCGGCAAGGGTTGACCCTGGTTGATAATGTTTGACCATTATGGTTAACCATTATGGGTGACCATTATGGGTGACCATTATGGATGACCATGGCTAACCATTATAGTTGACCATAATTGGCCATTATGTTTGACCTTGTTTGACCATGGTTTACCATGGGTGACCATTCTAACCATTCTAACCATGTTGATATTGGTTTACCATAATGGTTGAGCATCGTTGACCCATTTATGACAATAATGGTTCATCATGGTTAACCATTATGGTTCAACATAGTTGTCAATGGTTGACCATGGTTGACCTAAGTTAATCATGGTCGACCATAGTTGACCTTGGTAGACATTAGTTGACCATTCTAGTCATGTTGATCTAGGATGACCTTACTAACAATCATTAACCATCATTGTTCATTTATACATAAACCCTATATATAAATTACATTAGTGTAAAGGTTGACAATGATTGACTATGGTTGATAATGGCTAACAATGGTTGATCATGGTTGACAACGGTTAACCATGTGACCATATTCAACA
Source organism: Pinus tabuliformis (assembly GCA_031772625.1). Lineage (NCBI taxonomy): Eukaryota > Viridiplantae > Streptophyta > Pinopsida > Pinales > Pinaceae > Pinus > Pinus tabuliformis. The sequence continues at coordinate 1,278,671,714 of CM062805.1, forward strand.
AGTGTCAATGGCTAACAAGGTTTGACCATGGTCAACCATGATCAACCAAGGTCAATATTCTACCATGGTTAACCATGATCAACCATGACCAACTATGTTTGACTATGTCTGACTAATGCAAGTTCACTATGTTTAATTATTAATAATATTAATAGGTGATTATGTTTGACCACCATCAAACATAATCCAAAATAGTCAACCACATTAGTAAATGTGGTTGACTAATTTTGTAATGTCGCATTGCAATGATAGATAAATTGAAATATAATGTAACATTGGTTATATTATCATCAACCATCATATTATATTAATATTTATATTTATATAAATAGTATTTATATTAACAATATTAATATTAATATCATTAATATTGTTAATCATATTGTTAGAATGAGTAGAATTTTTACATTTTAAATTTAATTAATAATTCTATTGCTTTTCTTTTGTCAAGATGTTTGTGATCCTCCAGACTTGACTTGTGGCTTGAGGAGTCGTGACCCAGGGGTAATTAAGCTGTCAAAGTCACCTGGGGATCACACCAAGCCGAGGCCACACAAACCCTTAGTTGACTAGATTTTTTAGCATGTCTCCTCCCCCTAGGATAGGGCATAACCACCCCCCATGAGGTCTGATCCTGGGCTGCCTTGCTAACAAGGCCCATCCTCAATTGGTTATGCTAGTGCATGGGACTTGACGATAATTCTATTGTTAATTATTACAAAGTAAATATTACTATTTTTATTTATCAATATCGATGCTAATATTATTTTTGTTGTCCTCGTATGTGTCGGTCCCTAGTGGGGTTATGTACAATCGTGAAGGCTCACAAGGTTGGAGTCTTGGTTTGTTTGGTGAATCAGTAGTGATGCCCTTTATATCAATTTTAAAACTTTTTACCACAATAGAAAATAGCCACACACATGCACCATATTATTTTATCAAAATATGAAAACAACAATGGCTCATAAAATAATAAACATGAGAAACATCAACACAAGCATGCACACAAAAGAACACAAGTATTTATGGTGGAAACCCTTTCAAGAGAAAACCACCCTGTTGTTGTTGTGCTACTTTGATTCTTCTATTAATTTGTTGAAATTTTTTTGCATGGATTAGCTTACACCGATAAGCTGCAATACTCAACTTCCTTCATAGTATGCTGGAACCTATAAGATAGGAAAATTATTTCTCTCACAGATCTATGGAAATATATATGCTTGAAGCTCCCACAACCAACGATCCTCGCCCAACTACCATTGGACTATCCAAATCCTATTGGATGGAGAAATATCTTCCTTCTACTAAATCTGCCAAATCAATGTCTACACTTCCTTCATGCAAACCACGTTTCATAAATTTTTCATGTTGGGTTCTCAATCTACTCAACATGAGCAACCGAAAAACACCATCGTTCTGCAACACAAAATCTGAAACAAAAACTTTGTCCAGAGTAGATTACTTCTTCTCTTCTACTCAAAACAATATTTGTTTTCTAACACTCCACAAGCATCCAATTCTCTGTGACAAAGAACACACAAATTCTGAATCTTCTTCTCAACTCTATCTCCGATTTCTACATATAATTCTTTAATGTAATTTTGCAAAAACTATGTGAGCAATTGTTGCAATCTCTACTCACTTTCAATGCCCTCAAAATGGCATGCAATCACACACTCAAGACAACCAACCAAATAGAATTAAAACCTTCCTCTATTTATATTTTTTATGTGATGATTAACTTAGTAAATGCTACAAGTTATGGACCACTCAACAATTCTTTTCACACGCTTAAGATTTGGTTGATATAGGCTTCTTGACCAAATCAAACCACTTACTCCACTAGCCTTTTGATATATTCAACTTTGATCAGCTTCTAGAGACCCTACAACTCATATCAAACTTTTTATGGAAAATTATGACCATAAGCTTCGCCAAAGTACCAAAATTAGCTGAGTTGCATAAGGAATGCGGAAAAATTATCATGAAAAATCTCGATCGCACTCACAAGACTAGTAAAACTCGATTGGATCTCTTTAGTCTCTCCCATGGGCCTGTCTCCTAGCGATTGGACACTTTCAATCAGTATGACGACTCATCATCCATGCGACTGGGGCAAAGAATGGTCAAAATCATCTTTCCTTGGCTCAGAACCTGGCCACACTTCTTCATGTGTTTGAAAAGTCTCTGTATGACCTATGGAAGTCAATAGCACCTCTACAACACTTCACCAAGTCACTGCAACATCACTATCATCATCATCAGTAAGACTAGGTTGACTTGGATGCCAACCAACAACCATATTAACACCTGGGCCATCAAACCACTCCACAACAATTCTATCATCGATATGCATATCCATAATATGTGAAACATGCTCCAACACTTGTACAACCATTTCAAGAATTCACTGACACTTGTAGATCCTCTCCAACCCTAATGTATAACACCATCAACGTGGGAGACCTAATCTGGGATATGGAGACCTAATTAACAAGTCTCCTCAACTCTAACTCTTGTATGTAGCAAGATGATCAAGAGGATCATCACAACTCCAAGCTAGTAGACATGCCAAGGACCATCTACACATCATCCATACACAAGCCACCCACAACCACACATACACATGCATAATAAACTCACCTACAACCCAATAAATGGGGTTGACATCAATTCCAACCAACAACACATCTGCAACACTGCAACACACATCAATACCAACAAATTACATATAAATTTGTTTATTTATTTTTTTGTAGGTTTCGATGTTGACTAAGTCAACATAACATTACATAATGCCTTATATAACTAACATTTTACAACATTGTTGCCATACTGGGTTGTAGGCGCAATAAGCCATGGTATTGGCCCATGGTATTGTAAAAAAGCCTATTTATAGATTAAGAATCTCCATGGTAAAGTTGGTGGTTAATCATCATGGTTAATAATCTTGCTCAAAGTTTTTTTAAATGTATATATGTTTAACTTATATATTGACTGTTTTTATAATAATAATAATTTAAAAAAAAAGAAGCTATAATTTAGTTAAATTTAGGATTTTTAAATTTTAGCAACATGAAACGAATCATGAAGTGAGCACTAAGTGTTTTGATTCTTATTATGGATTGATGCCTATGGGCACTAGACTATTTTATTACTAATACAATTTTTTTTTTTTTAAATATTACATGTCAATTCAAGATAGAATGAATTACACATCATGTTCTATCACTAATATTATTTTTAAATGCCATCTGTAAACTCCATATTAAGTAGTGAAAAAATTACATATCTCCCTCATACTTAAAAAGTAAACTTAATCTATTTTAGATTCAATTACTTTATCTCTTTATATATAGTTGATGTAAGTTAAAACGAAAATTGAAATATTTTATTATAGTGAACATTAATTTTTTTTTGTTATTACTCTTATTTAAATTGTTAATGTAAGTATTACTAAAAAAGTAAATTTAATATCTCCCTCCTAATAAAAAAGTAAATTTAATCTATTTTACTTTCAATTACTTTATCTCTTTATATAAAGTTGATGTCAAGTTAAAATGATAATTGAAATATTTTATTATGGTGGACATTAATTTTTTTTGTTATTACTCTTATTTAATTTGTTAATGTAAGTATTATTTTATTATTTTAAAATGTAACATTAGGTGACAACATCTCCTCCATAATAGGCTCTCAACTCAATAACAAGGCATTATTTTCTGAAAGGGAATCAACTTCCTCAAAGAAGAAGAGCAACATTCTCCCACTAGTTATTAGCTATCTCCAACTATGTAATCTTCTTCCTCAAACCATTAATTTCTATATGAGCAAGGTTTTTAAAGTCCTCCAAACTATTAAGTGAATCTATTTTATCCCTAAATACATTTGTGATGTCTTTCTATATTTTTCATCATATCTTTAGAAGAGAGCAATATGTAAGAGAAACCTCATCCTTCAAAGTGGATATGGGTTCTCTCTTGATACTTCAATAATATGGGTTTTCTTATTGATTCTTCAATATTCTATTCTATTATCCCAATAATAATTTAGAAGACATTAACATCTCATTGAAATGGATCATAAATTTTTTTGCAAAATAATAATTTTTTTGTCTCCGATTTATTTTTAAAAAATCAATTCCGCATCTTCATTAAATATATTCAATTTTAATTAAATTTTAAAAAATTCTTTAAAACATACATTCCAATTTCAATATAATAATAATAATAGACTACCTATAATACAGAATTACCTATCATACAAAATTATATATCCTAACACTAATACAAGAATATAGATTGTAATATTCTTCCCATCAATACACAGCAAAACAGGCCATCATCATGCCTCATAACTATGCAGTCCCCCCAACACATATATATAACTGAGAGGAAATAGAACAAATTAAATAATGAGCAGTGCTGAAATATTATTTCCAATAATTAAGCATCATAAAGCAACCAACGGGTCAAAACAGGTATACAACCACTGCAATACCATATATCTTCCGCTAGAGGACAAATTGGCCACTATATCTTCAGCCTGAAGGGTCGTGTATAGAGGGAAGGGTCCTTGATTTCCCATTTCCGAGCCCTACGATATAGCCAATCAACTAGGGCCTTCTCACATAAAAAGGCAAGTCAAATAAATGTGATCCAAACCTGTTGGAATAGTGGTCAACAAGCGGTTAGTCAATGCTACTATTGCGCCCTAGTCTCCGCAATTTTGGAAATTTGAGTCACATGTTTTTGTCTGTTAAACACTTAAAATTTGCAATTAAAATAAGCCCAAAATCATTAAAAAAATCCGGCATATTGTTTAGAAATCCAAAAAACATTACTCAATAGACTAAACCGCCAATAGCGCTTCATTTCAGCAGCCAATGATGTATCTGAAAACTTAATAACCAATGGCATAACCAACAAAGACTACGCCCAGACTTACGTAACCAAAGAACAACAGTGGTTTCAAAGCTGATAAAAGACGGAATAGAACACAGTGCTATATATGCATAGATATTCTTTTTACAGTAATGACATTACAAAGTTTTCAGCGAGACAGAAAATCTCAATAATCCAAACGGCGTCGTCAACCAGTCCAAAAGGTGAAATTTTGGATGGAATTTGGTAAAATAAAAAAATTAAGAAGACTAAAGTGCATTCAGTATCATTAAAAAAAAAAGTCCTCAAGCACCCAAAAGAACTTAATAACTATAACCAAGATTTCCAAAAAAAAATTTCAATAATTTTCAAAATTTTACAAAATTTCTATTATTTTCAAAAAAAAAAAATTATAACTTCATTAAAATACCGTAATCAAAACCTACAGGAAATTTCCATTATTTTCCAAAGGAAATTGTAACTTCATTAGACTACCTTAATCAAAACCATAAAGGAAATTATAACTTCATTGGACTACCTTAATCAAAACCATAAATGGAACCACATTTTTTATGGGTCAATCCTTTGCAGATTAGTGCCACTGGGAATCGATATATCAATGCACAACAAATGATGCACGCTTTCGAATTAGCAGTACCCTCTCTTTAGCAACTCACCAGGTTCAACGTACCAGAAGAGCTAGTGATATCAAATCTATAGAACTTCATCCGAATCTCATGATGAGTCAGAAACCAAGTATAATAATAACCTTACATACAAGTATATGGTTGCTTCGACTATTGCGTACAAATATGCGGAATAACTACAATTTGCAGCAAGGGTTTATCTGACCAGGTGCCTTTCGCTTTTAGTCGATCGGTACGCTGCAGGATCCGTCAATCAACTAACTCAAACAATTAACTTTAATAATGTTTTTCAACATCCAGTTTTCCGTACAATAGTGTTCAGCGACATTCTTATCTTCAATGTTTGTTTTGAGAATATTTTAAAAGATGATGAAGAGGAGCTATGTCAAATAATTCAAAATATTTGTGGAGTTTAGTGTTCAAGGACATTCTTATTTTTATTATTCGTTTTGAAAATATTCTAAAACATGATGAAGAGTAGTTAGGTCAAATAATTCAAAATATTTCTGGAGTTTCTATTGTCAACTTCTAGTCTTCCACCTATATTAAGGGACATTTTTATCTGGATTGAGTATTTGGAGAATATTATAAAAGACGATGAACAATTGTGAAATTAAACTTGAAATCTAGATAAGTTTGTTGGAATTTAATTCCAACTGTAACATAAACAGTTGGACAAAAATCTGATTTTCCGTAGATATTCCAAGTTGTTCGATATATCAAGTCGCGCTTGATATTTTTCCATATTTATGTGCATTAAATTTTGAATTGAATTCCCCTGCAACCGACGACTTAATTTTTTGAGAAAGGCATCACCACTTTGCTGCATTCAATACGCAAATAAGTGTTAGAAGATATTTGTATAATTTTATTGTTTAAACTCAGATATGTTTTTTCCTATAAATGTAATGAACAACAGTTCTGTTTTAAGGTTAGAAGAATGTAGAAAAAGACAGAGAAGCAGGCAGAGCAGAAAAAACAACAAGAATACAAAGTCGTTGTGTTTTGGAGCAGCAATGCATTCTACAGGCTGTAACAGCAACTGTCTGTGTGTTTCAGCAACAGACTGTGTGGCTGAAGTTGTAATTCTCTGAGATAGTGAGAAACTGTTTTGTGGAACTGAAGCGTTCCTGATGTAATCCCTCTGTCAAGAGGAAGATGCTTTTCAGCATAAATCTTTTGTGAAAATCCCTCTATGTGAGGAAGACGAATTTGTATCAGTTGGTTTACTGTTTATAAATAAAAGTTATTTTTACGTCGCTATTACACCGTTGCACGTTGTTGTTACACTGTAAGTAGAAAAATAAACTTGACATCAAAACAGAGTGTTGCTGATACACGAGTTTCAGCATTGCTGAAACACCGTCGCTGTTACACTGCAAACAACAACTGACGAAACTGCGTTGCTGAAACACCGTATTCCGCAAACGATTTTTATTTCCGCTGTGTTAAAACAGAGTATTGTTCCGTTTTTCAATTTTGTTCAGAATTATCAGAAATTCCAACATGGTATCAGAGTTGGTCTAGGCACTCAGTGAGTAAAAAACAGAGCTTGTTTTTCACTGTAGGAGCTGTAAGAAGCTTGTTGAGCAGATTTTTTCCAGCAAAGAAAATTTTTGCTTGTTTTTCATTTTACAGATAGTATCTCTTCTTTACCTATATGGAGTTAAGATAGCAGATGCTGGAACAGGTTTGACAAATTCCCCACTGCCACAGTTTAATGGGAAAAATCACAGTTATTGGTCCATGACAATGAAAGCATTGTTTGCTTCTCAAGGAATATGGGAGCTGGTTGAAACTGGATATGCTGAATCTGCAGATGCAACAGCGTTGGCTGCTTTAATAGTAGCAGAAGGAGACCAGTTGAAGAGCGACAGGAAGAAGGATGCCAAAGCCCTCTTTTTTCTCTTCCAATCAGTACATGAAAGTGTTTTTCCATGGATTGCAGTAGCAAAAAAATCCAAGGAAGCATGGGATATTCTCAAAACTGCCTATCAAGGCATGGAGAAGGTGAAGACTGCAAAGTTGCAGATGTTGAGGGGAGACTTTGAAAATCTTAGCATGAAGGAATCTGGAACAATAGGTTCATTCTTCACTCAAGTTATTGGGTTGATAACCCAGATAAGATCTCATGGTGAGATTCTTGAAGAAAGAAAGATTGTAGAGAAGATCTTGAGAATTTTACCCTCAAGGTTTGAATCTATTGTGGTAGCAATAGAAGAAACAAAAGATCTCTCACAGTTCACGGTAGATGAGCTGAGTGCTTCTCTTATGTCTCATGAACACAGAATGAGTAGAGGAACAGATTGCTCTTTTGAGCAAGCATTCAAGACTCAGATGTCTTTTGGCCGATGAAAAGGTCGAGGCAGAGCAAATAATAGAGGTCGTGGAAGAAGCCAAAACAGAGGCAGAAATTATCCTGCAAGCACGAGCGGAAGGAGCTGCAATCAGAACCAAGCTGAAGGTTCAAGCAAACAGCAAGCTCATGGACAAAGGTATGACAAATCCCAAGTCCAATGTCATTATTGTAAGAAATATGGGCACTATGCCAATGAATGCAAGAAAAAACAAAATGACATGAATAATAGACAGAATGCTAATTTTGCAAATAAAGAAGATAAGAACCCAAAGAATGTGCTGTTAACATGCAACATAGCACAAGACAAACAAGAAGATTTTTGGTTCTTAGACTCAGGTTGTAGTAATCACATGACTGGAAATATTGCAATGTTTGCCAATCTGGATGAAAATGTGAAATCTGAGGTAACAACAGGGACTGATAATAAGATATCTGTCAAGGGTAAGGGCAGAGTAAGTATCCGAGCAAAAAATGGAGAACAGATGATTGTGCTAGAGGTATACTATGTACCTAGTCTGAAATGTAATATTTTGAGCATTGGACAACTCATTGACAAAGGTTACAACGTGTTCTCAAAAATGATACATGTACAATCAGTGACATACCTCCAAGTAAGAAGATCATTGCACAGGTGCAGATGACCAACAATAGAATGTTTCCTCTCAAACTCAGGGCAGATTTGAAGGAAGGAAATACTATTGCGACTGTAACATAAGAAGTCTTTCAGGAACAAGTGAAAGATTAGAATTGGTTGTGGCACTTGAGATTTGGACATCTCAATTTCGGAGGCTTGAAGCTGTTACACAGAAAGGGAATGGTAAAGGGATTGTCATTGATTGAGAAACCGGACAACATTTGTGAAGGCTGCATCTTGGGCAAGCAACACAAAGAAAGCTTTCCAGCAGGAAAGAGTATAAGGGCAAAAGCACCCTTGGAAATTGTTCACTCTGATGTATGTGGACCGATGCAAATACCATCATTTGCTGGAAATAAATATGTTTTAACTTCCATTGATGATTCCACCAGAAAGACATGGGTGTATATGCTGAAACAGAAGAGTGAAGTGTTTGAGAAATTCCGGCACTTCAAAACTCTTGTTGAGAAGTAGTGTGGGCATTATATCAAACTGCTCAAAACAGATAGAGGAGGTGAGTACATCTCCAAAGATTTTCTGCGTTTTTGCAGAGAGAATGGCATACAAAAGCAGTTTACCGCAAGGTATACACCTCAGCAAAACGGTGTTGCTGAAAGGAAAAATAGGACCATTCTTGACATGGTCAGAAGTATGCTAAAGGCAAAACACTTGCCGCATGAGTATTGGGCAGAAGCTGTTACTTGCGCAGTTTATATCTTGAATATATGCCCAACTAAAGCTGTTATGAAAAAAATACCAGAAGAGGCATGGAGTGGTCAAAAGCAAACTGTCACTCACATGAGAGTATTTGGTTGTGTAGCATATGCACATGTATTAGATCAGCTAAGGAAGAAGCTTGACAGTAAGGGGGAGAAGTGTGTCTTTATTGGCTATTGTGATGAGTCAAAAGCATACAAACTCTATAATCCATCCACCAAGAAATTGATAGTAAGCAGAGATGTGCAGTTCATTGAAGATGAAGCTTGAGATGGAAGCTTGGAAAAGACAGTGAATGTGAAGACAATAGTGTCTCATGAAGAAGAAGAGGAAGGGACAGCAGCAAATAATCCTTCCTTGGTGGCTCCTCCTCCACCACAGCAAGTACAACAAACCACACCACAAGCTAAAATTCGAACAGCCTTGAGAAGTCAAGGAAGAACAGTTGTTGTTACACCACAAACAGCTGTTGCTGAAACACCACAGGGATCGGAAATACCCTCAAGTTCGGATGGAACTCCAAGCACACCAATAAGACCGAGATTCAGAAATCTGAATGAGATTTATGAACAAGGAGAGGTAAGTAACAATACCGGTCTGAATTCATTATTCGCTTTGTATTGTCATGTTGATGACCCAATTCATTTTGAAGATGCTGTAAATGAAGATAAATGGATTGAAGCAATGAATGAAGAAATTGGTGTAATTGAAAAGAGTAAAACATGGGAGTTAGTGGACCTCCCTGAAGGCAAAGATGCCATTGGAGTTAAGTGGGTCTATAAGACCAAAAGCAACGCGAAGGCAAGATTGACAGGCACAAAGCAAGGCTTGTTGTGAAAGGCTACAAACAGCAACAAGGCAAAGACTATGATGAGACATTTGCACCAGTAGCAAGGATGGAAACAGTCAGAACAGTGTTGTCTATTGCAGCACAACACAAATGGAAGATTTATCAGATGAATGTTAAATCTGCATTCCTGAATGGAGTGTTAAAAGAAGAGGTTTATGTTGAACAACCTCCGGGCTATGAAGTTGAAGGCCAAGAGCATAAAGTTTGTAAACTGAAGAAGGCTCTTTATGGGTTGAAGCAAGCTCCAAGAGCATGGTACAGCAAAATAGATGCTTATCTGATTGAGAATGGGTTTGATAAGTGTGATGGTGAACCCACACTCTACATAAAGCAGAATGACGGTAAGATTATTATTGTTGTTTTATATGTAGATGATTTGATTTTTACTAGCAATGATGCTTCTCCCATTGCTGATTTTAAAGCAATCATGAAAAGTGAATTTGAAATGACTGACTTGGACTTCTTAAGATATTTTCTTGGAATTGAAGTAGATGAAAGTGAAAATGGTGTTTTCATTTCTCAAGATAAATATGTAGAAGCAGTGTTGAAGAGATTTAACATGCAGAATAGCAAGACAGCTGTGACTCCAACTGTAATGGGGTTGAAATTGACCAAAGAAGACAACGGCAAGGATTTTGATCCAAAATTGTACAAGAGCATAGTTGGCAGCCTTATGTACTTGATTGCAACTAGGCCGGACATTATGCATGTTGTGAGTTTAATCTCCAAATTTATGGAAAAACCGAAAGAGACTCATTGGCAGGTAGCCAAGAGGATTCTAAGGTATGTGAATGGAATGAAGGGGTTTGGTATTTTATACTCCTCTTCTAAAAGTTTCATGTTGACAGGTTACACTAACAGTGATTGGGCTAGAAGTGTTGATGATAGGAAAAGCACATCGGGATATGTGTTTCATATGGGTTCGGGAGCCATCTCATGGGCTTCCAAGAAGCAACCAGTTGTGTCTTTGTCAACAGCAGAGGCAGAGTATGTGGCAGCAACAGCAGCAGCATGCCAAGCAGTGTGACTGAGAAGAGTTCTCAGATATTTGTGTCATGAACAAGAAAATGGCACAACCATTTACTGTGACAATAGCTCAGCAATAGCATTGTCCAAAAACTCTGTTTTTCATAAAAGAACAAAGCACATAGACACCAAATTTCACTTCATACGTGAATTTGTTAACAATGGTGAGATTGTTTTGCAGCACTGCAGAATAGACGATCAGCTAGCTGACATCTTGATAAAACCATTAGCAAAGAAAAGTTTTGATCATTTCAGAAAATGCCTGGGTATGCAACAGTTGAAATTAAGGGGGAGTGTTGGAATTTAATTCCAACTGCAACATAAACAGCTGGACAGAAATCTGATTTTCTGTAGATATTACAGGTTGTTCGATATATCAAAGTCGCGCTTGATATTTTTTCATATTTATGTGCATTAAATTTTGAATTGAATTCCCCTGCAACCGACGACTTAATTTCTTGAGAAAGGCATCACCGCTTTGCTGCATTCAATACGCGGATAAGCGTTAGAAGATATTTGTATTATTTATTGTTTAAACTCAGATATGTTTTTTCCTATAAATGTAATGAACAAAAGTTCTTTTTTAAGGTTAGAAGAATGTAGAAAAAGACAGAGAAGTAGGCAGAGCATAAAAAACAACAAGAATACAGAGTCGCTGTGTTTTGGAGCAGAAATGCATTCTACAGGCTGTAACAACAACTCTCTGTGTGTTTCAGCGACAGACTGTGTGTCTGAAGCTGTAATTCTCTGAGATAGTGAGAAATTGTTTTGTGGAACTGAAGTGTTCCTGATGTAAACCCTTTGTCAAGAGGAAGATGCTTTTCAGCATAAATCTTTTTTGAAAATCCCTCTATGTGAGGAAGACGAATTTGTATCAGTTGGTTTACTGTTTATAAATACAAGTTATTTTTACGTTGCTGTTACACCGTTGCACGTTGTTGTTACACCATAAGCAGAAAAATAAACTTGACGTCAAAACAGAGTGTTGCTGATACACGAGTTTCAGCATTGCTGAAACACCGTCGCTGTTACACTGCAAACAACAACTGACGAAACTGCGTTGCTGAAACACCGTATTCCGCAAACGATTTTTATTTCTGCTGTGTTAAAACAGAGTATTGTTCTGTTTTTCAGTTTTGTTTAGAATTATTAGAAATTCCAACAAAGTTCAGAAAACCTCAGATCTATAGCATTGATCTTTTAAGCCATGCCCATCGCCAAAGTATAAGCTAAAATGGTGAGTCGCTAAAATAATACTACGGTAGACAAGATTTAGTCTTGGCATATCTCTACGACACCCACTTATCTGCTAGCCTCCCGAAAAGGACTTCAAATCAGGGCACCTTCACCAAACGATTTTACCTCGGTCTGCTTGTTCACGGGAGACCACGCTGTAGCTATATATATGCTCAAACAACCAAATATATTCATCACAGGTTCTTATCATACACAATTAAGATAATGCGCGTCAGCCGTTCAGACTTTACCAAACAACGTGCCCAATAAAGACTCCACTAATCTGGAAAAAAAATGATATATTACCGAAGATATTTCCTTGTCACGCCAAACAAGGTAGGGCACAAGACCGTCAATGGTCGGTATACCAGATTGCTACAGTTTCATTATAATACTTAGCTCACTGCAACAACATTGCGGCTCATTAGAACTCACTTCAGTCTGTAAAACCCTTGATCATGAATTAAGGGATTTGAATATCATGTTGAAAGAGGTGAATCAATAACAATGAATATAAAAATATTCATAAGAACAGTGATGGTGTCAATAGATAACTTCATTGTGTTAATAGATACCTTAAGTACTTGAGCATAATAAACAAAACTCTACTAAAATATAGTATGATATACTGAACAACAAGCTCATCTATATATTCAGGTAAATGAACTAACATTCCCCGACGGAGGATCACACACACCAAATGATAAGTTTGGAGATCATCAATTCCATGTGCCAGTTAGTGAAATCCTTACAAACAAATATTAATAAGGTTACATAAAAAAGAGGGTATTCTTATGTTAATTGCAGATTTCCGATTTTAAAAAATATCCCAGACTCTGACCAACAAGAGAGAAATCAAACAATTAACCATTCTTATGATTATTAGATTCTAGATATTGCAAAAATCTTCAATCTACTTGAGTACAGGACACAAAGACCTGGTGAACTACATAAATGTAAAAAACAAAACCCAAAATCAAAATGTAGAAAGACACTCTATCCCAAACAAGTAGTAATAGATATATAACTAGGTGATTAGGTGATGAAATAGACGGTGGAAAAATAGATACAGGTTGGATTCTGGTGTTTTCTCCATGAATCCGATGACCATTGAAGCTCACCATGCTCATGGATTCCAGCCATCAGTAAAAAAATAAAAATATGAGATATGAACAGAGACAATGATGGCGGTCATCGCAGCAATCTCTACTGCTTGCCTTCATTTGCTATGGGGTCCCAGGAGCTTATTCTCTTATATGAAAAATGTGCACGCAGAAGGCAACAAAACCAATAAAGAAAGAATTGAAAATAACGTTACATCTAAGTTATTGAGAAAAAAAATATTAGCAGAACCAAATTTGGAGCAGTTTCACTGGAGTTCGTTTCCTATTTATTCCTAGGCCCCATGGAAAATAGTAACATAGCTGGAGCTAATAAAATAAACTGCATGCTTAAGCCAGCACATTAGGATGAAGCTACAATGCAGAAGTTTTAAAATAATAAATGCTTACAGCTTTTGGCCGAAGCCCAAAAAAGAGTCGGCCCAGAGGTAACCAGCTGGAATGGTGTCCAAAGCGGTCATAGTTCTATTCAACCTGCATTTTTATTTTGATAACGCTGTGATAGTTTTATTCAACATGTATTTTTATTTTGATATATAATATTTAATTTATTAAATGTCTCTGCGGCCAATTTTCAACCGTCACTAGATAGTGTGCATTATATTCCATGGTTTTAGGAAAGCCAATTTTTATCTATAATATTTTTTTTAAATAAAAAAAGACTATGGAAAAAAATAATTACAACAACATAGATAGATCTTTTACTGTATTTTCACCATTATTAACCAAAAAAAACTAAAAGACATACATTACCTCCTCTTTTTATCAAGAAAAACCTAGTATCCTCAGTAAATCATCTATCCATTATGTCTAGACTATCTTCCAGCCAAACTTTTGCTGCTAATGAAATTATTCTCGTAACATTTACTCGGGGTTTTTGTGTGACCATGATAGTTTGCTTTCGTTTTTCATTATCATGGATTTGTTGAATATCAAGCTATGTAACGTATGAATTTATGTAGATGGCAAATTTTAGTATCCAATAAATATGAAACAAAGTTAACAACTAACTTTTGCCATACATTTTAAATATATAAAATCTGAAATCATCATAAAATATCTTTTAAATGTATAAAATCTGCAATCATAATATATATATAGATTATTTTATAGAATATCTATAACAGTTTTATAAATTTGTGAAGCATGCCATATTTTTTTGGTTATGTTTTTATATGTTTATTATTGGTCATAGAATCTTAAAAATTAGGACAATTATATTTATCAATATAATCAATATATACCGGTAAACATATATTAATTACATAAATAATTATTAAATATATCTAGATAAAGATTAATTATTTATGATTATTAATAACTATATGAAATATATTATTATATATTTATGAAGTATATTAATATATATTTATGGTTATTGTATTAATATTATATTATATATTAATAGTTATATTTTAAACTATAATATAATTAATTTTATAATATAATATATAACAGCATTGGGTTATTATTAATAATATTTATTTATTTCTCACCATTATATTACATAGTAAATAACTATTATATTTTTATTAATATAATTGTCAATATTATATTTATTTATATATATATATATATATATATATATATATATATATATATATATATATATATATATTAGCCATCAAAATGATAGATTTGAGGAGAGTTAGGGTTTCTTATGGTGCAGTCTTCACTGCTATAGAGATCTTGCATGTTCCCAATTCATACAATGATTTACTTTTTTTGGATCTTAGTTCTAGTTGGGATATGGTGGAAGGTTTCCTCCATACATTGGATCTCTCACACAAAACACCAGATCCATCTTTCTTCTACAAATTTCCTTTTGTAGTAGGTATAATCAACTTAAGTAAGGAGAGAAGGGTCTTAGGTAGCATGCATCTCTCTAGTGTGATAGATCCTGCTCTCACACCCACGGATCTTCGATTATCATTCTGTCTTCTTGTAGATTTCGACTTTCCTTAGGAGACAGTAAGCAGGTTTTTATGTCGAAGTCAGGTTGTCACGTCTGCTAGCAAATCTTGTTGGCAGATGTTTGGGTTTCTTTTTTTCCTTGGAATCGAAGGGCAGACAAGGATCCATGGAAAATTGATCTTATTATCATTTGGAGATTGGAGATGGAGGGAAATATAGGGAGGGGAAATTCCAATAGTTTCTTCGGTGGATCAATGGATCCTTTCAACCATATGGTGACTGAATCTAAAGTTGTAAGAAGTGAAATTGATTGCCAAAACCCAAATCTGGCAATGAAAACACTTTTACTATAAAAAAATTAAATCCCTTGTTGGGAGGTTTGTGGGTTTAGGCTAGGGATCTAGTGAAAGATATAAAGCATAGCATTTAAGAAAAGTTGGAGATTGCAACAAAACTTCAAAGTTTACTCTATGCAGGGAAATCAATGCAAGATGACTCCAAGCTGCAATATTATGGAATTAAATGTGATTCGTCGATCATATTAAACCTGGGGTTATGTGGAGGATGTCCTAGATCTACTAACCCTAAATTTCTAGTATCTTTTAAGGATGTGGTAAAAGGGAGGGATGAAACGCGCAAAACTATTGGTCAGCTCCCCAATATTCCTAGTCCCTATATTATGGAACATATGAATCAAGTGCTAGCATTGATAGTAAACATGACAAAGGTATATGATATTTACTCTAAATTTCATTCCAAAGTAGTCATATGCAGATTTAATGGTTTCTCACCCAAGAAGGAGGATTTACATCATTGGATCTTTTTCCATTTGGACTAAAATCTACGATATTCACTTATGCTCGAGCATATCTTTTATTATCAAATTGAATACATCAAATGATTTGGATTATGTTTTAAAAGACAGACCATGGTTTTGGGGTAGTGTGGGTCTTTTTATGATCCCATGGTTTTTGAGATTTGATGCAAATACCATGGTGGTATCCAAAATGTCAGTGTGGGTAAGGTTACATAATCTCCCCCTACATTTTAGGAATCACAAAATGTTAGAAGGAATCGAAAATTCTTTGGGCAAGTTCCTAAAGGTGGAAGTGGATAGACTCACAAAAGGAATTTTCATTTTTGCTTCGATCTATGTAGGGGTGGACCTTAGTAAAGGTTTACGTGATTGCATTATTTTGATTCATGATAATTTGCAATGGTCTCAGTCTCTGGATTTTGAAAATATGGCATTTATATGTCGTAATTTTCTTCAAACCAAACATCTTCAAAACTCGTGTCCTCAAAGAAAGAAAGACCCCAAAAGAAAAAAGAGACAAGCCCAAAAGCCAAAGGGATGGAAGTTCTAAGATTCACAAGATGCTTAAGTAGAGGAAGAAGAAACCCTAGAGAATACTACAAATATTGTTGAATAGAATTCCCAAGAAATAATAGAGAATACAAGGGTGGAGTAGGTGGTTCTAATGGTTCCAATTTCATCCAAAGTAACAACAACTACATCTCATTGGCAGCAGATTGAGAAGGTTATCTCTAAAAAGGAAGCAAGCAGCACCAAAAGAATTCATGCATTAGAGAGCTCGGACTTTGATAAAGAAACTTCTTTAAATGTGGAAGTGAATCTAATTGTTAGTATATCTTCCTCTCCCAAATCTAGTGGTTGGAAAAAAGTGGAGAAAATGAAAGGTAGAAAAGAATAGGTATGTGTTATTTCTTTTTTATTTTTCTTTTTTGGCTACCTGATATGACTAGTCTACTCAAACACCTTTTAGCATTTAGAAAATGAAATTTTGTTTTTTTGAATAAAATTATGATTTTCCTTGAAGAAACAAATAACTATATATAGACGATATATTAAACTATAATATATATATATATAGATATATATATATATATATATATATATATATATATATATATATATATATATATATATATATATATATATATATATATATATATATATATATATATATAATTTAATATTATTACAATGAATTAATTTAAGGGATTAATAAAGCCAAAGTATTAATATGATAAACCCAACCGACGGGATTATTAATATTATAAGCCCAAAAGATTAATATTACGAACCCAAAAGATTAATAAATCCTAGGGATTAATATTCTAAACCCTAGAGATTATTAATATTATAAATCCAAGTGATTAATCAACCCAAGGGACTATTAATATTATAAACCAAAGGGATTATGAATATTATAAATGCAAGAAATAAATAAACCCAAGGGATTAATATTAAAAACCTAATGGATTAATATTATAAACAAGAGGGAGTAATAAACCCAGGGGATTATAAAACAAAGGGATTAATATTATAAATCCTAGGAATAATATTAAACCCGAGGAATATAAACCCTTAGAATAATATTATAAAACCAAGGAATTAATATTATAAGCCCAAGGAATTATACACCCTAAGATTAATATTATAAGTCGTCAGATAAAAATATCAAACATAAGATTACTATTATAAACCCTATGACTATAAACCCTAATATATATTATTGTACATCTTATAGATTAATATGATAAGCACAAGGGATTAATTTTATAAACCCAAGGGATAATAAACCGAAGAGAATAATATTAAACCCTAGGGTTTATATTATAAAACCCATGGATTATAAACCCTACGATTAAAGTATAAACGGAAGGGATCAAAACCGTGGGATTAATATTATAAACAAAATCATTATAAACTTTAAGATTATAAAACCTAAACCCAATATTATAAATCAAAATATTAAACTTTAATTTATTCAATATTGCAATGCATCATTTAATAAATTGCAATGTAGCATATCATTGTGACAATGATTGTCACAAAGCTTGTTGCATTGTGATGATGTTTTTCCACATTGCAACATTGGATAGATATGTATTAATAATTATAATTATAATTATGTTATAATATTAATATATTAACACTCTCTCTCACTCACACACACACATACACACACATATATATCTAATATTATTACAAGGTATTAGACCCAAGCCATTAATATTATAAATTCAATAGATTAATATTATAAACCAAACGGATTAATATTATAAATTTAAGGGATTAATATTATAAACCCTTAAAGTTAATAAATCCAAAGGATTATTAATATTATAATCTCAAGGGATTAATATTATATACCAAAAAGAATAATATTAAACCCTAAAATTTATATTATAAAACCAAGGATTATAAACCCCATGATTAATATTATAAACCCAAGAGATTATTAAACCCTAGAATTTATATTTTAAAACCAAGGGATTATAAATAGCCATGATTAATATTATAAACCCAAGGGATTAAAGCCCCTACTATTAACATTATAAACCGTATGATTATAAACTTTAATATTATAAATCCTAAACCCAATATTATAAACCAGAATATTAAACTCTAATTTGTTCAATGTCGCAATGTGACATTGAATAAATTGCAATGGAATGTATCATTGTGACAATGGTTGTCACACTACTTGTCGCATTGTAATGATGCTTTGCCACACTGCGACGTTATATCTATATATATGTGTTTGTGTGTGTGTGTGTGTGGATTAACATTATAAACCTACAAGATTAATAAACCCAAGGGATTGTTAATATTATAAATCCAAAGAATGAATAAACCTAAAGGATTATTAATACTTAAAACCCATTGGATTAATATTAAATGCCCAAGGGTTTAATATTATATACCCTTCGGATTGATATTATAAACCCAAGAGATTAATAAATCTAAGGGATTATTAATATTATAAGCCCAAGGGATTAATATTACAAACACAAGGTATTAATAAACCCAAAGGGATTAGTAATATTATAAACCAATAAAACAAAGCTATTTATAATATTATAAACCCAAAGGATTAATATTTTAAATTGAAGATAATAATATTAAACCATATGATTTATATTATAAAATCAATGGATTATAATCCCCGTGATTAATATTATAAACCCAAGGGATTAAAAACCATAGGATTAATATTATAAACCCTACGATTATAAACCCTAAACCCAATATTATAAACCAAAATATTAAACTCTAATTTATTCAATGTTGCAATCCGACATTGAATAAATTGCAATGTAATGTATCATTGTGACAATGATTGTCACACTACTTTCTGCATTGCGACAATGATTTGCCACACTGTGACATTATATATATATTTTGAGTTTATAATATTAATCCCTAATATGTATAATAATATATTAGGGTTTATAATATCAATCCTAGGGTTTAATATCAATCATAGATTTATAAACCCTTTATTATAAACTCAATATTATAAATTGTAATATTAAACCCAGTATTATAAACCCTAATATCAAACCAGATTTTATAAACCCTAATATTATAAACTTTATATTATGGCCATAACAATTGACCAATATGGTTGAACATAAGGGTTGACCATTTATGACAATAATGGTTGACCATGGTTGAGCATATTCAACCAGGTTTGACCATAGTTAGCTATGGTTCACAATGGTTGATAACAGTTGACCACAGTCAGCAATGGTTGACCGTGGTTGATAATGTTTGACCATTATGTATGACCATGGCCAAGCATTATGGTTGACCATAATTGGCCATTATGTTTGACCTTGTTTGACCATGGTTTACCATGGGTGACCATTCTAACCATTCTAACCATGTTGATATTGGTTGACCATAATGGTTGAGCATCGTTGACCCATTTATGACAATAATGGTTCATCATGGTTAACCATTATGGTTCAACGTGGTTGTCAATGGTTCACCATGGTTGACCTAAGTTAATCATGGTCGACCATGGTTGACCTTGGTAGACATTAGTTGACCATTCTAATCATGTTGATCTAGGATGACCTTACTAACCATCGTTAACCATCATTGATAATTTATACATAAACCCTATATATAAACTACATTAGTGTAAAGGTTGATAACGTTTGACTATGGTTGATAATGGGTGACAATGGTTGATCATGGTTGACAACTATTAACCATGTGACCATATTCAACCACTGTCAATGGCTAACAAAGGTTTACCACGGTTAACCATGATCAACCATGATCAATATTCTACTATGGTTAACCATGATCAATCATGGTTGAATAACATCAACCATGACCAACTATGTTTGACTATGTTTGACTAATGTAAGTTCACTATGTTTAATTATTAATAATATTAATAGTTGATTATGTTTGACCACCATCAAACATAATCAAACATGGTCCAAAATAGTCAACCACATTAGTAAATGTGGTTGACTAATTTTGTAATGTCACATTGCACTGATAGATAAATTGCAATATAATGTAAAATTGGATATATTATCAACCATCATATTATATTAATATTAATATTAATATCAATAGTATTTATATTAACAATATTTATATTATTATCATTAATATTGTTAATCATATTGTTAGAATGAGTAGAATTTTTAAATTTTATTAATAGTTCTATTTTTATTTTTTATTTTTTTATTTTTTTTTATTTTTTTTTTCTGTCAAGATGTTTGTGATCCTCCAAACTTGACCTGTGCCTTGAGGAGTCGCGACCTAGGGGCATCTAAGCCGTCAAAGTAACCCAGGGATCGCACCAGCCGGAGCCACACCAACTCTTAGCTCACTAGAATTTTTAGCATGTCTCCTCCCCCTAGCACACGGCACAACCACCCCCGTGAGGTCTGATCCTGGGTCACCTTGCTAACAAGGCCCATATTCAATCGGTTGTGCTAGTGAGACTTGACGATAATTATATTGTTAGTTATTAGAAAGTAAATATTACTATTTTTATTTATCAATATCAATGTTAATACTATTTTTCTTAACAATCTTAATATGATTAATAATATTAATTACATGTTATTAATGTTAATGTTGTTAATGTTAATATTATAATGTAAATATTATGATATGTTTATCCATTTTTTCCTTGTAAATATTATGATATGTTTATCCATTTTTTCCTCATGATGAACCACACTAGATTGTTTGAAACACACTGATAGATAAATCTTGATGTGATCTTCTCCAAAATATTTCTTGCAATTAATGTAAATGTTATTAATAAAACTACGATTATAACCTTAAGTTTATAAAACCTAAACCCAATATTATAAATCATAATATTAAACTCTAATTTGTATAATGTCGCAATGCGACATTAAATAAATTGCAATGTAATGTATATATATATATATATATATATATATATATATATATATATATATATAAGGGATTAACATTATAAATTCAAAGGATTGATAAATCCAAAGGATTATTAATATTATAAATCTAAGGGATCAATAAATCTAAAAAATTATTAATATTAAAAATTTAATGGATTAATATTATAAACCCGCACGATTATTAATATTATAAACTTGAGGGATTAAAAACTCTAGAATTAACATTATAAACTCTACTATTATAAATCCTAAGATTATAAACTAACATGACCACATTTACCCATATGAAGGGTAGTCAATGTTGTAATACTTTTATTCAACATATATTTTTATTTTAATATATAATATTTAATTTATTAAATATTTCTAGGATAAACGACCAATACATAATCCACAATATCTTTTGTGCATTCATTGAAAGCCCACTTTTATCTATAATGTTTCTTTTAATTAAAAGAGATGACTATTTACAACATGGATCTTTCATTGTATTTTCACTATTATCGACTAGTAACCAAAAAAACCTAATGACATCTATTACCTCCTCTTAAAAAAAACTCGTATTTGTTAAATCAGCCATTCATTATATCTAGACTATCTTCCGGCCAAACTTTTGCTACTCATGAAATGGTTCTCGTAACATTTACTCGGGTTTTGTAAATATTCTCAATATTTTGTGCGAGTATTGATAGTTTGCTTTTGTTTTTCATTATTATGAATTTGTTGAATATCAAGATGGGTAACAAATGAGTTCATGTAGATGCCAATATCCAATAAATATGAAACAAAGTTAACATCTAACTTTGCCCATGCAATTTAAATATATAAAATCTGAAATGATCATAAAATATCTTTTAAATATATAAAATCTGAAATCATCATAAAATATCTTTTAAATATATGAAATCTGCAATCATCATATATGGAATATTTTATATAGAACATGTAAAACATTTCTATAAATTCCTTAAGCATGCCACTATTATGTATGCTTTTATATGCTTGTTACTTGCCATGCAACCTTTCAAATAACTATGTAAATCTGTGTGTCATAGCTGGGAATCCAAGCATTGGTAAGAATGATCCTCGCGTTGTAGGACACGTGTACGATTGTATATGCAGACCTACCAGTTGTTCATACTTTGACCAGGGTATCATTAAGTTGTTCATCCTTTGACCAGGGTATCATGAAGTACTGCATCCTCGTATTTCGTTGTCGCCACACAGTTGTCTTTCCGCATTCTAGCGTACCTTTTTATGAAGTCTATCTTGCACTCATGTAGGTTGCAGTCATTGCTAAATAGGGTTTTGCCTCATCTAGCTAGCCCAGTGTTGTTTCATTTTTTCGAGCATATTTCAACCACAGCATAACCCAGTATAATTGGTACTATTTGTATACAGAATACAAGCTGTGTTGTCCCTTCAAAAACAGAAAGTTGCCCTTCATGGTTTTGCCATGTGTGACTGCTGCATATCTTGTTGAAAAAGCAACTCACCATGGTTCCATGAATGTCCTCATTGGTCATGTTCATCTCCTTGTATGCCATTCATCATATTATAATATGGGGGTTTTGTTTAATTGAACTGAAACCACAAAATTTTGATTATGCAGTTTTTCTTAAAATAATAGAAAAGAGTTGAACACATAATCAGTATTAACTAACAATAATATAAAAAAAATCATGTCTAATTTTATATCACTTAAATTATCTTAAATTATTTTTTTAAACTAATCAATACTAATTAACAATAATATCAAAATAATTCATGTCTACTTCTATGTCACTCGAACTAATTCTTAAAATTATATAATCAGTAGTAATTAACAATAATATCAAAAAATTTCATACTTAATTTTATAGCACTTAAACTAACCCTTAAAACTATATAACAAAAGAAACTACCGATCGACTTCTTTTTTTTCTTACCTTTCCAACCCTTCAATATTTTTTAAAATATTTCCATTTATTGCATTGTTAAAAAAAATTCTCTCCAACAAGTCGTTGTTGACCCCGCAAATTCTTTGATTTAAATTTGTAATCCGACATTCTGTTGGCGTCGCAAATTCCACAGCAGCGGGTTAGAGATGCAAATCCCTGACCGCCTAGCAAGTCAAACCAATGGAATCTTTTGCTCGCCATATATAAGTGCCACCCAGAAAAATCATTCAAGTTAAATGTTTTCAGATGCTAAGTTCTTAGCGGAGTTTGATTTGAACTTTCACACATTGGTGTCCGTCTCTTTTTTTATTAAAATATATATTAAAAATATTATGATTATTGTTGCATCGATCACCACCTTGTTTGATGTCATTTGGGAAGCTTAAAAGTTTTGCCCCTTATTTTTATTAATAATTTATTTATATATATAATTATAATTTTAAGTTATATATTTAAAAGTAGATAGTATAGTAGGTACATTTCATAGAATATAGCAGTTAAATTATTATGTTGAAGGGGTTTTATATATCAATTTAATGTTAGGTTTGGCCAAAAATATTTATATTATTATTATTCTATGAGGTGTAGTTGGTTAGGCACAAGGCCACATTCAAGGATATTTTATCTGCACCTAATCTTATATCAGCCCAAACCAATGTAGTTTTTTCTCTCTTACCAACGAGTGACTCTCACCATGTTTTTCACAGTGTCTTTGAAGACGTGATCGACTAACAAATTCCTTGGTCCTATTTTAATGGAGCATCCAATGAAGATGGTATCTGTGGGGGTGGTCTTCTCCTTTTTTTCAATGATCAACAATACTTAAAATCAAAGATTGGCTTGGGTAGTGGATCCAACAATTATGGAGAGCTTCTCTCCTCAAACTCCTTTTATGCTAGGCATATGAAAAAAAGTTATCATTCTCTTCAAGTTTTAGGGGACTCTATGAATGTTATAAATCGTTTTATTGTCTCTCAAAGATGACATAATCACACACTACTACCAATTCTGGAAGATATCTATGAGTTAAAACAAGCTTTTGATTATATATCTTGCTGCCACATTTACAGGGAAAGAAACTATGAAGCAGACTTTTTGTCTAAGGAGGGCACTAGATGAAATTTGGGCACTTGATAGATCTCAGAGCATATATGTGGGGTTGTTGAGGAGTACCAACATCATCCATTCACCGAAGAATGACATCTTTTATTTTTGTGGTTTTAACGTGATCATTTTTTACATGCTACTGAGTGACTATATCAGACGGCCTTTTGATGAGCATCTTATATGACATCAATGGTTTTTATTTATGTCTTCAACTTTGTGACATCATACTTCACAGAACAAGTTGTTATATATTTTGATATGTATATGGACATGGTCCCACGTTTTGGTGTTTTATCATTTTTCTTATGGTCGTGTGTAAATGTTTGATCCCATTTTTTTTGGATCCAATCCACTTACTTGGGTAGATCTAGAATGCGTATAGATGTATTTATTGTATGTAAATTTTTCCTTTAATAGAAAGTTACGAGATATATATATATATATATATATATATATATATATATATATATATATATATATATATATATATATATATATATAAAATTTTTTACTAAGTTGATTACAAACTAAATAAATTAAAATTTAAAAGGAGTAATTAATTTTTTTTATTTGGGGATTATTATTTAAATAAAAAATACATCTATATTTGAAATGTAATTTTTCGTTATTTAAAATGCATTTTAACACTCCTAAAAATCCTCTATACAAATCTGAGAGAATGACTTAATTCTTGACATCATAGTTTAATACTAGTTGTTGACATCATAGTATAATATAATATAAGATCTTCTAGATTTAAATATTACAACTGTATTATTGCCAATTGCCACTAATTTGCTTCAACATTTGTTATGAACTTTCAAATAGACTAAATAGTAAAACCTACATTTATGTGAAATATTATTAAATATTTATAACTTATAAATATATGTTGGAATAGGGGTTTGTGGCCTGGAGAATTTGTTGCGGCCTCTAACAAGTTGTAGAGCACCAATCTCATTTCCTGATAGAATTGGGTAGGTGATATATTTTTCGATCCCATTGACACTTCCTATGAGTTCCCAAACAGGGATGGGTGAAACCGCCTCCTACAAAAAGGTAGTTACCAAAGAAAAACAAACTGCAACCAGTGGATCTGGCACTTCGAAGAATGAAGGAAATCAAGGAGATTGTGTGGTTTTGGCACCTAATGGCAATCTAAGAATAAGAATTGATGTCTGTTGAAAGTAGTATCTAACCCTCAGTTAGTGATCCATTCTGGTACAATTGAGGCCCACATTCAATTTATGAAAGACCGCGTGTAACAACCCTAGTAAGAAATCCACGTAATAAAAGTTAATAAAGGAAAAATAATAACCATGGTCAAGGTACATGTATTCCAAGCTAAATGTTGGGAAAAACATCCTAGTGTGGCTCTTTGTTTGGTTTATTAATGGCTATGGAAATTGGCAAAGGCTTTGGAAAGGCAAAGTGGCGTTTGTTAGCATTTATTTATGAAAATAATGGAAATTAGGAGAAAAGGAAGGTGAAAGATCACAGGTTGCATGTGAGGAGGAAAATGAAGGAAAATAATGGAAAATGAAGAAATTAGAGGCCTCATTAATAAAAAATATTCTGAGGATCAGTTCACGGACTTTCGTCGATCCATTTATGGAGCTCTCATTCTATTCTCTCTCTCTCTTGTACTCTTGAATACTTAGATTTTTCTTGGAGCACTCTTGGAGGAGTGTGGCATACTTGGGATTTGGAGCAAGAAGGAAAAGGAAGAGTAGGAAAGCGCAAGAGAACATCGGGATCAACATCTACGGTGGATTTTTCTTGCAAGTACCAAGTTGCATGTATGATTTCCTTGCTAGTTTTGGCATGCATGGCATATGCATGTCATTATTTGGTTATGATCTGTCATTGGCATGGATGATTGCCTGGATTGGCAGTGGTTTTGCTTATCCTTTCGATTTCCTAGATAGCCATGGTGTTGTGGGAGTCTTTCCCTTTTATTTTCTGGCTGGTTCTCGTGTTCCTTTGATTGTGGGTTGAGTTATTAGTTCCTGGAGCCTTGGTTGGACAAATGCTCTAGAGCCATGTAACAGCTTGGGTTGAGTTATTAGTCCTTCAGCCTTGGTTGGACAAACTCTTTGGATCCCTTGGTGGGTTGAGTTACTAGTCCTGGAGCCTTGGTTGGACAAACGCTCTAGAGCCCTTAGCGGGTTGAGTTACTAGCCTTGGAGCCTTGGTTGGACAAACGCTCTAGAGCTCGACAACAATTGAGGGTTGAGTTACTAGTCTTGGAGCCTTGGTTGGAACAAACATTTTATAGCCTAGGAAACATTGGGTGGAGACTAATTTGGTGATGGCTACTGATGTCAAACCATGAGGTGGAATCATTGATTGAGGGTTGAGTTTATTTGGCCTTTAGAAAGCCTGGTTTGATTTTAATGGATTTGTTCTATGAGATCCCACATTCATGCTTAGAATACCTTGAGATGGAATCATTGATTGAGGGTTGAGTTGCTTTGGCCTTTGGAAGCCCTGGTTTGATTTTGATGAATTTGTTCTATGAGATCCCACATTCATGCTTAGAATATGGCATGAGGGTTATTGGCTAAAGAGAGATTTGGTTCAACCAATCTATGGTCGGGTGGAATGTGGAAATCCCGTACTTGGTTGGCCTTTGCATTCATCAATAATAACTCTCTTTCTCCATAGTATTTTATGGGTAAATATACTTGTTTATATGTGGCTTATATGGTTGTTATATCATTGATATTTCTGTTGGTTACATGGTGGTTATGAATGAGTTTTATGACAGTGAAAATGTATGACTCTCATCATGTTTTGGTTAATCACTGATTGCATAATGAATATATGGCTTAATAGATGGTAATGCAGTTATTATGATGAGGCATCAATGCTCCTTAGAGATTCTCAGATAATTATGAGACCCTTATGCTCATATCTATTATTTAAACCTCTAGAATGCATATTTCTGACATGTTTGATGAAATTCTTGTCATGGATAGTAGGGATCCAGTCAAGTCCTTTGTTCAAGTATTTTCATTTGTATCATTGTTTTGATGTTACTTTTTATTTATGGAAATTTCATGGAGTTCTGAGCAGTGGCCTCAGTCCTAGCCCTGAAAAAGTGGCAAGGAATCTAGAGTCATTGGCACTGAACTACCTAGAAATGTCCCCAATTGCACATATGCCTTGCTATGGGAGTGACTTGAGGGTCCTAGTCACATGCATGCCCATGTGAAGCGAACAACTGAGGCTTTAATGCTACAAAATGTCAGTTTATCGCAGGGGTTGGTGACATGGATGGGTTGGATGGATCCTAGGGGTTTTGTTGCATGTGTAGAAGGTCAAGTTGGTTGCGTTCCATCAGTTCCACTTCCTTAACTAATACGTAGGGAGTTGAATCATATCATAGTAACCCTTCGTCACATGTTTACCTCGGTTGGGCAGTTACTTGGGTAGATGTGGAAGGAGCGTGTTACAGAGTGGTGTCAGAGCAGGGTTTCATTATTCTTAGGTGATGTCTGGTTTTCGTTCTCTTGGATGAATGTGTTGTCATATGTACTTGCCAGTTTCATATAGGTCCTTGTGCTTGAGGTCTATGAACCTGTTGTGTATGCATGGCATTGGTCATGATTGTAGTGTTCTTGACATGTGAAAGTTTATGGTGTCGTTGCTGAATGTATTTGTTGTGAGTGTGTGTTAGTCGTCCAGTGGTTATGTGTGTCAGTGCTCATATGTTGTTATGCATACATTGGTTGGATGATGGTTGAATTCATAATATGTCGCCAGCATACTCATGCATTGATAATTGGATAATGGCTAAAAATATACTTATATGTTGATATGATTATGTTTATCTATATATATATATATATATATATATATATATATATATATATATATATATATATATATATATATCTATATATATCTATATATATATATATATATATATATATATATACATACATATATATATATATATATATATATATATATATATATATATACATATATATACATATATGTATATATATATATACATACATACATATATATACATATATGTATATATATATATATATATATATATATATATAGAGAGAGAGAGAGAGAGAGAGAGAGAGAGAGAGAGAGAGAGAGAGAGAGAGATGTATTGTGCTAATCTGGTTGGCCTTGCAAATGACATATCCTCCCCGAACTATACTAAGGTACGTTGGTTTGTTTATGATTTGGTTTAGCTGACATAATATACCTTGTAGGAAGAAGAGATTGAATATGACTAGCAAGATGGTAGACTACAGAGATTCTCCCTATGAGTTAGATGAGCAGCGTGGTGTTGGGAACTCTTTTGACTTAGCAGACACACTGAGGAGTTTGAAGGAATAAATGAGGAGTTGCAAAGAAAACAATGATAGAATCACGCAAGCATGGGAGAAATAAGTAGAAGCCAATGAAATAATTTTTTAGAGTTTGTCAGAATTGTAAATATAAGGACCACTTTGGATCAGTTATGGACACGAGAATAAGACTAATGGGCCCTATGGCAGTAGACCCCATAGTGGGCATAGATCAGATAGAGATGACATGATCATGGACAACATGTTCTTGGATAATCCAGACAGGAGGGGTGATGGACATAGGTATTATTCTAGTTCTATTTATCACATGTATCATGGTCATCATCATTATCATCCTTATAGGAGGAGTGATAGGGGGTATTTCACGGATGAGTTCAAGAAAGCAAAGCCACCTAAATTCGATGGGGAAATGAATAAATCATAGGATGCAGAAGCATGGTTGCTTGGAATGAATAATTTCTTCAGATTGTACTATTCCTTAGAGAACATGAAGGCCGGAATAACTACATTTAGTATTAAAGGTAAAGCATATATCTAGTGGGAAGATGTAAAGAATGTCAGAGATATTTATGAGGAGTAGTTGACTTGGAGTGAATTTGTGACACTATTCAAGAAGAATTGTTTATCAGACAGGTACTATGATGACAGGGAAAAAGAGTTTGATGTGCTAAAGATAGTCTTTATGACTGATGAGGAGTACACTAGCAAATTTCTAGAGTTGTAGAGACATGTGTCTTACCTCAAGGAGGAGAAGGCCAAGATTCATAGATTCATAAGTGGGTTGTCGATAGCATTTAAGGATAGGATTGAGTTTGATGAGCCTAGGTAATTGGAGGAGGCTATCCAGAAGCTAAAGAATTGTTACAAGAAATCAAAGCGCATATCTAAGACTAAACCAGAATGTCAAGATAATAATAAGAATAAAAGGAAATGGGAAAAGAAATGGGAAAGGCCTCAAGACACAAGTAACAAAGAGAATGCAGCGCCACACAAGAAGTTCAATGCATATGATAGAGGACAAGAATTTCTGTTTGAGTAGAACAAGGGTGATGATAGGAAGCCTGTACGGTGTTGGATTTGTGTCAAAGATCATCGTCAGAGAGATTTTCCTCAGCATCAAGGTAGTAGACCATATATTTATGGTGCCCAGGAGGCACAGATGGTTGGGGATGTTGGACAGAGTATTCCTAGGATCTATGTTGCATTGGATAATAGGTAGGAAGATCACCAGGCATGTATTATCAAGGTGGACAATAAGCTTTGTGATCAAGTTGTTTCTATTTTGATGGACCCTGGATTTAATTATAGTTATGTTAATCTTAACCTAGTGGATAAGTGTGGTTTGAATAAATAAGTGCATGAATATTCTTGGTTAGTGCATTCAGTTATAGGTACAAAGAAGTGAGTTCATCATTGGGTAAGAGCTTGTGCATTTGAGTTGAATGGTATGTATCTCCATAGTACCAAGGTGGAATGTTATGACAAACCTATTGAGTGTTTGTATGATAATGGAGAACAAATAATCTTGCAAGGCAAGAAGAAAGAAACAAAAATTAGGATGGTGACAGCTACACATGAAAAGCACAGTTGCAGAAAAGGGTGTATGTTATTTGCAGTGCATATCTCTAGTGACAAAGGTAAGGAAGTTGAGGATGTGGATGTATTGAGAAGGTACCCAGTTTTGCAATAGTTTCAGGATGTGTTTCCATAAGAGATTTCAGAATTACTGCCTCACAAGGAAGTAGACTTTTCTATTAAGGTTGTACCAGGGGAAGCACCAGCATCAAAAGCACCATACAGGATGAGCACTCTAGAGTTGGTAGATCTAAAGTTGTAGTTGAAGGAAATGCTTGATAAGGGATACATTAGGTCAAGCGTATCACCATGGGGTGCACTGATATTGTTTTTGAAGAAGAAAGATGGTACTGTTAGGTTGTGCATTGATTATAGACATTTGAACAAGGTGGCCATTAAGAACAGATATATGTTGCTGAGGATTGATGATTTGTTCAATCAATTGAAGGGAGCAGCAATATTCTCGAACATTGATATGAGATCCATATATCATCAGGTACACATTAAAGAAGGTGACAATCACAAGAAAACTTTTCAGACCAAGTATGGACATTATGAGTTTGTTGTACTTCCATTTGGTTTGACTAATTCTCCAGGTACTTTTATGTGTTTGATGAATAGTGTGTTTCATCCTTATCTGGACAAGTTTGTTATTGTATTCATTGATGATATATTGCTATATTCTAAGAATCAAGAAGAACATGCCAAACACTTAGCAGTAGTATTGAGATTTCTAAGTGAGCAGCAATTGTATTTTAAGCTTAGAAAATGTAGTTTCTTTTAGACAAAGTTACATTAGTTGGGACATGTGGTTTCCAAGAAAGGCATAGTAGTAGATCCAGAGAAGATAAGGGCTACCATGGAGTGGGAAGCTCCTAGTAATGTGAATGAGGTAAGGTCGTTTATAGTGTTAACAACTTATTACAGGAGGTTCATAAGGAACTTCTCACAGATTGCATATCCCATCACATCATTCCAAAGGAAAGGTAATAAGTTTGAATGGAAAGAGGAATGTGCAGAAATTTTTGAGCAGTTGAAACAATTATTGACACATGCTCCAGTGTTAAAGATTGCAGATCCAAACAGAGAATCTGTGGTATGCACAAATTCTTAAAAAAGATGACTTGGTGGAATTTTTATGTGGGAGGGAGAAGTAGTACGCTATGAATCATGAAAATTGAATGAGCATGAGTAGAATTATCTGAGACATGATCTTGAGTTGGCAGCATCATCCATGCATTGAAGATACAGAGGGACTACCTTCTTGGCAGGAGGTTTGTACTGATGAGTGATCATAGTGGATTGAGGTATATAAATGACAAACTGAATCTGAATTCCAAGCAAGCTAGATGGTTGGCCACGATCAGTGAGTTTGACTTTGAGATCACATACATTAAAGGTAAGGAAAACAGGGTTGCATATGATCTTAGCAAGCGGATACAGGTAAACCATATAGAAGTTATGAGTTCTTATGGGACAGATCTACATGGTCAGATCTTACAGGCAGGTCAGTAGTATAACAGGTACATGGAGCTCAAGAACAAATTATAGTAGAGTACATGTACAAGTACATATATAGGTACATGTATAGGCACAGGTATAGGTGTAGGTACAGGTGCAGGTACAAGTGCACAGGATGTGGACTATCATCTCACAATAGATGGCTTGATTAGATTTAGGGACATTATATATGTGCCAGATGATAGCAAGCTCAAGAAGCTTATCTTGAGAGAGTTTCATGTGAAACCATATCCAGGTCACCCGATATATTAGAATACATTAGCAATGGTGAAGACATTCCACTAATGGTCGAACTTGAAGAAAGAAGTGGTAGCATTTGTGGTGAGATGCTTGTATTTTGAATAGGGAAAGGTAGAGTGTAAGCATCCAAGTTGGTTACTACACTCGATATCGATTCCAGAGTGGAAATGGGAGGGAATTTCCATGGAGTTCATCACAAGTTTGTCAAGAACATATAGACAACATGATTCCATCATGGTTGTGGTGGATAGGTTGACTAAGGTAGCACATTTCATTCCATTGAAATCTACTTTTTTAGCTAGTGATGTATCACAGGCTTTCATCAGAGATGTAGTGAGGTTGCATGGTGTCCCGAAGAAGATTGTGTCTGATAGGGGTGTTAAGTTTACTTTAAGGTCTAGGAAAGAGTTATTTGTAGGTTTGGGTACAGAGTTGGCCTTCAACATAGATTATCATCCACAGACAAATGGACAAATAGATTGGGCCAAGAATATATTGAAGGATATGTTGAGGATGTATGTGATGCATTAGGAGCGAAAGTGGAAATAGTATCTTCCACTGGTGGAGTTGCTTACAACGAAGGGTATCAAGAGTCTTTGAGGATGAGTCAGTTCAAGGAACTCTATGGTTGGAGTTGTAATACTCCTATTAGTTGGAGTGATCCTATTAATAGGGTATTGATAGGACTATATATGTTGGAAGAAATGGAACAGGAAATGTAGGTAATCAAGAAGAATATAAAGGCAGCACAAGATATATAGAAAATTTATGTAGATCAGAATAGATTGTTTAAGAAGTTTCAGGTTGGGTATCAGGTGTAATTTTGCATCAATCCCAAGAAGATATCCTTTTAGATTGGGTAATGTACGAAGTTGGCACCTCAGTTTTGTGGACCTTTCAAGATTTTTGAAAGGATTGGACCAGTAGCCTATCGATTTACACTGCATCTGACATTGAAATTCCATGATGTTTTCCATGTGTCATTGCTTAAGAAGTATGTTAAAGATGTTGATCATGTGATTGAATGGTCTGTATTGCAGATGGAGCCAAAAGGAGAATTCCAGTTAGAACCTCAGTGCATTTTCAAAGAAAGATGTTCATGCTCCAGAACCGAGCAATCGAGTAGGTTAAAGTGCAATGGAAGCACTTTAGGCCCGATGAAGCTACATGGGAAATGGCCGATTAGATGTGGGATATGTATCCTTATCTACTCATTGGTTGAGCGAATGTTTTGTTATATGTTTTGGTATATGTGTTGGTGTGGTGTTTTGGTATATGTACATATGTATATGGATGTAAATACTGCCACAAGTTGTGTTATAAAGCTCCAATAAGTGGTATGGGTGTCATTTCATTATGGTTGTCATGTTGCATTTTGTTATGTTGTCATGTTGTTTTTCTTCTCAGTAGGTTGATCATTGTAAATACTACAATGAAATAAGTTATAAAGCTTCATGGGCAGTATGTTTTGATTTTAGCAGTCTTGTTGGTTTTAGGTGTCATTGAACATCGAGGTTGGTGTTCCCCCAAGGGGGAGGGTTCTGTAACAACCCTAGTCAAAAATCCATGTAATAAAAGTTAATAAAGGAAAAATAATTACCATGGTCACAAGACATGTATTCCAAGTTGAACGTTGGGAAAAACATCCTAGTCTGTGTGTTTGTTTGGTTTATTAATGGTTATGGAAATTGGAAAAGGTAATGGTTAAGGCTTTGGAAAGGAAAACTGACATTTATTGGCATTTATTTCTGAATATAATGAACATTAGGAGAAAAGGAAGGTGAATGGTCACAGGTCATGTGAAGGGGAAAATGAAGGAAAATAGTGGAAAATGAAAAAATTAGAGACCTCATTAATAAAAAGGCTTATGAGGATCAGTTCACAGAATTTTTTCAGTTCAGTTTTGGAGATCACATTCTATTCTCTCTCTCTCTCTCTCATACTCTTGGATAATTAGAGTTTTCTTGGATCACTCTTGGAGGAGTGTGGCATACTTGGGATCTGTAGCAAGAAGGAAAAGGAAGAGCAAGAAAGCATAATAGGACATCAGTATCAACAACTACAGTGGATTTTTCTTGTAGGTATCGATTTGTATGTATGATTTCTTTTCTAGTTTTGGCATGCATGGCATCTACATGTGGTTATTTGGTTATGATTTTTCATTGGCATGGAGGATTTCCTAGATTGACAACGGTTTTATCTAGCCTTTCCATTTCCTGGATAGCCATGGTGTTGTGGGAGTCTTTCCCTTTTGTTTTCTGGTTGGTTCTCATGTTCCTTTGGCTGTGGGTTGAATTATTAATTCCTGGAGCCTTGGTTGGACAAACCCTCTAGAGCCCTGTAACAACTTGGGTTGAGTTATTATTCCTAGAGTCCTTGTTGGAAACGTGCTCTGGAGCCCTTGGTGGGTTGAGTTACTAGTCCTCGATCCTTGGTTAGACAAATGATCTGGATCCCGACATCAGCTATGGATTGAGTTACTAGTCCTAGAGCCTTGGTTAGATAAATGCTCTAGAGCCCGACAAATGTTCTGGATTGAGTTACTAGTCTTGTAGCCTTCACTGGAACAAACACTCTAGAGCCCTAGACAACTTGGGTAGAGACCAGTTTGGTGATGGTTACTGAAGTTCGAGCGTGAGGTGGAATAATTGATTGAGGGTTAAGGTGGTTTGGCCTTGAGAATCCTTGGTTTGATATTGATGGTTTTGTTCTATGAGATCCCACGTTCATGCTTGGAATATGGCATGGGGGTGATTGACTAAAGAGAGATTTTGTTCAGCCAATCTATGATCGGGTGGAACGTGGAAGTCCCAAAATTGGTTGGCCTTTGCATCAATCAATAAGATATATCTTTCTCCCTTGTATTTTATGGGTAAATATACTTGTTTATATATGGCTTATATGGTCGTTATATCCTTGATATTCATGTTGGTTATATGTTGGTTATGAATGAGTTTTATGATAGTGAAAATGTATGGCTCTTATCATGTTTTGGTCAATCACTTATTGTACAATGAATATATGGATTAATATATGCTAAGTATGATACCCTTATGCTCATATTTGTTATTTAAACATGTAGAATGCATATTTGTGGCATATTTAACAAAATGCCTTTCATGGCTAGTAGGGGTCCATTCAAGTCCTTGTTCAAGTATTTAAATTTGTATCATTGTTTCGATGTTACTTTTCATTTTTGTAAGTTTCAAGGAGTTTTGGGTAGTGGCCTGAATCTTGACCCTAAAAAAGTGGCACGAAATCAGGAGTCACTGGCACAATACTACCTGGAAATGTTCCTAGTCGCACACATGCCTTGTTGTGGGAGTGACTAGAGGGTCCCAGTCACATGAATTCCCATGAAAAGGGAGCAACTAAATATTTAATGCAACAAAATGTCATTTTGTCTTATTGGTTGGTCACCTAGATGGATTGGAAGGCTCTAAGGGGTTCAGGTTGGTTGCATTCTATCAGTTCCACTTCCTTAACTGACACATAAGGAGTTGAATCATATCATAGTAACTCTTTGTCACATGCTTATCCCAGTTGGCCAGTTACTTGGGCAGATGTGGTAGGAGGTTATTAAACCATGCCTTTATATGTAAATTTGTGGTGGTTCAGTCGTCAGAAAGAGACATAGTGAAATGTATTCAAACTCAATGGCAACCTAAGGGATAGATAAATCTGAAACTAGGAGCCAAGTCTTTCTTCATTGTGATTTTCCATAGCTTAAAAGACCGCAACAGGGTGCTTGAGAATCATCCTTACTTTTTTGGTGTTGTAGGCTTATATATTCACTTATGGGAGGAACGATACAATCCAAAGCAATATAATATTTTGGTCGCTCCAATCTAGTTCTGATTGTTCTCGTTACCAAAAGAATTATGTTAATTGGCTATTCTTGAAAGCATTGGCAATGTTATTGGATACTTTTTCAAGATTTTTGAGGGTAAAAAGAGGGGATGATATGTCTCATATGCTTGAATTTGTGTATATATAAATATATCCAATCTCTTCCAACATTGATTGAACTCTTCTATCATGATGTGGTTTTGTAGCAACCTACAGATCATGCGCATGTGTCATTCCATTTTTGGTGATGTCATGAGTATGGACATCTCTTCAGGGATTTCTCACTCACTAAAGTGGAATAACATTCGATAAATCATCAAGTTGACCCTGATGGATTTCAAATACTTGTCACAAAATGACATAACCCTTGGAATACACAAAATTATCCACAGATTAACCCTTATGTAGGAGAAAATTGTTATGCAGTACTTAAATGATCCTCGAAGGATATAGCACTTCCCAAATATATCATGAATTTGGATCCCATGGAGAATGAAAATCAACAAAAGAATCAAGCCAAGTGAAAAGTCGCATGGGATCCAACAACTGAACCAGAGATAGAAGAAGTACCAGAGTAGGAACCAGAGGTGATGGATGTCGAGCACAAGGTTTCTGTCATCAGCTAAGATGAACAGGTTTTGGTAGTCCTTCCGAATTAATGGTGAATCAAGGGTGCCCAGGAAGTCCCTAAAGTGAAACTAAAACAATTTCAACAAATTTCCTATAGAGTGAAGAAGAATAGAGGGAAGGAAGTTGTTGTAGCAACTTTGTTTTCTTAGGCTGTGGGAATTCACACTCAAGAAAACTAGAGAAAGGGGTAAGAGCCTAAATATATCAAGAAAAAATAGATGAAGAGAGCCTAAGAAGGAATTCGACTAGTTGGGGAGAATATGGTTAACGTTGGACAAGCTGTGACCCTCACAGCAGTGTTTTCCTCCATCAAACAAATTTTACAATGAAAATTATTTCTTGGAATATCCATGACATTAATAGCTAAGGTAAAAAATTATATGTTTCAAGATAGAATAGCTAAGGAGAAGCCCTTAATTGTCTTGATTCAGGGAACCAAAGTTTCATGTGAGAAACTTAAAATTATTGCTATTCACGGTTGGAGGGGATGCGAAGGTATGGTTGTGTACACCAAAGGTAGGGCGGGAGGGTTGGCTATCTTTTGGAAACCTCTAGAAATAATTTTCTTAGATTGGATGGATTTACCTCAAATTATCTCGTGGCGGTTTTAGTGTATTGGTTCAGAGGAACAGAGGTGCATATCAGTGGTTTAAGAATCCCATATCTCGACAAAGGTGATGGTATTCTTGGAAGAAATTCAGACGTTTTGGTCTGTTCATTTGGACAAGTTATGGATAGTTGGCAATGATTTCAGCATAATTAAATCTTTAGAAGAGAAGACATGGGGGATAAGGCAGATCGAAGCAGAGGCTCAACAATTTAGGGATTTTATGCAAGATATTTAGTTGGTAGATATCAACACGAATAATGGGATGTTCACTCAGAACAACAGGTGGGGAGGATAGCACCAAGTGGCTAGTAGGTTAGATTTCTTTCTAGTTTCAGAAACTATCATGAGCAAGGATCTCTTTATCAAGGTAGTTATTTTACCCATGCTAGGCTCAGACCATTGGCCAATATGACTTGATCTGGACTTAAAGACGACCCATCATATTTCCCCTTTAGGTTCAAGAGCTTCTAGTTATAACATATGAGTTTTAAGGAGAAATATTGTGGTTTGTAGGAGGATATTCAGACTCAAGGGATAAATAGGAAATACATGATTTAGGTTAAGCTAAATGAACTTAAAATAAGGATTAAGGATCGGAATCAACGGGGATTTCAGAATATATTCAAAGATAAGTAAGCTTTTGAAAACAAGATGCATTAGAACCAACAACATATCATTCTCAATGGTCAGTCTGAAGAATTGATCCAAGATTATGGGACTACACTTAATTAGCATGAGCAATGTTAAAGCAGGAGGATATTGTTGTGTGTGGAGCATGATTGTTCAGAGGTCTTTGTTTCAGCCAGATGTATACCCCAGGAAGTTTGTACACCCCTCCACACGGGGGGGTGCGGGGGGGACTTGTCCCCCCTGCGGGGGTCCGGGGGGGCCGATCCCCCCTCGGCTGGGGGGTCCGGGGGCCAGCGGTCCCCCGGCAGGGGCTCGGGGGTAGTGCCCCCGAAGCTAAAAACAAATGTAAAATTGCCTTGTAAAAGTATAGTAATTTCTAGTCAATCTGGGCCGTTCATTAGGAAGATGATTTGACGGCAGAACTTATGTTTAGTTTAGGGTTTTTTGCCCTAGAAGGCAACCCCCCTCTTTGTATGAGGGCATTGTATTTGGGGCTGAGATATAGATGTGTATTCTGCGTGCGAGAAACTGAGAGGTGCGACTGTGAGAGAAAACAGAGGATATTACAACGGATTTGTTGTAGGTTGTGTCTCTTCATTTTGCTGGATAATAGAAAGGAAGGACTGGCTGTTCGGGGTGGACGTAGCCCAAACTAGGTGAACCACGTATAT
The DNA here is from genome assembly GCA_031772625.1 of Pinus tabuliformis. Classification (NCBI taxonomy): domain Eukaryota; kingdom Viridiplantae; phylum Streptophyta; class Pinopsida; order Pinales; family Pinaceae; genus Pinus; species Pinus tabuliformis. The sequence continues at coordinate 1,278,710,445 of CM062805.1, forward strand.
CTATGTCTCTTTTGTTTTATGCGTTTTCTGTGTTTATATTTCTGCAATATTTTATGTGTTCCATTGCTCCGTAATATATAATTTCTAACAACTGGTATCAGAGCCGAAGGTCTATTTGGCTGATAAACTCGCAGGAAAGAAGGGTTCCTGGTTCGAGTGGGAGCAATGGCGGAAGATGGTAAGTTTAGGGTCGAGAAATTTAATGGCCAAAACTTTTTGCTGTGGAAGATGCAGATGGAAGATTATCTGTATAAAAAAGATCTATACCTACCATTGGGCGGAAAAACAAAGATGCCGATGGGTATGAAAGACGAGGAATGGAACCTTCTCGATAGAAAGGCACTCGGAACAATACGGTTATGCCTTGTTGCGTCAGTCACCTTCAACATTTCGAAGGAAACTACGACAGAGGTTTTGATGCAGATGTTGTCGAAACTATATGAAAAACCCTCGGCCTCAAACAAGGTATTTCTTATGAAACAGTTATTTAATATGAATATGTCGGAAGGTGGATTTGTTGCAAACCATTTAAATGATTTTAATACAGTTACAAGTCAGTTAAGTTCTATAGGGGTAAACTTTGATGATGAAGTTAGAGATCTGTTATTCTTGTGCTCATTACCAGAAAGTTAGAATGGTTTGGTAATGGCCATTAGTAACTCGGTTTCTGGATCTAGTACTTTAAAGTTTGATGATGTTTTCGGTGATATCCTTAGCGAGGAAATGCGACGGAAAAGCTCCGGTGAGACATCGGGAAATGCTTTGAGTGCAGAGTCTAGAGAAAGAAAAATGGAAAGAGGAAAGAGCTCAGGATATTGCATTAAATCAAGGAAAGGTAGATCCAAGTCCAGATCGGGGATAGTGTGCTGGAAATGTGGAAAGAAAGGACACCTAAAGAAAGACTGTAGATCTCAGAAGGGAAAAGAAGGAGATGGACAACAAGAAAACAATCATGAAGAAAATGTGACAGGTGACGTGTTACAAAATGCTTTGATTCTTTATTTTGAAAATATTACTAATTCCTGGGTGGTAGATTCAGGGGCCTCATTCCATGCCACACCCGATAAGAAATACTTTCATGACTATGTTCAAGGAGATTTTGGACAAGTTCGTTTGGGTGATGATAAACCCTGTAAAATTGTTGGAATGGGTAAGGTCCTTGAAAAACAACAGAATGGAAACCAATGGCTACTAAAGGAGGTAGGGCATGTTCCCGATCTAAAGAAAAATCTGATTTCAACAGGGCAGCTAGGCGGTGAAGGTTGTGTGACAAATTTCACAGATAAAGCTTGGAAGGTAACCAAAGGAGCCATGGTAATAGCAAAAGGCGAAAAGGTTGGTACATTGTATTTATGCAATGGTATTTCTAACTCTGTTAATGCTTTAACTTCCAAAGGAGCAGATGCAGCATTATGGCATCATAGACTTGGACACATGAGTGAAAAGGGGATGAAGATTCTTCACTCAAGGAATTTGTTTTCGGGTTTGAAGAATGTTGATTTGGATTTCTGTGAGAATTGCATTTATGGAAAACAGAAGAGAGTCAGATTTCTCAGAGTTGGGAAAGAAAAGAAGAGCGAAAAATTAGAGCTTGTGCATACAGATGTATGGGGACCTGCTTAGGTATCATCTCTCAGTGGCTCTCGTTATTATGTTACTTTTATTGATGATGCAACTAGAAAAACTTGGATTTATTGTATTAAGAATAAATTTGATGTATTTGATACTTTCAAGAAATGGAAAGATTTGGTTGAGATTGAGACAGGAAAGAAATTGAAGTGTCTTATATTAGACAATGGAGGTGAATATTGCAGCAAATATTTTGATAGGTACTGTTTAGAACATGGAATTCGTAGAGAGAATACAGTTCCAAGAACAACACAAGAAAATGGTGTGTCAGAAAGGATGAACAGAACAATCATGGAGCATGCAAGGTGCATGAGATTGCATGCAGGATTGCCTTTACAGTTTTGGGCAGATGCTGTTAATACTGTTGTTTATCTAATAAACAGAGGGCATTCAAGTTCCTTGGATGGTGGTGTTCCGGAGGAAGCATGGACAAGTAAAAAGGTAGACTACTCTTTTTTAAAGCCTTTTGGTTGTGAGGCCTTTGTCCATATTGATAAAGAAAATAGAACAAAGCTTGAGGCAAAGTCAAAGAAATGTACCTTTATTGGATATGGTGTTAATGATTTTGGTTATCGCTTATATGATTACGAAAATCACAAAATCATTAGGAGCAGAGATGTAATATTCAATGAAAAGGTCTGTATAAGAATCAGTTGTAAGAAAAGAAACAGGAAAAGGAAAACAAGGAATACGCAGTTCTTGATGAAATAATTGAAAAGGTAAAGGTGCCTGAAAATAATAATAATCAACAACAACAACCACCACAACAGCACCCCAAACACCTGAAAGTGGTGTTAGAAGATCTACCAGGATAAGTAGACCCCCTAAACGATACTCTCCTTCATTACATTATTTATTGTTAATTGATTCTGGTGAACCCGAATGTTATGAAGAAGTAATGCAGGCTGAAAGCAGGAAGAAGTGGGAGGTAGACATGGAAGAAGAGATGGACTCCTTAATGCATAATCAGACTTGGGACTTAGTCAGGTTGCCTGCAGGAAAAACTACATTGAAGAATAAATGGGTTTACCGGCTAAAGGAAGAAGATGGAGGAAAACAGAGGTACAAAGATAGACTTGTGGTGAAGGGGTTTGCACAGAATAAAGGTATTTATTTTGATTAAATATTTTCTCCTGTTGTTAAAATGACTTCAATCAGAACTATTTTAAGTCTTGTAGCAGCTGAAGATTTGCATCTTGAGTAGTTAGATGTAAAGACAACTTTTCTCCATGGGGATTTGGAGGAAGAGATATATATGCAGCAGCCACAAGGATATGAGGTGAAAGGGAAGGAGAAACTAGTGTGCAGGTTGAAGAAGAGCTTGTATGGCTTAAAACAGGCTCCAAGGCAGTGGTATCTAAAATTTGACAAGTTTATGTCTGAACAAGGTTATACTAGATGTCACTCTGATCATTGTGTTTATTTGAAAAAGAAAAATGATGGCGGCTATATTATATTGTTATTGTATGTAGATGACATGCTTGTTGCAGGATCTAACATGCAGGAAATAAATGTGCTCAAAAGAAAGTTGGAAAATTCATTTGCAATGAAGGATTTGGGAGTTGCACAACAAATCCTTGGTATGAGAATAACTAGAGACAGGAAAAATCGTAAATTAACATTGTCTCAGAATTAGTACATACAAAAGGTGTTGAAAACATTTAACATGCACAATGCAAAACCAGTTAGTACACCTTTTGCTATCCATTTCAAACTTAGCAAGGAAATGTGCCCAAAGACCCAAGAAGACATGGATTATATGTCTAAAGTTCCATATGCATCAGCAGTTGGAAGCTTAATGTGTGCAATGGTCTGCACAAGGCCTGATATTGCACATGCAGTGGGAGTTTTAAGCAGGTACATGAACAATCCAGGAAAGGAACATTGGATGGCAGTGAAATGGATTCTCAAATATTTGAAAGGTACCACAAATCAAGCATTATGCCTTGGTGGTGCAAACATTTCTCTACAGGGATACATTGATGCAGATATGGCAGGTGACAGAGATAATAGGAGGAGCACTACAGGATATGTATTTACTGTTGGAGGAACAGCTGTCAGTTGGGTTTCAAAAATCCAAAGTGTTGTTGCACTTTCAACAACAGAAGCAGAGTATGTTGCTGCTACAGAGGCTAGTAAAGAAATGATTTGGCTACAAAGGTTTATGGGTGAATTGGGTAAGGAGCATGATAAGGGCATGTTACACAGTGATAGCCAAAGTGCCATTCATCTTGCAAAGAACTCAGCATTTCATTCCAGGACTAAACACATACAGCTCAAGTACCATTTCATACGATCAGTGTTGGAAGATGGAGAGTTGAAGCTGGAAAAGATACACACTAGCCAGAATCCTGCAGATATGCTAACAAAAGTTGTAACCAAGGAGAAACTGAGAATATGCTCAGTTTCAATTGGTATTCAAGGATGATGATGAAGATGAGAAACAGCCAGGTCCAAAGAGGAGTCATTGTCCAACAAATGAAGTAGCGGTGGAGTTTCTACAATCATTCTCCAAGTGGGAGATTGTTGTGTGTGGAGCATGATTGTTCAGAGGTCTTTGTTTCAGCCGGATGTATACCCCAGGAAGTTTGTACACCCCTCCACGCGGGGGGGTGCGGGGGGACTTGTCCCCCCCGCGGGGGTCCGAGGGCCAGCGGTCCCCTGGGAGGGGCTCGGGGGCAGTGCCCCCGAAGCTAAAAACAAATGTAAAATTGCCTTGTAAAAGTATTGTAATTTCTAGTCAATCTAGGTCGTTCATTAGGCAGATGATCTGATGGCAGAACTTATGTTTAGTTTAGGGTTTTTTGCCCTAGAAGGAAACCCCTCTCTTTATATGAGGGCATTGTATTTGAGGTTTAGATATAGATGTGTATTTTGCGTGCGAGAAACTAAGAGGTGAGACTGTGAGAGAAAACATAGGATATTACAACGGATTTGCTGTAGGTTGTGTCTCTTCATTTTGTTGGATAATAGAAAGGAAGGACTGGCTGTTCGGGGTGGACGTAGACCAAACTAGGTGAACCACATATATTTGTGTCTCTCTTGTTTTACGCGTTTTCTGGGTTTATATTTCTGCAATATTTTATGTGTTCCATTGCTCCGTAATATATAATTTCTAACAGATATTTTATTGAAGTAGATGTCATGGATTTAGTGGCTTCGGGAGGGTGAACGTAACACCAAATTCTTACACAGGGCCATGATCAAACATTAGTATAATAACAATATTTTCTCACTCTCCTCTAGAGATGGATAGTGTCTGGTATAGCACTCTGACATAGACGAGGACTTAGCCTCTTACTACAAATCCCTTTTCTATGATCCTTCACCTGATCGGGAAGTTGTAATTTGACACATTAGCCCATATTCCTCATGTGCTTCTCCTGGAATAGAATGAAGCATTGATACGTGAGTTTACCTATGAGGACATGGAAGAGATGGTGATGGAAATACCTTCGAATGAGTGTCGAAGTCCTTATGGATTTACCACTAATTTTTTCCAGGCTTGTTTGTCTTTTCTTGGCCATGAATTTCATACCCTGGTGGAGGAGTCTCTTCACACCAAGTACGTATGGTCATGAAAATCTGGTATATCTGATGATCCAAGTGGTTTCTGCTCCATTTCCCTTTGTAATGTAATATATAAAATCATCTCCTCTATGATTGTCAATTGTCTTGAACTACTCCTTAAGGATATAATTTCTCTCAAGCAAACTTACTATGTAGAAGTAGGAAAATTTTGTATGGTGTGTAGCCACCCATGAGGTAATCCATTCCTTGAAAAAAGAACCAAAAATTTGGAATGTTGATCAAGCTCATTCTCTCCAAGGCCTATAACCAACTTAACATGAAATACCTTTTGTCTTCACTTAAGGACTTTGGCCTCTCTCCTTCCTAGATTACTTGGATAAAGGCCTTTATTTTTACCTCCTTATACTCTATTTTTGTTAATTTAGATACCCTTTGATCTCCTTTAATCCCTCCAGGGGTCTTTGATAGAGGGATCCATTTCCCCTTCCCTGTTCATTATTGTTGTTGAGGACCCTGGGAGATATCTTAAGTAATTTGGTCATCACTTGAATCTGTAGGGCCTAAGTTTGTATGGAAATGACATTCCCGTCACACACCAACAATTTTTTGATGGTATTTTGTTATTTTCCTTACCTACGGCAAAGGAGGTGCTAGCCTAAGTAATCTGGGGACAAGTCAAATATTTTCTCCTTCAATGAAAATGAGGCAATTTAGCATCATCTAGATTGGCTTCTAGAGTTCAAGATAGGCTCATTACCTTTATCTTATTTGGTATCTCCCTTAGTGGCCAATTCTCTTTGTTCATCTTGCTAGTAGAATATTCTTTAGAGGATGAGTTCCAAGTTGCACAATTGGGCCTTCTGTACTCTCAACCTAGTTGGTTGTGTTGTTTTGATGGCTCTTATGATGTATCACCTATCAATGTTTGTGATCCCAAAATGATTTGAAAATTTATTTTCCATTTTCAGAGACATTATTTGGAAGGGAGAAAAGAAGGAAAAGAAATGGTCATCAGTGGCATGGGGTAAGTTATGCCTGCCAAATCTAGAAGGTAGTCTAGGTCTTAGGGATCCAGAGATTCTCAACAATATGTTGGGTGCTAAGATGTGGTGATGATGGTTAAAGGGGGGAACAAAGTTATGGAAGAAAATATGGGTTATAAATATATAAAGTCCTTATCACAAATCAAGTAAATACATAGAAATTATCTCCCCCTAGGGTCTTCAATATGGAACCTTGCCCGAAACAATCATTAGGGGAATTTTGAGGTCTAAAATGGGTCTCCTAAGGAAATTATAAAATAATATTGAAAATAATAAACTAATATTAGATTATGTCATCAAATTTTAGAGGGAAGAAAGAAAAAACTATTTTTTCAATTAATATTTTCAACTTATCTCCCAATAGGTGTACTCAAATTTCAAGGGACAACACTCATTGGATAAAGAATTTGATTCCTCATCCAAGGAGTTCCCATGTTGCATACTTTTGATGGACCTTGATACATGAAAAATGATAAATACATGAAAACATGTGATTTCATTAAATTTTGCATCCAACTATTACTCCTACTTGAAATTTGAGTAAAAATTTAGGGAGATAAGTCGAAAATATGAGTTGAAAAAGTAGTTTTCTTATTTTATTATTTTTTAATATTTTAACTTTTTTACTCCGAAAATGGTGAATCATCCCCCATGGTTGACGTCATCATCTTGAATCCTATTGGTTCTTACAAATTTTAATTTAGTTGTACATTTTTCTTAGGAGGCCCATTTTAGACCTCAAAATTCTCCTAATGCACCTCTAATTCAATTTCATACCTTTTAGGAAGTAAAGGATGGGAAAAGTTCTTCATTTTGGTGGGACACCTTGTAGAAAATTCCATAGTTAAGCAACTACGAGAACCTTAGAGACTTGAAAAGGCTACTCCAAGGAACAACAGTGTCTGATGGTGCCATATTTCTATAAATAACACCAACCATCCACTCTGTGGCGCATTTGGAAGAGGAAGGAGTATTGGGATCCCCACACATCCTTGATTTATTGGGTTACCTTGTCATCAGATCTTCAAGATCAGAAAATATCTTTCTCTCTAGACCCTGACAAACTTCACAAGGGGTACCACCCATGTGGAATGTTTACCATACAATAAGGACATACTATTTTTGCAATGTTATCTTATCTTTTATGCAACGACAAATGGAGGAAAATATGGACCAATCACCTAATGCCAAAAGTTCCTTGTTTCCTTTGGCTTATGAGTCAATGACATTTTCTAACATGGGACCAACTAAGGAGGAGAGGGTATGAGGGTATGTCTCTTTTCTAGTTGTGTTGGGATAATGCAAGGAGATAATGGATCATATAATGAACTATTGTCAGTTTGTGGAAAGTTACAGACTACCTTTGTCTCCTTAGACCGCATAAGAGATAATATAAGGGCAACTCTAGAGCAATAGAGAAAGGGGATGGGTTCAAATTCAGTGATCAATCATGCATGGAACATAGACCCGGGCTTCCTATTATGGGTCTTATGGAAAGAAAGAAATAGTAGAATTTTCTCATAGGTGTGTTATGAAAGAGAAGTGTTATGGCTTCAAATCAAACAATATATAAAGGAAAGTATCCTCTATGAATCATGGTTACCTGATGATTTAAAAATAGATCCATTGGAGAAAAAAAATCTATCTTTGTTAGAGTTATCCCAAATGATGATATCTTCTTTTTCTTTTACCCCCCCCCCACCCTCCCGAAAGGCATGGCCCCTAAAGGTTTTGTGAAATTAAATTTTTATGGGGCCTCTAAAGGAAACCCTGGCCTAGCTGGGTACTATGGCATTTTATATGATGGTAATGAGAAAGTACTAAGGGTATATGTTTCCCAGTCTGTTCATTCTAGTAGCAATATGGAAAAACACTAGGGTTGGATAGAGGTTTGTTGGTGGTGATTAAGATGGCTGTTCCTAAACTTTAGATTGATGGGGACTCTCAACTAGTGATTCCCTCTATTAAGAAGCTAATAAATAGAGCACCAACGGAAAAGATCTCCAAGAGATGGAGGATGGAATCTATCATTTTGCGTATTAGTTCCTTATTCTGCTCCATCCCCTATATCTTTTCCTCTTATTCTCGGCAATTTCATAACTAGGCAATTAATCTCATAGCCAATGTTAGATGTCAAAATCTTAACTCTACTTATAATGTTTCCTAACTTGAAGCTAAGCAATTTTATCGATATGGTTCTTTCTACACCATTGTGGAGGCAGACAAGACTCGATGATCAGGGTGATCTATCTGACAAGATAAGGTATAGGGAGTGGCGCTCACCACCCGATCAACTCCTAAGGGTATTAATGGAAGGGGGTGGCATGGCCTGCACCCCTCAAGACAATTGCATTTATGAGGTACATTTTCACATGCCTATCATCTAGTGCAATAACACCCCCTTGTTCGTGATGGTTAAGGAAATAGGTTTCCATTTCAGTATTTGAGATTTCATCGAGGCAAGGGAGGTGTGGGGAGGCATCCATATCTTAACAATAATATTGGTCTGTTTCTAGTGGATGGCATGGAAATATTCTATTTTGGATATCTTTGACTTATTATTTGTGGGGAGCATAAAACCTTTCCTCCATTCTTCCCTGTAAATTCCCTATGTATTTTTAGCTTGGTGCTTAACTAGATGTCTTTTTTCTACTGGGGAAGATACTAAGAAGTTTGGGGCTTGATAGTTTTTATTTTGATTCTTTGAGCTCTTATAGAGTAATAATTGGGACTCAATGGAAGAGGGGATTGACTACTAGTCTCTATCTAGTGGACATATTTTGTCCTTTTTATCCTCCTTTCAGGCTTTTACTTCTCCTCAATTCCATTTCTTTCTTTTTCCTATGTTGAGTTTTATTCTGTTGCTACCATATTTTGAAGTGGTTAGTGTGCCAAGTAAGAGCCTTGTTGTCTCTCTTGGGGTTTCATGTTTTTTGGGTCTATAGTGTTGGAACTTGGTTAGGCTCTGAGTTATCTCTATATCATGGATGGACTCACCTTTTGAGTCAAATTGTATCTTCTTAGAAAATATGTTCATGGTTTCTAGATTGTGTGGTGAGTTGGATAATGTTGGGGTGAGTTGCGGGTAACAAATTTGGTGCCTTCTGAGTTGTTTGCATTTATTTTCCTATGGAGGAGAGGGTGTTTTGTTTCTATCATCTATGGGTATGTGGGTGTGTTTCCTTTTTATTCTGGTTCAACCTCCTTTGGTTCATTGGAAACATGGCCCATATTAAAACATGAGGACATTGAGGTGGGGGCTGGGGGGGTCGAGCTAGTCGTGTAGTCTACAAGTAGAGGTGCAAGCCAAAGAGGTTGTTTCTTTCTTCCATTCGGAAAACCCCTATCATGCTAAAATATATTTAGAAGTGGGAAACTCGCATTGCGAAGAAGAATTTTTCTCATTCAGATACTAAGGTGTTAGATGAGGTATCCCACTAGCTTCTTGACCCTGGTCACACCAAGGGAAGTCAAAACCTATATATGCATTCATTCACTCTCCATTAGTAGTGTAATATGTTGTTAGTTTATGTTCTCAAAGAAAAACATGAAGATCAAACTCTTATCATCTCCTTCTTTAACATAAGTCAGAGGAATCAATGGCATATGTAGGACAATTTGAATAAAATGGATGCTCACCTTGCTCATATGGGTAATCATATATAGTGTGAGGCCAAGCTCCAAGAGCCCCCTAGTTCAAAGGTGGATAACCTAGTCCCAATGACTTCTTTAGATTCTTGAACTATTTTCTATGCAATGGCCTTTTATGCATGACTTCTTAATCAATGTTTTTTCTATACAAATGTTGTTGGTTTGGTTTTTAGTAGCCTCATAGACTTATATTATGTTGTTATTCACTTATGGTTTCCAATATGGCAGAGTGAGACCAGGAAGATTATGACTGGAAACAACTATTTAAGGTGATTTTTGTAGGAAATATAATTCAACTTTTGTTTGCGTGTTGGAATAGGTGAATAAATAACATAAGTGAAAAAAATAATTTAACGGTAATAATAACAATAAATATAATTAACACTTAAAATAAAATGAATGAAGTTTAATATAATTTACATATAGGTTTGGATATATGAAAAAACTCTTTATGTATAGAACCACCACCCATAACTATCTGTTACACAAAAATATCGTCACCATGACTATTTGCAGTCAATATGGGTCTATCATCACTTGTACTGTCCTCCTAAGCAAGTCTCAGACCTCAGCTCTTCAAGTCAAGCTTTGAAAATGAGAGAAAGACATTGAAAATCAACAAAGCTCTGGTTCCGCACTTTCTCTCACTGTTGCCTGTGGTCCCGCACCCCCTGTTCACAATACCTGCGGACCTGCCCGCTCTGTCCCTAAAGGAGTAGGTGCAGACCCCTGTGAAAGTCAAAAAGGCACAAGTTTATTCTAAAAACTCACTTTGGGTTAATTCTAGATGATTCTAGAAGGAATTTTGACGTGGATTGTTCACTCTTAGGTGGTTCATGCATCCCAAAAGAGAAGGAGCTAATCCATTGATGAGAGGAGCTATCCCTTTGAAGGAGGACCTAGTAACTTCCCTCCATTTCACTATAAATTAAGGCATTGGGTTGGTTGCTAGGGAGGTTAGAAGATGAACATTTTTTAGGGTAAACGCTGGTGGAATTGAGACTTCCTAGTTAAGCTTGAGAGGAGAGATCACATACCTTTTTGGCTTCATTGGGAAGAGAGTGAAACTTGTCAAAGTAGAGGAGACTTCTTATTGGACCCTGGGAGGAGCTTGTACAGCATCAAGGCACAGGTTGTAAAGTTCTTCTTTGATTTGAATTAATACAATCAGATTCATTTTTCTCAACAAATTGTCTTATGTCATTTGTTTCATGAATTCCTTGATCATCATGTTAAGTATGCTTTATGATATTGGCTTGCTTGTCACTAGATATCATTAGATTCTAGGAAGGTCTATATTGTCCGCAAGATCGACTCATTCCGTGTGACAAAATGGCGACTCCACTCGGGACTTGATTTTTTCCTTGTTTTTACTTTGACTTGAGAAACTGTGTTTTTGTTTCTGTTTTTGGCTTGATGTGTGTGGAATTGGGTAGGTTTAGTAGATCTTGGATTATTTTTTGTTTTTCATAGCTTTGGGAGAGGACCGCACCCTCGACTTGCAACACAGTGTGGACCTATCCGCACTTTTGCTTTTCGCACAGTGCGGTACCACACCTGTGTGAACTGTGGGCCTGCGAACCCTGTCAAAATTTTGAAAAACTTAAGATTTTCTCTTTCAGTCAGCTTAGGATTTGTTTATGTGTTTTTAGCCTCTGCCCAAATCTGCACGTGAATTGTCAGGAACTTTTCTTAGGTTAATTCCATTGGCATTCCCGTTTTAAGCTTTTATCAATTGGGTGTTTTGAGTCTCTTTTTGAGAAATTCTTAATTTGATTTCCTTTGGTCATTACTTGGAGGTTTGTCTCTGTCTTTTCACAATTTTGCATCTTTTTGCTTTTGTGTATGAGTGTTAATCGCCTTTAAGTGTTTTTATTTTTTGATCTTTGGAACTCTCACCCGATTTTCTTGAATTGCACTTGATTGGTTCTTAGATTACAATAGAATCATCTTGTGTTTGAGAATTCTCTTGCATAGATCACATTTGCATAATTAGAATTCTCATTTTCAGAATATGAATGAAAAATGTGCATAGATTACATTTGCATACTTTTCAAGTGAATTGTGCATAGATTACAATTGCAAAGTTTACATTCTGAAAAATCAATCGTAGATTTAGATCAACTTTCTTTGATTTGAATTTACATATTTTTATGCTTGTTTTTTAACATACAAAAATAAAAAAAACTGTTTGGGAATTGATTTGCATTAGTTTTTCTTGATGAAATTAGTGCATTAGAGAATTTGTTATATTTTCTCTTAGTGATCAATTTCTTGCATTGTTGGAAGTGAAAGGAAACTCTCTCCTTACTTTAGTTAGGATTCATCGAATTGAAAAGATTACATTATCATATTTGATTGCATTTAGTTTTGGGTCGGGTCATAACACATTGGTTTCATATCTATTTACCCTTTTGAGTAATAACAACCTAAATAACACAATGCTTAATTAAAATTCATCTATTAATTTTTACATTTTTAGGGCTCTTTCCACCAATCTAGCTTAGGCTAGTGTCTTGGAATAGGTTTTAGTTAACTCTCCAAGACAGTAAAACAAACATGTAATCGATCTTGTGGTAGGGAGAAATTCCAATTGTTACATCTATGCTCTGGGAAAGCTCCTCTTAAAGGAGAAGCATGAGATCATATCTGAACCAGTGAGGTAATCAATGCTTCCTCATTGGGAACGAGAGAAGATATTCACGTATTAAAAATGGTAAACCTCGGATTGAACATTGTCGAGGAGCCTAGGGTCACTTGTTCGTAAACCTTGGGTTATGTCAAGGAGCCTTCAAGGGGATTGAGCTTGTTACTCTGCCCTTGCGTGCGTATCGGATCGTAGAGTGTTCCCCCAGGTATATTTGTTTCCATTGGTAACCTTAGTGGCCATAATTTATGCGATTCTTTCCTAAGGTGACGGTGGAGGGAAGATCCCACTGTACCTGGAGCAGACGTCGACTAGACTCACTTGGATTTTTTCGGGGGTTCTCTTCACTCGAGACAGTTTAGTGGAGAAACTTGTGCCAGTCTATTAATTAAGCAGGTTGTTGGGGTAACTATTCCAACCGCCATTTCTGTATTGGATTTTGCGACACTGGATTTCATCACCAACTAGTGTTTTCGGTACAGAAAGTTACTATTTGTGTGTGGTTTGACTCGTAGATTTGATAGTGTGTGTAAATTTGTTTGTTTTTACTTTTAGAGACCATAGGTGTGAATTGTGAATTTTAATTGTTAGGTGTGAATTGTGAATTGTTAATTTTAGTCTTAAATTGTTAATAAAATTCACTGAAGTTGAATATAATGGAAATTGTTCCGGAATTTACCGACCAAGGAACCCCTCTTAACGAGGATCCTAGTACTTTTCCTTTCTTTGGAAATGTTGGTCCTCCTTATATGGCTACTTTGTCATTACCTAGATTTACAATAGGTTTACCGATATGGTTATTTTCAACTTTATTGGCCCCAAATACTCCAATTATTCCACCTCAACCGAATGCTTCACCTCAACAGAGTTCACCATCTCAACATCATCAACCTTCTGTTGACCCTTTACCTTCTTCGCCTAATTTTTCTTCCTCCATTTCTTCCTCTTCTCTTGGTAAAAGCCTTGACGCTAGGAACTAGGTAGCTAAGAAGAAGAAGAAAGGGAAGGAGAAGCAAGATAAGAAAGAAGTCAACCAACCAACCACGACTATAAGTGTTAGTTGTGTTGAGGAAAACTCCAACATGCATCATAAACCCAAATACCCTTGCGGGCTTTGTAAGGGTGACCACTTCCTTATCAATTGTCTTGGTATTCCAAAGGTCTTGGAAGTATGGTAAGAAAAATCTCATCAACTTTCCATTGATCCATCAACCAGTGATAGTCAGGTTCCTGGGAAAAAGGGTAAAGTTAGGTTTCCATGTAAGTTATGCAAAGGGAGTCATCAAACTGACATTTGCCCTCACATGGATGAAGCCTCAAAATTGTTGGAAAACCTTACTGTTCCACAACAATAATTTCCAACTAGTTATTGTAAACTTTCTCCCAACCTACCGTCATCTGACGGAGTGATTGATCTAATTTCAAGTACAGTCAATCCCACTCTTCCATTGGAGAGTGAAACTCATATCACTCCGGTTGATGATCCATTAGTTGATCAAGTGGTCGATTCAATTTCACATTCGGTCGATCCCACTCTCCCTTTAGAGAGTGAACTTCACACTGCTCAAGTTCTTTTTGTTACATCAGATTCCTCTACGCCGGGGGGCATTTCACCTGTTTCTACAGAACCCCCTCCAAGTACTTTGTTCTTTTCCTTTGATTGGAATAGATTGACAGAACCTCATCTTCCTTCCTCCATCCCTTTCCAAATCATTGTCAAGGTTGGTGGTAGGCACAGGCATCGCACACAGGTAGATGAAGGTGCTTCTGTTAGTATTTTATCCTCAATCGCTTGGAAAGCTTTGGGTTCTCCTCAGCTTGCACCTATTATGCAGAATCTGAAAGCTTTTAACAGAACCATTAGTGAACCTTTAGGGATCCTTCCTAATTTTTCTATTACCTTGGAAGGTAAAACTATCTATATTGATTTTATGGTAGTTCAAGCTCCCTTGGATTTCAATTTACTCCTTGGGTGAGACTATGTTTATGCAATGCAAGTTGTCATATCAACACTCTTTCGTGTGATGTCTTTCCCTCACAATGGAAATATTGCAACTATAGACCAGCTTTTGTTCCCTAGTCTTGTTTCAACTACCAATAATATGACAGCCCTAAATGTTCCTGATTCTAAAGTGGTATCTACCCTGCCACTGGTTAATTATGTGGCAACTGGTCCCATGTTTTCAGTTACCGATGTAAGTGACCCTCTTACTATTTTCTCATCTTCCTTTGATTTAGATATGGTAATTGACATGGAAAACTCTATGGGATTATTTGAACATGATGTTCTTATCCCTTTTGTGTCCCTTGACATGTGTTCCTTCCAGAGAACTATTCTTCCTTTGGATGAAGACCTCTTGGAAGCCATGATCAAGGTGTGTCCATTGACATGTCTTTCTTCTAGTTGGAAGCCATGATCAGTGAGTGCGAGGATAGCTTTTTCCTGTATCAACCTCGTTAAAAAATGAAACAGGCTATCAAGAGCATAGTTCCTTGTCTTGTGTCAAGCTCGTTAACAAATGAATCAAGGATTTTAGAGCATAGTTCCTTGTCTTGTGTCAAGCTTGTTAAAAAATGAATCAAGGATTTTAGAGCGTAGTTCCTTGTTAGGTAGATTGTAGAGAGTAGTCATGAGCATAGTTCTTTGTCTTGTGTCAAGCTCGTTAAAAAATGAAACAAGGAGTCATGAGCATAGTTCCTTATCTTGTGTCAAGTTCGTTTAAAAATCAAACAAGGGTTTCGAGGATAGTTCCTTGTCTTGTGTCAAGCTCATTTAAAAATGAAACAAGGGTTTCGAGGATAGTTCCTTGTCTTGTGTCAACCTTGTTAAAAAATGAAACAAGGATAGGATATATAGATAGATTGTAGAGAGTAGTCATGAGCATAGTTCCTTGTCTTGTGTCAAGCTCGTTAAAAAATGAATCAAGGATTTTAGAGCATAGTTCCTTGTCTTGTGTCAAGCTTGTTAAAAAATGAATCAAGGTTTTTAGAGCATAGTTCCTTGTCTTGTTTCAAGCTCGTTAAAAAATGAATCAAGGTTTTTAGAGCATAGTTCCTTGTCTTGTGTCAAGCTTGGTAAAAAATGAATCAAGGTTTTTAGAGTATAGTTCCCTGTTATGTAGATTGTAGAGAGTAGTTATGAGCATAGTTCCTTATCTTGTGTCAAGCTCATTTAAAAAATGAAACAAGGGTTTTGAGGATAGTTCTTTTCCTCTGTCAACCTCACTAAAAATAAAACAACTCCCACGAGTCTTTTCAAGATTTCGAAAGTAAACCTTCATTTCATCCACCTGGTTGAATGCAATGAAGCTTGGGAGGCATGTACCTCGATTTGCATCATTATGCTGGGGGCATGCGAACTTATAACAAGCATAGTTTTTCTTTTCAAGCTTGCGTAAACATGAAACCGGATTCGAGCATAGATCTTTTCCTGTGTCAATCTCGTTAAAAAATGAAACAAATCCTCCTCTAATTGAGTCGAGAGTTTGAATAGATCTCATAAATGTTAAATTGTATATTTAGGTTAGTTATTTCAGTTTTTTGCATAATTTTCTTACAGTTTTAGGTCGGGTCTTTCATATGATCTCGTAAATGAACCTTCATTCCATCCAGCTAGTACTTACCAGCAGTGTACTTAGTTGAATGAAATGAAGCTGGGGGGGCATGCGCTCTAGCAATTACGCTTAGGGGGCATTAAGCACTGTTTTCTTTCTGTTTCAAGCTTGTGCAAAAATGAAACTACTCTGAAGCATAGTTTTTCTCTGTTTCAAGCTTTTGTAAAAATGAAACCAATCTGGAGTCAATTTCAGTTATTTTCAAGACCCATTAAACTCATGAAAATTCCGAGATTATTTTTCTATCTTTCATTCTCGTAAAAGAAATGAAAATTCCGAGTTCTTTCCGTCTTTTCCTGCTCGTAAATTAAATTGAAAGTCAGCCATATGAGTACATTTTTATCATTTTTTTCGAACTCATTAAAACTTACGAAAAATTCCGAGATTATTTTGCTATCTTTCATTCTCGTAAAACAAATGAAAGTGTTGATTTCTTTCCGTCTTTTCCTGCTCGTAAATTAAATTGAAAGTCGGCCATATGAGTACATTTTTATCATTTATTCGAACTCATTAAAACTTACGAAAAATTGAAAACCATGAGTACATTTTTATCATTTTTTTGAACTCGTTAAAACTTACGAAAAAGTGAAACCTTAGAGTCACCTTTAAGCTCTTTTCTGCCTCCTAAAACATGAAAAGATTGCCGAGTTTTTCTTTTTAAGCTCATTAAAATGGAACTAAAAAGACGGTCCACTTATAGCTCTTTTCCTCACCGTAAAAACATGAAAAGGTTGCCGGATTTTTGTCGTTTCAAATTTGATATTGGTTATAAAACGACGTGTCATTGATCGCTTTTTATTTTTTCGGATCAGAGGCACTAATTACGAAAAGTACTCCTTGGTCGTAAAGATCAAGCGGTTCTCTCAAGTATTATTTTATACTTTTTCGGGCTTGGGAGACACAAATTTGCGAAAAAGGTCAACCCTGGAGTCTTCTTAAGCTTTTTCAGACTCTCTAAAATTGAAAAATGACGAGTTTCTCCTATACTGGACTCGTTAAAATTTAACAGTAAAGGACCTGTTCAATTACAAATAGGAACGAACCACTCCTTCTTAGGTTTTGAATTTAAACTAAGTTGGACTCATCTGAAGGATGAGCTTATAATCAAGCAAATGTTATCCTCCTCAAGCTTGTCAAAAATAAAGAGGTACTTGCCAGAAATGGTGGGGGAAAATAGAGAAAAATGAGTCTGTTTGTCATACTTTGTAACCACTCTTGAACATGACACTTTTATTCACCTGGGTTGGGAAATCCTTTGCCTAACAGTTGATCAAACCACATTGAAAGTCTTCAGCCAATTTCTGGGTATTAACTTTGGGTCAATTGTCACCAAACCATCTGCTGTGTCGTTATGTGTTCAAGAGGTCACTGCCAATAAGCCATTCATCTGCAAAATATCTGTCATCCATCTTGACCATCCCTGAGTCAGCCCTTGCAACTAAATTTCTTCAACTTGATCTATGATTTTGTGTTGTGGGCTTGCCTACGACGGATCGCTTTCTATCGACTTCAGCTCACTATCTAGAAAGATGATCTAGAAATCGTCAGTACCTTGGGATCTACATGCCTCAATGGCAGGTTTCTCTCCTTTGATGACAGGTTGCATCATTGACCTTTGATCAAAGGATTCTGTGACATGTTTGACATCAACACATCTATTCACATCTCATGGATTGTACTGGGTACTTTGAGAGCCATTGACATTACTGGTGGTTTCTCTCACACTTGTTAACAGTTTAAATCATTGACTGGTAATCAAGTGGTTTCTACCATGTTCAACTTCAACACATTCATTCGCATGGATAGAATCGTACTGTTTCGGGAAGTAGAAATGAAGACCCTAGATCTAGTTTCTGCAATCCAGGTTGCAAGGAATTTTGTATTCATTATATTGTGGACTATTCATAAATAGATGGCTGCGTCCATACTGTGTATACATGCGTCTATACTTGTGATGTATTACAAGATCATTCCTATATCAGAGCAGTAGTTAGTTTTCTAGTTAGTTTTGATCTAAGAATGGGAATACCTACCTCAATGATGATATGATCTCATATATATATTTTGCATTGAATGTTTTTTACAGGTTCCGACTGGGCTCTCCACAAGATGATCCTCGAAATGATAAAGTACTTCACTCTTCCTAAATGATAAATGAAATCCTCATCTACTACAGACTTCACACTTTAGGGGGCAATCTGTTACACAAAAATATTGTCACCATGACTATTTGCAGTCAGTATGGGTCTATCATCACTTGTACTGTCCTCCTAAGCAAGTCTCAGACCTCAGCTCTTCAAGTCAAGCTTTGAAAATGAGAGAAAGACATTGAAAATCAACAAAGCTCTGGTTCTGCACTTTCTCGCACTGTTGTCTGTGGTCCCACACCCCCTGTTCATAAGACCTGCGGACCTGCCCGCTCTGTCCCTAAAGGAGTGGGTGCAGACCCCTGTGAAAGTCAAAAAGGCACAAGTTTATTCTAAAAACTCACTTTGGGTTAATTCTAGATGATTCTAGAAGGAATTCTAACGTGGATTGTTTGCTCTTAGGTGGTTCATGCATCCCAAAAGAGAAGGAGCTAATCCCTTGATGAGAGGAGCTATCCCTTTGAAGGAGGACCTAGTAACTTCCCTCCATTGCACTATAAATTAAGGCATTGGGCTGGTTACTAGGGAGGTTAAAAGCTGAACATTTTTTAGGGTAAATGCTGGTGGAATTGAGACTTCCTAGTTAAGCTTGAGAGGAGAGATCACATACCTTTTTGGCTTCATTGGGAAGAGAGTGAAACTTGTCAAGGTAGAGGAGACTTCTTGTTGGACCCTGGGAGGAGCTTGTATAGCATCAAGGCACAAGTTGTAAAGTTCTTCTTTGATTTGAATTAATACAATCAGATTCATTTTTCTCAACAAATTCCTATGTCATTTGTTTCATGAATTCCTTGATCATCATGTTAAGTATGCTTTATGATATTGGCTTTTTAGGTGCTATTTATTTTGTTTGCTTGTTTGTGTTTGCAGATTCGCAACAAGGGAGCTCATTTGGATCAAAGGAGTGAGGCTTCCAAAAACTTGCATTGGACCCAAGGTAGGCCTAAAACACTTGTTTTCCTTTGTTTATAATTGCATATTTAGAGAAAGATAGTTTTTGATTGGCTTGCTTGTCACTAGATATATTTAGATTTTGGTGGCAATTGACCCAAAGTTAATACCCAGAAACAAGCTGAAGACTTTCAATGTGGTTTGATCAACTGTTAGGCAAAGGATTTCCCAACCCAGGTGAATAAAAGTGTCGTGTTCAAGAGTGGTTACAAAGTATGACAAACAGGCTCATTTTTCTCTCTTTTCCCCCACCATTTCTAGCAAGTACCTCTTCATTTTTGACAAGCTTGAGGAGGATAACATTTGCTTGATTATAAGCTCATCCTTCGGATGAGTCCAACTTAGTTTAAATTTGAACCCTAAGAAGGAGTGGTTCGTTCCTGTTTCTAATTGAACAGGTCCATTACTGTTAAATTTTAACGAGTCCAGTATAGGAGAAACTCGGCGTTTTTCAATTTTAGAGAGTCTGAAAAAACTTAAGAAGACTCCAGGGTTGACCTTTTTCGTAAATTTGTGTCTCCCAAGCCCGAAAAGTATAAAATAATACTTGAGAGAACCGCTTGATCTTTATGACCAAGGAGTAATTTTCGTAATTAGTGCCTCTGATCCAAAAAAGTAAAAAGCGATCAATGACACGTTTTTTTATAACCAATATCAAATTTGAAACGACAAAAATCCGACAACCTTTTCATGTTTTTACTGTCAGGAAAAGAGCTGTAAGTGGACCGTCTTTTTAGTTCCGTTTTAACGAGCTTAAAAAGAAAAACTTGGCAATCTTTTCATGTTTTAGGAGTCAGAAAAGAGCTTAAAGGTGACCCTAAGGTTTCACTTTTTCATAAGTTTTAACGAGTTCGAAAAAATTATAAAAATGTACTCATGGTTTTCACTTTTTCATAAGTTTTAATGAGTTCGAAAAAATGATAAAAATGTACTCATATGGCCGACTTTCAATTTAATTTACGAGCAGGAAAAGATGTAAAGAACTCGACATTTTCATTTATTTTATGAGAATGAAAGATAGCAAAATAATCTCGGAATTTTTCGTAAGTTTTAATGAGTTCAAAAAAATGATAAAAATGTACTCATATGGTCGACTTTCAATTTAATTTACGAGCAAGAAAAGACGGAAAGAACTCGGCATTTTCATTTGTTTTACGAGAATGAAAGATAGCAAAATAATCTAGGAATTTTCATGAGTTTAACGAGTCTTGAAAATAACTGAAATTGACTCGAGATTGGTTTCATTTTTACAAAATCTTGAAACAGAGAAAAACTATGCTTCAAATTAGTTTCATTTTTACACAATCTTGAAACAGAAAAAAAACTATGCTTGATGCCCCCTAAGCGTAACTGCTAGAGCGCATGCCCCCCCAGCTTCATTTCATTCAACTAAGTACACTACTGGTAAGTACTAGCTGTATGGAATGAAGGTTCATTTACGAGATCATATGAAAGATCCGACCTAAAACTGTAAGAAAATTATGCAAAAACTGAAATAACTAACCTAAATATACAATTTAACATTTATGAGATCTAGCCAAACTCTCGACTCAATTAGAGGAGGATTTGTTTCATTTTTTAACAAGCTTGACACAGGAAAAGAACTATGCTCGGATCCAGTTTCATGTTTACGCAATCTTGAAATGAAAAACTATGCTTGTTATAAGTTCGCATGCCCCCAACATAATGATGCAAATCGAGGTACATGCCCCCCAAGCTTCATTGCATTCAACCAGGTGGATGAAATGAATGTTTACTTTCGAAATCTTGGAAAGACTCGTGGGAGTTGTTTTATTTTTAGTGAGGTTGACACAAGAAAAGAACTATCCTTAAAACACTTGTTTGCCTTTGTTTATAATTGCATATTTAGAGAAAGATAGTTTTTGATTGGCTTGCTTGTCACTAGTCCGCAAGATCGACTCATTCCGTGTGACACTATCCATAAAAGGTGGAAGTAAAATTATCAATGTGAACATAGTCAACATCACGTGTCATTTCATTGGGTGGTTAACTCCTTCTAATGGTTAGCTTCATATTCTCACAAGGTGAGAGAACACATTGACCTATTAGTTCCAACAACCCCACCTAAACTCGTCTTTGGAGGAAAAAGCAAATGATGTATGTTCTCCTTTTCATTTGTTTTGAATGGGAAATGTTGATCACTAAAGAAACAAATCTACCTAGATACAATAAGAAATATCGTCATCTCCAAATAATAACTTGGAAGTAGCTATCATATTGATCAATCTATGGTATAATACCATTTCTTAAATAAAAGTCTAAAAAATTAAAACCATTAAGGTCCTTAACCTGATGTACTCTAAAATCAATGAAATAATCCATTATGGTAAGTGAGCGCATATGCAAGTAAGAAAGTATCAATTTTTTTTTTCCAAACTATTATCCAAGCAGCCCTAATTGATAAATGGACTAGAGAAACAATACAATGTCATCTATGTGGATGAGTTGATTGGATAATAATGCATCAACAATAATTAATCCATGTTGCACAGGCAAACTCTATTGAAACAATTATCAAGTAGCAGCCCAATGTGACACACAATAGTACTCAATCTACATATCCCAATGATCCATAAATAACTCACTTGAACTTAATTAGTTGGTCCAAGAAATGAGTCTCAATCAATTAAATAGCTAGACATATCAAGTTGGGTTTACTCATTAAAACATCAATATCACCTCCCCCCCCCTCCACTCCTCCCCTTAAATACAACTAAGGGAGAAATACAACAGTCCACAAATCAATACAATTCTCAAATATAACCTTCAATAACGTCTTTAGCCAAAACTTGGTTGAAATAATCATCTAGTCAAACCATGGTTGACCATTCCAATGGATAAACAACAAGAAAGAAAACTATATATCTATATAGTCAATAATACACATATGTAGTTCTCAAACACTTGTTCAAATGTTTCCATGGTTATTCATCAATCCTATCACTATCCACCTTAGTATTAGCACTTGTCCGAAAAAAAATATTCCACATCTCTTTTACAAAGATCGCAAAGAATAATTTTCACCATTGTAAGAATGTTGATTCCTAAGACAATTCCTTTGATCCTCATGTTGAGGATGTTGATGTGGAAGGGAATTTTATTTCTACTAGACAAGATGTGCAATTTGAGGTGAGGATGTTGATGTGGAAGGGAATTTTATTTCTACTAGACAAGATGTGCAATTTGAGGTTCCTTTATAGTCAAAGGTTAGTGATAATATTGCACACCAATAATAATGTTATCTACAATAATAGTTTCAAATCTTGTCATCTTATGATCAATCAAATATTTAGTGGAATTAACATAATCAATACACTTAGTTTCCTTTCCTTTAACTCAAAGAAATGGATTATACCTACAACAAATAAGAGTCATCTAGTCTTTGTAAAGCCATACCTATATATCAATAAATTCTCATCATATCTAGGGTCTTTCCTAGATGATTTTAGTGTAATAGTAATGGGAACAACATTACTCTTTCCACTTTTCCCAAATCCAACTTTAGTATAGCCTATCTTGCTTAATGGTTAGGACCCAATTCTCTATAGTATGTTTCTCAACACTAGGAGAAAACTAGTAGCCAACAAAATATGAGAAGGTTACAAAACATCATCATCTTCATTCTTACAATCAACAAGGCTATAAGAAAGAGCATCAAATATAGAAAAAAAATTAGAGAATTAGTAATCTCAACATCATCACATTTCTTCATAGTGGTCTACAATTAACTCATTTCTATTTATGGACTTTGTTTAGAATCTTGTAATCCTTTTTATTAGTCTCATATTTATTAGTGATTTATAGCAACAAGATATCATATTCTTTCTTTAAATCTCAATGCTCATCAGATAACAAGACATTATTGGATGAAAGAGGAACAAGTTCCTCACAGAGGAGCCTCATTCTCCCACTAAATTTTGGCTATCTCCAACAACTAATCTTCTTCCTCAAACCATTAATTTCTATGAGAAAGGATTTAAAAGTCCTCCAAACCAGTAACTGAATCTAACTTATCCCTAAATTCATCCATGATGTCTTCAAAGACATGCTTCAATGTTCTTTCCAGGATATTAGTCTTTCTATATTTCTCATCATATCTTTGAAAGAGAGCAATATGTAAGAGGGAAGCCTCATCCTTCAAACTCAATATGGGTTCTCCTATTGATCCTTCAATATTCTATTCTATGATCACAATACAATGATAATAGTATGCAAGACATTGACATCTCATTGACATGGATCATAAAATTCTTGTAAGGTACAAGTTTTTCTCACAAATTTATTTTTAAGAAATCATTTCATCTTCATTAAAAAAACCCATTTTCAAATAGACTTTAAAACTCTTTAAAAGTTCACTATAATGATTTACTAATATAATTTTAACTATGTTACAAAAATATTCACACTAATTTAACAACCATATAAATCCTAACTCTAATACAAACATATTGATCCTAATACTCTTCCCATTAATAATAAGCAACAAACAAGAAAATATGCTACCATCATTGCTCATAAGTATGCAACAACAATATATATCATTTTAATGTGATTGAGATGAAATATATCATATGTAATAATTAGTACTCATGAAGGGTTCTCTCCAATAATTGAGCATAA
Source organism: Pinus tabuliformis (assembly GCA_031772625.1). Taxonomy (NCBI): domain Eukaryota; kingdom Viridiplantae; phylum Streptophyta; class Pinopsida; order Pinales; family Pinaceae; genus Pinus; species Pinus tabuliformis. The sequence goes on from CM062805.1 coordinate 1,278,734,299, forward strand.
TAATATAACTGATTGTTCAAAAGAGGTATATAACTACGCAATATATCTTCAGCTCAAGGAGGACAATGTGACAAGTATGTCTTCAGGCTTAAGCATAATGTATGAAGGGATGGGACCTTGATCTCCCATTTCCAGGTAACATGATATAACCAATTGGTCCAAAGGTCCTTCGAGCATAAAAACCAATCCAAACATGTTGGAATTGTAATCCACTAGTGGCTAGTCAATACTACTATTTTTCTCTAGTCTATCGACAAGTGTGATCAGATCTTTACGGAAGGATATTCTTATTTTGATTGTAGATTATATTTTGGAAATAATATGTTATCATCTATCAAATTTCAAATATTCTAAAATTTATAATCTAATCCAATTAAATTAAAGTTTTATAAAATAATTCAAATATATTGTTTATTCAACCAAGTGAAATCCAAAAAATGATATGCAATTACTACCAGAGTGAGTTGATGGATAAAATGAACATTCAATAGCACGTATAATATGTAAAAAAATTAGTAGCAAATCATGCACCTGAAAACTTAATAACTAGTGGAATCAACAAACAAAGACCACCCCAAAACTTATGTAATGAAGAAACAAGAGTAGTTTAAAAATTGTTAAAAATGGAAGACAATACATAGATATTTTTTCAAAGCAATGATATTACAAAGTTTTTAGCACTATAAAAAACCTTTAATATTGAAATTGACAATAAGTTGAACCCACATTTTTTCAGAGAGTAAATCCATTGTAGGTTGGTGCCACTCAGAGTTGAGATCACTGCAGAAGAATTAAATTTTCAATGTACAACAAGTGATGCATGCTTCCAACAAGAAATACATTCTCTTTACCAACTCTTTAACAACAACATTCATTTCATCCAACCTATTGGAAAAATAACCAAAATAGATTAGTGACTGCATGAATCTGTAACTTTCATTTTACCTCTCTTTGGTTGCTTTGATGTGCTTTTTCATAGTTGAGTTGTGTTACATGTAACCACAAGGTCTCAAATAGAGCTTGAAACCAATTTATTTGTCTTTGTTTTGAGTATATTCATCATTTTTATTACAGGGTCGATACACACAATTGTTGAAAGAATAGTCACACTAATGGCATGCACACAGCAAGTCCACTATATATGGGAATTGCATGACCATGGGTCATTTACTCATATGTGTGGAAAATTCTACCTAAACTCAGTGAGAAGCCCAAATCCCATGTCATGATGTACTAGTAACTGTAAGAAGATGAGGAAGGATTTTGCCAAAGATGTGAAGTTGACATGAGTGCCTACTTTCTCATTTGCATATCATTTGTTCGATGGGCTAGTTAAGGCTCTTTGAAAAAGTAATAGGTGAATGGATTCATCAATGATGTTAAGGAGGAGAACTTCAAATGAAAGGTCATGGTGTGAATATCAAAGGGAAGTTTGGTTGGCATGGTTGACGATGTAGGGTCATGTGCAACATGATCAATTGTAAGCTTCATTAAATTTGGTATATTTGATGATGCTACAAATGGAAAATTTGGGGTTGTACCTACCATTCTATGTATTTAGTGAGTGTTCTTAGGCTAGTGTAAAGGAGGGTTAGTGCTATAGATTTTGTCCCATGTTATTGAGCCAAGTACAATGGTGTTCAAGGATGAATGTTGAGGTGTATATATATCAAGTGAAGTATAAAAACTAAGAATGCCTCGCAATACTAGTGGGAAGCCTTGCACGCATTAAGAGCATCTTGGCTCTAAGGGGCCTCCAATTGTTCTCAATTTGCAATGAAGTCTATGAGTTTCTGTGGAATAGGGCTAAAAATTGCTACAAAACGGCTTGGGTAAATCAATAGTATTAGAACTAGAGTTTAAAACAAATTAAGTATAATGGACCACACAATTTACATTGTAGAATTCTTTTTGGTCATATGAAATTCCTTCTCAAACTGATGTGATTAAAATTACACAAGAAAAAGCTAGATCATATTAGACCTAATATCCTTCCACTCAAAAATAATGGGACCTTCTAAAATAATTTAATACTAAGGCATGAATTCACCCAAAGAATCCTCTTGAAGGTTTACGAGAGGACTATAATGAGGGGTATTGGGAGCACATTTGAAGTGGTTGGCAAGGTTTCCCTATAGCCATTCAAAATTTCCTGCAAGTGTAATCACAATACATGATCTCTACCTTTGGTAGATGCCCTGTATTTTTGTCACTCGGCCACTTTCATCATTGTAAATGTTGGAAATAATACTGAGAGGGGGGGGGGTGAATCAGTATTATCAGAACTATAAAAAATTTTCAATGCTCAGAAACATATACGCTACTTTCGTTAAGTGAACCAGTGTGTACACGCAACTGTGTATAAAGAAAACAGCGTATAACTAGAAATCTTATAATTCAGTCAGTTTATCTTCAGTTAAGTGCATGAGGACATTATTCACCATATTAAGAGTAAGCAGGTGCAGTAGAACAGATCACACAGAAACCATACACATGAACACCAAGATATAAGGTGGAAACCCAATGTGGGTGAAAACCACCTGCTGCAAGTCATCTCTATCTTTCTTTAATATGAAACTTCAGTTTACAATCTTTTTGTATTGGTGCAGCCTTATACCAGTACGCAGGCTACAACCTGCAGAAGGCTACAACCTTCTCTCGTTCTCCAAACTTCCTTGGAAGGGAGCTCCAACCCCCTTTGCTCTTGTACTAGCTAAGATACTAGTACGTAGGTGCTGACCTACAATCTTCTTTCTTTCAGGTACCACCTTTCATACATTTTCAGACTGGATATTCCTGAAGCACAACATTACAATCTGTAGACCACAATTCATTCAATTTTCACAACAGATCATTGAAGCATAAAACAACCAATACTAGCATCATCAAACTTTGAATCACTGAACCACTGAACCCTGTCAATCACCAGTTACTAGAACACAGAGCAGTCTACAGAACTCTGCAATAACAGTCAGACCCAACTGCAAACCCAAAAATCAATCTTCAAAAGATATACGCTACTTCAATGAGTGAAACCCGCGTATACACGCGCTTTTACCTAAGCCAACCTGCGTATAGATCTAAAAATAAATTCTCTCAACTTGCAGTTGTACCAGACATCAGTTAGACCCAGAACATAATATTGCGACAATATGCAGATCTAGAAATACGCATGATCAACCATATCATAATAGTGCATTTCAAACCATTAGATCCCGATCTATCCTTAGATCTAGTCTTCCATCAACCGATGTGATTTCTCCTTAGCTTAGATCAAGCAACCTAGAACCTGCATATTAGATCTCTTTCTTTTTCAGATATTCAAGCCTTGTCAAAAGATGATTTTGCCTAATGATCTTCTTCTCCTTATATAGCCTTAGGCCTTGCTCAATACCAAGAGCCAAAACCATAGAAATCCAAAACCATCAACTTCAAAACTAGATATCTACACGTCTGTCGAGGTACTTTGGTCCAAAGACATGGGCACAAGTACCGAGGACTAACTACCATGGACCAAAAGGAAACTTCCCGACATATACGCCCTTTTCTGTTCATGCATCTGCGTGTATACGCGCCTTCGTATATAGCTCCCCTGCGTATACGCGACTTAGTATGCATATCACCTGCGTGTATACGCAACTTTGACTTAATTAACCTGCATATATGAGATTTATCTTCATTCTGTAGTCTGAACGAAGATCTGACATCAAAGAGAGTTGCCATCAAGGACAACACCTGTATCATAGCGCCACACCTGTGCCAAAATGCCAACAATCTCCCCCTTTGGACTTGATGGCAACCTCAAGATCCTTAGAATCATTCTCCCCCTTTGTCATCAAGGGCAAAGGGCAGTGCTCCCCCTGAGTACATGCTGATACCTCTGCTTGGCTGTGCTGAATCATGCTCCCCCTGACAGTAGGCCAGATCTGCAAAAGATGTTCTTCAACAAGAACCAAGACTTATACACCATAAGGGACCTTCCTATCACCAAAAGACTCAATACATACATCCATACTCCCTACCAAGAGGGGACACATCAGAAACAACCAATTATATTACATCATTCATCCCAGGCATAGTGGGGAAACCAACATAGGCCGTTACATGACCTTGACACCATAAAAGAAATATCACAAAAGAGAGACATGACATAGAGACAACAGATCTAGACCAAGACTTATGAAAGTCACCAGCAGCATCTGATAAACATCTTTTAGATCAGCAACCAGGATTTCTTTCTGAGAAACCAATAACCAAAACATCTAAATGCCAACAATGCTTTATGAGACTTTTAAGCTGCTCCCCCTGAACCTGTGTCTGAAGAATTCTGACATACCCATCTCAGACCTTTTAAACCAGAGTTTGCCCTTGCTGTTCAGAACTCCATATACGCGATTTCTCCTGCATAGACCAGCGTATGTACGCGGATATACTCTCTGCAACAGGCGTACAACATACACGCGACTTACCCCTCATAAATCAGCGTATATACGCGGATATCCCTTACGTAACTTGCGTATACCAACTTTTCTGTAGAACAGACAAGCTTTAACAGCAGGATGAAGCATCAACTACTCCCAGCTTTTGTCTGAGATATTCAAAAGTTTCCCTGGGCAGTGGTTTTGTGAGAATATCAGCAACTTGTTCCTTAGAAGGAACATACTCCAATTTGACCTTCTGCTCAAGCACTTGCTCTCGAAGAAAATGGTACTTGATTGGTATGTGCTTGGTCTTTGAGTGCATGAATGGATTCTTTGAAATGCTGATTGCACTTGTATTATCACATAAGATAGAGACTGGTGGAGTGCAAGTGATTTGAATGTCCTGCAAGGTTTGCATCATCCAAAGAAGTTGTGTACAACAAGATGCCGCAGCCACATATTCTGCTTCAGCTGTAGATAAGTCAATCAAACTCTGTTTCTTGCTGAACCAAGATACTAGTCTGGAACCCATGAAGAAAGCACCACCACTTGTGCTTTTCCTATCATCCACACTTCCAGCCCAATCTGCATCTGTGTAAGCATGAAGAGTGAGATCTGTATTTTTAGGATACCATAAGCCATAGTTTTGTGTCCCTTGAAGATACTTGAAGATTCTTTTGACTGCCTGAAGATGAGTTTCCTTTGGGTTGGCTTGAAATCTTCCAACAATTCCTACTGCATGTGTAATATCTGGTCGGGTACCTGTCAAATAAAGCAAGCTCCCAATCATGGATCTATAAGTGGGTTGATGAACTGCTGCTGATTTATCATTTGCACTGAGGCTGCATCCTGTAACCATGGGTGTACATACAGGCTTTGACTCTTCCATGCCATACTTCTTCAAGATCTGCTTGAGGTATTTGGTTTGAGACAAGAAGATACCTCCTTCATTTTGTTGGATTTGCAATCCAAGAAAATATGTCAATTCTCCAAGTAGTGACATTTCGAATTCTTTCTGCATAACCAAGGCAAAGTTTTGACTCATAGTCTCTTCATTGCTGCCAAAGATAATATCATCTACATAAACAACAAGAATTAGTAATTTGTTATTTTCAACTTTTATATAGAGATTGCTATCTGCTGATCCTTTTGAAAAGCCTTGTTGGTGAAGATATTTGTCCAATCGATAGTACCAAGCCCTTGGAGCTTGTTTGAGTCCATAGAGAGCCTTTTTCAATCTGCATACAAGGTTTGGATCATTCCCAAGAATGAAACCATCTGGCTGTTCAATATATACTTCTTCTTCTAAGTCTCCATTCAGAAAGGCTGATTTCACGTCCATTTGAAATACCTTGAAGTTTTGAAAGCTTGAGAGAGCAAGGAACATTCGGATGGCCTCAAGTCTTGCCACAGGAGCAAAGGTCTCTTCAAAATCTATTCCTTCTTGCTGTGCATACCCTTTACAAACAAGTCTGGCCTTGTTTCTAATTACTTCTCCATTTTCATTTAATTTATTCTTGAAGACCCATTTTGTTCCTATTACATTCTTATCTTTTGGTCTAGGAACTAATTCCCAAGTGTTGTTCTTTTCGATCTGCTCAAGTTCTTCATCCATTGCTTTGACCCAACATTCATCTTTGCATGCCTCTTTAACATTTTGTGGTTCAGTGGAGGAGAGTAATGCCAAATAGCTTGAAGCTTCTGCAAGTGTCCTTCTTGTTTGTACTCCTGCTTCTTTCTGCCCCACAATCTGAGATTCTGGATGATTCTTTTGAACATATCTGGATGGAGTCTTCTCTTCTATTCTTGTCTGCTCCTCTACTTCTTCTTGAGGTTCTTCTTCTTCATCATTCCGCCTTTGGGGGTAACCTTCATCTTCTTCAATGTCTTCATGATGAACTTGCCTAGGAATATATCCCTTCTCATCAACCACTACATCAATGCTGTCAACAATTCTGCCAAGTCTTTTATTGTAGCACTTGTATGCTTTGCTATGTGGAGAATAACCAAGAAGAATGCCCTCATCTGCTCTTGGTTCAAGTTTGCCAAGTTGCTCATCAGTATTCTTGATATAACATTTGCTTCCAAAGATTTTGAAGTGCTTCACCGAAGGAGTCTTACCACTCCAGAGCTCATGAGGTGTTTGAGTGCTGTTTACTCGGACATTTGTTTTGTTAAGAATAATAACAGCAGCATGTGCAGCTTCACCCCAGAAGGTTGCGGGAGTACCTGATTCATCGAGCATAGCACGAGCCATTTGTTGGATAGTTCTGTTCATTCTTTCCACAACCCCATTTTGCTGAGGAGTTCTAGCTGTAGAGAATTCTCTTATTATCCCATGTTCGTCATAGAAATCGAAAAATTCATTTGAGGTGAACTCCCCACCTCTGTCAGATCTGAGGCACTTAATTTTGTGTCCTGATTCATTTTCAACCAAGGCTTTGAAGGATTTGAATTTTTCGAATGCTTCATCTTTGTGCTTCATGAGCCCTAACCAAACAAATCTGGAGAAATCATCAATGAATAATATCAGATATTCTTCTCCTCGAGGTGTCCTCTTCCTAAATGGACCACATACATTTGTATGGACTAGCTCGAGAGGCATGCTAGCTGATCCTTCCTTCTCTGGAAAGTTAGTTCTGGTTTACTTTCCAAACTGACAAGATTTGCATATGGTATTGTCTGGAATTTTGATATCTGGAAGACCACGAACTACCTGATATTTGCATGCTTTCCTTATTTGTGAAAAGCTTAGATGCCCCAACCTCCGATGCCATAGCCAATGTTCATCATCCTTGCTTAAGTAGCATTGTTGTCCTTCCTCAAAGATATATAGATTATTTGGAGTCCTTCTTCCTTTGATCACTGTTTTACCTGTATCAAGATCGCGAACACAACATCCATTCGATCTAAATATTACCTCGATTCCTTGATCGCACATCTGACTGACACTTAGAAGATTATGCTTCAATCCATCAACATATAACACATTTCCTGCTTTGACCTTCTCTTTCAACGGAGCAACACCTTTTCCTTTTATGGCTGCAGAGATATCGTTCCCAAAAGAAACTTTCTTCCCTTTTTCTAATGCGGTATATGACTCAAGCTTTTCTTTGTCCCCTGTCATATGCTTCGAACATCCGCTATCAATGTACCATAGACTTTCTTGACCTTCTGCATAAAAGGCTATCCCACATCTTTCTGGTTGTGATTCTTTTATTCTCCATGTTCTAACATTTGAGGTTTGTTCCTTCTGAGTTGTCTTCCGGAATCTACTCCTGCATTCAGAGTCTTCATGACCAAAGTTATTACAAATAGAGCATTCAACTTCATTTTCAAGAACCGAAAAGTTGTTATAAGTCCTTTTCATGGTTCCAGTCATTCTCCCTTGCTTTTGAGCTTCTCTAGTCATGATTGTTTTGTAGGCAACACATTGAGCTGCTTTGTGACCGAAGTTATGGCAAGAAAAGCATTGGCCATTAAAGAAACTTCTGCGATAATCAGATCTATCATCCAACCGATTGTAGCTTCTATTCATTCTTGGAGCAAATTGGGAAGATTTTACCTGTGGCTGATTGTAGCTTCTGTTTGTCCTTAAGGCTGTTTGTCCCTGAATTTCTTGATGGTCTTTATTTGTTCTTGAGATAAACTGTCCCTGATTCACCTGATGACTTTTATTTGGCCTTTGCTCGCTTCTCCTTGCTGCATCAAGATAACTTTTAGAGGTAGAGGCTTGAGATGTTTCTCCATTATATCCAAGACCTGTCTTGATCAGAGGAGATCGCTGCACATTGATAATCTCATCCAAGGTTTCAGATCCTTTAACAAACTTAAGATTAATTGCTTTGGTTTTCTCAATCTCCTTTCTAAGACAAACAATCTCACATTCCAATTTTTCAAGATGTTTTTCCTTTTCAGCTAGTTGACATTGTAGAGAATCAATAATAGCACTCTTCTCTTCTAAACAAACTTTGAGATCTTTCATTTCTTCATAAAAGCCTTCTACATCTATAGCATCCATGTAGTCATCATCTTCAAAAGCCATTAAAAGTTTATATCTATTACCTTGTTCATCTTCATCACTATTTGAAAGACCATCACTATCCTCATGAGTGTAATAGATTTTCTTCTTTTCATTCTGTTTCTTGTTCCATCTAACAGGTTCCTTTCCCTTGTCATTCTTATCTTTGTGAGGACATTTGGCAGCATAATGACCTACTCTTCCACAAGCAAAACATTTAAAAGGTAACTTACCTCTGAACCTTCCAGAACCCCTTTGAAGATTTCTGACAAAATTTGATTCTTCTTCTTCATCTTCTGGCACATGATTTGCTTCATAATAATCTTCTTTGCCTGAAGCTTTGAAGGCAGCTTCTCTTCTGTCTGATGGACCTCCCTTTCTCATTTCATAAGCGGTTAGAATTCCATGAAGCTGAGACATAGTGAGAATTCGGATATTTTCCTTTTCTTCTATTGCAGATACTTTAGATTCAAACTTGGGAGACAATGATCTTAGAACCTTTTCAACAACTATAGCCTCTTTTATTTCTTCACCCAAATTTTTCATACAATTAACAATCTCATCTACCCGAAGAAAATAATTAGCCACACTTTCATCATTATACATCTTAAGAGTCTCATACTGAATCTTGAGAGTTTGAAGTTTAGCACGCTTTACCTGTTCATCTCCTTCATAGCTTGTGACCATTTTGTCCCATATCTCTTTTGCGGATTTAAAGTGCATTACCTTCATGAATTCCGTTTGGGATATACTTCCTAATAGAGTACTGACTGCTTTTGCATTTGTTTCATACTTCTTTTTCTCAACTGGATCTGTAGGAGTAGCTGAAGGAAAAGCATAGCCTGTTTCTATAATGTCCCAAACTTCTGTACCAAGAGATTGAAGATATGCAGTAACTCTTACCTTCCAATAATTGAAGTTTGTCCCATCGAAAACAGGTGGCCTGATTGATGCTTCTCTCTCGTAGTTGCTCATGATGAACGATCTACCTTCAAGCGATCAAGCTTCTCTGAAGGACCTGCTCTGATACCAAATGTTGGAAATAATACTGAGAGGGGGGGTGAATCAGTATTATCAGAACTATAAAACTTTTTCAATGCTCAGAAACATATACGCTACTTTCGTTAAGTGAACCAGCGTGTACACGCAACTGTGTATAAAGAAAACAGCGTATAACTAGAAATCTTATAATTCAGTCAGTTTATCTTCAGTTAAGTGCCTGAGGACATTATTCACCATATTAAGAGTAAGCAGATGCAGTAGAACAGATCACACAGAAACCATACACATGAACACCAAGATATAAGGTGGAAACCCAATGTGGGTGAAAACCACCTGTTGCAAGTCGTCTCTATCTTTCTTTAATATGAAACTTCAGTTTACAATCTTTTTGTACTGGTGCAGCCTTATACCAGTACGCAGGCTACAACCTACAGAAGGCTACAACCTTCTCTCGTTCTCCAAACTTCCTTGGAAGGGAGCTCCAACCCCCTTTGCTCTTGTACTAGCTAAGATACTAGTACGTAGGTGCTGACCTACAATCTTCTTTCTTTCAGGTACCACCTTTCATACATTTTCAGACTGGATATTCCTGAAGCACAACATTACAATCTGTAGACCACAATTCATTCAATTTTCACAACAGATCATTGAAGCATAAAACAACCAATACTAGCATCATCAAACTTTGAATCACTGAACCACTGAACCCTGTCAATCACCAGTTACTAGAACACAGAGCAGTCTACAGAACTCTGCAATAACAGTCAGACCCAACTGCAAACCCAAAAATCAATCTTCAAAAGATATACGCTACTTCAATGAGCGAAACCCGCGTATACACGCGCTTTTACCTAAGCCAACCTGCGTACAGATCTAAAAATAAATTCTCTCAACTTGTAGCTGTACCAGACATCAGTTAGACCCAGAACATAATATTGCGACAATATGCAGATCTAGAAATACGCATGATCAACCATATCATAATAGTGCATTTCAAACCATTAGATCCCGATCTATCCTTAGATCTAGTCTTCCATCAACCGATGTGATTTCTCCTTAGCTTAGATCAAGCAACCCAGAACCTGCATATTAGATCTCTTTCTTTTTCAGATATTCAAGCCTTGTCAAAAGATGATTTTGCCTAATGATCTTCTTCTCCTTATATAGCCTTAGGCCTTGCTCAATACCAAGAGCCAAAACCATAGAAATCCAAAACCATCAACTTCAAAACTAGAGATCTACACGTCTGTCGAGGTACTTTGGTCCAAAGACATGGGCACAAGTACCGAGGACTAACTACCATGGACCAAAAGGAAACTTCCCGACATATACGCCCTTTTCTGTTCATGCATCTGCGTGTATACGCGCCTTCGTATATAGCTCTCCTGCGTATACGTGACTTAGTATGCATATCACCTGCGTGTATACGCAACTTTGACTTAATTAACCTGCGTATATGAGATTTCTCTTCATTCTGTAGTCTGAACGAAGATCTGACATCAAAGAGAGTTGCCATCAAGGACAACACCTGTATCATAGCGCCACACCTGTGCCAAAATGCCAATAGTAAATAGAGGGATGTAGAATATTAGTAATACAATCATGGTTCGCGGACCTCATAAGATTTCGGTGGCTCTATAAGGTGCCACATGATCAATTAGATCTTCGTCATCTACTCTTCACAAAGATCCCTTTACCTTGGCTTTTCGGCACAGTAATGAAGGAATATTTAAATTCCCATATAATATAACTACTAAGTTTCAAATGTATAATGACAAGGGGGATTTATTTGGATGCCTTCCCTAAAATCCCTAAACAAAATATAAAAAAAAAATTGAGCCCATGATGGATGGATTTAGTTGCTTAGCTGAGGGTTGTTTCTACTAACTCTTTGATTTGGGATGTTGGTCCAACTCGTTTGAATTAATGAGTAATTGAAACAAGATATACATTTAAGTTAACTTTTTGGTTTCCTGAAGATCACTCTTAGGCACATGGAGAATAGCATACTCATCAATAGTTGCACTAAATAACTTGATGTGTGTGAAATTGGTTGTGTGCAAGTTTGATGGTGTCAAACTCATATGTAAATACATGTGTACTGTGAGATTTTTTACTTTGGTGGCTAATTATTATAGCCTTAAAAACCACCCCTATGAATAGTGAAGGATCCACTCATATCATACACTGAGATGCCACATTATTTTCCCTTGTCAGTTTATTTTTAAGCATATTCATTCCCATCCTTCAAAGAAGAGTGTGATTGGCCATAGTCTACACCACTTGCAACATGCAACAATCATGGGTTGCACTAGTACCAGACCATGAGCACCTTCTCAACCTTCATAATTGATAATATCAAGGAGAATCTATGTGGGATAAGAATCATGCCTCGTGTGCATCACCCTAAATTATCCTTTTGAATCTATCTTTTTCCAGGTCACTCAATATTTCAAGCTTATCCATCCCAAAATACACCATCCTCTATCTATATAATGAAGGTCATACGAAGGGAAAGAGGAGAAAGAAATATGGTAATTTTATCTTGTTGGAATTCAAAAAGAGGCTCGAGGAAGGACCAAGGTAGGGAGCTAGAGGGTATCTCATCTTGGCTGAGGAAAACTTGATACATGTATTGTACCCTTCATCTTTTTAATTTACATGTAAGGGATATGTGCAGTCTCCTCCTCCATTGAGTCTTTTTCATTTCATCCATGTTAATTTCATAGTTTCATTTTCAAATATTCACCTATATGTTAAAGTTCATTTGACAATATTAAGTAGCTTGGATATTTATTGTTGCTAACAATTTATTGCTTACAAATTTTAGAATTGTTTTTCATCTCCTTGTGTGCAAGAATGATCTATAAACTACCAGGGATAATCCATTGGACAATTCATCACAACAAATCCACTAAAATATATTAAAAATCTAAAATCCACTCTACGAGGGTTTATGTTCTACTTATATTTCGAGATATGTTAATTATTTTTTATTGTTTATGCATGCAAATTATAATTATGCAGAAAATAGAGAACAACGAAAAGAAACTCACAAAATGAAAATTAGCACAAGATATAACCTCAGAAACACTTTCGAGAGAAAACATACGCTTTGGAAGGTGAGGATGCTCAGCTCTCTTTCTATAAAGAAAAAATGAATGCAAGTCCAAAGAAGTGAGGCATATGGCCCATGGGATACTATAGTGCACAAATCCTACCTATTTTATATCTCCCTATCCACTCTCGACTATTCTGCTCATCTATGGAAAAAAATGCACTTGAATAGAATGGAATCCATTTTCCTCCTACTTGCTCGGTTATAACATTATATGATAGCCTGCTAGTGGTTAAGTTTGACTCCTTCAACTTTTCCTAAAGTTACAATATGAATTATTCTAGAATCTACTTCATCATGATCATGTGGGTAGCCCATTTTCCATAAATAATGGGGGTTGGCGTGGCATTGTCTTGAATTATGGTGGTAAAAACAGGAAGGTCAACTTCCGAGTGGCATAACGTTTGCATATGGTATCTGATTGAGGTGAATCTTGCACCATTGCAAAAGTATCTATGTGTAGAATAGAAAGAAAAGGTGCATGCTTAAGTGACATCATTTTACCCCCCAAAAAAAATTGATACCTCAAACGACTCTTGTAAAGTTTCAGACCCCAATTTTCTAAATTGGGTCCCACTAGTAAAAATGGTTTTGTCAGTTGATTCCTACCATTCTTCTACTCTAAAAGCATAAATATGTATGGGAAACAATATAATGATCCAATCTGGATTACGCCTCCCCATTTTGGGAGACATTTAGTCCCTAAAAGCTTCTACTAAATTAAGTCATGAAGAAGTTTTCCCTCTACCTTCTCTTTACTGTACCATTTAGCCTTGCCTAGAAGTTGTCCTTTCAACTCAATCTGTCAAAGTACATGTTGCCCCTATCTTGTAGTTTTGGACCTCTTATAAAAAACTATATCCTTTGTCAACTATGCATGAGCATCTAGTTCCAAATCCGATATAGAAGGTAGGACATGTTCCTCTTGTTGATCTAGCATGGAAGGCATATAAAGTTTCAGATTCTCTACATTCACCACTGAGAAAATGCACATGTATAAGGGTAGAATGAGTTTATAGGATTTATCTTCCACATTTTCTGATATCTTAAAGGGACCATATTGTAGATCCTTGATTTTCTTATCAGGACCCTATAGACTCTCATTGCTCAATTGTAACCATACTCTGTCTCCCACCTTGAACAACCTCTTTGTTCTATGTTGATCATGCATGGAATTGTATTTTTCTTATGAATTTTGTAGTGTATCTTATACCTGTAAATGGATTTTACTAATATTCTCAACAATTTTTCCTTCCCTCAAGCCATACCTTGTAAGATCCTCCCTCACTCCTCCATGGTTTCTATATGCAATATCTAAAGGTGAAGGTGGAAAATATCCAAAACAAATTTCTACCAATAGAAGTGGAGACTACTATGTTATGAGTGTTGTATATGTACCAAGTTCTTGTCCCATGTCTTCGAATTCTTCTGATTGTAACCCATTAAACTTTGCACCAAAGTCTTGTTGACTACTTTTATTTGCCCATCTATCTATTAATGGAATGTTGTAGACCTCTTTAACTTCATTTCCATCTTCTTCCAAAATGTAGTCCAAAATGCACTAAGAAATATTTTGTCCCTATTTGAAATGATACTCTGTGGTATCCCAAAGTGATCCCAGGCCTATCCAAAGAATAAGTACATTGCTTCTTATCCATTGATGGTATTTTTATAGGGAATTAGAACACACATATTTCTAAACCTATCAACTAGTAGCATGAATAGATATTGTTGTCCCTTCTCGGTTGTTGGTAAATACCCCACAAAGTCCATGGAAATAGTTTCTCAAGGACAGGTGGATATAGGTAAGGGAACTACATAGACCATGTCTCCTATTACTAAGCTTGTTGATACAATAAATCATACCTCCTCTTATGAACCTAGGTTCTTTTTCTTGCATCTTGGGCCAATGCACATACTTCTACAAGTCGACCACTATCTTCCCTACACCAAAGTTCCCCACAAACTTAGAGGTGTGAGCCTCTCTAAGCATATGAAATCACTCACCTTTAGGAAAACATAACTTATCCTACCTGTAGAGTAACCCATCTTACAAATGGTATTCAATTGTGTTGTCACCATCGTGCACATTAATTTGTCTCTACAACTATTGAAACACATCTTTAAATTCCTCATCCCATGAATATGACTCCTTGTATGCATCATGGGTGAATGGTTCTATGTGCATGAGTGTTCCCAAAGTTGTCATATTTGATGTGGGTCTCCTTGATGCATTCCATCGAACTTGTTTGTGCTTCCCTTCTTATACTTTATTACTAAATGAAACTAATGTAGAAACCCCATCCACTTGTAATCCTTGGCTTGTTGTAGCTTACTCTAGGTCTATAAGTATTGTAGCATTTGGTGATGTATGTGGATTAATATCTCATTTCCCATCAGATAGTGTTTCCACTTCTTCATGCATAGATCTCCTTATCGTAGGTAAGGTAGTTGGGAATTTCCGAATGAAATACTTCAAAATAGTAGCATGCAGGCCTTCCTCCCTGCATCAAGATCACTCTCATAGCATACCGATTCGCATATGTCTCCACTTCAAAGATTTATTACAATTTTGGCAATTCCATAATTGGTGCTTGACTAATATTATTTTTTAACTCCTTAAAGGCCCTCTCTTGACCCTTCCCCACCAGAAGCTCTTGTCACTTACTATTATGTGTGGAGTGGTGTTGTTATTTTTGAAAATGAGGCTATGAATTTCTTCAAGTATTATGCTACCCCAATGAAACTATTGGCCTTAAAAACAATAGGAGGCATAGACCACTTCATGATGGCCTCCATGTTGGCATGATCTCCCTTTATCTCTCATCCACCTATCATATACACCAAATACACCAAAGACTATTGTGCAAAGTCACACTTATTGAGATTTTCTAGAAGTTAGTGCTTCTTTAATGTCTCTAGCACCTACGTCAAATGTGAGATGTGCTCCTCTTAGGTAGCACTATATATAAATATATCATCCAAGTAGAGCATAACAAATGAATTTATAAAAGGCCGAAATATATCATTTACTAACCACATGAATGTAGTTGGTGCATTTCATAGGCCAAATGACATGACTAACCACTCACAAAAACCTTGCCTCGTTTTAAATATGTTCTTGTAAGTATCTTCTTCTTTGACTCAAACCTAGTATATCAAGACTTTAAGTCCAACTTGGTGAAGTATTTGGATTAGAATGAAAATTTTCACAATTCAGGTCTAGTTTTGTTATATATATTGTTATCATTATAATAATATCCTTAATTACTCAATAATTATCTAATATTTATTTATGACCTTCCCTTTCTCAGTCTTACCCACGCTTATTTCTAATTTATTATTTTATTATTAATTCCTTCTTCCAATTTATTTGAATGTTCAACCTTTAAATTTATTTAAATTATTTATGAATAAATTTTCAAAACATTTTAATTAATTAATTAATTTTTCCTCCAACGACTAATTATAATACTTATGTTTATGTATTTTTATCATTATAATATTCACCTTAATTACTCAAAAGTTATTTAATAATTATTTATGACCTTTCCTTTCTTGGTTTCACCCACTCTTATCTCAAATTTATTATATTATTATTAATTTCATCTTCTAATTTATTTGAATGTTCAACCTTTAAATTTATTTAAAATTAAATTATTTATGAATAAATATTCAAAACCCTCTTTTAATTAGCGATCAATTTTTCCTCCAATGCCTAATTAACCGTAATCCTTTTTAAATTAATTGATATTGCTTTCTATTCACCATGAGTTTTCAAGTTTACAATCCCTAAAGATGGATGAAGTGTTCACCCAAAATGTGGAACATTGCAATTTATCCACACAATTTATCCAGAAATTTTGTCTGCAACATGAATTCGAACTATGAAATTTTGCATTCCAAGATTCTTACCCTCTATGGGGAGAAATGTCTCATTGAGACTAATATTTATGAAAAGCTTTATGAGAAAATGTCAAAGAGAGTAGCATATCTAAATTTCTTGAGGCATTATCACAACTCCTCAGTCCTTCCATTAATCACTCAATTTCTTGACCAATAACATAGACCAAATCTCAATCTATTCTTCACAATGCTAGCATTGTGCTCCTTGGGAAAAGATCCATCATACCAGGTCTATTCTTGCACACCTCTCCCTTAAAATGTTTAAATTACATTTACAACTATATTTTTTAATCAACAATGAGCTATGGGACTTGTTAGATTATAGATCATTTATCACCGCATCTAATATATTCAATCATTCTTGTCATAAACTCATTTGAAATTTGATTCATTATGCTCAAAGCAGCTCCCTCACACAGCTCGGCCCCATCCAGCACTGTTCAATTCTTCCCTTAGAAATTTTCTTGTGGCATCCAACTCATCTCCTTTCATTTACCACTCTACTACCAACCCTTCACCCAGTCTTAATTCTTACTCTCCTTACCAATCATCAACCCACCATTCTTCTACCCCTGAAATCATAAGTTTGTATCCCCTTTCTCATACCGATTCTAGCACCATATCTTTCTCTTCTCATAATTTGGATTCTCCTCAGCCTACACCTTTCACCTTGGATTTCTAGTGTTTGACTTATGCTTACCTAATCTCATGTCCCCTTTCTCAAACCGATTCTAACATCTCTACATTGCATTATAGTGCAGAGTTCATCTTGAACCTTTTGTTAAACCTTCACACATGGCTTCTTCCTCCATTATGATATTCCCCTTTAGCAAGGTTACTAAGTGAAATATCAATTTTTACCAATTTTGTTAATTTTTGGATAGCAACTTAGGAAAAGTGGGTTGCGGGGCCCCACTTGCAATTTTGAGGTGAAAGAAGGCTCCAACATAGGGAAAAGGGAAAAATAGATTTGATAGTGGATGGTGGGCACCACCCCAAAGAGGAATACATTCCCCTTGGCTAGTACACTTTCATGGAGGGAAGAGAGAGAGGGAAATCGATGGATGGGACCCACATAGAGAAATTGGAAGCCCAATGACTAAAATAGGAGGAGCACTCATCATTTGGGGATATTTTAATCATTTGATATTCACACCTGACTAGCACACTGAAGCTAAGGGCCAAGTATGCATGTGATATTGAGCACACGATATTTTCAATCGAGAATCTCACCCTACCTTCAGTGGACTTCGAGTACCAGCCCAAGGAGGTGACCTACATCACATTGATTTGATCTGGGAGCTTGTCAAGCATATTTGTGAAGTTGGTTCAGTAGGTGGGATGCTGGATGGGGAATACGCAACCTTTGGAGGAGTTGATTGTGAAGCCAGGGATTTGTTGGGATTTCAGGGACAATCTAGTGGCATCATTTTTTGAAGATTTGGAGTGTTTGCAGGGCTCTATTTGGTTTGATTTTGTTGTGCCAAACAACCATCATCAGGGACTACATGGTCTTGCATAGTGGTACCTTCGTACCATGCTTGGGTGCTTAGGAGAAGGAGAAATAGAGGGCTGAGGCTTGTGGGTTAATTCTGGGAAGGAATCTATTGAGTATTGCAGCCATTTCGGGGACCATCAATAGTGATATTTCCAGGGGGTCGATATACCCAATAGCTGGAAACGTAGGTGGAAATTGGGTCGAATTTTAGAGGTAATCATCTGGCCAAACACTTTATAGGTTTTGGTGGGTTATTGGTGGAGAGACTGGGGTTAATTTCTCATTATTTTCTGAGCACTAGATGAGGATGTAACAGTCATTTCTTGCAGCCAATAGTGTAGTTTTTTGGGGCCAACGTAGAGCTTTTGTGGGTGTCAATTTCCTAGCGGTTGAGTAGATGATTTCATCACTTAGGTCTTGTTAGCTTGCCTTGGGCAAGCCCAGGTGCAAGCATTTTGATCTCATATTGTACCCATTACTTATCATAATAAAATGACTCATTTGTTTGTATATTTTAGAGTTTTTCTAGGTGTTTAATACTGTGTGTAAATTTGTGTATGTTTTGTTATGCATGCTTGGTTTATACTGTTAATTTTCCATAGTGATAGTACAGTGGTATCAGAGCAGGGGAAAGAGTGGAGGAGGCTACACACATGGAACTGATTTATAGCGTGTGATGGGGAGGTTATTCCTCCCACATTTTTATGGATCACCTAAGAGCTTAGCCAGGGCATGGGTTGAGAGGCTAGATTTTTATTTCCAGCTCAACCATATGACAGAGGGGGAGGTAATCAAAATTTCCACACTGCACTTAGAGGGGGAAGTCCATGATTGGTGGTTCCATGGGTTGACCATGATGGGACATGTGAAAGTTACAACCTATGATGATTTCACTCAAAAGGTACTGGAGGATTTTGAGAGGAGGGACCCAGAGGATCGCTTTGGAGAGCTGACATGGCTCAAGAAGACTGGGAGTGTTGAGACCTATATCTCAGAATTTCTGAGATTGTCGGTGATGGTACCATATTTCTCGAAGGCCAGGAGGGTCTTCATGTTTTCGGAGGGGCTAGTGGAGCCATTGAGGGGCTTCCTGAGGTACAACAGACCAGACCCACCACTTTGCAGGACGCATTTGGTAGAGCCTAGGACTTGCAGAATGCTCTACCAAGGGCTAGAGCACAGACGCCCACTAGGATTGTATTCCACTAGAGGGGAAGAGACACGAGACCCCCACCACAGCAAGACATTCAGAGGCATGGGCACTTGGATGATGAGGCTAGGGGAGACCTCTGACAGAGGAAGTTGTTCTTCACCTACCAAGAACTATGGCCAACTCGACATCGATGTACTAAGGGCAAGGCCCACTTCATAGAAGAATTTTTTGATAGCAAGTGAGAGGATGATGTGGAGTAGGAGGTAGATGTTGGATATGATGGTCCACCTATGGCTGAAGGAGGAGGTAGAGTTCCACCACCCCCAGCAGGGGGAGCTCCTTTCTTTCCAGTAGCGGGGGTCATCACTTCATTTCAGGGAGTGTCGAAGTACCTCACTTTGAGGATTAGGGGAACAGTTCAAGGGCAATGTGTTTCAGTACTAGTAGATAGTAGAATGTGACTGAGTTGAGGGGTTTTGTGGGAATATGCACTTATTATAGGAATTTTATGAGTGGCTTCTCACAATTGACAACACCCCTCACTGATCTAACTAAGAAGGGGGCATTCACACAGACCGATAGGGAATAGGAAGTCTATGAGAACTGCAAGGATGTGATGAGTTATTTCCTGGTATTAGCACTTCCTAATTTCACCTAGTTGTTCACATCGGATTGTGATGTGTCAGGTGAAAGCATTGGTTTATTACTATCATAGGGTGGACATCCCATTTCTTTTGAGAGCCGAAATATCCTTTCACCCAAAGGGTTGTAGTTGAACTATGACAAGGATATGTTGACCATTATGCATGCCTTGGCTAAATTCTACCGGTACTTAGTGGGAAACAGGTTTAGAGTGAACACTGATCACAATAACCTTCATCATTTTCTAGGGAAGAAGGACCTCAACAATAGACATCACAAGTGGGTCAACAGGATCTAGGTCTATGATTTTGACATAGAGTATGTCAAGTGCAAGCATAATGTGGTAGTGGATGCACTATCCAAGAGGCCCATAAATATTTCACTCATGAGCATCTGCCATGATTGGAAGGCACAATATTTGGTGGAATACTCAAAGGATCGATGGGCATGTGATATCTTGGAGGGCACTCATGGGGATTGTGTTACTGATTGATAGAAGATGTTTTCTATTACAAGGGACACATATTCTTGGTACCAGGTTTGCAATTGAGGGATAGGATTCTCCAGGAAGACCATGATTCAACTGTGTTAGGGAATCAAGCATTCCTTAAGACTTAAAGGACCATCAGAGAGTGCTTCACATGGAAGGCCCTCAAGGGGGATGTGTTCAGTCATGTACAGGAGAGCGAGGACTTCTAGAGGAACAAGGGGGAGTTGAATTATCCAGTAGGGTTATTGCATGCACTTCCTATTCCAGAGGAGAAGTGGGAGAGAATCTCGATGGACTTCATTACAGGCCTTCCCATGGCATAAGGTCATGATTTCATCTATGACGTGGTGGAAATATTGACAAAGTATTCCCATTTCTTCACAACTCACGCTAGGTACTCTACTTCTCAGATTGTAGAGTTGTTTTTTCAGGAGGTTGAATGGTTGCATAGTTTTCCCAAAATGATAGTGAGTGACAAGGAAAATCGATTCATGGGGGATTTATGGCAAGAGCTCTTCAGGTTGGTGGGCATAAAGCTTACACCTAGCACCAACTACCATCGCTAGACTGATGGGTAGACCGAGATTATTAAGAAATTGTTGGATGGTTATATGTGGAACTAGTTGAGAGAGCTAGAACATACTTAAGTTTCTCAAAGATAATTTGCAGACAACCCAAAACCAGTGAAAGATGTATGCAGAAAGGAACGAGTTTGGGAGATACTTTGAGGTGGGGGATCTATTATTCTTGCACCTTCATCCTTACAAACAAACCATGTTGAAAATAGAAGTGGGTCGAGAAGTTCCAACCGTGCATTTATGGCCCATACCATGTGACCAAGAGTGTTGGCGAGGTGGCATACGAGTTAGAGATTCTTCGTGGGAGAAAGGTGCATAACGTCTTCGATATTTCATGCCTCAAGAAGGTACTTAGAAAACATGTGATAGCCACCGTGGAGTTTGCCCCACCGGATGATGATGGGAGCCTAGTTTTGGAGCCTGAGGCTATTCTAGAGAGTAGGGAGAGGAGATTGAGGAGTAGAGTCATCAAGGAGTTCCTAAACAGGTGGAGGAACCTACCAGATGAGGATGCTACTTGGGAAGGAGAGCATATATTATGTTAGGGTCCAACCCTAACCATCTTATTTATCTAATAGGGTCAATTCATAGTTATAGTTAGTTAAAGAGTCAATAAAGTCCATATTAATAATTGTAAGTGGTTGACCTGCATTTAAAGAAGGGACCACAGTTAGTTGCAAATGGGACATGGTATTAGATAGATGGTATTAATAAGAACCATGGTACTGACCCATGGTATTACATGTATGAATTCTATATAAAGGATAGAGACTCCCCTTGAGGAGCATCGTGTCTTATTTTGTAATCGAGCCTAGCTCTATTGGAGGTTGCCCCGTCGAAGAGGCAAGTGAACATTGCTTTCCTTTCTGAATAATACAATACATGTTGTTATTTCTCATTTTTCTATGTTCTGGGTATATTTCTTTGCATATTTGGTATTCTAGTATCTTGTCATAGGTCAAGAGCATAACAAGTGGTATCAGAGCACTTTCTAGGGCTAGTGGGATCTCCATTTTTAGTAGAATTTTTTTGTGGCTAGGGACATGTTCCAGCGTCTTTAAACTACGGGATCTGTCATTGAGAGCATAAACCTGCAGATTTGGGGATGCATGCACGTAGGAAATACAAGAGATGGTCATGCTTGTTGGACTCCCTTGTAACCCCTGTGGGTACCCCTTCTAATAGTAGTGCATTAAACAGAACCGCACATGGACTGTCTTCCAAGTACCCTCTGGGTATATCGGAAGCCCCCTAGGCTCACCTAAAACCTCACCACAGATAAACTATCGGCCGTCTTGCTGTTACAGTAGACCGAGAATAGCACTCGGGGAGATTACTCGCACGTACGATAGGGTGGTCGAGTAGTACGACTAAAGGTACGGTTGATCCTCCTTATTAAGTGCCCTGAAAGATTGCGCCGAGTACTACTGTTGGACCCTTATGTATATTGCGATCTATAGCACCTGGCACTCCTTGAGACCATAGTTCCCTTGTCTCTCTCTAGATCACACCTCATCTTTGCTAGATCACATCTAGCAGACTAGGTTCTGTTGCAACTGCAACAATCAGATCTGCCATTCAGATCTAGCAATAGGGGTTTGATCACTACCACATTCCTACTCATACTCTACAGTTGAGGGTTTCACCGATAGATCTGACTATTTGTGCAGGGAGGCTTGTGGCTCCTATACTTGGGCGTGATTCTCGCAGGACATTGGGCATAATTAACTTTTCTGGGAATCGGCTACTGTAGTATTCCTAAGCGAGGAGTAAAACTCCTTTTAGAGTAAAATAAAAAAGTTTGAGACTCTCCTGGGACGCTTGTAGGAGACTTAGCCCATAAGAATCAGGTCAACGGGCTGAGCAAGGTGGTATCATTCACTTGTTAGTGTCAAAATTTCGGGTGGTCCCAATTTTTTTCACAGTAATGACAAGTGCACCAGATTTGTGCATGGTACAAACCAGAGCATAAGCTATGGCCAACGAGAAGATAGACACCTTTGAACAAAAGTTGGAGGAATTAACAAAGCAGATCTAGTACTTAAATGACACAATCACAAAGGGCAAGTCGGGGGAACAATCGAAGGCGTATGCTTTTAATGAAAAACTTGAGGGTGAATCTAGCCATTCTCTTCACTTCTATGGAAACCACTAACAGTCCCAGCCTCGACCACCCAAGTTGGACATGTATAAATTTGATGGCTCTCATCCAGCCATATGGCTATCACAAATGGAGCAATATTTCACATTGAATCACATCATAGATGATGCGACTGAGCTAAGTGTGGGAAGCCTATACTTGGACCAAGAAAGATGCCAATGGTGGCAGTCGTATCAATGTTGTTATGCAAGGCCAAGGACTTGGCAGATATTCTCAAAAACCCTTTCTAATCGCTTTGACCATGAATCTAACTTTTTGGGTCATCTTACTAAGCTCCGACAGACAGGCACAATGCAAGAATATATTAAAGCCTTTGAAGCATTAGCCTTTCGCAGAGGAGGTCTAGCAGATGAATTCTACTTGGAATATTTTATCACTAGTCTCAAAGATGCCATACAAGCCCACGTCCAGATGCACTACCCAGTCACATGGCTGAAGTAGAACATGTGTTAGTGGCCCAGTCGACTTGTCCAATTTCATAGCCAAGGGATGCCCCACCTAGGCTCTAAGCACTCCCCAAACACTTAAGGTTCAAAAGGTGTCACCAACAGAAATGGCGGAAAGAAGAAAGCAAGGATTGTGTTACTACTGTGATGAGAAATACTCCATAGGGCATAAATGCAAGGAACCCAAATTCTTTCAAATTGATGCTACTGATCACAGTTCATCTTAGGAAGCCCCACCATTTGAGGTACCAGAGGATGAAGATGAGGACAACTAGGCAGACAATGAGCTCTCAGCTACACTAGAAGAACCAGTTATCTCGCTCCATGCTTTGGCAGGAATTTCTTCTCCCCAAACTCTCAAAATCAAAGGTTTTATTAAACATCACCCTATAGTAATCTTGATTGATAGTGAAAGTACACATAACTTTATCCATCAAAGAGTCGCCGAAGTAGTGCATTGTTTTGTTAGAGCAATCTCTAATTTCCAGGTCCAAATTGTTGATCGAGAGATAATGAAATGTGGAGGCCACTATGAAAATGTAAAACTTCAAATGGGGGATTATCACCTAAAGACCCACATGTTTGCCATCAACATGGATGGGTGTGACATTGTCTTGGGTGCTGAATGGCTTCGCACACTTGGCCCAATCACAATGGATTTCCAAGAGTTGTATATGAGCTTTAAGCAGAATGACCACACACATATGCTCCACGGACTCTAGGCAGGTGCTCCTTCTATCATCAACTCGCATAGGATGGAAAAGTTGATAAAAAAGGGCCACCATGGAGTTATAGCCCAATTTAATGCCATCTAGGCCTTTGAGCCCACTTCTCTTCATATTCATCCTAAGATGAAACAGGTCTTAAACAACCATCTGCAGGTCTTTGACAAGCCTTATGAGCTTCCACCCTCAAGAGGGGAACATGATCATAGCATTACTTTGGTCCCAGGGGCACAACCACCAAATGTGCACCCATATAGATATCCTTTCTCCCAAAATAAGGAAATTTAAAAAATCATCAAGGAACTCCTGGAAGCCGGTGTCATTCGTCCTAGCATTAGTCCTTATTTATCGCCTGTGGTCATGGTGCTCAGGAAAGATGGGGAATGGCATATGTGTCTAGACTTTAGGGCCCTCAACAAGTTGACGGTCAAAGATAAATTTCCCATCCTAGTTGTTGATGATTTGTTGGATGAACTAAATGGGGCTCAATTCTTTACTAAGCTCGACCTTCGCTCGGGCTATCACCAAATTCGTATGAAATAAGTAGACATTCCAAACACTGCTTTCCAAACTCATGAAGGCCACTATGAATTCCTGGTCATGCCATTTGGTCTCTGTAATGCCCCATCCACTTTTTAGAGCCTCATGAATCACCTTCTCAAACCATATCGCAGAAAATTTGTCCTTGTTTTCTTTGATGACATTCTCATCTATATTCTCACTTGGGACAAACATCTTCAACATGTAGACCTACTCTTGCAACTACTCTGGAAGCATAAATTATTTGTCAAATTGTCCAAGTGCTCTTTTGGCATGAAAAAATTTGAGTATTTGGGCCACATTGTGGGGCATGAAGGTGTTAGGGTGGATCCTAAAAAGATCCAGGCAATGCAGGATTGGCCTCAACCAAAGACCTTGAAGAGTTTGAGAGGATTTTTGGGTCTCATCGGCTACTATCACAAATTTGTTCGCAATTATGGTCGCATTGATAGACCCCTCACTCACCTTCTCAAGAAAAATTCATTCCTCTGGAATGATGAAGCGCAACAAGAATTTCTAGCTTTCAAAAATTCCATGTGTTCCACTCCCTTATTGGCAGTACCTGACTTCACCAAACCTTTTGTGATTGAATGTGATGCTTCAGGTAGGGGTATTGGGGCTATCTTAATGTAGGAAGGTAAACCCTTTGCCTTCACTAGCCAACAACTAAGCGGGACAAATTTGGGACAATCTACCTATGAGAAGGAGATGATGGCCATATTACATGCAATGGATACCCGGAGACCATACTTATTGGGGCGGTGTTTCCAAATCTACATAAACCATCAAAGCCTTAAATATTTTTTGGAGCAATGCTTATCCTCATCACAACAAAATAAATGGCTAGCCAAAATGTTGGGATATTATTATGAGATCATTTACAAGAAATGGCATGAAAATGTCGTAGTGGATGCTTTATCACGCCAATTTGAGGAGGAAAGCACCCTGCTAGCAATCTCTCTTCCCATTCTAGAATGGATTGAATAGGCTCGCAAGGAAGGGTTTTCACATCCTTCGCTCTCCCAACTCATTAATAAATTGTAGGCATGGAAAATTTTAGGGGCTAATGTTCGCCCAATGGGCTAATTTTCCATGATTTTTCCAGAAAAAAGATTCACCAATTTCCAATTTTATAAAAGACGATTCGCCCAAATTTTAGAATATAAAATTATTTTACCTTAAAAATCGCCAACATTATATAGAGACTATATATAAAATAATTATAAATTTGATTAATTTTACAAATATATCAATAAACATTTATAATTTGCATATTAGGGATTAGTGAGATTCGCCAATGTTTTAAACTTCAAGAAAATTTTCCATCCTTAAAATTTTCCTTGATTGTAGGCAGTCCAAATTCCACAGTAGGCTACTCTTGGAAGAATGAGATTCTTCGCTACAAGGACAAAGTAGTGATATCACCAACATCCACCCTCGAAAGTCACATTTTGGCAGAGTTGCACTCATCTCCCACTGCAGGCCATTCAAGCTTTCAGAAGACTCATGCTCGCACTCGACATTCATTCTTTTTTATAGGCATGAGAAAGGACATTCTTACTTTTGTAGCTAAGTGTGATGTGTGCTAGTGCCATAAAGTACAAGCAGTCAAATCCCTAGGCACCTTACAGCCATTGCCCATCCTTGCCTCAATCTAGATGGAGGTTTCTATGGATTTCATTATTGGTCTTCCGAAGTCAAGCAATAAGTCAGTCATCATGGTCATTGTGGACAGACTTTCTAAGTATGCTCATTTTTGTACCCTACCCCACCCTTTTAAACCTGCTTTGATGGCTCAATCTTTCCTCCACCATATCTTCAAATTGCATGGCATGCCCACTTCCATTGTCTCTGATAGTGACCCGATCTTCACCAGTAACTTTTGGCAGGAACTCTTCAGGGTACAATGTGTCCAACTACAACTCAATACTTCCTATCATCCCCAAAGTGATGGTCAAACTGAAGCAGTCAAGAAATGTCTCGAGACCTACCTCAGATGTTTCACTTTAGAAAAGCAACATCTATGGGTATAGTGGTTATGTCTAGTCGAATGGTGGTATAATACTAACTATCATGCCACCACCAAGATGACTCCATATGAAGCATTTTATGGTCAACTACCCCCTTCACCTACTTCTTATATCTAGGGATGCTCTAAGGTACAAGCAGTGGATCAACTCCTATAGAACCGTGCAACCATGCTTGCACACCTCAAAGATAATCTCCATCAAGCTCAGAATTGCATGAAGCAACAGGCAGACCAACATCGTTCAGAGTGCAAATTTCAAGAAGGGGATTAGGTATTCTTGAGGTTGTAGTGATATAAGCAAACATCACTTAAAGACAAGTGTTGTCAAAAATTATCTCCAAAATTCTATGGACCATATCAAATACTTTAGCGCATTAGAGAAGTAGCCTACAAGCTAGCCTTGCCACCCACTGCAAAATCCATCCCGTCTTCCATGTCTCATGCCTCAAGAAAGTGGTTGGGAAAAATTGCAGAATTCAAAGTAGTCTACTGGAATTGGATGAAGAAGGTTCAATCTGGCTCCAGCCTGAACATGTTCTTGAAACGTGAGAATGGCACATGTGCAGCCACACGATAAAGGAAGTCCTCCTCAAGTGGAAAGACCCCTCTCTAGAAGATGCGACCAGGGAACCAACCATTGTTCTTTAGCAGTTTCTGTAGCTTCAACCTTGAGGAAAAGGCTATTTTTATGGGGGAGGGCATGTTAGGATCCAACCCTAACCCCCTTATTTATGTAAGAGGGTCATGTCATAGTTATAGTTAGTTAAAGAGTCAATAAATCCCATATTAATAATTATATGTGGTTGACCTGCATTTAAAGAAGGGACCACAGTTAGTTGCAAATGGGTCATGGTATTAGATAGATGGTATTAATAAGAACCATGGTACTGACCCATGGTATTGTGTGTATGAATCCTATATAAAGGATAGAGACTCCCCTTGAGGACTTTTGTGTCTTATTTTGTAATCGAACCTAGCTCTATTGGAGGTTGCCCCCTCGAAGATGCAAGTGAACATTGCTTTCCTTTCTGAATAATAAAATAAACGATGTTATTTCTTATTTTTCTGTGTTCTGGGTATATTTCTTTGCATATTTGGTATTCTGGTATTGCATGTATGAGGCCTATATAGAGGCTTGAGACTTCCCATTGAGAGATGTCAAGGATTATTGTACGAACAAGCATATGGCTTGTGGAGTGTTCTCCTTTCTTAAGGAGTGAACGTATGGTGTTGTCCTACCTTAAGGGTTTGATATTAATAAAGTGAATCATTTCTATCTATTTCTATCTTCTTATTTCTAGGTATATTTTTATTATCATATATTTTCAGGTCAGATCTATAGCAAGTATACCTATGGGCCGAATACCAAATTTGTGAAGAAGATACCAGAATACCAAATATTTCTTCGCATATTTGGTATTCTGGTATCTTCCCTTCGATACCTCCCTCTATACCCCATACTATCCCCCCTAAGTATACCTATGGGCTGAAGTGGTCACAAATGGATTTTGTGAACATCTGCCAAGTAATTGTCTTTGGATAGCATTTAGAATGCAACTACCACCATTGCCATCTTTCTTGGTCCAAGTAAATGGCCGGCACACATAGTTTAGTTTCATCATCTACGATGTGATTCAAAGTGAAATATTGTTCCATTTGTCCTACCCATATTGTTGGTTCAGAGCCATCAAATTTGTACATATTCATCAAATTCTAATCTAGGCACTGGAATTTCATAGTTGCGCTTCAGTTGTCCCGTTGTCACAAAAATTTCTGAAAAATGAGCTGATTTTAAATCAGCAAGCTCCCTCATCTGGACTCTCATTCGATTGATTTTTTTTTTGAAATTGGGTATTTTTTTTGCGAAGAACCCATATCTGCAATTAGATTATGCAAAGTTTTCCACAAACCTATAGATCTAATCTACAAACTCGTCGCCCCAAAAAATATCTGCAACACAACTGATTTTTAAATTAGCGATATCTTCCTCATCCAGACTCCAATTCGGCTAATTTTTTTCAATTGAGTATTTTTTCACAAAAAACCCAGATCTGCAATTAGATTATCCAAACGTTTCTCCAAAACGTACAGATCTGATCTAAAAATGTGCCACCCCAAAAAATGTCTACAACACAATTGACTTTTAAATTAGTGATATCTCCCTCATCCGAACTCCTATAAGGGGGGTTGGAATGTAGTATACCTAGGGGAGATAGTATTTGGTATAGAGGAGGTACCCAAGGGAATAATGTAATAATGGGATGGGCCATAGTAATAAATAAGGTTGTTAACATGTATCATGTAAGGGACCATAAGTAGTTAGCAATAATGTAATAAGCCCATGGTATTAGATAGATGGTATTGAGGGAACCTTGGTAATGACCCATGGTATTGTATGTATGAGGCCTATATAGAGGCTAGAGACTCCCCATTCAGAGATGTCAATGATTATTGTATGAACAAACATATGGCTTGTGGAGTGTTCTCCTTCCTTAAGGAGCGAATGTATGGTATTTCCCTTCCTTAAGGGTTTGATCAATAAAGAAGAATTTCTATCTATTCAGATCTTGTTATTAATTGGATATATTTGTATTTTCATATATTTCTAGGTCAGATATATAACAAGTGGTATCATAGCACTTTCTTAGGCAAAACGAAGATTTTTTTTTAATTTTTTGCAGACATTTTTTGAGGTGACGAGTTTGTGGATCCGATATGTACATTCTGGTGCAAAGTTTGTAGAATATAATTGCATATTTGGGTTTTTTGTGAAAAAATACCCAATTTGAAAAAAAAAAATGGCCAAATTGGAGTCCAGATGAGGGAGATATCGCTGATTTAAAAATCAGTTGTGTTGTTGACATTTTTCGAGGCGGCGAGTTTGTAGATCAGATCTGTACGTTTTGGGGAAAAATTTGAAGAATCTAATTGTAGATATGGGTTTTTTGTGAAAAAATACCCAATTTGAAAAGAAAAAACGGTCGAATCGAAGTCCGGATTCTAGCTTTGCAGTTGCTTAGGGATAAGCAACATCTTGGCGGGGAGGACTGTAATATTACCACTTAGCAAGGTTGTAAAGTGAAATATCAATTTTGGCCAATTTTATTAATTTTTGGATTGAAACTTAGGAAAAGTGGGTGGAGTAGCCCAATGGAAAATTTGAGGTGAAAGGTATCTCAAAATAGGAAAAAGCAGAAAATTGATTTGACAGCAGAAGGTGAGGGCCACCCAAAGTGAAATGTGCTCCCCTTGGCTAGCATCCTTTCATGGAGGGAAGAGAGAGAGGGAAATCGATGGATGGGACCCAGATGGGAAATTAGAGCCCCAAAGACTAAAATAGGAGGAGTGCTCATCATTCTTGGATCTTTTGATCATTTGATATTCACACTTGACAAGCATGCTTGAACTGCGGGCCAAGTCTGCATGTGTTGTTGAGCACACAAGATTTTCAAGTGATAATGTTACCCTACCTTTGGTGGACTTCGAGTGCCATCCCAAGGAGGTAAATTACATCACATTGATTCGATATGGGAGCTTTCCAAGCGTATTTGTGGAGCTAGTTCAGTAGGTGGGATGTTGGAAGGGGAATACGTAGCCTTTGGGGGAGTTGATTGTGGAGCCAGGGATTTGTTAGGCTTTCAGGGACAACCTAGGGTCATTATTTGATGAATATTTGTAGTGTTTTTGGGGCTCTATTTGGTGTGAGTATGTTGTGCTAAACAACCATCACCAGGGACTGCGTGGCCCTGCGTAATGGTACCTTTTTACCACACGTGGTGCTTGAGAAGTAGGAATCAAGGGCTGAGGATTGTGGGGTAATTCTGCGAGGGAATCTGTTGAGTACTGCTACTAGCCATTTTGGGGATGATCAATAGTGATATTTTCAGGTGGGTCGATATACCCAACAGCTGGAGGAGTGGGTGGAAATTGGGTCAAATTTTCAAGGTCAGCATTTGGCCAAACCTTTTATTGGTTTTGGTGGATTAATTGTGGAGAGATCGAGGTTAATTTCCTAGAATTTTCTAAGCACCGAAGGAGGATCTAGCATCCATTTCTTATAGCTAGTAGTGTAGTTTTTTGGTGGAATTGTGGAGCTTTTGTGGGGGTCGGTTACCTAGTGTTTGAGAATTGATTTCATCACCTAGGTCTTGTTAGCTTGCCTTGCGAAATCCCAGGTGCATACATTCTAATTTCATATTGTACCCCTTACTTATCATATTAAAATGGCTTAGTTCTAGGAATATTTTGGATTTTGTCTGGGCGTTTAATATTGTGTGTAGATTTGTGTGTGTTTTTTACTATGCATGCTTGGTTTATCACTGCTAATTTTCCTTATGGATATTACATCTGCCCAACCTCCCTCATCTCCCCCATCGAATGCTTATCCTCTCAACTGTAATTCTCCTCTATAGTTAGACTTTAAATTCGTCCACAATGATACACCTCAATGTGATAGCTAAAAGTATTCTGAAAACACCCTTCCTTCCATTCACAATCCCATGTTTCCCTGTCATTCATGTATTAGTTCTCCCTTACATTGTTCAAACATGGACCCTTCCTCGAATAAGGCATATAATATTCCTCCTTTACCTATATTGATATCTGACCCTAACCCATCCCTTCCCTATTTCTCCTTTCTCTCCAAGGTTTTTAACCTTTCCAATTAAAACTTTAGATCAAGGTACCTTAAGTATTTTGGAAAAAGGCTTTAACATTGCATTGGTCCTTTACTTCATCCCCACAAAAGATATTAGTTTCTCAGTGGAAGCAATCAATCACAATTTATCCACGACATTGTTGAAGAGATTAAGCAAGAATGTAGTTGCATTCTACACCAATCCAAGCCCCCCAAACCCAACATCACTAAAAGTGAATCCCAAGTCATCATTCTTAAAACAACCCAAATATCCTTGTTCTTAAATCTAACAAAGGCAATGATGCTATCGTTATGATCATGCTAACTATGATCATAAAATTCTTGAAATCCTCTCCTCCTCTTCTTATAAACCTCTTTGCAAGAACCCTCTAACCTCTATAGCCAACCTTATCACAAAATTAATCAGGTTCTCTTCATTGAATCATGTTACCTAAAGAAAACGTATTCCCCACAATCCTCACACTCCAAGAATCTATGGAAAACCCAAAATCCACAAGAGCGGTATCCCCTTATGGCCCATTATTAGTGTCATTGGTGCTCCAACTCATGCCCTGTCTCATCACCTTGATCACAAGCTTCATCCATTCATGGGACAAACTCCTCCTTTATCAAATATTTCTCAGACTTTATCCTAAAACCTAAGCACCTTAAACTTGATGACCATGATATCATGGTAAGATTTGACAGTGTCTCCCTTTTCACCAAAATACATGTTCCTAAGGCCTTTTAACTCATTTCTACCCTAGCTAACTCCAAAATCCTAAAACTCATAAATATATCCCTCTCATCCACCTTCTTCCCCTTCAAAGATGTTTATTATGAAAAAACTTGAGGCCCTAACATGGGATCCCCCCTATCCTTGGTAGTTGCCAACATATTTATGGAACATTTCAAATCTTGAGCCCTATATAACTTCCATTTAAAACCAAAGTGTTGGCACAAATTTGTAGATGAGACCTTCCTAATATAGTTCCATAGCCTCCTTGCATTATACTCTTTCCTACACCATCTTAATCAAATCTTCTCCCATATTCAATTCACTATGGAATTGGAAAATAAAAATTATCTTCCCTTCCATGATGTTCTTGTCTCTAAGCTCCTGGATGATTATATTTTTCGTCAATTCTATTATAAAAACTCATGCAGATAAATATCTTCATGCTCAATCCCATCACCACCATGGTAAAATTTTTCCTGTCCTCAAAACCTTAATATCCCAACCCATTCACATTTCCAATCGCCAAAAACTTAAAAATGAATGGGCCCACTCTACCAAAACCCTATTATTCAATGGTTACTCCTCTCAAATTAACAAAGGATTTCACTAATCCCTTCATCCAAAACTCAAAACCCTCCCAATGTTTTCTCCCTTAACCACAAATTCTCTATCCTACATTCATGGCATCACAGATAATATAGCCAAAATATTGAGCAAATAAAACATAAAAACTATGTTTAAGCCCCATAAGACCCTTCAATAGTTTTTAGATCCCCTAAATACTACTATCACCTTATGCTTAGCATCAAGGTCTATGTAATTCCTTATTCATATGGAAAGTCTTATATAGGCCAAACAGGAAGGCCCTTTAAGCCTCAACTAACAGAGCACATTTTTGGCACCTACCATACCATAACCATTGAATTTGTTATTGTGGAGCATTCCCACAATTCAAAACACATTATATTGTTTGACAAAACCAGTATTTTAGCTTCCAATCCTTTCCAATCTTATCACATCCTCAAAGAAGCCATTGAAATCTTAAAGAACCCCAACAACTTTAATCAGGAAGATGGATTCAAACTTAGTCAATCATGAAAACCCACCATCCACCATATTTTCCATAAGCCTTCCCCTTCGGCTAATTGATTTCCTTCTCACAATTCTTCAATCATTGATTTCCTTTTATTTGATCATTCATTTGATCCTTTAATTTCCCTCCTTTCATCCATCTATTCTTTATTCTTTGGATCATATGATTGATGGTTCTTTCTCTCCTTATAATCTATACCTATTGAATATAATATTACAATTTATTAATAATATAATCACTTGATCCTTTGATATTTCTTATATCACTATATTTCTCTTATTTATTATTTTTATCATTTAATTTAGAATTATTTATTTCCCTATCTATCAATTATAATATTATTGTATTCTATTAATGATCTGAAATGGGGCACTAAAGGCTTCTTGTTAGCTTACAAGAACCTCTCCCACTCCAACACTTATATATTCCCAAGATCTAGCGTATGATTGATAATTTGTGGAATTAAAAGTGCTTGAAAGAGGTGTATGCTCGTGTTTGTTTTTAACTATTAAGTGATTTAATTTTATTTTCTTGAACTGATATAAAACATATAACAACAATTACAATGCAACAATACACAATCACACATAACAACAATCTAATATGGAGTTCACCCTAATATCTTGGGCTATGTCTCCTTGAGCTCTAATAAACTCGATTAGACTATTTGGGATTATGGTTGAATTCTTTTACAAGTTCCACACTCAACTCCAATAGGTTACGATTGAACCATTAGGCTTAGAATACCATTTTTATCCCTGGCCATTCGGCACTCTGGCTCTCGTCTCTTGGCTCTAGCTCTGGCTCTCGCTCTAGCTCTAGCTCTTGGCTCTGGCTTTGGCTCTTGCTCTCGGCTTTGGCTCTGGCTTTGGCTCTGGCTCTCGGCTCTGGGTCTAGCTCTTGGCTCTGGCTTTGGCTCTAGATCTTAGCTCTAGCTCTATCAGTTCTTGGCTTTGTGGCCCTTTTGCCCAGCTGTGAGCTCCCTGAAGGGAGACTAACTTCTCTAATCCTACATTTTTTTTTGTGAGCTCCCTATGAGAGTCATACTCTCTGGCTTTTGAGGAATCCTCTGACTCTACAGCTTCCATCCATTCCTCTATCCCCAATCATGAGGAATCATTCCGTCTCGGCTCTTCAGATTTGCATGCTTCATAAAAAATCCTTGTTACAGAAACATCTTCATAGCATGGCACAGGTGTGATGGTTGTTTCCAAATGGAAATGAACCGGCGGGCACTTTCTAGGACGAAATCTATGAAATAATGCATTCATGTTCGTAACGGAAATACACAGGAAAACTAATGAAAACACATCATGAGCCTTTAACTCGGACTTCAAATAATATGTAGCCGCATTTATAAACCCTTCGGGTCCATCCTTCATCGCTCATCGCAAATTGCATTGCCTATGGCCAAACACCAAATACACATAAAATAAACTGAAAACCTTAAAATCTAGATTTCAAAATTTATGCAATCACATTCATAAACCTCATCGGTTCCATGCCTCGATTTCATATAGCAATTGTACATCGAATATGTCAATGGCCCTTTGTATTGTGCGATATGATCGCCGATCACTGATCACATCAGTGTATCGTTGTCATTTTATTGGCATATTGCAATCATTGTGTTCATCACACGCTGTCACTTGACCCTCCGAAATGTGATTAGCGATTAATTCCTGACCATTGATCTGCTCCTTGATCCGACGGTCGATATTCCATCGCAATTGCCTTATCGGCACAAGTCGCAACGGCAACGGCCCAGGGTTCTGATATCGCATGAAGGCCTTCCTTTAATGCGATATATCGGAGATCACTATCGGGGAGTTCTTCAAGATTTTCTTAAGTCCTCCCTTTGAACCCTTTCGATGCAATTTTCTTCAATGGGCCTTTAAGTCCATTTTTATAAGAAATTGCCTCATTTTCTAAGGATAATGGGAAATCTTCCTTTTGCAACAACTCTTTCATCTGGAGTCCATTATGGTCCATTAAAATTGCAGTAGATTTAGATTGAAAAGATATACATAGTGAGACTATTCCCAAGAGCATCCTTTGACTTTTAGTTTCCTCTGTGAGGAATATTTTTAGACTTAGAGTTTATACTAGATCCATTTTGGATCACGCCTTCCCACTAAAAATATTTTAGACTCCAAAATACTGATATATTGATATAAATAGTAAATGAGAGTACCTCACCCTCTTATTTTAGTCTCCATTCACTTGCCTTGCACAGTTCCTCTAAACCAAAGCCTTTGAACACTTCCTTCCTGGATGTGCTTGTCCTCCTGGGAAGAACTGTGTTCCTCCTTGACTTCCTGCAGAACTCCTGCTGAGAAGGTTACAGAAGGTAATTTGAACTTCTCTGCCTTGATCATTGATCCAAGGTGGCTCAAACCAATTTGAAGTTACATCTACTTCACAAAATTTTCATTTGTACCTATTTGACATACTGTCAACAACAACTGTTAACAACAACAGGATTACAGATAACAACTGGATGGCCTAAACTTCTGCTTTATCAAAAGAAACAGATTTCAAATCTTGTGAACACCTCCATGTCTTTACATTTACATACAAATGATTGACTAGATAACAAGCCAACAAAACATGCCTTTAAAACAATTGACCCTTCAAGTCAAGCATGTAGCAAAAGAACTTTAGGATTCTTTTTCAAAGATGAAACACTTCATCATTATCTCCATCTTGGAGAACAAATCAACTTTTTCCAAGTCAACATTAACATTACATGCATGTTTATAACAAAGTTATCAACCCTTCAAGTTAATCACACACATATGTTTAAATATAAGGAAATCATTAGCATCCCTATGTTCATGCATATCATTCTTATGCATGCATTTCATCCTTCAAATTTCGCTTAAGTACATTGTACTTTCGAAGCTGAAATGAACATAAATGTTGGAGCAATAAAGTGAGTCTCCTACTCAAATTTTCCATTCACCTTCTTGGTAAAGCCCTGCAACTTGCATTCCATTAACAAAGACATACAAATAGATGCAATATATCAATAGACATGCAACCTTTAATTGGATAAGAACTTTAACCATTTCTTACCAATCCTTTTCAAAGGTCCTTCCTTTGTCTGCACATCAACAACAACATGTGAACCGTCTTGAAACACATCATTTATGGAATATTTCTTTCCATTCCTACCATTCTTGCTTTCCACCTTCTTCAAGTTTTGTGGCAGCATTGTTGGATTCAAAGTTCAACACTTTTCAACAATGTGTCCTTGCTTATGACAGTAAGTGCAATGCATGTGCATCTTCTTGATAGCATGATTTGCCTCTTCCAATGGACCTTTGGCTTTTTTCTTCCTTTCCTTTAAATGTTTCCTGTATGTGGCCATTCTCTTCCAACATCTAGAAACATTATGGTTATTCAAACCACAAAAGGAACATGCAATTCTTTTCCCATACTTATATGTAAATTTACCATGCTAAACATAATCAAAAGGAATATGATTAGAACCAGATTTATACCTTTATTTTTCACCTTTATTTCCTTCATGAGGAGGTGAATTGAATGAAGAAGTAGCTCCCTTTGGAACACCATCAATCTCTTCTAGGCTATCAGAGTTTCCACAACTCTCTTGTTCAAGTATATGCTAATATACACCTTCTTTCTGCAAAGTATGTTTCACACTATTTCATTCCCCAAGAATACAATCTTCACACTCTTAAGGTAGAAGCCCTGTAATGAAACTCCTTCTTGGAACTGTTTCAATGGCCTTCATGGAAGCTTTGGAACTTTCTCCATAAGGCTGTCCATAGCCAAGACCCAAATAATTAGACCTTTCCTCAATCATTATTGGCTTAACAATACCCTGTGCATGTTTCCCCAATCCTTTTCCTTCATAGCCCATTTTGGACATTAACTTGGACCCTATGCCTCTGGTATGTTTTTCAAAAGAACCAACATAAATATTCTTAGAGGAAATTGAAGACAAGCTGGAATTATTTACCTATTCTTCAAGCTGATACTTGACTAAGGCTTCTTGGCAATAAATAGTTGTGTCGCCAACTCATGCATCCTTTCCAAGCTCATATTTGCAATATGAAGTTGTCTTTTTGTTTCCTGCAATTTGTCAAAAAGCAACTGCTTCTCTTCCTTCATTGAATTCAACTTCTCTCTAAGTCTGGTGCTCTTCCTTTCATCCTAATAAATTTCTCTCACCATATCCATCATGGTGAACAAGTCTTGCTTCATGTCTTCATCAAATAATCTTGTGAAGAAAGAAGAATTTGAGGACTCACGTGTAGAAGTTGTCATTATCAAAATAATCAAAAGAACTTCTAACAAGATTAACAAAGAGCTAATTCAAGCAACATTTTGCAATGAACCTCTTGTGTTTCAAGGACTGCTTTGAGGTCCTTTGGGATAAGAATAATGCCTCCAGCCCTTCCTCCTTCTTTTCGTCTCCTGGACTTAGCTATCAATAGCTTTCCCTTCACCTATGCGAACTCAACCAACAATCAATTTACAAACAATCAAATAGAAAAATCCTCGACTATTTAAACACCTTTCAAGTCAAAAAAGCATATATATTGCTCTATCAATCAAGCATTCTGATTTGATACCACTTGCATCATGGTACAACCTACTTCATAATATAACCTGCTTTGGTATAACTTACTCTGATATAACCATCTCTGATATAACCTTCCTTGAAGGTGGGGTTAATCAACCTTTGGCTCTTATACCACCTGATTTGAAATGGGGCACTAAAGGCTTCTTGTCAACTTACAAGAACCTCTCCCACTCCAGAGCTTATATATTCCCAAGATCTATCATATTATTGAAAATTTGTGGAATTAAAAGTGCTTGAAAGAGGTGTGTGCTCGTGTTTGTTTTTAACTGTTAAGTGCTTTATGTTTATTTGTTGGAATTGATATAAAACATATAATAGAAATTACAATGCAACAATACGCAATCACACATAACAACAATATAATATGGAGTTCACCCTGATATCTTGGGCTATGTCTCCTTGAGCTCTAATCAACTTGATTAGACTCTTTGTGATTATCTCTGAATTCTTTTAAAAGTTCCACACTCAACTCCAATAGGTTATGACTGAACCATTGGGCTTAGAATACCATTTTTATCCATGGCCATTCGGCTCTCTAGCTGTCGTCTCTTGGCTCCAGCTCTCGGCTCTGGCTCTAGCTCTTGGCTCTAGCTCTGGCTCTAGCTTTGGCTCTTGGCTCTGGCTCTGGCTCTGGCTCTTGGCTCTGGCTCTGGCTCTGGCTCTAAGCTCTAGATCTATCTCTTGGCTGTCACTCTAGCTCTGGCTCTCGGCGCTGGCTCTATCAGCTCTTAGCTCAATGGCTCTTTTGCCCAGCTATGAGCTCCCTGAAGGGAGACTAACTTCTCTGCTGCTACATTTTTTTTTGTGAGTTCCCTATGAGAGTCATACTCTCTGGCTTTTGAGGAATCCTCCAACTCTGTGGCTTCCATCCATTCCTCTATCGCTAATCATGAGGAATCATTCCTTCCCTGCTCTTCAGCTCTGCTTGCTTCATAATGCATCCCTATTACAGAAACTCTTGCTCATAGCGTGGCACAAGTGTGATGGTTGTTTCCAAATGGAAATGGACCGATGGGCACTTTCTAGGATGAAATCCATGAAATAACGCATTCTTGTTCATAATGGAAATACACTGGAAAACTCATGAAAACACATCATGAGCCATTAACCCAGACTTCGAATAATATGTATTGCATTTATAAACCCTTCGGGTCTGTCCTTCATCGCTCATCGTAAATCGCATCGCCTATGGCCAAACACCAAAATACACAGAAATGCAATGAAAATCTGAACATTCAGATTTCAAAATTTATGCAATCGCATTCATAAAGCTCATCAAGTTTGTGCCTCGATCACATATCGCAATTGCACGTCACATATGCCAATGATCCTTTGTATTGTGCGATCCGATCGTCAATCGTTGATCGCATCAGTGTAATGCTACAGTGTTATCGGCATATCGCAATCGTTGTGTTCATCACATGCCATCACTTGACCCTCCGAAATTTGATTAGCGATTAATTCCTGACCGTTGATCTACTCCTCGATCCAACGGTCAATATTCAATCGTAATTGCTTTATCGGCCTGATTGTAATCGTAAGTTGCAATGACACGGGTTTCAATATCGCATGAAAGCCTTCCTTTGATGCGATATATCAGAGATCGATATTGGGGAGTCCTTCTACCTTTGCTTAAGTCCTCTCTTTGAACTGTTCCGATGCGATTTTCTTCAATGAGCCTTTAAGTCCATTTTTATAAGAAATTGCTCCTTTTCTACGAATAATGGGAAACCTTCTTTTTGCAATAACTCCTTCGTCAAGAGTCCATTATGGTCCATTCAAATTGTAGTAGATTCAGATTGAAAAGATATACACAATGAGACTATTCCCAAGAGCATCCTTTCACTTTCAGTTTTCTCTGTGAGGAATATTTTTAGACTTAGAGTCTATACTAGATCCATTTTGGATCAATTAATATGATCTAATATTATGAAATATAATATAATACTATGATCTAGTACTAATAATATTAATACTAATACTAATGATTGGTTAAAAATCCTAACAAAATAGAATAATAATGGAATTGGATCAAGGAAATATAGTCATTCCTTCCTCTACATGTGTTCCGAGTAACTCCTCATAATGGGTTGATCTACGAAAGAAAGAAGGAAAAAATGACCCTCGGAAAAACCCATGATAATTGTTGGGTTTTTTTATCAAGAAAGTAGTAAAGGTATTGGCGTTATCAATTATAGGTTGGTTATTTTTCATGTAAATTCAAGTTCAGTTGTTTGTTGATATTGGATTTAGTTGGTTTTCCCTTGGAATTAACTAAACCATGTTTCTCCTTGAACATGTAAGTGCTCGATCATAAGGTAATATAATTTTTTAATTCACAAAATTATATGTGTGTGTGTGTGATATCTTTTATTATTTATTTTTTTGAATGGGACAAATAGCATATATTAATTCAAAGGACTAGTTTCGGGGCCAAAAACCCTTTACATCTTCATGTCACTGGTGTTCAAAGTTGTTCATCTTTTCCAAATTCCTACAACGACCCATTTTATGGCTTCCTACATATATATTATACCTATACTGACTATAAATTTTGTAAAAAACCCTCAGAAACAGCTTGAATCGACAATAGATGGGCGATCATGGGATGGGAGATCAAAGTTGTGTGTCTATACTTAATTTTAATAGCCCATGTTACAACAAAGCTCCACAATTAGCCAGGGAATTGGCTTATTGATTATACATTCTTCTTATATGATAACATTTCGCCACCTCAAAGCCTAAGATAAGTTTGTGAATTTGAAGAAGGATGGAAGAGTGAAAGG
Organism: Pinus tabuliformis; assembly: GCA_031772625.1. Lineage (NCBI taxonomy): Eukaryota > Viridiplantae > Streptophyta > Pinopsida > Pinales > Pinaceae > Pinus > Pinus tabuliformis. Next base: position 1,278,774,898 of record CM062805.1, read on the forward strand.
AGTGTTGAGAAACCATATCTTTTTAGCAGTGTTGGATGACCAACTTGGAGTCCCAGTAGACATTTAATTTAGAAATGTTTTTCTTCCTAGCTAGTTCGAGCCCTTTCCATAAAGCCCAATATTCAGCTAGTTATTTATTGTAGTCGCTAGGCCCCATGAGAATGTTTATTCAATTTTCTCATTAGGACATAGGATCAATCCCCCTCTCTTGTTACTCCTAGATTACCTTTAGCTCCCCATCGAATAATAAATAATGGTGACCTTGAGTCTAGCGCCACTGCAAAAAAGATTCATATGAAAGCTTCAAGTAGTAAGATTGTTCTCATCTGGGAGTTTTATGATGCACCTATAATTGCGTTGAAGGTCGTAGAAGTGTAAACCATGCTTTTTATCTAGAAGGGAGTGTGTCTAAGCCTGTCAGTTCATAGCCATTTGTTGCAATTGATTTAAGCAATAGTGCAGAGTTTGTTGCTACCGCCCTACTTACTGATGTTCTATTTTCCTTGAATATTTCCTTATTACAACTTAGAAAGATCACCCAACATATATTTTTATGCAGTGAGGTCTAACAACGCCTTGCTGATCCAGGTGGATATTGGTGGCCAACTACCAAGTCCAACTGGACCCCCACCATTGTTTCTCTCAGCATTTTTAGTTTCCTTAATTGTAGCACAACTTACTATTTTTAGCAGTTTTTCGGGTCCTGAACTTCTGCAGCCGTTTTGAGGCCCTAAACGACGTTTTTTGGGAATATGGGGGCAACATGGGTGCATGGACCGACGTTGCCCTTCCCAAAGTGATAGTTCTCAGATAGATCTTTCTAACGAGCTATTGTACGCGTCAAACAGAGATCGTATGCCAAAGTTACGACCCCGGGAAGTTGATGTACCAATTTACCCAAACGGGGCCCACAGTTTGGCGTTTCATCTCCTAGGGTTAGGTTTTGGAATGTTAAGGGTTTTCCATTGTTTCTCAACAATAAATAGGCCTTCAAGCCTCATTGTAACACAGTTCAGAGGCATGTGGCCACCACATCTCTTCTCAGAGATAAGCTACCATCGCCCTAGCTGGTTTATTTCCATTTCTGGTTGTAAGCATATTTCAGTATTTTCCATTAATGAAATGAAGTATTATTTCCGCTGCATCTTTGTGTATATGGTTATCTCTGTAATTTGTTGCGTTCCTATTTAAATCCGGATCAGTGGTATCAGAGCGGTCTGTTTTTTCTCTGTTTTTCTTTGCATGTCCCCAACAAGGTCGGGATATAAGGAGTTAGGTCTTGAACTGGTTCAACCTTTGCAAGTCCAGCCTTGCAAATCCCGATGACCTCCCATGGCGGATGAGAAGAAAGACGAGGGGGCAGGAGATCCCATCAAAATCTTGCTTGAAGAAGCCCTCGAGTGACAACAGAACGTGATGATGGACAACTTTGCCCAGATCCTTCAGCAGCTACCCAGAAGCGACGCGTCGGCTTCCAGCAGCTACACTGGAAATGCCACGCCCTTTAAGGTACAAGTTAATTTTGAAATCCACATATTTGAGGGTCAAATAGACACAGATGCCGTAGATAAATGGTTAAATCTACTAGAGGGTTATTTTTCTGTTCATGAATTTTCGAGTTGGGAAAAGATTGTTTTCGCTCTTCTCAAAGCAGCCCCCCACGTCAAGGACTGGTGAGAAACCTACTGCGACTAGAAGGATGAAAGTACTGGCTCACTATTTTCAGCTGCACCCACCTGGAATTCATTCCAAGATGCCATCAAGGAGCAGTACTACCCTGTCGGAAGCTATGAGGATGAATACATAAAGTGGACCACGCTGCGGCAGGGAAGGGACCAAGACGTGCCGGCGTTCACCAATCTTTTCCATACCCTTCGCACAAAGTTGGGTATCAAGGATTCAGAGCAAAATTTGATACTCAAATATCGTGGCTGCCTACACAAGTACATCCAGGAAGAAATACAATTCCTGAACATCTCCTCGCTCGACGCAGCATACTGATATGTCGTCAAGGTCGAGCAGAAGTTTAAACAAAAGAAGCGAGACTTTGGATCTGCGAATCCAAAGTAGGGGAAAGGTGCCACTAAACCACAGAACAAAGGACAAAGCCAAGGCGGGACAGCCCAAGATAACTCGCCGAAGCTGCAAGCAAAGAACAACGCCGCGAAGCTGAAAAAGGACATTGGAAAATGGTGTGAGTTCCATAAGAGCTCCACTCACAACACAAGTGAGTGTTGGGCCAAGCAGTCACTGGTGGCTGAGCTAAAGGTTTCAGAATCAGATGCATGTTCCGACTCTAAGTCAGAACCCGATAAGGGGAATGAAAAAGGGAAGCAGATCATTGATGTGGATCCCAACGCCACTATTGCTACCGCCAAGATCCAGAAAAATGAACCCGAAGATCCAGAGGAGGAGGAGCGTCTCTTCCACTCCCAGATGTGCGTAAAGGGCTCCCCGATACAGTTCATTGTTGATAGCGGGAGTCAAAAGAACCTCATTTCGGCAGAGGTCGTGAAGCGGTTGGGCTTACCGACCACAGTACATCCACAACCATACACCATTGGGTGGCTTCACCAAGGACGAGATCTTCGCGTGAGCCAGCAGTGTCGCCTTCCATACAACATCAAGCCCTTCACGGATGAGGTATTGTGTGACATTGCTCCCCTTGAAGTTTGTGATGTATTATTAGGACAACCATACTTGTGGAAGCGACATGCTGTGTATGAATCAAGGCCCCGTGCTGTTATTATTACATTGGGAAATAAGTTGTACAGGATACCAGAGGTAGCACCACCTACCGCCATCTCTTTGATTACTGCAAAACAATGTAGTAAGATCATTTCCAAAACTAGGAAATTTGTTTTCCTCATGATACGCCCTCAAGGAAAGAAGAAGACGGAGGTCGCGGCCTCCAGACGGGGTCCCTCTGCACGACAACTACATATGGACAAGGTTGTGGAGGAGTACGGGGACATCTTCACCTCCCCAGCATGGGTTCGTCTGCACTGTCAGGTCAAGCACTCCATCGATCTGACCCCAGGTGCACCACTACCTAATGGACCAATTTATCGGCGCTCCGTTCTGGAGAACAATGAAATCAAGAGGCAGATTCAGGAGCTCCTTCCGAAAGGTCACATCCGTCCGAGTTCATCGCCTTGTGGGAGCCCGATCGTGTTGGTACAGAAGAAGGATGGGACGTGGAGACTCTGTATTGACTATCGGGCGCTGAACAAGATCACTGTCCGTAATAGGTACCCGATCCCACGGATTGATGAGCTCCTGGACCAACTAAAGGGGGCGAAATATTTTAGCAAGATCGATCTGAAGTCAGGATGTCACCAGGTACCAATCGAACCCTCTGATGTGTGGAAGACTGCCTTCAAATCCAAGGAGGGCCTTTTTGAATGGTTGGTTATGCCTTTCGGATTAACGAATGCTCCTGCAACCTTCATGAGGCTAATGGATGACATCTTGCGGCCATTCACCAACTCCTTTGTAGTAGTATACTTGGATGACATTCTGATCTTCCGCCAGAGTTGGGAAGAGCACCTCCACCACATCCGACAGGTTCTCCAAACACTGCGGCAACACAAGCTATGTGCCAATTTGGAGAAATGCACTTTTGGCATGACCCAGGTTCAGTATCTGGGATACATCATTGATGAACAGGGGGTGCATGTCAATCTAGCCAAGATCCAAGTCATTCGGGATTGGCCATCTCCAACCACTCTAATAGAGCTCCGTAGCTTTCTAGGTCTTGCCAACTTCTACCGCAGGTTCGTGTTGGGGTTTTCTCATATTACTTGGCCCTTGAGTCAAGTCACCAAGGGAGGGGCGAAAGCAAAATTCTTTTGGTCTGAATCTCAACAGAAGTCATTCATGGAGTTGAAGGACCGCCTCTGGACGACACCAGTGCTCGCGTTACCAAATTTACAACAACCATTTGATGTCGAGACAGATGCCTCTGACTATGCTATTGGGGTAGTCCTTACTCAACATCGACATCCAGTGGCATATCACAGTGAAACAATTTCAGACACAATCTGGAAGTACCCCACTTATGATAAAGAGATGTATTCCATTGTATAGGCCTGCCAACAATGGAAGCATTACATTTTGGGGAAGGAAATAGTCATCCACACAGACCACCAACCCCTGCAGTTCATACAGACCCAAGGGAAATTGTAGAATGATCGCCATCAGAAGTGGTCTACATACCTGCAATAGTTCCACTTGAATATCAAGTATAAGAAGGGTAGCACCAATAATGTTGCAGATTGCCTCAGTCGACCACCGATCATGGCGTTAACCACCGTGCTCAGCTCTTGTGGGAACGAGACTTCTAATTGGCCACTTCTCTACAAAAGCGACCCAAAATTCGGCCACACATACCAGACACTCTTGGAGGGTCGGCATGTTCCAGATTTTCACCTCCAGAATGCCCTGTTATTCCACCTAGGTCACCTTTGTGTTCCTTCAAGCAAGCATGCCAAGATGATTTGGGAAGCACACTACAGTCGGGTTGCTAGGCATTTCGGGGTCGAGAAAACAATGGCAATACTGCAAAATTATTTCTATTGGCCGAATCTTCAACAGGATGTTGGGAAGTACATTAGATCATGTACTGCCTGTGCCATTGCCAAACCGACCATTAAGAAGCACGGCCTCTATACCCCGTTGCTTACCCCTAGTCGACCTTGGGAATCCATCTCCATGGATTACATGACAGGCCTTCCTTCCACTAAGCATGGAAACGACTGTGTTTTTGTGGTCGTCGACAGGTTCTCGAAGATGGCCATTATGGCGGCCTGCAAGAAGAATATCACCGCAGAAGCCACTGCTAAACTCTTCTTTCAATGAGTGTGGGTGCACTTTGGGATCCCACAGTCTATCATCTAAGATCGGGACAGTTGGTTTCTCAGCACATTTTGGTCCAGTCTCTGGCCAATGCTGGACACCAAACTCACGAAGTCCACAGCCTTCCATCCTCAAACTGATGGCCAGACAAACGTTGTCAATAGGATGATTGTGCACATTTTGCGCATGTATAACTCAAAGCATCCACGCACATGGTATGAGAGCCTCCCCTATGTTCAGTACAGCTACAACCAAGCTCTTCACAGCTCCACTGGCCATAGCCCTTTTCAGGTGGGTTTGGGATTCCAGCCACTATGCCCCATTGATGTGGCCATGCCACTTGCAGCTACTCACATAAATTCAGCTCATGTCCAGTCCGAAATAGATAAGGCCACCAGCTTCATTGACCGCATCCAACATATTCGCCAGTAGGTCCATGACATTCTTGAGAAATCAAATGCCAAGTACAAGCAGCGACATGAGCAACATCAGGTGCCACACAAGTTTCAGGTGGGCGACAAAGTCTGGTTGCATTTTCAAAAGGAACGCCTTACTGGAGCCTATCGGAAATTGAAACCACTCTGATATGGTCCTTAAACCATTACTAAGGCTATGGGAGACAATGCATTTGAGCTCAGCATTCCCCCATTCCTTGGCCTACACCCAGTGTTCAATGTGGACCGCCTTCGGCCATACTTTCCACCATTGCTAGACACATCCGACATTGCAGAACAGCTCAAACCCACAAAATTAAATCCAGATTGCATGGAACAAGCTGCAACTGATCAGACCATGGACACACAGATCAAGAACACTCGCCAACAGAATATCCAACTGTATCGAGTTGTCAAAGCAGGCCAACTCCTTCAGCAGGGCAAGTGGCTCACCAGGGAACAAGTTCAGCAAAAGTTTCCTCATCTCATGGAAGAACTCAATGCAATGGGGACCATTGCTTCCTGAGGGGGAGGAATGATCCAGGTGGATATTGGTGGCCACCTGCCAAGTCCAACTGGACCCCCACCATTGTTTCTCTCAACATTTTCAGTTTCCTTAATTATAGCACAACTTACTATTTTTAGCATTTTTTCGGGTCCTGAACTTCTGGAGCCGTTCTGAGGCCCTAAATGACGTTTTTTGGGAAATCTGGGGGCAACATGGGTCCATGTACCGATGTTTCCCTGTTTCCCTTCCCAAAGTGGTAGTGCTCGGATAGATCTTTCTAACAAGCTATTGTACGCATCAAATGGAGATCGTATGCCAAAGTTACAACCCCGGGAAGTTGATGTACCAATTTACCCAAACGGGGCCCACAGTTTGGCGTTTCATCTCCTAGGGTTAGGTTTTGGAATGTTAAGGGTTTTCCATTGTTTCTCAATAATAAATAGGCCTTCGAGCCTCATTGTAACATAGTTCAGAGGCATGTAGCCACCACATCTCTTCTCAGAGATAAGCTACCATCGCCCTAGCTGGTTTATTTACATTTCTAGTTGTAAGCATATTTCAGTGTTTTCCATTAATGAAATGAAGTATTATTTCCACTGTATCTTTGTGTATATAGTTATCTCTGTATTTTTTTGCGTTCCTGTTTAAATCCGGATCACTTGCTAAGCGAGAGTTTGATAAAGAATTTATAATAAAATTCAGCTAGTGTTCAAAGATGTCTACAAAGGTCATTGGAAAATTCTGAATGGTCCCTATGGGAAAATAGGCCAGCCTCCATACGTCCAAGGTGAATGAACATTGACAGAAAATGTATGTTAAGGTTTCCTAAGTCTCTTTACATAACACACATTGGAAAGGTCCATGGATACTCCTTTTGTAAAGATTCTTTGTCGTAAGCACCTTTTGATGAACCAAGAGCCAACAAAAATTAATAATTTTTGGGATACATTTTGGGTTCCATACCTTACTCTAGATATTTATTCTAGTTGCGAAATGCAGAGTGTTGAGAAGATGTCCAGATCCCTCTTTGACGGAGTACTAGAAATGAGAGTTAGCATTCTAGACTTGATGGTCTTGCAAATCAATCTTTACTGATGCATTTCCTTTGAGGAGAAAAAGTATTTCTTTCCACATTTTGTCATAGTCTAGAGGAAGATTTAGTCGAACCCATCCTCGTCAATTCCCTTGTGCATCCCATATGGACAAGTATTTTAGCTTCTTGTACCCTGTTGTTTTCATCCATGCGACCAAGTCAGCATATTAATTATTGTTTTCTAGTGTCTCACCATCTAAAAGGTTGTATTTCCATAGATTGATTCTAGCACCATTTCTTCGATGCCATCCTAGATTAGTAGTGATGAGAAAATTTGATTTTTGAAAAAAGTTCCATACTTTGGAGCCTTTACCAGCGCAGTCTACTTTCCTAAGTCTAAGCACTCTATTTTTTTTTGAAGTATTTCTTGAGGAAATTGCACCACTCATTAGAATCAGAGGCCAAGCATGATACTATTTTGGCACCAAGGGCCAAATTCATAAATAATGGATCCCTCATAGCCAGCACAACATATTCCATTGGGAGACGAACAATGTTCCAATTAATTAAATGAAATTTCCTTTCATTATGTTTACCTCCTTGCGAGAGAAACTTTTTGATCAGAGAGCTAAGGGCATTTAGAATTCTTTTGGGAGCTAAAGCCTTGAGCATAGGTATAATGACAGTGTTGAGAGTATAGATTTGACTAATATTATTCATCCTGCCATGTTGAGCCATTGTGCCCCCCATATGCTAATTTTCTTTTTGATTTTTTGGATAATTTCAGTCCAATCATCTGCAAATGCTGAGCCAATTGAGATGGGTATCCCTAAATACTTGAAAGACTTCTTGTCAAATTCAACTGGAAATTCAAGAAAGGTGGACATTTCCTAAAGAGTTTAAGGTGAATAGGTCCATCCAATTAGTTGACTTTTCCTATTATTGAATAGACCACACAAGAACCCCAAGTACTAATCTAAAATATTTTTATACCTCTACGAAATTATCTTGGACACTCCACCCGTAAGTAGGGTATCATTAGCAGATTTTGCATGATCTATTTCCTTAACACCTTGAGATATATTGATCCTAAGTAGGATTCCATATCGTCAAACGGATTCTAGATTGTGACTAAGACTTTAAGTAACCAAGAGATAAAGGAGATGTGATAAGCAACACCCTTAGCGAAGACCTCGAGATGCTCTCAAAAAAGAAGTTGGCCGACCATTGATTAAAGGGGATATCCATGGTAATCAAATGCATCCCCTTACCAATTGAATAAATTAATAACATAACTAAATTTTCCCATGATAACATATAAAAAGGAATGGCTCACCCTATCAAATGCATTTTCCATGTACAATTTTATGACCATACCTGGCTCCCAATTAGACTTACTGGTGTGAATTTCCTCTTGTACTAGAATAATGTTTTCTAATATCTATCTATTTTGCATGAATCCACCTCAATTCTCAGAGATTAAATTTGGAAGGATCTTCTTTAAATTATTGGCAATGATTTTTGTGAGGATTGTGTATGCAAAATTACATAAAGAAATAGGATTGAAGCAAAGGAGGTTAGATTTGCCTCTTTTAGAATTACAGCTAAGAAATAGGAATTGGTGTTTCCTCCCAGCTTATTCTTAATCCAAGAAGAGTTGAGAATTCTTAAAAGATCCATTTTAATGATCATTCAGAAAGAATGCATTTCCCTTACTAAATATCAAATCATAGCCTCTATCCTCCAACATGGCAAGAAAATACAATGCTTGTTCATCTAGTACAATCTAACTCTATGCCTCACAAGCCAGCCCAAGCCAAAATTATCCAATTTTGTTTCCTGCCAAGCCCCTACTTCCTTGTGCACTTCCTAGAGGAATCATCCCATATTTAATTAGGAAATCCACTCTCCATAACTGCATAATTTAAATATAGGTCCTTAGCTGATTGCATGCACCATCTCTACAACTCAGAAAATTATACAACTGATAGTAGATTGTCCCTGAACTCTAATCTCAACTAGGTCTTCATTTGAACTGACATGCATGAATTATTTGTGAATGAATATTTAGTTAACTAGTTTGGTATTGGTGATTCACTGGTGCACTACTCCGCTACTAGACCTCTACTAGTTCCTCCAACATTTAGAACTAGTTTAACTTACTATAACTCAGTTAGACCTAGTTATCTAATTACAACTCCAAAGAACTTAACTTGGGCCCCTAAAATTTAGGGATCACTCTACATGATTCTAGATAGACTTCCAACTCGAATTTCCTAAGTCAATTTAACTTAATTAACTATTACAGGTCTCGATGAGAATATAATTACAATTTAATTCAAGGACAAATTAACTTGGAATTTCTTGTTTCTTTTTTTAACACTCCCTCTCAACAACTACCCTGATCCTGTCTTTGTGAACCTCAAGTTTTCACCTTGACAATGCCTTTGTCAAAATATTTGCATCCTACTCCTTTGTGGGAATGTACTCCAACAACATAATTTTCCTCTGCGCACAATCTCGAAGATGATGTTACTGGATATCATTATGCTTGGACCGATCATGAAAAAATGGTTTTTCAAAGAGTTTGATACAGCTACGATTGCCACAGTAAATCACAGTTGGATCCACTTGCTAACTAAACAAGCCAGCTAGAATCTTCCTCATCTAGATAGCTTCACAAGTTGCTTGACTAGCAACAATGTACTATGCCTTTGCTAAACTGAGTGAAATTGATCTTTGTTTCCTGTTGTACCAAGAAATAGTTGCTGACCCAATATTTAGAATCCCTCTTAATGTTCTCTTTATGTTGGATGGACTTCATGCCCAATCTATAGCAGTGATGTTTTGAAGCTTCACTCTCTCTGTTTGTATGTACCATAATCTATACTGAGTGGAGCCTCTGAAGTATTTCAACACATGCTTAGGTGCCTTCCAATATAGCTTGGTCAGCTTAACCATCGCTTGAATAATTTGGTTAAATGCATAGCACATGTTAGGTTGTGTGTTCACCAAATACATGAGTGTACCCATAAGTTGTCTATAAATAGTAGCTTCCACTACTTCACCTGAAGTAGCATCCTCCTTCCTCCAGTTACCTACTAGAGGAGTCTCCATGGGTTTACTGCTCTCCATGTGGAACATTTTCAGTATCTCATTGGCATACTTTCCTTAAGAGACAAAAAGTTCCTCATCACTTTGCCATACTTCCATGCCTAGAAAGTAGTGTATGAGCCCCAAGTCCTTCATTTTGAACTCCCTTCCAAGGTCCTCTTTGTAGACTTGATCAGTTTATCATCACATGTCATAGCCAAATCATTGACATATAAAGCAATAGTCGAAGATTTACCTTCAACCACAATATGGTAAAGGTTCACATCTGCTTCACTTTTTGTGAAGCCCAACCCGGTGAAGTAGTTATCAATCGTGATGTACCAAGAATGGGGTGCTTGCTTCAGCCCATACAACACTTGCTTGAGTCAACACACATGCGACTCTCGGTCGAAGGTCTCAAAACCTTTAGGCTACTCAATATACACCTCTTCCTCAATCATGACATTAAGGAAGGTTGTCTTTACATCCATCTGATGTATCTTCCATCCCATTTGTGCTTACAATGTTAATATGGATCTAATTGATGAGTACCTTGCAATAGGATCAAAGGTCTCATCATAATCAATCCCCTCTACTTGAGAAAATCCTCGTGCCACAAACATGGCCTTATGTTTCTCCACACTACCATCTACTACTTTCTTTACCTTGTAAAGCCATCGGGAACTCACCACTGACTTGTCTGTTGGTCTTGAGACCACATCCCAAATATTGTTCCTAATAATGGACCCATACTCCTCAACCATGGCATCAACCCAAACTGGTTGCTACACTGCTTCCTCAAAAGAAGATGGTTATGTCTCAACACATCCACTCATAAGATCTGTGTATCTAATGTACCTCTCAGATGACCTCCTCTGCCTACGATATGGTGTGGGTGCTCCCACATTCTCTCTCTCATCATGTAATAACATGTTAGCTGCTTTGGTGCACTTTCTCCCATCTTTGGAAGATTCTGCATGAGTGGGTGTCTCCACTCCCTGATACTATGCATGTGTATGCAACAGATCAATTTGAGGTTCATCCTTAGGAGCTAAAAGCTCCTCAGTTGCATGTAGCTGAAACTCCCTCTTAAGGGAACATCTCATGGCCTTCTCTTAATGGAATTTTACATCCCTGTGAACCACTATCATCTTGTTGGTCGGAAGCTATAGCCGATAGTTGTGAGGTGTATCAGTATACCCCACAAATATCCCCAAATTTCTTTTTGGCTCAACCTTCTTCCGTGCATCTTTGGTTACATGGTAATAGACTATTGAACCAAAAATCCTGAAGTGACCCACATCTAGTCTCTACCTTGAAAAAGCCTCTTTCGGTGTACTCATCCCAAGAATTCAATGAGGGCTTATGTTTTGCAAATAAATAGTTGTGTTGCATTCCTTGGCCCAAAAGTGTAGTGGTAGGCCCTGATCATGAAACATTGTTTGTGCTTCCCCTACTATGCTTCTATTCTTCCATTTAGCCACCCCATTTTGCTATCGGTTATGAGGTGTTGCCACCTCTCGTCGAATGCCTTCTGCCACATAGAAGTTTTTAAACTCATTCAACACATACTCTCCATCTTATCACTCCTGACATCTTTAACCTTCTGGTTAGTATCTTTATTAACCAATTCTTTAAATTCACAAAACTTTACAAAAGTATGATATTTCTTCTACATGAAGAAGATCCAACATTTACGATAAAAATCATCAACAAATATAACATAATACATGTGCTTGGACATGGATGTTGTCGAGAATAGTCCACACACATCTGAATGGACTCGATCGGGGATCACCTGTGCTCGATTGTCTTTGTTTTCAAAGGAAGCCTTGGTGTATTTTCCCAAAGTACACCCTTTCCATGTGTCAACATGCTCTAGTGTACCTTTGGGAGGACTAGTAGAAATTTGCTACATGATTTTTAAAGCGCCATGATGTAAGTGACCCAACCACTTCTGCCACAACTCACCGATGTCTCAGCTCTTCACCTTCTTTGATTTCATGCTCAAGGTAGCACAATATTCTACCTCCACCTTGTATAGATTCTTCACTTGAACCCCTATCCTCTTTACCTTCCCTGTGGCTATGTGATGAAGGAAGGCCTTTCCCTTACTAAATATCACATCATAGCCTCTATCCTCCAACATTGTTATAGACATTTTTGTGCCTAACAGCATGAAGCATGAAATGTCAATAATCTAAGGGATCCAAAGTCCCTAAACATGTTGTTCCTACCCCTGGGGGAACAAGGTCAGCAAACCACAGCACTAAAAATCAGTTCTCCACCTGAAAACACTCAAAAACAAGCTAATTCTGGATCATGTCAACTGCTCCACTGAGCATCTGCGCTGAATGTCAACTGCTCCACTCTGTACCTGCGCTGAATGTCAAATCTAATGAAGGCTACCTGCGTTGGGCGAGATTGGCCAAGTGGCACAGTCATTCTGCAAGGTGTCAAATGCCCAGGAAGCTTCCAAAATGACACTTGGATCAGGGAATTCGCCTTTTGATGAGTAAGAGGATCTAGATCTCCAAGTGGAAGCAAGAAACTCCAAGTGGACTCAAGAACTGAAGTATAACTGAAGTGGGAGAGGACACTAGTCAGCTTCATGCCAGCCTCAAGCTGACTCATCCTTTCTCCAAAACTCCTATATATAGAGCTCTCTCATGAGGTCTAAGGAGGCTGGAATTTTGTGCAAGTAAGGAAGTGTTGCTGGTTTGAGTATAGAACTATTGGGTGATTTGCTTGAAGGAGGTGAAGAGGAGATTTCTTTCTGCTGGGAGGTGTTGCTGGATTGGGCCTATTATGGTTGTAACACTCTCAGAACTTTACTTCTTCCATTAATAAAGTATTTGAGGTTCTTCTATATGCATGTGTCTCTGTGTCGTATTGATGCTTGTATATTTGATTTATTCTAATCCTTGAATCAATTATGGATGTATGCTTCTTGTAGTTTCCTTTTCTTGTGCTTTTACAGGATCTTTGTGTAGCTGGGCCGGTGAAAGAGCAAGGAGCTAGGAGCAAGCAGCAAAGAGGGAAGATTGGATCAACCATTAGCGGAAGATAACGGTTAGTGGATCCCCTTTCTCTTCTCTCTCTCATCTCATAAAGAAGTAATCTTGAATAGCTTTGTATTCAGTTGTTGCTGAGGTACTATCACCCTTAGAGTGGGATAGGGTCATTCCGTATTGGATACTTTTCCCAACAACAAATTGGCGACTCCGCTGGGGAACGTATCTTGTTGGTTGTTTGTGTTTTTGCTATTCATTTCATAAACAAAGGGAGTACCGAATCGAACTGTATTTGGATCTTTCAAATACAAAGTAGAGGGCAGCTACTCTAGCTCAGTTTCTGGGCAAGTTTATGATTTGAAGAGCTGATCCACAAGGACTCTAATAAGCTCTTAGTGATAGCTTTTCATCCTCCTTTTCATCCCTTAGTGTGTCCTTGACTGATAGCTTCTGATTTGAGCAAAAACTGTGAATTTTTGAGCAATCTGTGACCCGGAAACCAAGAGAAACGAAAGTTTCGTTCTTCAGTGCAGGCTGTACAAAGGCTGTCTGCATTTCAGCGCAGTTCCTGAAGGGGCTACCTGCGCTGAAGGTCAAACAGACAGTGTCCCACCTGCGCTGGACCAGTCTTGCCTTGTGCTACTGGGGTTTCCTGTTGTTTCTTGCCCTGTTTTCACTCTTGTTTTACTGTCTGTTACCAGTCAATGTGCCTATCTGAAACCAACTTTCCTTGTCACTATTCCGCCTCGGTTGTATAAAGAAACTGTGTTTGTTCTTTGTGTATTTCTTGTGCATTTACAGTTTCCCATAACGAAAGTGAACGAGTCTTGCTGTGGCCTCTTAGATCTAGACCTGTGATAAAGTGTCGTTTTGATCTTAAGAGTTAGTTTATTTTCTGTTCATAGCTGATTGAGCTTTTGCTTTCGTCATATGGTTTGAATTTATATATTTCTAGTGCCGAAACAAGTAAATCTTAAGGTGTCTTTTGATTTTGGACAAGCTTGTTTGCTTTCACTTGAAATTGAATTCAAAATTATACAACAGCTTTCTTTTTGTGTCACATAAACATTAAGAAAGAGAAAAGAAATACTTGCATTGTGCATGTGCATTGTGATAGTTTGCATGTTGATTTAGGGAAAAAGTGCATTAGTGTGTGCTCTATGATCTGTGTGAAAAGGTGTTATCTTTCTTTTCCCTCAGTAGTTAAGATTTTCAAAGTTGAAAGATTGAAAAGCTTGCTTATCATCTTAGACTGCATTTAGGAGTGTTATCATACATCTCGTGGTGAACCATAAAGGCAAACTGCTAAACAAGATCAACCTTAAAATAAATTGAATTTACATAACAACGCATTGAAACATAACGCAAACACATAGAGGTCTAAGCTAGAGACGTGTTCTGGCGTCGTTAAACGTGATATCTTAGCGTTGAGTGGTTGGGTGATTCCTCCACGGTGAAGCGATAAGTATCAATACGGACTTGTGCTCCCACGTACCGTCGCGTATATATTGGGAGACCCCTATAGGATCAAAGCCTTTATCCATAGGAAACCGTGTCGGCCGCCCCACTGATCGCAATGCAGTGAACACAGCATTCACGAAGATCGACCACTCGTACCGTAAAACGTATTCTGTGGTTTTGCGAAAGGTTTGGCACACCCTCTGCCTAGAACTCCAGAGCAGTTTCTTTTGGCCTTTTTCAAACTCTATAACTGAAAAAGTCCACCCGAGCATTTGTCACTTCGGGCTCGTTAAAACATCGAAGGAGACTAGAGTCATCTTTAGCTTTTTCTCGACTCTTAAAAAGTGAAAAAGCAAGTTGTGTCTAAGCGTCGTTATAAAATTTATTTTAAACGGAACATAATCACCTTCTATTCCCGCGTTGATCTGTAAGTTGAGAACATGGAACGCCCCAACCAAGGAATTCCACATGATGGAAATCCTAGTCCTTTCTCCTCTTGGGGAGAAGTTGGTGCGCCCCACATGGCCACATTGTCGCTTCCAGGACTGACAATTGACCTGCCTATTTGGCTATTCTCAACCAATGTAGTTCAGAACACCTTGGTTCCTGAACAGTCGAATCAACAGTTAGATGAGTCTAGAGCTTCCCACCAGCCTTCTACTTCCTCTAACCCTTCCTCCAATCCTTCATCTTCGAAAGGTAGAGCCGGAAAAAGCCAAGCTCCCATGGAGAAGAAGGAAAAGGAGAAGAAAGAGAAGAAGAAGAAGGAGCCTAAGGCAACTGGGGGCAAGCAAAAGACATCTAACAAAAATCCACACATAGCACAGACCGGGCCTAAATCGCCATGTGTCATATGTAGAGGAGACCACTTCCATAGAGATTGTCCCTGTATTCCCCGGATACTAAGGGACTGGTCCCCTCGGTTGCACAATTCGGGAGCATCAACCTCTGATAGCCAGGTTGAGTGCTTACCGTCAACCAGCGAAAGTGAAGGTTCAAGACAAAAGGGGGGAGCAAGATCCCCCTGTAGACTGTGTGAAGGCGATCACGCCATCCACCGTCGTCCCTTCTTAGACGAAGTGAAGAGAGTTTTGGAAGATCGTCCGGTTTCACCGTTGAGACTTCCTCCTGGATACAAAAAACTCGTGCCAAGTCCTTCGTTGGTTGAAAACACAGGTCGCCTGCTCAAGTGGTCAGCTGAAACGTCAGTCATTGAAAATGAACCTACTGAATCCAGACCAGACGAAAGTCTAAAGGTCGATGCGGAAGTTGACCCGGTTCTTCCTTCAGAGGTTTCATCCTCAAATGACACCGTCACTGAAGATTCATCTTCAAATGACACCCTCACTAAAGAGAATAAGGATGACACCATCCAGATTCTTTTCATCAACACAGATTCTGATGAGCATCAGGGCAATGCGCCCATTCCTTTATCGCAAGAAGGAACATCGTCAGGATCGTATCCGGCCGTGTATTCGGTCCCACCACCAAGCAACCTGGTTGTGTCCTTTGATTGGAACCAACTAGGCAGACCCCGGTTACCAGCCAGTATACCATTCAGAATCATAGTCCAAATCTACAGAATGGTAATGGCTGGTAATGGCTGGAACTATCCTTTCCTCTATTGCTTAGAAAGCACTGGGTTCCCCGGCGCTTTTGCCTGAGATAAGAAATATCTCGGGCTTTGACAAAGGAACCAGTCGACCATTAGGGATCCTCCCCAATGTGCCTGTTACATTGAAAGGGAAGACCGTTCAAATGAACGTGATGGTCGTTCAAGGACCCTTGGATTATAACCTACTCCTTGGACGAGACTATATATATTGCATGGGAGCTATAGTCTCCTCACTCTTTAGAGTAATGTGTTTTCCACATGAAGGAAGGGTGGCCAAGCTCGTAGACCAACAATCATTTCCAGGATCACGCATCGCAAATAGTCAAATACCAACCCTGAATGGTCTATTCACTCAAGAAATGTCTCCACCCCCAGTCCTCCTTCCCGATGAGTGCGAGTGATTCGGAAAGATGGGACTGGAACCCAGGGGGCATGCATCCTGGTCTGCTTCGGGCAGAGGAAACCCTGGGTATAAGGTAGAATTTCCGCGAAAGAATATGACTAGTCCGTACCCCGTCTGTGGATGGAAGAGGGGTTGTTCTAGAATAGGATTCTTTTGTTAAGGTCACGTGTTTGACAAAGGTCATTCACCATTGTCTACTATGGGAGGCAGTGCCGAGGAAGTGTTCAGTTTGAAAGATTAACAGAACAATCTTTGGGTAACCAGAAAGAGGTAAGCCTCACCCTTTAAAGCAAATGTTTTATCGGATAAGTAGGGGCAGCCTTGAAATTGTACTTTATACCTGGGGGCATGCAAACCTTTTGGAGTGCAAGCTAAGAGCGGTTGTTTATCTGTTTTTGGGATTAGCCGTTTCCGAACTTGCATAAAGAAAGGATGAGTAGGAGCATAGCTTTGGTAAGGCGCAAGCTCTATAAAAAATGGGATCTTTCAGGAGACATTCTTATCTTATGACTGGTATTTCGAGCAGTTTTACCGCAGAATTTATGCTCGTTAAAAAATAGAAAAGCGAGATCCGAGCAGTTTTAACGCGGAATTCATGCTCGTTAAAAAATAAACATAAGCATTGAGCAGTGTTTTGGCGCATTCAAGCTCATTAAAAAATGAACCCATCTCGGTAAATAACCACTGTGATCGTAGATTTATTAGCCATAAAAAGCCTTGGTCGTGTTTACACCCGCCACCTCCATTTCATTTGGCCAATCGTTCACCTCCATATGATTGTTTACCCATTTTGAGGAACAACTGCGAAGAGTGATTTCACCTAGCCATCCTTGTGACACTGCCGTGATTGGAAAATTCCAACCTGTACCTGGAATCTGCTGCTATCCCTGTTTATCACTCGTTCCTCAAAAGACGAGTCTTCTTTGAGCTCTTTTCATCTGACTCCTAAAAAATATGAAAAGTTTGCCGAGTTTTGGCCTTCCAGCTCGTTAAAAGGACCGGAAGAGCTATCCCTCCTCTAGATTTTAATATTTTTGGACCTGAGGGATTATTGCACAAAAAGGTCGAGCGCTTGTTTTATTCGGCTCGTTAAAGTTATCGAAAATTCATCCCTTCTGTGTTGTTTTATACTTTTTCGGACTTAAGGGATTAGATGACGAAAAAGGAATTTTGGAGTTAACTTTCTGTACCTTTTTAGACTCTCTAAAAATGAAAAGGACTGAGTTGTCTTTGTCGCTAGACTCGTTAAAATGATTAAATAGCGACAAACTTGTCTTTAGACGAGAACGAGTTTTCCTATCGCTAGGCTCGTTAAAACATAGCGATGGGCTTGCCCGAAGGGCAGGTTATAGAACAAGCATATGTTATCCTCCTCAAGCTTGACAAAAATAAAGAGGTACTAGTCAGAAATGACTGGGGAAAAATTGGGAGAACCTCAAAGCTTTAATGGTAGCAAGTCGCTCTTGAACATGACACTTTGTCCTCCATATCACATCGGGTTGGGTTGTTTCATTCACCGGTCTCATCACCATGGTCTTCGCCAAACCATCCGTATTTGGGGTAATGCTACCGATCCATCACATCAGTGTCATTATATGTTCAAGAGATGTGTTCAGAAAGAGTCAACCGTGTCCCATCCACTGCCATACATTATCCTTCATCCACCCATGATCGCCACCCTGAATCATATCTCACAGATTGTTTTGACCTCCACTAAAATCATTAGCTCCGTTCTATGTCATTGATGTGGGATTCATTAAGGCCCTCCTTTGACAGATCGCTTCTTGTCGACTTCAGCTCATTATCCAAGAAGTTGATCTAGGAACAACCCCCTCAGTACTTTGAAGCTTGCATGCCTCAATGGTAAGTTTCTCACTTCCGGCGATAGGTATACATTAATGACCTTTGACCAGAAGATTTTGCGTGGTGTTCGACGCCAAGTCCTTTATTCACACCACGTGAATTGTACTGCAGTACCTTGAGAGTCATTGTCATTATTGGTGATTCCTCTCGCGCTTGTTAACGATTTACATTATCGACCGGTAATCAAGCGATGTCTTTCCATGTTCGACTTCAGCGCAATTCTCACATGGATCGACTTGTACTTAGAGTGAAGATCGAACGAGTTTTGAAGACCCCGGATCTAGTTTCATCCATCCGGGCTGCGATATATATTCAGGAAATATAAAGATATTTGTTATGTACATCATTGCAGCAGATGATCATCCTACTCAAAGGATGATAGTTTCAGCAGAGAATTATCAGTCTACCATCAGACGATCGTCTGTTCTATGTACCAAAATGAATTTATAAATCTAAGCATGGGAATGCCCACCTCAGCTAGATCATGAAAGCAGAATGAAAAATAATGTATTGTGTTGTATTTTATTACAGGGCACCTCTCAGCGATTGAATGAACTTCGGATCCTCCTGATAAAACATTTCACCCGATGAACGACCTCATACTTTAGGGGGCAACTGTTATAGACATTTTTGTGCCTAACAGCATGAAGCATGAAATGTCAATAATCTAAGGGATCCAAAGTCCCTAAACATGTTGTTCCTACCCCTAGAGGAACAAGGTCAGCAAACCACAGCACTAAAAATCAGTTCTCCACCTGAAAACACTCAAAAAAAAGCTAATTCTGGATCATGTCAACTGCTCCACTGAGCATCTGCGCTGAATGTCAACTGCTCCACTCTGTACCTGCGTTGAATGTCAAATCTAATGAAGGCTACCTGCGCTGGGCGAGATTGGCCAAGTTGCACAATCATTCTGCAAGGTGTCAAATGCCCAGGAAGCTTCCAAAATGACACTTGGATCAGGGAATTCGCCTTGTGATGAGTAAGAGGATCTAGATCTCCAAGTGGAAGCAAGAAACTCCAAGTGGACTCAAGAACTGAATTATAACTGAAGTGCGAGAGGACACTAGTCAGCTTCATGCCAGCCTCAAGCTGACTCATCCTTTCTCCAAAACTCCTATATATAGAGCTCTCTCATGAGGTCTAAGGAGGCTGGAATTTTGTGCAAGTAAGGAAGTGCTGTTGGTTTGAGTATAGAACTATTGGGTGATTTGCTTGAAGGAGGTGAAGAGGAGATTTCTTTCTACTGGGAGGTGTTGCTAGATTGGGCCTATTATGGTTGTAACACTCTCAGAACTTTACTTCTTCCATTAATAAAGTATTTGAGGTTCTTCTATATGCATGTGTCTCTGTGTCGTATTGACACTTGTATATTTGATTTATTCTAATCCTTGAATCAATTATGGATGTATGCTTCTTGTAGTTTCTTTTTCTTGTGCTTTTACATGATCTTTGTGTAGCTGGGCCGGTGAAAGAGCAAGGAGCTAGGAGCAAGCAGCAAAGAGGGAAGATTGGATCAACCATTAGCGGAAGATAACGGTTAGTGGATCCCCTTTCTCTTCTCTCTCTCATCTCATAAAGAAGTAATCTTGAATAGCTTTGTATTTAGTTGTTGCTGAGGTACTATCACCCTTAGAGTGGGATAGGGTCATTCCGTATTGGATACTTTTCCCAACAACAAACATGGCAAGAGATACCAAGTTATTTTCAATCCAGGAACATACATAATATATCAATAAGTGGGGGGAGCACCATACTCCATCTGAAAGGTAACAGTACCAAGCCCAATAGCACTATACCTACCATCATCACCCATGTCGATATGCATCTAAACATCCTTCTCCTCCAAGTTACTGAAGAGATCTTTATTACCAGTCATGTGGAAAGAATCTCCACTATCCAAGTACCATACACTACCCATCATCGTTGACACCATACATGCGATGAGGTTAAAGTCCAGTTTGAATTGTGAGGCTAGAGCCTCACCTCCTATTGCTCCTCCTGAGGGATTCTTACCGGCCTTCTTGAGTGGACACCAGGGAAAATTTTAATAACCCCCCCTAAATTTACATGTATAATAAATGGGCGAATCTCCATGGTATATAGGAAAAATGGAAGGAGATTTTATCAATAATATGATATGTATATATAATTTTTTGGCAAATCTCTCACCAGGCATGGCGAATATTTTACTCAAGTATAAAATCTTGTGTTTATTGAATAGACAAATGAAATCATTGCGTTTCTTTAAAATATCTTTTGAAATCAAAATTACCGAAATTACATATCGATAACCTAGTGGGTGTAGGATAAAATTCACCCGTGCCATTCACAGAAAGCATGAGAAAAAACCTAATACTATATATAAAACCAAGAAAAATTCAAATTCATCACTTCTAGGGACCTCATAACCACCTTGCCAATACACAAGTATGTTCCTGTTTGCAATTAGAAAAATTACCCAAATTACAATCTGTTTACTCCAGCATATGTTGGAAAGTTATAGAAGGATGACTAGTGCAATCAATCCATTCCTTTTAGCCCTGGATTTGTTTCAGTTTAAAACAGAAGTATACAAATATACTTGTCCAATGTCTATGCTTTAACCATTCACCTTAAGATGTTTTTACAATATAATTTCTTAAGTCTATTTAATATCTTCATTATCATAAAAGCCAACATATATCCATCTTAACTCCACATCTACCACTCTTAGAGGGATGAAATCTATTTATCCCTCTGAGCACTTGGTAGACCCAGAATTAAGATGGATCTAAGATGATATAATTTCCCCTTTAAATAGTCTATGCTCACATGAATACCATGGTATTACCATGGGTCAATACGATGGGTTATCATAAACCTGGAGCTTAAAAATTACTATTAGTAATTTATAAAAATTAATAAAATTAATAGTTGATTTTTTATTTTATTTTTTATTTTAACCAAGCTAAAATGTTTAACATACATTAAATTACAACATCCATTTTTACTCTTGATCGGATCAAATATTTTTTCACTCTATGCTAGTTTGCATATCACAATATTTGATACCTCTCGAGGGTTAGTAGATCTAGAGTAAAGATGGATCTATGCTGGTTTAATTCCCCCATTTAAATAGGCTACATTCCAGGTGAATACCATGGGTCAATACCATGGGTCAATACCATGTGCCATTTGGTGAATACCATGGGTGAATACCATGTGCCATTTTTATTTTTATTAATACTAATATTAGGGTTAATAATGTTTTTTTGCATGGTATTAATAACAGTCTAGTCCATGGTATTTGTCCCATAGTATTTTGCCCATAGGTTTCACCTGTATATAACGCATTTTTTGAGTGTTCATAAATATAAGGTGACTTATGAAGTAAATATAATTTTTTTTTATTTGTTTACCATACCTCTCGTTTATTTATATTTTTATTAATCTACCATACCTCTTTTACAAATATGGTATTTGGCCGATAGGATTCACTCAAATAAAACATCTTTCTTGAGCCTTCATAAATAGAACTAGGGTTATGGACTAAATATAAAAGGAGGTTTTATTTATTTACCATGCGTCTAGTTTATTTATATTTTTATTTATTTACCATACCTTTTGAGTAAGTATAAAAAGACATTTTATTTATTTACCATACCTCCACTTATATTTTTATTTGTTTACACCCTTGCCTGTATATAAAAGGACTTATGGAGTAAATATAAAAAATGTTTTATTTATTTACCATACCTCTCATTTATTTATATTTTTATTAATTTACCATACCTCTTTTATAAATATGGTATTTTGGCCTTTGGCCCATAGGATTCACTTAAATAAAACATATTCTTGAAAATGGGTGAATGGATTCACTTAAATAAAACCTATTCTTGAAAATGGGTGAATGGATTCACTTAAATAAAACCTATTCTTGAAAATGGGTGAATGGAAGGTTGTAACTCCTAATTTCAAGGGCTAAATTTACCCTTTTTACCCTCTCCCTTAAAATACTTGAAAATGGGCGAATGGATTCACTTAAATAAAACCTATTCTTGAAAATGGGGAATGGAAGGTTGTAACTCCTAATTTCAAGGGCTAAATTTACCCTTTTTACCGTCTCCCTTAAAATAAGGTGGGCTATTTGAAATGATTTGTAAAAATGTACTATGATACAAAATATTCGCCCACTAAAAATTTAAAACCCCTTAATTCCCCCAAAGGGCGAACATTCGCCCCTAAAATTTTCTATGGTGGACACTTTGTGGAAAAAAGTCCCATCTCATGACACTGAAAGCACTTGCCTTTTGAAATATCCTTATTATTGCCTCCATGATAATAATTTGATTTGGAATGGGATGCCTTCCCCTTCCCTTTCATTTCCTTACTTGCTAAGGAACAATTTTCCTCATCATCAATCTTTGATAAGGATTCATCTCTGGCATTCCTTTGAATCTCTTCCTATACCAAATCTGACCACAACCACTAGTAGGTTCTCCCTTCCATTGATAAAGTCCTAATAATTGTGCCAACTCTTGGGAAGTCCTAGAAGAGCTAGGTTCACCACATCATCCTCGGAAATAGTAATCCTGACAATGGGTGAACTTGGTCAAGTAATTCAGAATAGAGTCTCCCTTCTCCATCTTGATCTTTCTGAGTTTGTCGTTCAGTGCCAATTTCCTATGGTCACTACTATTTTGAAATAGGCCTGTCAATGCCTTCCACATTGAGTATGGAGTATCCTTGCCGTGGACACTCGAGACAGTGTGGTCTCGAACTCCCTTCAGGATAATCCTTCTCTCTCTTGGCACATACTTTCTCCATTTAGACATATCTTTAGAATCCGATGTTGGAGGCTTATGAATGTCATGATCTATGAATTCCTTGAGGCCATTGTCTTCCAACAATTCCTCCATCATATCCTTCCAATCTATATAATTTGAGCTTCCCTCTAAGGCATACTCAAGTCACAAATCATAGAATGACATATTGTTGCTCTAAACTATGAACTTTCAAATTTGATTTTCACCTGCAAAACAAACTCCAAATATCCTCTTCTATATTGTATTGACCTCTAATACCATGTATGTTTTTTTGTAGATTCAACAACTTATGTGATTTTCTAAAACACAAGACAATAATCTACTCTAGACCTCTTAGTGGAAACCAAAAATGATTGATGAAAACAATAAGCAGATAGAGGAAGAATATCGATCGCACATAACACAATATTTATCTATGGAAAGAAACTGCTAAAAAACCTAACTATCTATATTTCATCAAGCAAAAGAACTAAGAAGAAAATACAGTGCTTGTTCGTCTTGAACAATTCCTGCACTAGTACAATCGAACTCTTTGCCTCACAAGCCAACTCAAGCCATCACTTAGCCAATTCTGCTGCTTGCTAAGCCCCTACTTCCTTGTGAAATTCCTAGAGGAATCATCCCATATTTAGTTTGGAAATCCACTCTCCATAACTGCACAATCCAAGGATAGGTCCTCAATTGATTGCATGCACCATCTGTACAACTCGGAAAATTATACAACTAACAGTACATTGTTCCTGAACTTTAATGTCAATTGGGTCTTCATCTAAACTGACATGCATGGATTTTTTGTGAGTGAATCTTCGTTTAATTGGTGTGGTAATGGTGATGCACTAGTGCACTACTCAACCACTAGACCTCTACTAGTTTCCCGAATAGTTAGAGCTAGTTTAACTGACTATAACTCAGTTAGACTGAGTTATCTAATTACAACTCCAAAGAACTCAACCTTGGCCTCTAAAATATAGGGATCACTCTACATGACTCTACGTAGACTTCCAACTCAGATTTCCTAAGCCAATTAATTCAGTTTAACTTAATTAACTACTACAAGTTGCTATGAGAATAGAATTACAATTTAATTCACAATTAATTCAAGGACAAATTAAATTGGAATTTCTTGTTTCTATTTTTAACATTAGTTTGAAAACAAATATGCAAATAATATTTTTTGTGATGTGCAAATTTATGTGTTTTCTTTGTGTTATGAAAACTCTTATCATCTTGATCATTATTAGCCCCAACATACTAAAACACTAACTCATTGTTGGCTATATGCAATGTAGATTTAAGTGAAGTTACTTGGGACCCTCAAAGGAGAGTGAGGTGGTGGATACCATAGCAGCTAGTATACCTACGTGGAAGCTTGGTGGGATCCACACTAAGCCTCATGGGAAGACAAGATCTGAAGATCTGGGCTATTCTAGGGTGTGGGAGATATTGCACTATGAAAATAGTTGTGTGCCCCATAATTTCCTTCAAAATTGGATATAAGGAGTACCCATGCAAGCACTATGGGGTTGGGTTTGGTGGGAATGGTGGCCTTGAGTCTACATGGACTCCACGTGGTAGTGTGATGCTAATGTGGTGCCATGTGATTAGCCAAACTTTTAACAAGTATATATTTTAAGAGGTGTTAGATTGAGATAAATTTTATATCACAAGAAAGCTCTTGACGAGATAAATATGTTGGTGATATCATAAATTAATTCTGCAAGGTATAGAGGAGTATTATGTGACCCCATCTTCATATCTCCATAGTGATACCATGTAGTTTGGGTTAATTAAAAGTAACACCTTCCACAACCCGAGAGGTTCTAAGGGGGTGGAGGGAGCATTACAAAGTGGTATTAGAGAAAGAGTTCAGCATTGTACATGAAGAGGCTCATACGCACACACACAGAGGATAAAAAATTTATTACTATGTGTTGATTTTAAGTTACAGTTGATATGATTGTCAACCTGTCATATTATTGATAGGTTATTTTATCTTTCAACCTACCTAATAACCTAATATTTGATGTTTCATTTGGTTTCACCTCAACATGCATATTGCAAACATGCCAAGATGATCGGTAAATGTTTTTATTTGTGCTTTGATTTGTCTAACAATTATGTGTGTGTAACAACACATAAGAAGACACCAAGGAACAAAAGAAAATCCAAGAATGAGCAGCAAAATGGTGCAGTATATCACTAATAGATCCATGCATTTTAAAGAAAAAGACTCAATTAGGAAAAGTAGAGAGGAAGACTCTCCTGATTGGATGGACACCCTTAGAAGTTTAAGAGTTGAACTAAGGATTTTCAAAGAAGATAATGAAAATAATGTTAGAGCATACGAAATGAAATCAGAGGTAGATGTAGTAATATTGCAAAGCATGTCAGACCTACAAAGAAAAAAACAACAAGAGCTTTGTGCCAACTATCGAGGAAAGAAAAAGTCCAAACCCAATCCATTAAAGTTCCAGAAGTGAAAAATGGACTCCAATATGGAAGAAAACAAGTCAAGGAAAAGACATAAGAAAGAAAATGAAAACATAGTAAGAGGAGAAACTCCACTCAGCATTGTGGAAAGAGAATCAAGCAGTCATGACTGGTCATCAGATACTCCAGTTAAGGGACACCATCATCAGGGGAGAAGTAAGAGGATCTCAATGCTAGAAGAGTTCAAGAAAGCCCCTACCTTCGATGGAGAGATAAAGAATGTTAAAGAGGTAGAGACTTGGATGTTGGTGATGAAGAAATACTTCAAGATGTATTACTACTATGAGAACATGTAGGCTCGAGTAGCCACTTTCAGCTTGAAAGGAAAAGCCAATATCTAGTGGGAAGACATGAATAATTTCAAGGACATTAGAGAGAAAGAGCTATCATGGAGAATAGTTGACAAGTATTTCTAGGAGAATTACTTGTCTAAGAGGTATTATGACATCAAGATTAAATAATTTCATGAGAATAACCTAGGGAAACTTATTTCTATTGAGTATACTAACATATTTTTGGAGCTGTTAAGGTATGAACCATATATCATAGATAGAAGGTAAAAATTCAAAGGCACCTTACTAGGTTATCGCGGGCCTATCGAGATAGAAATGAATTTTATGAGCCAAGAAAATTAGAGGACACTATTCAAAAGGCCAAATATTACTACGAGCATTCCAAACATAAAGTTGAGTTACGAATAGAGTGGAAAAAGAAGGATAAGAGCATCTTAAAAGGAAAAGGAGTGAAATTTTTTGGATATAAGAAAGGAGGGATTAATGGGAAGTTCACCACTCTTGCCAACAATGAATGACATAAAAAATCCACAACTACTAGTAGAAATAGGCCCACTAAACTTGCAAAATAATAGGCCTTGGGGTTCAGAAAAGGGCCTGTGTAGTGTTGGATATGTGGAGAGAATCATTTGCAGAGAAATTGCCCTCAACAAATGCAGAGCGATACAAATGTATACAATGTACAAGAGGCAATGATAATAAACAACATGAATCATAACATACCTCTAATCTATGTCGCATTAGACAATAGGTAGGGAGACCACCAAGATTTAGTAATCAGGATGGAAGGTATGGTCATTAACCAACTTGTTTAAATTTTAATTGACCTAGGCTCTAATTTTATTTATATCAGCTAGAATGTTGCAAAGAAATGTGTTCTACAAGAGAAAAATCATGAAAAATTGTAGTTGGTTCAACTGGTCATGGGGACTAAAATATGAGTGACTGGTATGGTGGAGTCATAACCCATGGAAATGAGTCACATTTTCACTTTAGTTGCTCTCAACTTGATATCGTTGGGATCATATGATGTTTTAATCAACATGGATTGGTTAGTAGCACACAAAACCATGATTGATTGCTATAGAAAATAACTAGAGTGCCTTAGTTACATTGGTGAAAAGATAACACTACAAGGAATAAAGAAACCAATCATGCTCAGGAAAATAACTACACTACAAGTGAAGCGATGTAGTATGAAAGGTTATGTGTTGCAAGAAATCCACGAAACCAATGAATTAGAAAGTAGCGAGGTCGGATTAAGAAATCGCCCGGTGTTAAAGTAATTTAGTGATGTGTTTCCATAAGAAATACTAGGGTTACCACCAAGGATGGACATCAACTTTACCCTTGAATTGATTCCCAAAACGATGCTAGCAACAAAGGCTCCATATCGCATGAGTACGCCCAAACTTGTGGAATTGAAGATATAACTGAAAGAGATGTTGGATAAACAATATAATCAATGCAGCATATCACCCTAGGGAGCCCCAGCACTATTTTTCAAGAAGAAGGATGGCATGTTGTGACTATGTATTGACTATTGTTATCTAAATAAATATACATTCAATAACAAATACTCATTGCCCAAAATCGAATATGATTTATTCAACCAGTTGAGAGGGGGTGCAAAATTTTCTAAAATATATTTGAGATCTAGATACCATCAGGTTTGGATTAAAGATGAAGATATCCACAAAACAACCTTTAGGACAAGATATGGCCACTATGAGTTTGCAGTGGTGCCATTTGGGCTTACGAATGAACCAGCCATAATAAGTGCTTGATGAACAATTTCCTCATTCCTTATTTGGAAAATTTTGTGTTGGTCTTTGTGGATGACATCATAGTGAATTCGAAAATTGGAGAAGTGCATGAAGCACACCTAAGAGAGATATTACAATTACTAAGGAAGCATATGTTGCATGCAAAACTTAGTTGTTGGAAATAATACTGAGAGAGGGGCGGGGGGGGGGCGGTTGAATTAGTATTAGTAACTTAACAATATTTCATTTTCATAAACAGATTTATATACGCTACTTCTGTTAATGAAACTTATGTATATATGCAATTGTGTTTAGAGAAACCAGCGTATACCTTGTAAACTTATTTTTTTTAGTCTGTTGATCTTTAATCTGTGTATCAGAACCATATAACCAGTAATAGGTATAGTGAAAAGCAGAGAAGAAAATCACAGACAAGAACACAAGATATAAGGTGGAAACCCAATGTGGGTGAAAACCACCTGCTGCAATTCGTCTCTATCTTCTTTTAATAAGAAACTTATTTTTACAATATTTATATACTAGTGCAGTCTTATACCAGTACGCAAGCTTCTACCTACAGAAGGCTACAACCTTCTCTCATTCTCCAGCTTCTCCTGGAAGGGAGCTACAGCCCCCTTAGCTCTTGTACTAGCCGATGTACTAGTATGTAGGTACTAACCTATAGAAGGATACAACCTTCTCTTTCCTCCCAGGGACCACACTTCATAAATTTTCATACTAGATCCATTAATAGCATCAATCAAACGTCAAAATATATCTGCATCAATAAATCTCCCTTGCACTAACAAAATTTGAACCAAACAATCACTTCCTTGAAAGTTGTAACCAAAATACAGTAACAGTACCAGAACCCAACCAGAACCTAGAACATTGTAACAGTAAATAGAAGTAGCTAAAACATATTTTATGAGATGTACACTACTTCAAAGTGTCAAACCTGCATGCATAAACTGCTATATGAAGGAAAACTTGTGTATACTATTTTTAATCTTACCGAACCAGCGTGTATACGTGCCTTTGCTATATTGAACCTGCGTACAGATATGTAAAAGATAATTTACCCTTTTCAACTATTTAGACTTAGTTATACCCAGATCATCGGATTTATAGATCAAGACATGCACCAATTATAAAATATCAAAACCACACAAAGATACTTCTCTTCAAGCCTCAAGATTTTGACCCATCAATATAACTTATCCTTCTTCAAGCGCTCAGGTTCCTCTTTAATTTAGATCCAGCTATGCACCATAACCCAATGACCAGTATTCTAGATCTTCCCTTTCATAAGATCTTCAATGCTTGAGTGCCTTTGCTTAATGATCTCCTCCTCCTTTTATAGTCTTAGGCCTTACTCAATACCATGGTCCAAAACCACTTAGAAGCAATACCTTGGACCAAATACCCAGGGTCAATACTTCAGTCAAGATACCTTGGATCAATACCATGAGTCAAAATACCAGGGACCAAATACCACAGACCAAAACCAAGTTTTTAACATGTACGCACCTTTCCTTGCATGAAAGTGTGTGTATACGCATATGCGCCTCTTGGTCGGCTAACTTGTGTGTATATGCGGCTTGGTCAAGGGGAACCTATGAATATCTCTTTTTCCTTCATTCTGAGAGCCTGAACTATGATCTGTCATCTGAGTGAGTTGCCATCTAGGACAACTCCTGTATCATAGTGCCAAACCTATGTCATAATGCCAACAATCTCCCCCTTTGGACTTGATGGCAACCCCAAGTCCTCTCTCCCTTTGTCATCAGTGGCAAAGGGTTATGCTCCCCCTAAGTACATGTTGAATTCTCTGATATGTTGAAGTGTGTTGTTCATGCTCCCCCTGACTGTAAGCAAGGTCTGAAACAAGTGTTTTTACAAGAAGAACAGGACCCTATACATCATAAATGACCATCCTCCACCAAGGACTCATACATAGATCCATCTCCCAACCAAGTGGGGATATACCAATATTGACTCATCCACACAACCAAGTGGGGATACACCAAAAGTTTATACTTGATAAAGCAAGAACTTTACATCATCCATCCCAGGCATTGTGGGGAAACAAAATAGGTCGTTACATGACCTTGATAATAAAAGATATACATGACATAGAGATAAAATATCTAAAACAAGATAGTTATTAGCAACTATCATAAGCAGCATCTGTCAATCACCATTAACAACCATGATCTCCCTCCGCACCTGTTCCACTTGAAACAAAAAAAAACTGTGAAATTCTACCAAGATATTCTAAGATAATGCCATCAATGCATTATTAGAAGTATATGCTTCCCCTAAACTTGTGCTAGATGATCACTAGTAGACCCATATCATACTCTTTTCATCTGAGTCTATCCCACTGATATTCTTCAAACCAACATATACGCGACTGTATCCACAGCAATTGGCGTATGTACGTGAATACGCTTCATGAAACTCGCGTACACCCACTTTTATTTGAAACAGATAAGAATCAATGGCAAGAAGATGCATCAACTACTCCCAGATTCTGTCTAAGGTATTCAAATGTCTCTCTAGGCAATGGTTTTGTGTATATATCAACAACCTATTCCTTGGAGGTAACATACTCCAATTTGACCTTTTGTTCAAGCACTTGTTCCTGGAGAAAGTGAAATTTGATAGGTATGTGCTTGGTCTTGGAATGCATGACAGGATTCTTTGAAATACTAATTGCACTTGTATTATCACATAGAATGAAGATGGGTGGAGTACATGTGATTTGAATGTCTTTCAATGTTTGCATTATCCAAAGAAGTTGTGTGCAACAAGATGCGATGGCCACATATTCTACTTCAGCTATAGATAATGCAATTGAACTTTGTTTCTTGCTGAACCGAGACACTAATCTGGAACCCATGAAGAATGCACCACCACTAGCGCCTTACCTGTCATCCACACTTCCTGCCCAATCTACCTCTGTATATGCATGAAGTGTAAGATTTGTATCTCTGGGATACCATAAACCAAAGTTTTGTGTCCCTTGAAGATATTTAAAAATTATTTTGACTACTTGAAGGTGTGCTTCCTTTGGATTTGCTTGGAATCTGCCAACTATTGCCACTGGATGTATGATGTCTAGTCGGGTACATGTTAGATAGAGCAGAATACCAATCATAGATCTGTAGATTGGTTGATGCACTGCTGCTAATTCATCATTTGCACTGAGGCTGCACCCTGTTACCATAGGGGTACATATTGGTTTAGCATCTTCCATTCCATATTTATTCAAGATCTGCTTGAGGTACTTGGTTTGTGATAGAAAAATACAATCTTTATTTTGTTGAACTTGTAAACCAAGAAAATATGTGAGCTCACCAAGAAGGGACATTTCAAATTCTTTTTACATTACCAAAGAAAAGTTTTGACTCATGGCTTCTTCATTACTCCCAAAGATGATATCATCAACATACACAACAAGTATTAGCAATTTATCATTGTAAATTTTTATATAATAATAATAATAATATCTATTTTTAAGGTCACAGCCAAGCCAGACACCAAATTGGTGTATGAGACCCCCTTGTTTGTGGGAAAAGGGACCCACCTCCGCGCAGCGATTTGACTGCTAAGTCTACGAAGGCATATATAGACTGCTATCAGCTGATCCTTTTGAAGGACCTTGTTGATGAAGGTATTTGTCAAGACAATAATACCAGGTCCTTGGAGCTTTTTTTAGACCATAGAGCACCTTTCTAAGTCTGCAAACAAGTTTTGGATCACTTCCAGGAATGAATCCATCTAGTTGCTCAATATATACCTCCTCTTCTAGATGTCCATTAAGAAAGGAAAATTTCACATCCATTTGATATACTTTGAACTTCTGAAAGCTAGAAAGTGCAAGGAACATTCTTATGGATTCAAGTCTAGCAACAAGTGCAAAAGTTTCTTCAAAGTCTATATCTTCTTGTTGAGCATATCCTTTACAAACAAGTCTAGCCTTGTTTATAATGAATTCCCCATTTTCATTCAACTTGTTTTTGAATATCCATTTGGTTCCAATTATATTATTATCATGAGGTCTAGGAACTAATTCCAAAGTATTATTCTTTTCAATTTTCTCAAGCCCTTCATTCATGGCCTTGACCCAAAATCCATATTTTCATGCTTCATGTACATTTTGCAGTTCAATGGAGGAAAACAATGCTAGATAGCATGAAGCTTCTATAATAGTTTGTCTTTCCTGTACACCTGCCTCTTTCTATCCCAAAATTTGAGTCTCTCGATGATTTTTCTGAACATATCTAGATGGACTCTTTTCTTCTGCCATTATCTGCTCTTTTGGTGCTTCATTGACTTCTTCTTCTTCAGCATTAGTCTGATTTGATGTGGAAGGATAATCCTCATCTTCTTCCCATTCTTCAGTTTTCACTTGCTTTGGATTTTCGCCTGCTTCATCAACCACAACATCAATACTTTCAAAAAATTTCCCTAGTATTTTATTATAACACTTGTATCCTTTACTTCAGGAAGAGTAACCAAGGAGAATGCCTTCATCTACTCTAGGTTCAAACTTGCCAAGTTTTTCATTAGTCCTTTTGATGTAACATTTGCTTCCAAAAACTTTGAACTATTTTACAGTAGCAGTATTACCTTACCAAAGTTCATGAGGAGTTTGAGTGCTATTTACCTGAACATTCGTTTTGTTGAGAATAGTGATAGCAACAAATGCAGCTTCACCCCAAAAGGTGGCAGGAGATCCAGACTCATATAGCATAGCACAAGCCATTTGTTGAACAATTCTGTTCATCCTTTCTAGCACTCCATTTTGATGAGGAGTCCTTGTGGTAGAGAATTCCCTTCTTATTCCATGTTCTTCATAGAAGTCGAAGAATTCATCTGAGGTAAATTCCCCTCCTCAATCAGACCTGAGGCATTTGATTTTTGGATGTGATTCATTTTCAACCAATGCTTTGAATGCTTTGAAATTTTCAAATGCTTCGTCTTTATGCTTCAGAAGTCCTATCCAACACATTATGGAAAAGTCGTCAATGAACAATATTAAGTATTCTTCTCCACGAGGTGATTTTTTTCTTGATGGACCACGTAAATCAGTATGGACAAGTTCAAGCAGCCTACTAGCTAATCCTTCCTTCTCAGGGAAATGTGTTCTGGTTTTCTTACCAAATTGACATGATTTGCATATTGTATTTTTTGGTATTATGATGTCAGGAATATTGTGAACAACCTGGTATTTGCATGCTTTCCTTATCTGAGGGAAGCTTAGATGCCTCAATCTTCTGTGCCATAGCCAGTGTTCATCATTTTTGCTTAGATAGACTTGTTCCTGTCCTCCCTTGAGTATGTATAAATTATTTGGAGTTCTTATGCCTTTGATCATTGTTTCTCTTGTATCAAGCTCATGAACAACACTTCCATTTGATCGAAATACTACCTCATTTCCTTGATCACAAATTTGACTAACACTCAATAGATTATTCTTTAAGCCATCAACATACATAGCATTCCCAGCTTTGACCTTTTCTGGATCTAAGACCTCTGTGGTTAGCATCTTGTAACTTAGTAACTGAAGAACCCACAGTAAAAACCATTTTTCCATCAACGTTTCAAATCCCAATAGGCATCCATCATCAGGACCATTTTGAATGTTGATAGTAGAAGAGCTCAATTTCGAGATTCACAACAATTTTTAAGAAATTGAAGATCTGCAACTCTTCTTGCCATCTTCACCCTAAATTTTTCGAGTAAAATGATTTCATTCCATGTATCCCCTCTTTATAGGGAAATGATTCCGGATTTAAGACCTCTGTGATTAGTATCTTGTAACTTAGTAACCGGAGAACCCACAGTAAAAACCATTTGACCTTTTCTTTTAAGAGAATAGAGCCTTTACCTTTTATGACTGCAGGGGTGTCTTTTCCAAATGAGACCTTCCTTTCCTTTTCTAAGGAACTATATGACTGAAGTTTTTCTTTATTACCTGTCATGTGTTTCGAGTATCCACTGTCGATGTACCATTGATTTTCTTATCCTTCTACATATAAGGCTATACCACATCTTTCGGTTTGCGGTTCTTTCTTTTTCCATGTTTTGGGACCCAATGAAGCTTGATCCTTCTGAGATGTTTGTTGAAATTTACTCCTGCATTTAGAGTCTTCATGGCCGAAGTTGTTACAGATGGAGCATTCTATTTCATTTCCAAGAGAAGAAATGTTATTGTATTTCCTTTTCATGATCCCAGTCACATTCCTTTGATTTATTGCTTCTCTAGTCATGATGGTCTTGTAAGCAACACATTGAGCAGCTTTGTGTCTAAAGTTATGACATGAAAAACATTTTCCATTAAAGAAATTCCTGTGATTATCGAATATATTGACCTGATGATTGTAGTTTCCATTGACATTCATTCTTGAAGCAAATTGAGAATGATTTACCTATGGTTGGTTATATCTTTTGTTCATCCTTGAAGTAGATTGAACTCAATTTACCTGGTGATCTTCTTTAAGCCTCTGCTGACGACTGTCAACTTGTTCACTTCTCCTTGCTGCATCAAGATAGCTTTTGGAGGTTGATGGCTTCTGTGATTGAGATGGTTCTTCAGTCTATTCAAGACTTGTGTTTATCAGAGGAGAGCACTGCACTTTGATGATTTCATCTAAAGTTTCTGATCCTTTAGCAAACCTAAGATTCAAAGCTTTTGTTTTCTCAATTTCTTATCTTAGACCTACAATTTCATATTCTAACTTTTCATTGTGTTTTTCCCTTTACTCTTTCCTTCTAAGCAAAAATTTAAGTTTAGAAATTTCTTCATAGAGACCATATTCATCTAAAGCATCCAAGAAAGCATCATCTTCAAAAGCCATCATAAGTCCATAATCATTACTATTTTCATCTTCATCACTATTTGATAAAGCATCACTATCTTCATGTGTATAGTAGCTCTTTTTATTTACACTTTGTTTTCTATTCCATTTTTCTGATTCCTTACCTCTATGAAACTTATATTTATGAGGACATTGGGTAGCATAATGACCTACTCTTCCACAAGAGAAACATTTGAAAGGTAGTTTACCTCTGAATCTTCCAGAATCCCATTGAAGGTTTTTGACAAAGTTTGATTCTTCCTCTCCTTGTAATGTATGTCCAGACTCATTGAGTTCTCCTTTTCCTGAAGCTTTGAATGTGGCTTCTCTCATGTTTGATGGACCCCCTTTTCTCATTTCAAAAGTAGTTAGGATTTTGTGCAGTTGTGACATAGTAATACTCTAAAGATCCTACCTTTCTTCTATGGCAGAAACTTTTGATTCAAACGTAGGAGACAAGGATCTTAGAACCTTTTCAACTAAAGTAACTTGTTTTATCTCTTCACCCAAGTTTTTCATGCAATTAAAAATCTCATCTGTACATAAGAAATAATTAGCTATAATTTCATCATTGTGCATTCTAAGAGTTTCATATTGAATTCTAAGAGATTGTAGTTTTGCACGTTTTACCTGATCGTCTCCTTCATAGCTTAGAATGATCTTGTCCCATATTTCTTTGCTGGTTTTGAGCTGCACAACCTTGACGAATTCTGATTGTGATAGACTCCCCAATACAGTATTGATAATCTTTTCATTTGTTTCATACTACTTTTTACCCGCCATATTTGTAGGAGTTGTTGATGGAAATGTGTATCCTCCTTCCACAATATCCCAAACTTCTGTTCCAAGAGATTGAAGATAGGTTGTGGTTCTTACCTTCCAATAGACGAAGTTGCTCCCATTAAAGATTGGTGGCCTGATGGATGATTCTTTTTTATAGTTGCTCATGATGATAGATCTTCCTTCAAGCGATCAAGCTTCTTTTGAAGGACCTGCTGTGATACCAATTGTTGGAAATAATACTGAGAGGGGGGGGTGAATCAGTATTAGCAACTTAATAATATTTTATTTTCATAAACAGATTTATATACGCTACTTCTGTTAATGAAACTTGCATATATACGCAACTGTGTTTAGAGCAACCAATCTATACCTTGTAAACTTATTTTTTTTTAGTCTGGTAATCTTTAATCTACGTATCAGAACCATATAAGCAGTAATAGGTAGATTAAAAAGTAGAGCAGACAATCACACACAAGAACACAAGATATAAGGTGGAAACCCAATGTGGGTGAAAACCACCTGCTACAATTGATCTCTATCTTATTTTAATATGAAACTTCTTTTTACAATATTTTTGTACCGATGTAGTCTTATACCAGTACGTAGGCTTCTACCTGTAGAAGGCTACAACCTTCTCTCGTTCTCTAGATTCTCCTAGAAGGGAGCTACCACCCTCTTAGCTCTTGTACTAACCAATGTACTAGTATGTAGGTACTGACCTACAGAAGGCTACAACCTTCTATTTTCTCCCAAGGACCATGTCTCATAAATTTTTAGATTGGATCCATCAATAGCATCAATCAAACATCAAATTATATCTGCATCAATCAATCTCCCTTGCACTAACCAAATCTGAACCAAAAATTAACTTCTTTGAAAGCTGTAACCAGAATACAGTAACAGTATGAGAAACCAACCAGAACCCAAAACACTACAACAATAAACAAAAGTAGCTAAAACATATTTTAAGAGACGTACGCTACTTCAAAGTGTCAAACCTGTGTGCATACACTACTATATGAAGGAAAAACTGCGTATATGTTTTTTTTTCTTTCCGAACCATCGTGTATACACGCCTTTGCTATACTGAACCTGTGTACAGATTTGTAAAAGATAATTTACCCTTTTCAAGTATTCAGACATTAGTTATACCCAGATCATCAGATTTACAGATCAAGACATGCACCAATAATAAAATATTAAAACCACACAAAGATAATTCTCTTCAAGCCTTAAGATCTTGACTGATCAATAGAACTTATCCTTCTTCAAGTGCTCAAGTTCCTCCTTGGTTCAAATCCAACTATGCACCATAAGCCAATGACTAGTATCCTAGATCTTCCCTTTCATAAGATCTTCAATTCTTGAGTTCCTTTGCTTAATGATCTCCTCCTCCTTTTATAGTATTAGGGCTTACTCAATACCATGGTCCAAAACCACTTAGAAGTAATACCTTGGACCAAATACTTGGGATCAATACTTCAGTCAAGATACCTTGGATCAATACCACGGGTAAAAATACCATGGACCAAAACCAAGTTTTCAACATGTACATGCCTTTCCTTGCATGAAAATGCATGTATATGCATACGTGCCTTTTGGTCGGCTAACCCGCGTGTATACGCAGCTTGGTCAAGGGGAAATTGCGTATATCTCTTTTTCCTTCATTTTGAGAGCCTGAACTATGATCTGTCATCTGAGTGAGTTTCCATCAAGGACAACACTTGTGTAATAGCACCAAACCTGTGTCATAATGCCAACATAACAAATATGAATTCTTCCAAACCTAAGTTTACCACTTGGAGGCATGTTATTTCAAAATAACGAGTGGTTGTGGATCCCAAAAGGGTAAAGTCCATAATGAAGTGGCCCACTCCCCATAATGTCACAGAGGTCAGATCCTTTAGGGGAATATCTAGATATTATCAATAGTTCATTCAGAAATTTTCAAAGATCAGGCATCCAAGTACTATATTGCAAATGAAAGTAGTGAAATTTCAGTGGACCCTAGAATGTGTAGCCAGTTTTGAGCATGTTAAGAAAATACTCACATGTGTGCCTATCTTAGGAATAATAAATATAGAGAAGGACTTTGTGGCTTGTACAAATCTTTGTAAGGAAGGACTCGATGGAGTCTTGATGCATGAAGGACATGTGATTTGCTATGAATCAAGGAATTTAAATGAGCATGAGAAGAACTATGTCACTAATTATTTGGAACTTTCACCAATAATGCATGCATTAAAAGACTGAAGGCACTACCTATTCGAGAGAAATTTTATGTTGATGTCAAATCATGGAGGACTGAGATACTTGTTTGATCAACTCAAGTTGAATGCTAGAAAATCCAAATGGTTTTCTTTGATCAACGAATTTGATTTGAGATAAAGCACATCAAGGGAAGAGACAATAACGTGGCATATGCACTTAGTAGGAGTCTACAAGTGGTTAATTTGGAAGTTGTGTGCACTAACGTTGACATCAAGGAAAGGATTAAAGAGGTGTTGCTTCATGATGAGAATTATGAGCATGTGAAGGAATGTTTGCAAAAGGAACCATAGGGATCAATGAGTAAGAACTATCATCTCATTGTTGATGGTATGTTGTTTTTCAAGAAAAAAAAGTATATGCTTGATGTAGCTAACTTAAGGAAACTCATCATGGATGAGTTCCATAAGAGACCTTACTCAGGTTATCCTAGTTATCAGGAAATGATAACAACCATGAAGAAAATGTATTAATGGCCAAAATTGAAGAAGGAGGTAGTTGAATACATTGGTTCTTTATTATATCCAAGACCTGTCTTTATGAGAGGAGAATGCTGCACTTTGATGATTTCATCTAAATTTTCTGATCCTTTAGCAAACCTAAGATTGAGAGCTTTTTTTTTTCTCAATTTCTTTTCTTAGACCCACAATTTCACATTCTAACTTTTCATTGTGTTTTTCGCTTTTAGCAAGTTGGAATGTTAGAGTATCTATAATCATACACTTTCCTTCTAAACAGATTTTAAGTTTAGAAATTTCTTCATAGAGACCATATTCATCTAAAGCATCGAATAAATCATCATCTTCAAAAGCCATCATAAGTCTATAATCATTACTATTTTCATCTTTATCACTATTTGATAAACCATCACTATCTTCATGCATATAGTAGCTCTTTTTATTTACACTTTGTTTTCTATTCCATTTTGTCGATTCCTTACCTCTATCAAGCTTCCCTTTTTGAGGACATTTGGTAGCATAATGACCTACTCTTCCATAAGCGAAACATTTGAAAGGTAGTTTACCTCTGAATCTTCCAGAACCCTGTTGAAGGTTTTTGACAAAGTTTGATTCTTCCTCTCATTCTGACGTATGTCCAAACTCATTGAGTTCTCCTTTTCCTGAAGCTTTGAATGCGGCTTCTCTCATGTCTAATGTACCCCCTTTTCTCATTTCGAAAGTAGTTAGGATTCCGTGTAGCTGTGACATAGTAATACTCTGAAGATCCTGCTTTTGTTCTATGGCAGAAACTTTTGATTCAAACTTAGCAGACAAGCATCTTAGAGCCTTTTCAACTAAAGTAAATTATTTTATCTCTTCACCCAAGTTTTTCATGTGATTAACAATCTCATCTATATGTAAGAAATAATTAGCTACACTTTCATCATTATGCATTTTGAGAGTTTCATATTGAATTCTAGGAGATTGTAGTTTTGTACGTTTTACCTGATTTTCTCCTTCATAGCTTAGAATGATCTTGTCCCATATTTCTTTAGCTGTTTTGAGCTGCATAACCTTGATGAATTCTGATTGTGATAGACTCCCCAATAGAGTATTGACAACCTTTTCATTTGTTTCATACTACTTTTTACCTATCGTATATGTAGGATTTGCTGATGGAAATGTGTATCCTCCTTCCATGATATCCCAAAATTATGTTCCAAGAGATTGAAGATAGGTTGTGGTTCTTACCTTCCAATAGACGAAGTTTCTTCCATCAAAGTTTGGTGGCTTGACGTATGCCTCTTTTTCATAGTTTCTCATGATGATAGATCTTCCTTCAAGCGATCAAGCTTCTTCTGAAGGACCTTCTCTAATACCAATTGTTGGAAATAATACTGAGAGGGGGGTGGGGGTGAATCAGTATTAGCAACTTAACAATATTTCATTTTCATAAACAGATTTATATACACTACTTCTGTTAATGAAACTTGCGTGTATATGGAACTGTGTTTAGAGCAACCAACATATACCTTGTAAACTTATTTTTGTTTTAGTCTGTTGATCTTCAATCTGTGTCTCAAAACCATATAGGTAGTAACAAGTACAGTAAAAAGTAGAGAAGACAATCACACACAAGAACACAAGATATAAGGTGGAAACCCAATGTGGGTGAAAACCACCTGCTGCAATTAATCTCTATCTTATTTTAATAAGAAACTTCTTTTTACAATATTTCTGTACTGGTGCAGTCTTATACCAATACGCAGGCTTCTACCTGCACAAGGCTACAATTTTCTCTCTTTCTCCGACTTCTCCTAGAAGGGAGCTACAACCCCTTTTTTCTTGTACTAGCCGATGTACTAGTGCATAGGTACTAACTTACAGAAGGCTACAACCTTCTCTTTTCTCCTAGGGACCACGTTTCACAAATTTTCAGACTGGATCAATCAATAGCATCAATCAAACATAAAAATATATTTGCATCAATCAATCTCCCTTGCACTAATGAAATATGAGCCAAGCAATCACTTCTTTGAAAGCTTAAACCAGAATACAGTAACAATACCAGAACCCAACCAAAACCCAGAACACTACAACAGTAAACAGAAGTAGCTAAAACATATTTTATGAGACATACGGTACTTCAAAGTGGCAAACCTGCGTGCATACACTACTATATGAAGGAAAACCTATGTATATTCTATTTTGTCTTGCTGAACCAGTGTGTATACGTTCCTTTGCTATACGGAACCTGTGCACAGATTTGTAAAAGATAAATTACCCTTTTCAACTATTTAGAAATTAGTTATACCTAGATCATCAGATTTACAGATCAAGACATGCGTCAATTATAAAATATCAAAACCACACTAAGATACTTCTCTTCAAGCCTTAATATCTTGACCCATTAATAGAACTTATCCTTCTTCAAGTGCTCACGTTCCTCCTTGATTCAAATCCAGCTATGCACCATAACCCAATGACCAGTATTCTAGATCTTCCCTTTCATAAGATATTTAATGCTTGAGTGCCTTTGCTAAATGATCTCCTCCTCCTTTTATCGTCTTAGGCCTTACTCAATACCATGGTCCAAAACCACTTAGAAGCAATACCTTGGACCAAATACTTGGGGTCAATACTTTGGTCAAGATACCCTGGATCAATACCACGGGTAAAAATACCAGGGACCAAATACCACAGACCAAAACCAACTTTTCAACATGTACATGTGTTTCCTTGCATGAAAGTGCGTGTATATGCATATGCACCTTTTGGTTGGCTAACCCGAATGTATACGCGGCTTGGTCAAGTGGAACCTGCGTATATCTCTTTTTCCTTCATTTTGAGAGCCTGAACTGTGATCTGTCATCTGAGTGAGTTGCCATCAAGGACAACACCTGTTTCATAGTGCCAAACCTGTGTCATAATGCCAACATAGCAAATATGAATTCTTCCAAACCTAGGTTTACTACTTGGGGGCATGTTATTTCAAAATAAGGAGTGGTTGTGGATCCCAAAAGGATAAAGGCCATAATGAAGTGGCCCACTCCCCAGAATGTCACAGAGGTCAGATCCTTCAGGGGAATATCTAGATATTATCAACAGTTCATTAATAAATTTTCAAAGATCAAGCATCCCATTACTATATTGCAAAACGAAAGTAGTGAAATTTCAGTGGGCACTAGAATGTGCAACCAGTTTTGAGCATGTTAAGAAACTACTCAGATGTGTGCCTATTTTAGGAATAATAAATATAGAGAAGGACTTTGTGGTTTTCACAAATGTTTGTAAGGAAGGACTCGATGGAGTCTTGATGCACGAAGGACATGTGATTTTCTATGAATTAAGGAATTTAAATGAGCATGAGAAGAACTGTGTCACTCATTATTTGGAACTTGCACCAATAATGTATGCATTAAAAAAGTGAAGGCACTACCTATTCAAGAGAAATTTTATGTTGATGTCAAATCATGGAGGACCGAGATACTTGTTTCACCAGCTCAAGTTGAATGCTAGAAAATCCAAATGGTTTTCTTTGATCAACGAATTTGATTTGAGATAAAGCACATCCAGGGAAGAGATAATAACGTGGCATATGCACTTAGTAGGAATCTACAAGTGGTTAATTTGGAAGTTGTGTGCACTTGTGAAGTTGACACCAAGGAAAGGATTAAAGAGGTTTTGCTTCATGATGAGAATTATGAGCATGTGAAGGAATGTTTGCAAAAGGAATCATAGGGATCAATGAGTAAGAGATATCATCTCATTGATGATGGTGTGTTGTTTTTCAAGAACAAAAAGCATATGCTTGATGTAGCTAACTTAAGGAAACTCATCATGGATGAGTTCCATAAGAGACCTTACTCAGGTCATCCTAGTTATTAGGAAATGATAACAACCATGAAGAAAATGTATTATTGGCCAAAATTGAAGAAGGAGGTTGTTGAATACATTGCCATGTTCCTGAAATACAAAAAATTCAATGTAGAATGTAGGACCCCAACATGAT
Organism: Pinus tabuliformis; assembly: GCA_031772625.1. Classification (NCBI taxonomy): domain Eukaryota; kingdom Viridiplantae; phylum Streptophyta; class Pinopsida; order Pinales; family Pinaceae; genus Pinus; species Pinus tabuliformis. The sequence goes on from CM062805.1 coordinate 1,278,816,908, forward strand.
TGTTGCAGCCAATCCCAATCCCTCAGTGGAAGTGAGAAGTCATATCTATGGAATTAATTACGAGATTACCAAAAAAACCAAATAACATGATTCCATTATGGTGGTATTGGGCAAGCTAACTAAGGTAGCTCACTTCATAGTTGTCAAGTCCACTCACAAGGCCATTGATATACTTTAAATGTTCATATTGCATGGTGTACTTAAGAAGAATATCTTAGATAGGGATGCCAAGTTTACTTCCAATTTTTGGAAGGCATTGTTTGTTGGATTTAGAACCTATCTAGTTTTTAGTGTCACATATCATCCTCAAATAAAGGGCCAAACAAAAAGAGTGAAAAAAAATTTGGAGGACATTTTGTGAATGTATGTCATGCACCAACCAAATAAGTGGTAATATTTTCTACCACTGGTGGAGTTTGCATAAAATAATGGGTATCAAATTCATTGAATATGAGTCCTTTTGAGGCACCATATGGCCAAAAGTGTACCACTCATATCAACTGGGATGACCCAGTAAACATAGTAGTTCTTGTATTTGACATGCTGGAGGAAATGGAATAAGAAGTGACCAAGATCAAGCAGAAATTGAAGGTAGCTAGAGATAGGTAGACAGATTATGCAGACCAGTAGAGGATTCATAAGGAATTCAAAGAGGAAGAGCATGTGTATCTCCACATCAGACCAAGGAAGATATCACTAAAAGTTGGGCCTTGCACTAAGTTGGCACCCAAATTTTGTGGACCATTGTAGATTTTGGAAAGAGTGGGGCCAATGGCCAATATATTGGCCTCGCCACCCATAGTGATCAGAAATGGTGTTTTTCAAATTTCTTTGCTTAAAACATATGTAGATGATGCTAATCATATTGTTGACTAATCTGTGATACAAGTGGAACTATGGGAAGAGTTCCAACGAAAACTATTGTGCATCTTGGACTGGAGGTAGACCACACTATAGAATCGAGTAATAGAGCAGGTTAAGGGGAAAATGAAGCCACCTGAGAGATCGAAAAACAAATGAGGGTACTATACCCATTTTTATTTAATGAATAAAAAAAATGTAAGATTTTTATATAAAGCTCATTTTCGTTATTTTGTTTCTAGTTATAGAAAACATTGAGGATGGTGTTCCTTTAAGGGGGTGGGGTTTGTAACACCCCTTATGTACCCCTGTTTTTGTAAATATAAAGTGTGACTGTGTAATGCCAACATGGAGGCCATTACAGGCTAATACATTATGTGTAATATTGAGATAAAAATATGTTTTTTTTTTTTTAATTTGTTGGCCTAAGGAGAGGGACACATGGATCCATGGTTTAGGGGAGACTTGAGAGTGGGAGAAATGGTAACTGTTGGCGTAACGAAACACATCACCACCACCTAGCTGGAAAGGAGTGATTGTACATGAGGAAGTTCCCATGATTCCCAAATTCAAGTACATGAAGGAAAGGGAAATAAAGAATCTAGGTTAGGGTCTTAGAATCTCTAACACTACCGACTCAAATGTCACAAAAAACTACTTTTCACAGTCGAATATAAACAACAATAAATCAACTAGTGCACAAAATAGACAACTTTTTACAATTTTTCAATAACCCATATTCATTATATTATCAATCTATAATACAACAGTCTAGGGAACTTGTACCAGGGATAATGGCCCTCATAAAATCCTTGATACAAGAATGCAAACTAGGGTTTGGTGTCAACAATTATGAGAACCAATCTACCCTAAACAAGATACAGCTGACCATCTAGCTGATGTAACAAACATCACAGCTTCTCTTGGTCATACTCTGAACACAATTGTTGGTCCTTCTGCTCCTAATATATATATTTGCCTCTATCAATGTATCCTACTCCTTTAGGTCACTAAAAGTTAGTCACCAATCTTCCCTCTAGCTGATCATTCATCCATCAATGACTCAAAACATAGGGACTCTTGTTCAGTTGTTCACAACTTCATTTGTGAACAACTCTATACTACCCACTACTACTTCTCATCTCTTTGGGACTTCTTCCTAGTATTTCCTTCCTACATTGCTCCAATGAAAACAAAATTAGGGCACAAAGTGATTCTCTCTATCACTGCAAGATTTCCTTCTCTTCAGTAAACTTGGGTTGATATAACTACTACCTTGATGTCCTTATTTATTCCTTCAAAGATCAATCTATAAGCTCTCTAAATACCTGCCTCTCTTAGCATACCTATTCTCCTTTAAGGTTTGTACTTAGGTATCCCAATATCACCTACTTGCTTCACTCCAACAGCCTCAAGGTGACTTTCAACACCTATCCAAAACCTTCTATCCACTTAGAAACACATCAACAAAAAGAGACAAACATACCTTGTTTTTTGCTCCTCTTGTCCTTCGATCCCATGCACTTTCACTAAGTTTTTTTAGAAATTGTTAGGCCACACGTCATCCCTAATACACTATTGCAAACCTTGTGTTTTACCCTCTAAAAAAAGTCTTACTTTCTCGTTTCTTCTTCTTGTGCTTGCAGCCTAGGTTAAGCCTCCTCCTGGGCCTCTCTGCTTCCTCCAAAAGAAGATATGACCTATGTAATTTACATAGTAGGTTTTTGGCCTGAATTAGAGATAAAATGCACTTCATATATGTGCCAAACTACTAGAATTCACCTCCAAAATCTTTGTCTTGCACTCCAAAGAAACTCGTACTAAAAACAAGTCCCAAGAAGATACAAAACTCATCCTCCTTGACTTCATCTAGGGCTACATCAAGTCTACTTCAATTTTAGAGATGATCCTTGATGTGTTGCACTTAGGATGGTGCCAAAATAGATCCATGACCTTTCATATTTACATGTCACTTGTGGTGTGACAACTAGCCCTTAAGGGCATCTACTTACTCTAGGATGACTTCTCACTTTTAACTGCAACTCCACACTTTGACCATAATTGATGTATGTGCAATGATTAACAATATTAACATACTTCACTCTACCAAATTACATAGCTTGTTGTATTTGTTAGAAAAAAAATAAGTGATTAACTGAACCATTATATGGACATACTCCGATCTATCAGATGACATAGCTCATTGTATCTGGTAATATAACAACCCCACGATGGTCGCAGCATTATGGGCATGCGGAAACAACAAGGTTCATTGTAATAGCAAGACCAACTTACAATGCTCAGGTGCTCAGTATTTAGCTGAAAATTTTAAGTTCTCATATTGGATCAAAAACTATATGATTCGTCTATCTCATCAAGACGATCACAACGCAATTCATTTCATCGAAAACAGAGTCTGGATGAAGGAGAACAGACCTGCTGTTCATTTTCCTAAACAGCTAAAAAAATTGCAGAATGGGATAGAATGATGACATGGCATTCTAATCAACAAGGGGAATCTTGTTCAATTTTCACCCAATGGGGTTGTGACAAGTGTCACCTCCAGATTCATCAGTTTGTCTCAGGGAAGGTGAAATTTCCTAATTGGCCTTTAAGGTGGAATTTGATTATATATATATATATCTATATATATATATATATATATATATATATATATATATATCTATATATATATATATATATATATATATATATATATATATATATATATATATATATATATATATATATGATTTTTTAAATTATATATATCTATATATCTATATATATATATATATATATATATATATATATATATATATATATATGATATTAATTTAAATATTAAATCAAATCCGAAACCAACGAAATCTCAAATGCGCTTATCTAATTTTTATTATATGATCAAATGTAATAAAAATTATTGTGGCATATATTAATGCATATGGTGGCATATGTTAATGGTTATGGCGCATATATTAATGGTTATGGAAAAAGCGTATGGGTTGGGCAGAGGTTGGTTTTGAATTCGTGACCTCCCCCACGCGATTTTCATGCCAAACCAATGAACCATAGTTGATACATTTAAAAATCATTGCCGCAAATTTTTATTAAAGGTGTGTTAGTTGCCGACGGCGGGGGCTGGCTCCCACCGCCCCTACCATCGGTAACAAACACGTGTTTAATAAAAAGATGCAGCAAGGATTTTTAAATGTATCGACTATGGTTCATTGGTTTTTGCCAAAGCAAAGTTGTAAAAAGAGGTCAGTGCAAGAATATACATAACACCAAACAAGAAAGGTTTGTATGGCTTTTAATGTTGTATGTTCTTTGTAGCACTTCTACTACATACATGTATTTGAATTATTGCAAAAAGGAGACTTTTCTTGAAGAAATTTTCCACTTGGGTGACATAAACATGTTTAGAAAGTTTTCTTACGCACATGTCATCTATGAAGGGAAATTATTTGATGTTTTGAAGATATCAAAGTACAAGTTGGGTTTCACTTCTTTGATTCATTTGGGTCGTGATATTGGAGGAGGTAAGTTGAAGGCAAGCCTCTCCAAGTTGGATTCCATTGTTGATTGGTGAACACCCAAGATCATCATTTTGATAAGAGGTTTGTTGGGAGTAGCCCAATGTTGGAAGAGAGTTTTTTTTGACATTTCTTCTTTCTAAGCTCCTTGGCATGCATTGTCATGTGCGTACAAAGTCTTCTAGTGGGGAGGCAAACAAAAAGAGGCATGTGTTGCTTCAAACCAAAAGATCATATCAATTCTTTTTTATGCTCTTTCAAACTTGAAAGGTTCATTTGAGTTTCAGGTTTATGCAAGCAACTTCATCATCTTATTTCATTTAAAATATTATAATGGTGTAAAGATTAAGTTGTAGTGATCCATGCACTTTCATTGGATGGATACTTGTCAAAAATTTCACTTGGTTCAAAGATACAAAAGAGGTATAAGAAGCAAGTTCATTTGTTAAGCCTTTTAGGCGTAGTGGTTATGTAACCATTTTATTCATGCGTCATCATTTTTTACATGAAAGTTATGTTAAGAAAATTTCATACATTCAAGATGTATAGTCGGGCTCGAGTCATGTAAACCAAGTAGTGGAATTTATCATCCATTTGCATTACATTTTGTTATGTCATCTTGGTAAGAAGGATTTTGCTTTTGATGGTGACATGGAAAAAACCATGAGTTTTTATGAGCGACTGAAAATGGTGCAACAAACAGTGTAAGATTAGCTTGAAAGGGGCAAAGACAAGTATGAGTATAGAACAGGGTCTTCAAGGCAAGTGAATGTTGATTTCCTTAGAGAGGAGCTAAAGGAAACAAATTCGTCAAAAGCTAATTGGATCAAGCTTGGAAAGGTGAGGGGGCTGTACCCTCATCCACTTATCAGATAATAGTATCTTTTGGGGTCCAAAAGGCTTCTAGTGGGGAGGAATGATTAGGTGCTCAGTATTATCTCAAAATTCAAAGTTCTCAGATTGGCTAAAAAATTATATGGTTGCATCCATCTAGTCAAGAAAATCGCAACACAATTCTTTTCATCGAAAATGGAGTCTAGATGAAGGAGAAAAGGCCTGTTATTCGTTTTCCTAAACAGTGAAAAAATTTGCAGAATGGGACAAAATGACGACATGGCAGTCTAGTCAGCAGTCCAGTCAACAAGGGGAATCTTCTTCAGTTTTAACCCAATGGGGCTATTACAATTGTCACCTCTGGATTCGCGAGTTTGTCTTAGGGAAGGTGAAATTTCCTAATTGGCCTTTAAGGTGGAATTTTATTTTTATTTATTTATTTAAATATCATTATATATATATATATATATATATAATTATTATGTTATTTATATGATTTTTTTAATTATATATTATAATATATATATTATATATTAATTTAAATATTAAATCAAATCCAAAACCAACGAAATATCAAATGTGCATATGTAATTGTCATTATATGATCAAATGTAATACAATGTATGGTGGCATCTATTAATGGTTATGGCGCATATATTAATGGTTATGGAAAACGCATATGGTTTGGGTGGAGGGGGATTTTGAACCCATTGTTGGAATATAATCCTAACATCTACATTTATTTCTTAGCATAAGTATCCTTGACTTAGCCACATGCACTAAAAATCATGTTCACACTTGGTTTTTGGTAAACTAGCTCGGCGGACCAAATTTCTCTTGTTATTTTCCTTTAAAGGCTTAATATTATGGAAATATTGGTCCAACCACTTTCCTAAACCATTTAGAGATCTAAGTGCATGTTCATACCTAACCACACCTCATCCACTTGAGTTATTTGAGCATTGGCGCCCCACATGAAGATTCCCCCTTAAATCAAGGGATTTTATCCCGCAGACCATTTTAGCATGTTTTAAAGTTGCCTTCCTTGGGAAATGCGCACCTCCTCATGCTTTCCTCGTGGCTGATAGTTGGCATAGGTTGTCTTGAGTCATTGATGCTAGTTTAGGCCTCCCTTTAGATTTTCTTAGACTTTTCTAGTTTTTTACTAGTTTTTTCCTACTTTTCTAGATTTGGCAATTTCTATATAACCACCTCCCTTTGGTATTAGAGGTTTGGTTGCTCATGTATTACTATTTTTCATTAATTTAATACATTTATTTTATGGAGCAAATTATTTCCCTCCTCACTTGAATATCAGCAAATTACTTGTGTTTAATTTAACTAGAATTCTAGATCTATTGGAGTTTCTGCAGGAATTCTACATTGTATCAAAGCTAGCTCGAATCTAGTGGACTGTACACAGTTTTATTTGCAGGTATAGATCATCAAGAGGCATAGCAGGTAGAAATGGATCATCTCTCTCAGCCCATAAAACTCGTTCTAAATCCTTTCAATTACTTCGAATGGAAGACAGAGATCACTCTACTCCTCCGAAGCAAAGGGCTTTACAGGGTAACAATGGGAACAGAGACTGAACCGACTTCTGTAGCAGAGAAGATCAAGTATTTCAATAAATTAGATGAAGAAATTGGGCTGATATGCCTATAGATTTCCAGAGAACTCCTCTTTCATGTCAGCGAAGCCACTACTCCCGATGCGGTCTGGACCACATTCGAAGGACTATCCGGCAAGTAGGATGAAATGAGAGTGCATCAACTGGAGAATGAACTCATATCCCTCAGTCCAACTCATTTCAGCAACCTGAAAGAATACTTCACCAAGTTTAAAGCCCTCCTCATTGAACTTGATGCATGTGGAGTCAATAAAGAGGAAGATCAACTCATCCTTTTGATTCTCTCGAAATTAGGCCCTGAATATTCTGTATTTGTATCATATTTTCAAGCATCTAAATTGACTCAGGAAAAATAGAAAATGCCTCCAATGAATGATTTCATTGTAACATTAACTGAAGATCAAGATAAGTTAGTCCAAATGGGTGTCATCAAGCATTCAAAGAACCAAACACTTGTGGCTACTGATGCTCCAAAGAGCAGTTGAAGAGACAAGAAAAAAGGGAAGGGTAATTTTAATGAATCGAAGAAGGAGAGACCCATACAATCTTCAGAGAGATCTTCTTTGCCTAAGGGTAAGAAGAAGAAAGAAATAACACTTTGCAACTACTGTTCCAAAGGTTTTCATCCTGAATAAAATTGCATGAGGAAAAAAATTGATGAGATGGCTAAGCAATTGTAGCGGCACAATCTCACCATGCCCTAGAATGCAAAGAAGAAGGATGATAACAGAATGGGAGATGGGAGAGGGAGAGCACGAGATGGTCATTATTTAATGGTTGTCACATCTACTCCATTAGCTTGGATCCTTTTTCAAGTGCATCAAACCATATGGCTGCATCAAAAGATAAATTTTCCTCTATCGAAGAAAGCACCAAATCCCCAATTTACTTGGGATATTCCACACCCGCAAAGGTGTGCGGAGAAGGAATTGTAGACCTTGAAGGGGGCTGCTTCTCAAATGTGCTTCATGTTCCCTCGCTGTCCACAAATCTTCTCTCAATATATCAAATCAATCATTCCAACTCTGGAAGAAAGGTGGAGTTCACTCCGGACTTCGCAGTGATTACCGACATTTCCACGGGCTCACAGCTTGCACATGGAATTGTAAATCATGGTTCTCGTTTGTATTTCTTCTCCTACTTTGTTACTAAATATATTAGCACTGTATTTATATCATGATATAATGATATCAGTAGGTTATGGCATGAAATATTTGGCCATCTAAACTATAATTACTTGCATAAATGCAGCAAGGAAAACATGGTAGAAAGATTGCCCGCTATTAGATTCACAAGCATTGTATGTCAAGGATGCATTCTTGGCAAGCATCCGGAGAAAAAGTTTGACAAAGGGAAGGCACAAAGAGATTCTTCACCTCTTGGGCTGATTCACAGTGGCATCACGGGCCCATTCCCGTAGCCTTCGATTAGTAAGGCTTGATATGTACTCACGTTCATAGATGATTTCTCCTGCTTTACTTGGGTATTTTTTCTGAAATTAAAATCGGAAATATTTGAATTCCTTATAGAATTTAAAGCACTTGATGAGAATGATACTGGGTGTAAGATTAAGATACTCCATACTGATAATGCGGGGGAGTATGTCAACAAATATGTTCAACAATTTTTTATTGATGTAGGTATACAACTACAAAACATAGTGCCATATACACCACAACAGAATGGTGTTGCGGAGAGGAAAAATCGGTCATTAAAAGAAATGGCCAATTGTATGCTACAGTGCAAATCATTAGCTCCTAAGCTATGGGCTGAAGCTATTAATTTTGTAGCATACATTCAGAACTACATTCCTCACAAAGCACTCAAAGGCACCACTCCATTTGAATGTTGGACCGGTAAGAAATCGAAAGTGTCACACTTTCGCATTTTTGGTTCACGAGCACGGGCTCACATTTCGAAAGATAAGAGGAAGGCTTTGGAGCCTCAAAGTGTTGAATGTATCTTTGTTGGATATCCTAACAGTGTCAAAGGATATATATTGTTGGACTCTCACACTGAAAAGTTCCTTGTAGCTCGAAGTGTGAAGTTTGAAGAAGAATCACTGCATGATATTTCAGCAGACCCTGCCGAGGAACCGCTTGCTGCCACTGATGAGGAGGAGTCCGAAACATCTTCAAGCACTTTACAGTAGCCATCAGAGAAGCCTCTTGGATTTGATTTATAGGATAAGGAGCAGGTCATGGCTGCTCCAACTTAGCTGCCAACTTGGGCAGAGAAAACCCTGCAAGATGCGGGGTGAACTAGTCGATGATCCTGTGGATGCGAGAAGAACTAGATCATAGTGTTTTTGGGCTCCTCGAGCCCTGGATGCCACCAAACCATTGGCTCCCATACATTGCTATATTACACTTAGTTCAAATCCACAGTCACACTCTGAGGCTACTGGAAATCGGTTTTAGGAGGCTGCCATGGATGAAGAGTACTTTGCTCTCATGGAAAACAACACATGGGACTTGGTTCCACTTCCAAAAGGAAGAAAGCTTGTTCGATGCCAATGGATCTATCAAAAAAAGATTGTTTCAGATCGTGAGATAAGCAAGTACAAAGCTTGACTTGTTTCAAAAGGATATTCACAGGTACATGGCATAGACTACACAATGACATTTGCACCTATTGCAAAAATGGACTCCGTTCGACTAGTTTTAGCCGTTGCTGCTTCTCGCAGATGGGAAGTTCATCACCTGAATGTGAAGAGTGCTTTCCTTCATGGAGATATCAAGGAGGAGATATATATGGAGTAGCCATAGGGATACATTCAAAACTCTTCCCTCATTTGTAGATTAAAGAAATCTTTGTATGGCCTAAAACAATGTCCCAGAGCTTGGAATGCAAAGATGGATTTTTTCCTGCTTTCCATTGGATTCATTCGATGAAAATCTGATCCGAATGTTTATTTTCTACAACATGATGATTCCCTTTTTCTGATAGTACTTTATTTAGATGATTTATTGATGACAGGAAACCTTACCTCAGCTATCGATTCGGTAAAATCAACATTACACAATCGATTTTCCATGACAGATTTTGGAATGTTGCACTACTTTCTTGGTCTTGAAGTTTCTCAGTCTACTTCAGGGATCAATATGGCACAACCTAAGTATGCATCAAATCTACTTGTCTACTTTCATATGAGAGAATGCAAGCCAACAACATCTCCCTTTTTTTCGGGGATCAGATTTGAGGATGTGGGTACTACACCTTTGGTGGACAATACACTGTATCGGCAGTTGGTTGGGAGTTTGTCGTATCCTACTTATACCTGACTTGATATATCTTTTGCAGTAGGAGTTTGTTCCAGATATATGTAGGAGCCACATGAGCTTCAATAGAAATTTGCAAAGAGAATCCTTAGATATGTGAAAGGTACTTCTAGTTTTGATATCTCTTATGTTGTAGATTGCCTACATTCACTGATTGGGTACACATATTCTAATTGGGCTGGTGATGGTACAGAATGAAAGTCCACCTCTGGTTATGTTTTTAGCTTTGGTTTAGGGCCTTTTTGCTGGTCTAACAAGAAGCAATCCACAATTTCTTTATCTACAACTGAGGTAGAGTATAGAGGTGTAGTGAATGCAACTACACAGGTTGTTTGGTTACAGGGGCTTCTCTCCGAGTTTGGTATTCAATATCCACTTCTGACTATCATATTTTGTGACAATCATGGGTCCATTCAGATATTGATTGATCCAGTTTAGAGGCAGAGGACAAAGCACATTGAGATTCACATGCATTACATCTGTGAGCAAATCTGTGACTGAGTCATATCACTGTAGTACTGCCCCAATGCGCAACACGTTGCAAACATCTTCACCAAGTCTTTCACTGAAAAGAAATTTTCAAAACTGAGAGCTATGCTTGGAGTGTTGGAGATAGCCATGTAGGTCCTTCTGGCCACTTAGCCCTTTTTTCCTCTTTGTGGTGGGGGGGGGGAGGGGGGGGGGTGCGCTTCTTCCCATGAGCTTTTCCCTCTTTCTTCATTTTATGAGGATCTTTTATTTATTGTACTTGAGTACCTAACATGGCATCTTGGTCAGGACTCAGTTTAGATAAGTGAGTTAGGATGAAGGGTAGGTGTTGGAATATCCTAAAATCTACATTTATTTTTTAGCCTATGTATCCTTGACTTAGCCACATGCACTAAAAATCATGTTCACACTTGGTTTTTGGTAAACTAGCTCGGTGGACCAACTTTCCCTTGTTTTTTGCCTTTAAAGGTTTAATATTATGGAAATATTGGTCCAACCACTTTCCTAAACCATTTAGACATCTAAGTGCATGTTCACACCTAACCACACCTCATCCACTTGAGTTATTTGAAGATTGGTGCCCCACATGAAAATTCCCCCTTAAATCAAGGGATTTGGTCCCCCAAACCATTTTAGCATGTTTTAAAGTTGCCTTCCTTTGGAAATGTGACCCTCCTCATGCTTTCCTTATGGCTGATAGTTGACATAGGTTTTTTTGAGTCATTTTTGCTATTTTAAGCCCCCCTTTAGCTTTTCTTAGCCTTTTCTAGTTTTTTAGTAGTTTTTTCCTTTTTCTTTCCTAGTTTTCTAGATTCGACAATTTCTATATCACCACCTCCCTTTGGGATTATAGGTTTCGTTGCTCACATATTAATATTGTTCATTAATTTAATACATTTATTTTTATGGAGAAAATTCTTTCTCTCCTCTCTTGAATATCAACAAATTACTTGTGTTTAATTTAACTAGAATTCTAGATCTATCGGAGTTTCTACATGAATTATACACCCATGACCTCCCCCACCTGATTTTTGTACCAAACCAACAAACCATGATCAGTATATTTAAATATCCTTGCCGTGACTTTTTATTAAATGCGTGTTTGTTGCTGACAGTGGGAGTGGTGGGAATTAGCTCTGCAGGCCAGCCCCCACCCCATGTGACCACAAGTGTGCGATCGAGGGCCAGAACATAAGCACAATCAGCGCCTAATTAGGATTAGCCTTAATTAATTTGTTGATTAATTTAGCGGAATTTACGGTGGAGCCACCAAATATGGAACTGCCACCAAACTTGGTGGACTTCACTAGAGTCTCTCCAGATTTAGCAGAGGTTTTTTAGGAAAAACTGCTTGAGCCATAACTTACTCAATTTTCGACCAAATTGAGATCAGAAAGAAGTGCTCTTAGCTAATTTGGACCTTATGAACACATTGATGTAGGTATTATGAGCCATAGATATTTGTAAATATCATTTTTTCCACATTGAGATAATATAGAGGCCCAAGCCATGGAAGTTGGACCAAGGAGATGTAGCACAGGAGGGGTGAAATCCTTCATCAAAACACTATGTTAATGTGTCTCTTTGAAGGCTTGCTACACTGTACATGTTTTTTGTTCATTATTCATTTTTGAAGCTATTTTCTCATGAATTTCTTGTTTAACTTGAGGAAATTTACCTATTTGTAAGCACCAACAACTAAGGAAACCTCAGCACAAAAAGAAAGAAGCAAGCACATGTTTATAAATCTGTAATTGTTATTAGCATAGTAAAACTAATCATATCAAAATATATCATGTAATTACTCAACTCTTGGACTATGACTACAATCCTATACATTCCTTAATGTGTTATAGCTACTTAGCCTTGTAGAATAAATTCTTTCATCTACTAGGCAAGTTTATAGCTTATTTTTATATGTTAAGTGTTATGTGTAGCAATGAAAAACAACATAAACTTAAACATCCATATATGCAATAGTGTGTCCAAAATACCCATAAAACCAATAACATCGTGCAACAACAATTCATCAAGTAAAGGAAACTTCTTTTATTATTACAGAAGTATTTTTACATCAAATGGGAGGTTGGCCAAGTTGGTCGCAGTTATCCAACAATACTTCAGAAAATACACAAAATTTGTCTCTTTACAAGCATAATGTAGGCATTCTTAAGCTATCCCTTCATAGAGAAAGCTAAGAAAACTTGTCATATGACATGTCCACTTACCTTGGGCGAGTGCATGTTTCTATGTTCTTCTCTCACCCGACCTCCTATTTTCGTTTGTGGCCTCAAAGATTCGTGCGCCATAGATTTCGTGTTTCTATTCCATGACACTGGAGAATCTAGGTTAGGTTCTTATAATTTCTGGCACTACCAACTCAAATTCCACAAAAAACTACTTTTCACAATGAAATATAAACAATAGTAAATCAACTAGTGCATAAAATAAACAACTTTTTACAATTTTTCAACAACCCAACTTTGTTATATCATCAATCTATAATACAACAGTTTAGGGCTCTTGTACCAAGGATCATGGCCCTCATACAATCATTGATACAATAAATAAAAATAGGGTCTAATGTCAACAACTATGACAACAAACCTACTCTAAACAAGATACAAATGACCATCTAGTTGATGTAACATGCCTCACAGCTTCTCTTGGTCGTGCCCTGAACACTATTGTTGGTCCTTCTACTCCCAATCTGTAGCTCTACCTTTGTCAATGGATCCTACTCCTTTAGGTCACTGAACACAGCTCACCAGTCTGCCCTCTACATAATCATTTGTATATCAATGACTCAACACATGGGGACTCTTGTTGAGTTGTTCACAACTTTTTTTGTGAATAACTCTAGATTGCCCACTGTTGCTCCTCATCTCTCTAGGACTTCTTCCCACTATTACCTTCCTACATGGATCCAATGAAGACAAACTTAGTGCATGGAGGGCTTCCCTCTATCACTGCAAGATGTCCTTCTCTTTAGTAAAATTTGGTTGATATAATTTCTACCTTGACCTCCTTACTTATTCCTTCAAATATTAGTCTCTAAGCTCTCCAAATCCCTGCCTCTCCTAGCACAACTATGCTCCTTCAACATCTGTACTTAGGGATACCAAGATCACCTACTTTCTTCCCTCCAATAGCCTCAATATGACCTTCAACAATTGTCCAAATTTGGACCTTCTATCCACTTAGAAACACATCAAAAAAAAGAGATAAACATACCTTTTATTCTACTCCTTTTGTCCTTGCTCCTGTACACTTTCACTAATTTCTACCATATCTGGTTAGGGCACATGTCAGCCTTAATATGACCTTAGGGATACCAACATCACCTACTTTCTTCCCTCCAACAGCCTCAATATGACCTTCAACAATTGTCCAAATTTGGACCTTCTATCCACTTAGAAACACATCAACAAAAAGAGATAAACATACCTTGTATTCTACTCCTGTTGTCCTTGCTCCTGTACACTTTCACTAATTTCTACCAGATTTGGTTAGGGAACTATTGCAAACCATAAAATTTACCTTCCAAAACAAGCCTTACTTTCTCGTTTCTTCTTCATGTGCTTGCAACCTAGGTTAGGCCTCCTCTTAGGCCTCTCGACTTTCTCCAAAAGAAGATTCGACCTCTGTAATTTACGCAATAGGTATATGATTTGAATTAGAGATAAAATACACCTTAGATATGAACCAAAATTCCATACTTCACCAAAAAAATATTCAGCCTCCACTCCAAAGAAACTCTCACTAAAAATGAGTCCCAAGAAGATACAAAACTCTTCCCCATTGACTTCGACTAGGGTTGCTTCAGGTCGACGTCTATTTCAGAGATGATACTTTATATGTTGCACTTAAGATGATGTCAAATGAGGTCTATGACTTTTCTTATTTATATGTCACTTGTGATGTGACAATTATCCCTTAAGGGCATCTCCTTACACTAGGCCGACTTGTTAGTTTTAATTGCAACTCCACACTTTGACACATAAAAATTATTTTCTTAACTTGTAGACCTCCTCTCTCAGTGCTTGAATCTACCCCTTGCTTCTTTAAGGGTGTTCTTCCATCTACAAGTGTCCAATGTCCAAATTCCTCTTTGGTTTCACACCCACAAGCTTGGCTGCAAAGCCCACATATTGGGTTCTTAAACCGCAAAGCACTTTTCTGGTGCCAATTCCTCCATAACCTTGAACCCTAGGGTTGGCGCACCTCCCAAGCTACCAATATCAATAATACCTCTTAGTGGTGGAGGTACGTCTAAGACTAGGAAGTAACTCATCATCATTTTCACTAATGGCGATACTAACCCAAGTCCTAGTGCTCACAACTTTAGCAAACCCTATAGCATGAACTAATTCCTTTGCGGAAGTATCACTATGAATGGAATCCTCCTTCATCTTCTTCTACTAAAGTGCTTCCAGGCCCATCCATGATTCCCTATTTCCATCTGTATAAGCATCCTTTCTCCCCATTGACCAAGCGCTCTTCATGGGTTACACATTATCCCTCTAAACTTGCAAACTCCCTCTAGAACTCAATTCCCTCTAAACTTCTAAAACTTGGATATTCTTCTACTTCTACTTCTCATGATCTATATTCTTTCCCATCAGCTAATATAGACCATGATTCCTAACTCCAATTACCACTCCACCAAAGCTAGAGACTTTGGGCTTGACCTTCACTTTTCCACCCTGGAATATCATGTCAAACCCCTTTTCCTTGATCACTGAGACAAATAATATGATATATTTGACTTAAGGTACCCATAGTACATCTTGAACTTGGATCAACTAACCTAAATCCCTCTTTAATGGTACAATACATGATCCTCTAATCTCCTTTTGACTCTTGTCGCCCAGCACCATGTGCAACTTTTAGTCCCACTCAGCGAGAGTCTTGAATACATAGTGTCAACCTTCCACATGCTTCGACACACCATTTTCCATTTACCATGCAGCCTCATTGATGATACCATCATAGAAATGAGAAATCAAAGAAAAATCCTCACTCTCCAATCTCCTAGAGAGGTCATCTATCTTGGTAGAAGTGGCAACACTTGCAACCTACTTCCCCTTCTTCTTCTCTTCATCTCCTTGCCTCTTTTGACACTTTTTCAAATAATTACCATACTCGCCATAGTTCAAACACTTCAACTTACTCAAGTCCTTCTTTAACTTGAGCTTCATTGTCACTGCAAGTTTCATTTCATCATCAAAAGCCTTCTTCTTTGATAAAGTCCTCTTCTCACAACTCCTCCTGAATGAAGTCATCCCACATCCTCTTCCAATCTAGTATCTTCTCTCTGTAAACGATCCCTTTAAAGAACGAATTCCCTTATGGAGTAAACCTCTTCAAAGAAATACTCACCATCTCATAATTTGTAATAGTTACCCCTATGGTTGCATGCTTATCTCCAACCTAAGACAATCTTGTTACATATGAAGTCACCCCTTCACCCTCTGTCATAATGTGGCCTTCAACTTATCCTACAATACCAACTTTTGGTTCTCATTCTTATTCTAGAAAAAATCTTAAAGAGCTTTTCACATCTCATGGGAATTTTCTTCTTGGACAGATGAGGTATTAAAGGATCTGTGTCATCATCTAGGATGATCAACTTTGCCCTCGTATCCATCTCTTCATACACTTCTAGCTCCTTAGGGTCATTCGTCTTCGTTATTTCTTTCTCTGCAAAGTACCAAATCTTGTTCACAATCAGAACCAACTTGATCATTTCCTTCCAAGGACTATAGTTGGATAACTAATCTAATTTAGAATATTAGTTTGTAGTGCTAATATCTTCCTCAGATTATAAACAAAATGCTTTCATTGTGCTTAAGGTTTCATCAATTTTTGCAAGTAAAATGAAGAGTTTTTATGTTAATTTTATGAGAAATTTAACATAAATCATAAATTGAATAGCAGCATAAACATATATAGAACATCATCAAAAAATCATTACAACAAGCACATGATAAAGGAGTTCACCCTTCCTGGGCTATGTCTCCTTGGTCCATTTTCCAATGGCTTAGGCCTCTCTATTATGATCAAAAGTTTAAAAAAGTGTGTTTATAATGATCAAATTCTTCTAAAACCTACTCCAATCAATTTAGAATGTCCAATATCCAGCCTCTTTTTCCATCCAATTTTGTGAAAAATTGAAGAATTTATGACTTCTCCTACTTCTCCCAATATTCGCTCTACAAAATGCCCCATTTCTAGCATTATCCTACACATTAGCCCAAAAAATGCGCTAACTGAGCAAAAATTTCGCTGCTCGGTGGGCCATAATCTATCAGCCAAATTTCTTATCGAAAATCATAGTTAGTGTGAAAACCTAGCATCTTATGGTCTTTTGGACATGACGGGTGATGTTTGATTGTGATGTGGCAAACTCGACATGAGTATTAACGAGGACCTAAAGTCGCATCGCATCCAAGAACCTATCAAATTTTGCAATCAACGAAGAATTGGAGGGTAATATAATGTGGGACTCTATTTTCTGTGAAGTTTGGTTGCGATCTTTGATCCATCGCATCACAACTCCATGTTTGATCCTTTAACGCCTTTCCACATGTCTTATCACATCACACCTTCGCTGTTCTGGGGCTGATTTTTAGCACCGACCCACCTATGATTGAAATTTTTGATATGTGGGGGCTAATGGTGGCTTGTCACCTCGTCATTCGCTGAAGGGCCTTGCCACATCATCCAATCCTACTATGTGTCCAGGTCAAACCTGAACTTTGACTTTCTCTAACTTCTAGATCTGAGCTTGGATTTGAGTGTCATTCATGCCATTGGAATCACAATTAAAAGCTTTTTGATTTGAAGCTAAGTTTATCAATATTCTGACACTTTGATTTTTTAGTCTAATTTTGAGCACTTCGTCACTCCTCCCCATTGGAAGTCTTTTGGACCCCAAAATATCACTTTCAATTGACCAACAGGTGAGGGTATAGTTCCTTCACCTTTCCAATCTCAATCCATTGATCACTGAATTGGAACTTGTGATCTCCATGATTCTTATCGTGCCTTTTTGTGTGCTTGCCTTTAACCTTTTCAAGTTGTTCTTGCATTGTTTGATGTACCATTTTGATTCGTTCAATGAACTCTTTGGCCTTGTCCGTGTTACTGTCAGTAGCAACATCCTTATTCCCAAGATGATATAATGCATTATGATGCAAATGGTAAATAAATTCCTCCACTTGATTCCTTTGACTCAATCTTGAATATACATCTTGAAAGTATGTACTTTTTTTAACATAACTTTCATGTAAAACAAAATGATGCTTGAGGAAAGTACTTATAAAAACTATAGGCCTAGAAATTACATCAACAAACTTTTCGCTTATACGTTTCTTATACCTTTTGACCAAGTGGAATAGTAGAAGAAAACCCATCCAATGGAAGTGTCTTTGTCACTAACTTAAACACTTTTTCATTGAAAATTTATGATTGAAAAGGAATGGTCTTACCACATTGGAAAAAGACTTCGCCCATGGCATCGTCACATATAGAAACCTGAAACTTAAATGACTATCTCAAGTTTGGAAAATCGAGTACTGAAGTTGTATTGATCTTTTGTTTTAAAGCATAAAATGCTTCTCGTTGTCTGTCTCCCCACTAGAAGATATTTTTCACAACTGACAGTGAATGAAAATGAACTACAATAAAAGAAAAATTAACAAAATTTCTCCTCCAACATTGAGCTGCTCCAAAAAAACCTCTTATCCAAATGATTATCTTGAGCTTGCCTGTGTAAATTGCGAGTAGAGAAAAGGCATTTGCGGCTTCATGGGGATGTATGATTCCTTCCCCTGTGTCTGCAGGAATGGAGCCAATACCACCACAGACTGTTACGACACCAATCTTGGAGAGTTCTAGCTTCAACTCACCTTCTACAAGTCCCCCACAGACTGCCAAAAATCTTTTTGGAACCTAAACACGCTTGGAAGAACCAATTTCATGGCTCAAGTACATCAAAGAAGTTTTATCTAACATATACTTTGACATCTTCAAAAACAAATGTTCTTAACATATGAAATCAAGTATTTTTTTCTCACACATGACATGTTCATAATCAAATTTTCTAAAAATGAAAATGTCATCCAAATAGACTATCCTCTCTAGAAATGGCTTCAACACATCTTTCTCCATATGCGTAAAGGTAGTATGAGCATGGAAAACAATCCATTTAAACAAACCTTTCTTGGTTTTGAATGTCATCTTCCCTATATCTCCTTCAACAACTCTACTTTGATGAAAACCACTTCTTTAATCCCATTCAAGTAAATGCTTACCATTTTTGTCAGGCCCCAAAACAAGAGGTGAACCACACATTAAAGGATTAGGCTGAATTATCCTTTTATTCAACAATCCCTAGATTTGCATCTTAATTTCTGCGATTTCCATCACTAACATCCTCTACATGCCAATATTAGGAAGAAGGCACTTTTTCTAGAACTGTATCTCATGTTGGATTCCCCGCTTGGGAAGTAATCCCTTTGATTCCTAAAAAATTTCATCAGATCGGTTAACAACACCAACTAGATCAGTTTTCATATTTGAATTACAACCATCAAATGCTTCATAATCAATATCATTCTTGGGTTTGATCATGAGAAGCACAAGATTCTTGCTCAAATTCAGTAGTCTTTTCATCTGCCCTGCATTAAGAATCAAAAGATTTGTTTTTTTTGTTGTGAGCTCTCACAATATATTCTACTCCATTTTTGAATATGTGATATTTGTCTTCATTTCGATGGAAGATAGATTTTCCATCATAAAGGTACGGGCTGCCAAAAATGATGACACGGATATCTAACGAGACAACGTTAAGCTCCACTTCATCTATGAATTTTGCAGTGATAGAAAATTTTAGTTTACACATTCTCGTAACCTAGAATTACACATTGTCACATACCCATCCAAGTGGATATAATTTATGATGTGGAACAGTTTCCAGATTTAAACTCTTGACAATGTTTTCTGAGATAAGATTGTCTTGAGAGTGGCTATCAAACAACGTATCAATCTTGTTATGTTTTGAGATCACTCTTATGTGAAACAATTCTATTCTCCTCTTTTCATTTGGAGTTTCATTATGTGAGTTTGAAGAACTAGTGTTGGAAATGGATTCCTTTCCTTTTAACCCCATGGTTGTGATTTTTGCTTCATCGCCTGATTCGGATCCCAAATCCTCTTCTTGAGTGATTGCAACTGTCTTTTCTTTTCCTTTGTTGTTGAATTTCTTTGGTTTCATTTCGGGATGAAGCTTCCAATAGTGAGCTTCATCATGACCCTCTCTGGAACAATGTTTACATATTGTTTTCTCTCCTTTTTTAATGGATGCATTTTTCTTTCCCCTGAAACCCTTTTTTTCTCTTTACCCTTAAACAGATTTTTACTACCTTCTTCTCAGGTGTTTTTCCCTCTTGCCTCAAGATGAGTAGCTTGCACACACACATCATCTAGATTATTGGGATTAAACATTAAGATAGTATGCCTAAGGTAACTGTGTAAACCCCATACTTACTTTAGAAATGTGTCCTATGATTGCAAATCTAGACCTAACATCAAAGACCTTTTTCTGAATTCTTGGGTGTAATATTGCACATTTTGACCTTTAAGTTGTCTAAAGTTCTTCCACTTCATGATGGTTTTCTGCATATAATATAGAGGGTATAATTCTCTTTTGATTGCAGCAATGAAATCATTCCAAGAAATTGAGATCTTACCATGTTATTTAATCTCTTCTTGGGTCTTTGATTCCCACCATACTAGTGTTTCACCCTCCATTCTCAAGGAAGCTAATTGAATCTTTTTTTCATCCTCTTGAAGGTTTTGAATCATGCAATAGACCACCAACTGACAAATCCAATTATTAAGTTTCTCTACATTCACTTCACCATTATACATGAGCAAATTGAATTTAACATCAAGTTTTAAAAAAGGTGATTTACCAGTTTCGAATGATAATGAGTATGAGTAAGGATTATATTAGTGGAAGAGTCTGTAAATGCCTGTGAAGAATAATATGAAGAATATGGTGGAGTGGGTGGAGTGGGTGGAGGTTTGTCTCCATTTCTATTACCTCCTTTTCCAGTACCTCCTCCTGAAGAGCCTTCTTCGTTGGGAGGTTTGGAACTTTCTCCTTGCAACCTGATATTCCTCTCTTCATAAAGGACATTCACCATCCCTCTCATATCAAAGAAAGCCTTTCTGAAGGTCTTCTCATCTTTTGTCATGTTTGCAGGTTCTCCTTCATGAGACATGATCTCGGGAATCTTAACTACAACTTTTTTGGGCATGGAATCCCCCCAAGGCATGTTTTGGGGCTTAAAGTCTAAGTTTTGACTTAATTGTGTTGTAAAGCTCCATGAACTGCGGGCACGAAGAGTATGAAAAAGTCATAGGGTTGTCTGGCCTAGTTTTGTAATGTATTGTCGGCCTACCCATGGTCCACGACCCATGGGATTATATAGATAGAGCGAGGCTCTAAGTGTAAAAGATAGCGAAGTAGTAGAAAGAAGCAAGAATCTAAGTGACTAAGTGCAAAGTGTGTCTTTGGGTCGTAGGGTAGGAGAAGGCTCTGTATCTGAGTGTGAAGACGGCTAGTAGTCCACAGAAGAGTGCGTGGACCACTACAGCTGAGTGTGTAGGGCGGAGTTCAATCTGTAGCCGAGGAAGGGATTAATAAAGAGAATTTTTATCATAATTCTATGTAGCTATCCTTGGGTTAATGCATGTTTGATATAATTTTCATATATATTGTTTATTTACTGCACACACCTGTATGAATGGTTTATATTGTTAAGTATAACTTAAGGAATGCAATTGGGCTAAGATAATCAACTAACATTGGAATATTAGTAATGTCTTGGGTAATAATGTAGAAGCACAACATTCACGTAGGGCTACGGGAAGCCAATATCTCAGGTTGTGAGGTACAATAAAGTTCACAAAGCGACTTGCGCGCAGGGTGGAACCACGGACCAGTTGAACTCATTAGACGTCTCCAAGGTGCGGAAACCTAGTTCTAGCACCCTCCCATACTACTTCAGCTGAGACCTCAGTCCACGCTCCACAGATTGTTGCCAAAAGGGCTAGTAGTACCGAGATTTGTTTGGCTAAATCACCTATGAACCTGGGTCAGGCCCCAACGAGCCAACAAATGGTTATGTTGCTAGGACCGAGATTTGCATAAGAGATGTCTGATGTCGTATCATTCGAATCCAACAAAGAAGGGAATTGAAGAGTGGATGTACAGGAAGATTCACGAGTTCGCGGCGCAACAAAATAGGAATTTGTAAGTATCAAAGGAAGAGTGGTTAGAGTGCTACTTATATATGGAAATCCACAAAATTTTCTTTGCATCCTTCCCCTCTGAGTTGTACGAGTGAATCGCAAAGTTAGCAGATAATCAGGGAAGGTGTAGGCTTGACAAACCTATTATGTGGACTCCAGATCTGGTGCACAGACTAGAAGCATCGGAAGATAAAGTCACGTGTGTTGTAGACCATTCACTCGATCGAATTATAGGAGGGTTTATCACAGAGTTCATGGTAGATACTTCAGTCAGCTACAGCGAGGCAGAATGATGCTTCCTCAAAGGACCACAAGGTAAGTACGTTAAATCTTTGAACACTTGGATTAAGATGCTACTATGTGAAAAGTGGGTTATGTGAATAAATTGATGTTTGGGGCTACGCGAAGTGGGAGGATCTACAGAAATGAAGGTAGCGCAGAGATAGAAACTAGCCCCTAGATTTCACATCCACGAGAAGGTGAGGAAGAGCTCGCGAAGGTTTCACCAAGAAGTGCGATCAGTTTCATAAGGTAGCGAATTTCGCGCCTACCACCTCCATCGACACCACCGCCAGTCTCACCATCTTGACCCCCATCTTTTCCCACACCAACTCCACCATCACCATAGTTCAATATGGCAAGCATAATAAAATTGTGGGTGTTCAAAGGAGTAGGGAATGAATATCTTTGATTCGTGGTAAAGGTTGTATGGGAAGTGCAGGGAGTCACAAATGACAACATAAAGAAAGCAATGCTCGTCAGTGATCTGCAAGATCGCGCACTGACATGGTACATTGAGCATTCCAATGACAATACAAACGCATGGATCATGGATATCCAAGCTATGCTAAACAGGGAATTTATAAGGCCAAAATTAGAGACACAGTCGATTATCGGAATTAAGGAAATCATGATGCTTCCAGGCGAGACCCCCTAGGAGCTAGATTAAAGACTAAAGGGTATGATTCGTGAAGCCAACATGACCTTGACAAATGGGAAACACTCCACTTGGTTTGTAGTATCGCTAACATCGCATCTAAGGACTGTGCTATCACAACAGAAGCTATCCACTCAGGCCGAGGCCTTGGAGATCATAATGAGATTGCACGAGACCCTGATAAAAGATCCTAACGTAGGAGTCCAGCAGATCCACGCGTAGTTGAAAAACTTGTGTCTTGAGATGTAGAGTTTGAAGCAAGATAGGACGACTCGCCCAGAAGCACGCGAGGAAGTATGGTCCGTAAAGTGCAATGGCCAGGGACATGACAAGGACCATTGTCCATTTTTCGCAAACTACCTGGTAGGAGGAGGGCCAATTCCATTGAGACCAGAGGCACAAGAAAGACCGAGCACGGCACTTGCATTATGATGCACGATTTGTTAGATTTGATGGAAGCATGTTATAGATAATTGCAATCCATTATAGAAGTATACACATATGTCCCAACAATTGTTCTATACTTTTTGCAAGTCAATAGGCCACGATGGGTGTACCTGTAGAAGTTATTAACTGATGATGGTTCAGACTCCTACATACAAAGTTCAGACCGAAACACGAGATCAAAATGTAGGGATGGCGCGCACTATATTTCAGGGACACAGACGAGGTCGAGGTGGAATGGGGCCAAGAAGGGGTTGCAGACAGATAATTTGTTACGATCGTAGAGGGCCAGGTCATTATGCCCACGATTGTACAAATCTTACAATAGCATCATGTTTATGTTGTACCCAGTTTGATCATGAGACAAAGGACTGTCCCATGTTGATAGCAAGGTTGCGCGATGAAGGAACACTCCAACCTCCCCCAACTCAGAACCTGCAAATGATGAGGTTTGATCCATGCGAGGAAGACCTGAATGTAAATATTGTGCTCCGAAGTGGTATCACGACAAAATATGACAAAGGCAAGCAACTCGAAGAGAGTGCCTGGGTTCACAAGGCTCCAATGAAGGAACCAAAATTTGATTTGGAGTGCGCTAAGGAGACATTCATGGAAGCTAAGAAGAGCTTCATGGAGGCCTCCACTTCAGGTAGTAAACACAAATTGGAACCATAAATGGACCCATAAATGCTCACTACCTTTCTGGAGACATGTATGAAGCTACTGCGTGACAAAAAGGATGTGAAGGGACAGCAAGAACTCGTCACTAGATGTGTTGGGTCAAGAGAACTGCGCATAGTCCAGAACCTTGGGAAGCACACAACGCGAATAGGAAGAGAGATGAGATTGACTGTGAAGATCAGGGAATATGAAATGGATCAAGTGATTCTGGATCTAGGATCAGACGCAAACATTTTTCCAAAGTAGACATGGGAGCGCATGGGCAGGCCTGCGTTGCAATGGTCTCCTATTCAATTGTGAATGGCAAACCAGCAAAATATCCTACTGATGGGAAGATTGCAGGGAATAAGAGTAGATATCGAAGGTGCAAGTGTGCTTGCAGATTTTGAAGTAATAGAGATTGTTGATGACAGAAATCCCTATCATGTGCTACTAGGAATAGATTGGGCCACTAACATGAATGGAGTGATAAATCTAAAGAAGCGCAAGATGGTTTTTGAGAAAAGGTCACTACGCGTAGCGGTACCTTTAGAACCTGCGAAAGGATCACGCTACACAAAGGCAGTGCGCGACTGCGACAACAACGAAGATCTAGACTGTATCTACAAGATAACCTCGTGAGAGCAGGACAGGGTGAATCCAATAGTAGATGGCAGGATTTCATGGGTGCGCGAAAGCTCCTGCACCTCAGATTCAAATGAGGAAATAGAATGATGGTAGAACCAGTTACATGAGGTAACCATGCTCAATTGCAACATGATGATAAGGTCACTATTCTGTGTGACAATAGAGGTAAGATATCTTCCTATGTATGACGAGTTGAGCAATGTGGTTGATTTCCTGAACAAATTTGAAAGAGAGGTGCCGGAATAGCAGCAGTTCGATGCTCTAAAATGGGTACTGTGTGCTACGCCCACAAGGTGGTGGGGTACACACCAGCGAAATTTTGAGGACTGGCGGGAATGTAGAAGGATGATGTGCCTACAATTTGGGAAACATCAGATGCGACTAACAGACAAGTATGACGGATAGGATGATCCACGTGCACACCTCACGAAATGGACCAAGTGCTACAGGGAAAAGTGTCTACTCAGAACTGCTTATCCCACTAAGGCGTGATAGCTGCCTTAGAAACAAACAAAGTAAAGCTACTTTAGTTTTTCCTTTATGAAGTATAGATAGAGAAGAACATAGAAGACCAACCTCTGTCTTGCGCTAATCTCCTGGTTCGATTCCGCTCTTCCTTGATAGTCTTTCGCTACTTGTTCTCTTGCACGCCTAGCTTCACAGAGTACCTGTAAGATCACAGTAGCATAGAAATATTCAAGAACATGGATCTATAATCATAAACAATCTAGGATCAGATGTAAATTGACCATGCAAATGCAGTAAATATAAATGACACAAGAGTATGGAGGAAAAATTGAATAGCTTTTATTGATAAACAAGAAAGAGCCAAGGGAAGTTACAACCAGTTGTTCTGACCCAGCATCATCCTCTTATCAAGGAAGCCCCTCTTCACCTCATACAAAGCTTAGATCGCCCAACAATCTGATGTTTGTCTCAAGAAACCAACATCAATTCCTTACAATATGAAAAATTCCAGCCTCTGGATCTCTGGGATGAGGGATCCATATATAGATATCTGTAAGGGATATGAGTCAGCTTGTGACTTGATTAGTGTCTTCCCTCTGATAGTTCTTGCTTCCACTTGGAGATTGATGATCTCTTACTCATCCTTGGTCGAATTCAGAGAGGCAAGTGTCACAGGAGAAGTTTCTGGAAGCTTCCATTGCCTCTCCACCTTGCGGAATGACACTGAAATTTGTCATTTCTCTCCCATCGCACCCCATAGAAGGGATTTTTGAAATGCAATGCACCCACTCAGTGTGTTTAGGTGAGATGCAACGCACTTTTCCTATGGAGCAGTTGAAATGATCCTGTTTTGACTAATTCTGAGCAGTTTTTCATGGAGAACTTCTGGGAGAAGCTATAATCAGTTGACCTTGCTCCTTTAGGGGTTAGAACAACACTTTTAGGGACTTAGGAGCCCTTGGTTTATGGACATTTTATGCTTTGGGTTGCAGTGCCCAAAAATGTCTATAACAGTTGCCCCCTAAAGCTTGAGGTCGTTAATCTTTTGATGTCAGGTGAAATGCTTTATTATGAGGATCCGAAGTTCTTTCAAGCTGGGAGGAGACCTGTAATAAGATACAATACAATACATTATCTTCATAATATTTTCATGATCTAGCTGAGGCGGGCATTCCCATGCTCAGCTTTATAAATTCATTTTCATGTACATAGGACAGACAATCGTCTAAGTGTAGACTGATGATTCTGGTAAATCCATCATCCCTTTGATTGGATGATTATCTGTGCAGCAATGATGTACATTTAATGTCTTTATTTCCCTAAATATATATCGCAGCCTGGATGGATGAAACTAGATCTGGGGTCTTCAATCTCGTTCGATCCTCACTCGAAGTACAAGTCTATCCATGTGAGAGATGTTCTGGAGTCGAACATGGAAAGACATCGCCTGATTACCAGCCAATGATGTAAGCTGTTAATAGGCGCGAGAGGAATCACCGATAATGATAATGACCCTCAAGGTATTGCAGTACAATTCACGTGGTGTGAATAAAGGACTTGGCGTCAAACACCACACAAAATCTTTCGTTCGAAGGCCATTGATGTAAACCTGTCGCCGGAAGTGAGAAACTTGCCATTGAGGCATGCAAGCTTCAAAGTACTGAACGGGGTGTTCCTAGATCGACTTCTTGGATAATCAGCTGATGTTGACAAGAAGTGATCCGTCACAGGAGGGCCTTAATGAATCCCACATCAATGACACGGAACGGAGCAAATGATTTTAATGGAGGTGAAAACGATCTGGTGATATAAGGTTCAGGGTGGCGGTCATGAAAGAATGGAGTATAAATGTATTGTAGCGGGTGAGACACAGGTGAATTCTCTGAATGACTTGTCTTGAACATATCGGCGACACTGACGTGATGGATTGGTAGCATTAACCCCAAATTTGGATGGTGTGATGGGACCATGGTGATGTGACTGGTGAATGAAACAACCCAACCCGACTTGGATGCGGAGTGAAAGTGTATGTTCAAGAGCAACTTTCTACCAACAAAGTTTCTTCAAGTTTTCTTCCCAAATTTTCCCCAGTCATTGCTAACTAGTACCTCTTTATTTTTGTCAAGCTTGAGGAGGATAACATATGCTTGTTCTATAATTTTCCCTTTGGGCAAACCCATCGCTATGTTTTAACGAGCCTAGCGATAGTGAAACTCGTTCTCGTCTATAGACAAGTTTCTCGCTATTAAAATTTTAATGAGTTTAACAACAAAGATAACTCGGTCCTTTTTAATTTTAGAGAGCCTGAAAAGGAATGTAAAGGAAACTCCAAAATTCCTTTTTCGTCATCTAAACCCTTAAGTCTGAGAAAGTATAAAACAATACAGAAGGGATGAATTTTCGATACTTTTAACAAGCCGAACAAAACAAGCGCTTGATCTTTTTGTGTAATGATCCCTCAGGTCCAAAAAGATTAAAATTTAGAGGAGGGATAACACTTCCGGTCCCTTTAACGAGCTGGAGAGGCCAATGGCTCGGCAATCTTTTCATATTTTATGAGTCAATTGAAAAGAGCTTAAAGAAGACTCGTCTTTTGAGGAACGAGTAATAAAATTGGGTACCAACTGATTCCAGGTAAGGTTTGGAATTTTCGAATCACGGTAGTGTTACAAGGATGGCTAGTGAGATCACTCTTCTCAGCTGTTCCTCAAAATGGGTAAACAATCAAATGGAGGTGGATGATCGGCCAATGTAAAAGTGGAGGTGACGGTGCAAACACGACCAAGGCTTTAAAGGCTAAAGTATTACATTCATGATGGTTATTTACCGGAAATTGGTTCATTTTTTAATGAGCTTAAACTCTGGAGGAACATGTGCTCACTGCTTATGTTTATTTTTTAACGAGCATGAAGTCCGCACTAAAACTGCTCGATTAATCTAGTCATATAATAAGAATGTCTCATATATAAAAACGACAACTTTTAGAGTTTTTCCCCACATCCTTTCTTTATGCAAGTTAGGAAACGACCAATCCTACGAGTTTAAAGGGTTAGAGGACCTACAAATTTAAAAAAATAAATAGTTTCTCTTCGCTTGCATGCCCCCAGGTATAAAACAGAGTTTCAAGGCCACCCTTCAAATCACCAACAAAACATTTGTTTTATCGGGAAAGGTATACCTCTTATAGGTTACCAAAGATTGTTCTATTCACGATGTAAACAAAACACTTCTTCGGCGATGTTTATCGAAATAAACAAGGGTGAGTGGCAATGCCTGCCAACCCACATAACTTTGACAAGAGAATATTATTCCAGAATAACCCCCTCTTCCAATCATGGACGGGAGTATAGACTATTCATATTCTCTCGCGGAAACCTACCCTATACCCGAAGTTTTCCTACCGAGACAGGCCAGGGTGCATGCCCCTTGGGTTTCAGTCATGTCCCCCGAATCACTCGCGCTCATCAGGCAGACGGATTGGAGATTGATGAGACATTCCTTCTATGAAAAGACCATTCAGGGATGGTATATGACTATTTGCTTTGTGTGATACGGGAAATGAAAGCTGGTCTATGAGCTTGACCACTCTTCCTTCGTGCAGAAAACACATTACTCTAAAGAGTGAGGAGACAATCGCTCCCATGCAATAAATATAGTCTCGTCCAAGGAGTAGATTATAATCTAGGGGTCCTTGAACTACCATTACATTCATTTGAACGGTTTTCCCTCTCAATGTTATGGGTACATTGGGAAGGATCCCTAATGGTCGACTAGTTCCTTTTTCAAAGCCTGTTAGATTTCTTATCTCAGGAAAAAGCGATGGTGAACCAAGCGCTTTCCAAGCAGTCAAGGAAAGGATACTCACAGAAGCCCCTTCATCTATGATGGTACCGGCCATAACCATTCTATATATTTGAACAATGATTCAGAATGGTACACTAGCTGGTAAACGGGGTCTGCCTAGTTGATTCCAATCAAAGGAGACAACTAGGTTGCTTGGAGGTGGGACCGAATAGACGGCCAGGTACGACTCTGATGAACTTCCTTCCTGCGGTAAAGGAATGGGTAAATTGCCTCCATGTTCATTGGAGTTTGTGCTTACGAAAAGAATTTGGACAGTGTCATCCTTGTTCTCTTCATTGACTGTATCATCTGAAGATGGAACCTCTGAAGGCAAGACCGGGTCAACTGCCGCCTCGACCTTTTGACTTTCGTCTGGTATGGGTTCAGATGGTTTGTCTTCAATGATAGACGCTTCAGCCGACCATCTGAACGGGTCAGCCAGCTTTTCAACTAGTGACGGACTCGGTAAGAGTTTTTAATATCCAGGAGGAAGTTGTAACGGTGAAACCGGACGATTGTCCAAAACTTTTTTAGCCTCGTCTAAGAAGGGACAACGGTGGATGGCATGATAGCCTTTGCACAATTTACAAGGAAGTCTATATTTTCCTTTTTGTCTTGGAGCTTCACTTTCACTAGTCGATGGTGTGTTTTCAACATGATCATCAGAGGTTGACGACACCGGGTTGTGCAAATGAGGAGACCAGTCCCTTAAGATCTGAGGGACGCAAGGACAATCTCTATGATAGTGGTCTCCTTTGCAAATGACACATGGTGATTTAGGCTTGGTCGGTGCAGTGTGTGGATTTTCTCTAGACGACGCTCGTTTGCCCCCATTCGCTTTTGGCTCCTTCTTCTTCTTCTCTTTCTTCTTCTTTTCCTTCTTCTTTTCAGTTACTTGATTTTTGGCTTTACCAACCCCATCAAGCGAAGAAGAAGGAGGAGAGGAAGAATTGGAAGAAGCAGAAGGTTGGTGGGTAACTCTGGATTCATCTAGTTACTGACTCGATTGTTCAGGAATTGCAGTGTTCTGAACGACAGAGGTTGAGAAGAGCCATACAGGCAAGCCAATTGTCAGTCTTGGAAGCGACAGTGTGGCCATATGGGGTGCACCAACATCTCCCCAAGAGGAGAAGGGACTAGGATTTCCTCCAAGGGGAATTCCTTGGTTGGTGGATTCCATTTTCTCAACCCATGATCAACGTAGGAAAGGGTGATGAATATTCCGTTTAAAATAAATTTTAGACGCTTTGACACAACTTTTTTTTTAATTTTTAAGAGT
Source organism: Pinus tabuliformis (assembly GCA_031772625.1). Lineage (NCBI taxonomy): Eukaryota > Viridiplantae > Streptophyta > Pinopsida > Pinales > Pinaceae > Pinus > Pinus tabuliformis. The sequence goes on from CM062805.1 coordinate 1,278,847,146, forward strand.
CGAGAAAAAACAAAAGATGACTCTAGTCACCTTCGATTTTTTTAATGAGCCTGAAGTGACAAGTGCTCAGATGGACCTTTTCCGTTAAAGAGTCTGAAAAGGAACGAAAGGGACTGCTCTGGAAATCTAGGTAGAGGGATTACCAAACCAATCGCAAAACTGCAGAATACTTTTTACGGTACGGCAATCAATCTTCCCAAATGCTGTATTCAGTGCATTGCGATCGATAGGGTGGCAGACACGGCTTCCTATGGATAAAGGATTAAGCCTATTGTGGTCTCCCAAAATATACTCGACGGTACATGGGAGCACAAGTCTGTACTGACACTTATCGTCTCAAAGTGGAGGAATCACCCAACCATCAGTGAGAACAACAGTTACCAAGCTTTACGACGTCGGAATATGTCTCTAGCCTAGACTTCTGAATGTTGTGCGTTAGGTTCCAAAGCGTTGTTAGATTCATTGAATTTATTTTATATTTGATCTTGTTTATGAAGTTTGCCTTTCAGGTTCACCGCGAGATGTAGTATAATTCCTAAAATGAAATCTAAGATGATAAGCAACCTTTTATCTTCTTCGTGCAATGAAAATCCTAGCTACTAAGGAAAGAAAGACAGAATTCTTTCACAAAGAGCAAAGAGCACACTCTAAATGCACTTTCCTAGATCAAACCAATCAAACTGTCTAAATGCAAATGCACATGCATGGATTTGTTTTCGACTTTCTTAGTATATGAATGCTAAAAAGAAATTTGATGCACAAATCTGAATTTCTTTTCAAGTGACAATTATCAACAAGTTTCTTTTCGAAATAAAAAATGGAGAGAATCACAACATTCTACGATTTTGAAATGAATACTTGTTTTTCAACACAAGAAAAATTACAAATTCAGACCGAAAAAAATAGTAACAGGATAATCGACTATCTACAGCAATCAAACTCTTTCCTATGATTGAAAACAACACTTGCGACACTTTCAAATCGAAGGACGACAGTGCGATTATGTTACTTTTTGCAAAGGAGAACTGAAAATGACTCAACAAACACACAAAAACAGTTACAGTTTTTTTGTACAAAGGAGGCGAAATAACAGCAAGGAAAAGGGGTCTCAAATAGAGATATACTGATCACAGGCAACAAAATTCATGAATAGAACTAGAAAGAATGAATCACAGAAACCAAAACTGAACAATGCCTAGTCTGATCAGCGCACCTGTAACACAGGGAATTTGAAATGGAGCGCACCTACTATACTCGGGAAGTGCGCTGAATTTTAGATTCTCAGAACAGTACCTGCGCTGGGACAGAAACGAGACTTTGCTTGGGTTCCGAGTCACAGTTTGCAGTTCAGTTCATGGGTTTTGTCCGAGCAAATGGTAATCAGTAATGCAACAACCAGGGGTAGATCTAAGGAGGATCTAAGAGCTATCACAAGGGGCAATCAAAGAGTTTGTGAATCAGTTGTTTAAATCATAAACAGATCCCAGAGATTGACTGAAGCGGCATTTATCTACTTTGCATTTGCATAGAAAATGCAGTTCGAAAGCTACTTGGCACGACTTCAGACTCCGTCTGTAAGTTTATGAAATAGACAACAAGGAAGATAAACAATCAAACTAACTCGTCCCCAGCGGAGTCGCCATTTTGTTACAGGGAAAAGTGTCTACTCAGAACTGCTTATCCCACTAAGGCGTGATAGCTACCTTAGAAACAAACAAATTAAAGCTACTTTCGTTTTTCCTTTATGATGTATAGATAGAGAAGAACATAGAAGACCAACCTCTGTCTTGCACTAATCTCCTGGTTCGATTCCTCTCTTCCTTGATAGTCTTTCGCTACTTGTTCTCCTGCACGCCTAGCTTCACAGAGTACCTATAAGATCACAGTAGCATAGCACTATACAAGAACATGGATCTATAATCATAAACGATCTAGGATCAGATGTAAATTGACCATACAAATGCAGCAAATATAAATGACACAAGAGTATGGAGGAAAACTTGAATAGCTTTTATTGATAAACAAGAAAGAGCCAAGGGAAGTTACAACCAGTTGTTCTGACCCAGCATCATCCTCTCAGCAAGGAAGCCCCTCTTCACCTCATACAAAGCTTAGATCACCCAACAATCTGATGTTTGTCTCAAGAAACCAACAGCAATTCTTTACAATATGAAAAATTCCAGCCTCTGGATCTCTGGGATGAGCGATCCATATATAGATATCTGTAAGGGAGATGAGTCAGCTTGTGACTTTATTAGTGTCTTCCCTCTGATAGTTCTTGCTTCCACTTGGAGATTGATGATCTCTTACTCATCCTTGGTCGAATTCAGAGAGGCAAGTGTCACAGGAGAAGTTTCTGGAAGCTTCCATTGCCTCTCCACCTCGCGGAATGACACTGCCATTTGTCATTTCTCGCCCATCGCACCCCATAGAAGGGCTTTTTGAAATGCAACGCACCCACACAGTGTGTTTAGGTGAGATGCAACGCACTTTGCCTATGGAGCAGCTGAAATGATCCTGTTTTGACTAATTCTGAGCAGTTTTTCATGGAGAACTTCTGGGAGAAGTTGTAATCAGTTGACCTTGCTCCTTTAGGGGTTAGAACAACACTTTTAGGGACTTAGGAGCCCTTGGTTTATGGACATTTTATGCTTGGGGTTGCAGTGCCCAAAAATGTCTATAACACCAAGGTTGGGGAAGAGCCACAACCTAAATGGGTGCATTTGTTCTGTCATACCCTGGATATCATACCTATGAATTGGTATACTAAGACGAAGCTCCGACATGGCACGAGTGAATGGGATATCCTGGGTGAAGAATTCCTGTTAATCTTCACATTTGAGTATCGTTGGTGGGATACTGTTGATGATGTGCTAGAAGTAGTAAAATCAACTATCTTCAAAATACCCCAAGAGCCAATGGAAGTGCTTCAACCAGAATGGGTGACCCACCTGAGCTATGCGCTAGAGTGTTACAATGTAAATATTGAGGAGGATGATGAGGATCCATGGAAAATTAACATTCCAAAAACTGAAGTTTGTTGCGAGGTTCGAGGACCATTGATTAAAGATCCTGGCATCACCTCGTCACTAAAAATGAAGCAGGTAAACATTGGGATAGACGGTGAACCAAAGTATGCAACACTCGCTGATTATTGGGATGATGCCACAGTGGATAAGGTCGTTGAGTTACTCCACGAGTACCAAGACTTATTCCTGACCAAGACTACGGGCTTAAAAGGGATCATTGTTGACTTAGGGATGATGAATATCACCCTAAAACCTGACGTGAAGCCAATTAAGAAGAGGCCTTACCGCTTGAATCCAAAGTATAAGGAAAAGGTCTGTGTAGAACTAAACAAAATTCTCGCAACCGAAATTATTGAGCTGGTGGAAGAATCTGACTGGGTGAGCCCTATGGTAGTGCAGGAGAAAAAGTATAAGTGTGAGATAAGAATATTTGGGGACCTCAATTAGTTGAATGACACCTGTGTACATGACCCATTCCCAACACTATTCACAGATGAAGTATTAGAAAATTTTTGCGGGCAAGAAGCATATTGTTTCACCGATGGGTTCTCAGGGTACCACCAGGTCAAAATTGCGCCAGAAGACAGGAGCAAGACCACCTTCGCCACTGAATGGGGATGTTTGCATTACACCGTCATGCCGCTTGGGTTAAAGAATGTGCTAGCCATCTTTTCGCGCATAGTTGTTGTCGGCTTCAAAGAATATATCCACAACTTCCTAGAGGTTTATCTGGATGATTGTACTATCTTTGGATTGGTTAAGTACCACATAGCAAGCTTACACTTGATGTTGGATACTTGTCGATGACACCAGATTGCGCTAAACCTTAAGAAGTGTATGTTCCTCATTCCCTTTGGGAACCTACTAGGACATGTGGTCTGCAAATAGGGACTAATGGTAAACCCCACGAATATTGCAGTAATTCTGAATTTGGAATCACATTGAAGTGTTAAGTAGTTGTGCACTACCTTGGGACACACAGGGTACTATAGGAAGTTCATCAAAAGCTATGCCCAAGTCACCGCGCCGATGGAGAAACTATTGAAAAAGGATGTCACATTTTGCTGGAATGATGATTGCATGAAGAGCCTGGTTGTAAGGCCTCCGGGCGATTGTGCGATGGGCGCCGGGCAAAGTCGTCGTGCACGAGGGTGCGGGCGGGCGCGCGGGTGCACGACGAGTGCACGATGGACGTGCGACGAATGAGCGTGCGACAATGTGTGGAAGAAATGCGATGATAAGTGCGACGAAACCGTGAGCGACTTACGACACTTGGGAAATGCGTGGAACAAGTGGAGCGTTTATACTATGATTTGGAGAGGACTTGCGTGAGGGCAAGGCCGACACATGGAGGGCGTTTTAGGGGTGCGTTATGATTGTTTTGGGGGTCGGCCAAGGGGCTACCACCCACATGTAACCCACACTAAAATGCATATAAGTATATGGGCATTGGAGTTCATAAGGCATCAACACATTCACTCACACATCTTCACAAGGGACAAGAACAAGTGTGTAGTTTTGGTTGGAGAATGCACATAGCTCATGCGCATAGCTTGGAGATTGCACAGGTTTACTTCTTGGTTGGTGGTTGGCAAGGTGTGCCGTATGTTGGGTGATGAACATGCAGATTTGTGCAGGGCTTGAGGAGGAGTTCTAGGTGTCTCGGGTGAGCACCCTCCTACTGTGCAAGATTGGCACAAGTGTTGTAAATTTGACTAAGTATAGACTTGGAGTTTTTCCAAGTATACTTGATGATTGTATTATTGGAAAACTGATATAATATATTGTCAGGCAGACTCACATTACAGGGACTTGCCCCTCCCCTTTATACTTGTTGCAATTGTTGATGTTCTTGTTATAATTGCATGATGATAATGAATGATTATGGGCTTCATTAAGTATAAAGGATAATTGCATGTTTACTTGGTTGTGAAACACAAGCTAAGTAATGTTAATGTGAAAGTAGGCGTAGTCCACGAATGTTAGTATTGGTGAAAATAAAGAGTTCGGTGGTGCCACACCTTGCTACAAGCGGTTGGAAGACTACAGCAGGTGTAGGGGCATGACAGTTGGTATCAGAGCAAGGTTTTCTCGTGGAAGCTTGGAAGCTTGTGAACAGGTTCAGGTGTTGAAGCATTGAAGCTGGTATACACTTGACAGGTGAGAACAAGACTTCGGTTTGAAGCCATTGAGCAGGGTTTCTCCTGACAGTGGAAAGGGTGCTTGAAGGTGAAGGAAACCGTTTCACACAAGTGGAACAAGAGTTAGTTCTAATTGCAGGTGACTTGGTGAAGCTGTTGGATGGTCGAAACTAGATTGCAAAGGAGAAAGAAGCTGTTAGAGGTGGCAGTCGAATCTCAGGTTGGGTCTAGTCACGTTGTGAAGGATACTACTATTGGGTTCATTGAAAAAGGTGTTGGAAAATATGGAGAATATGGAGACTTCTTGGGATAAGAAGATGGACTTGTTCGCTAAAGAACAAGAGGCCAACTTGAAGACAAAGGAAGAGCTCGATGAACTCCGAACACAACATGATGAACTCCGGACACAGTATGAGTACACTGATCTTATGTGTACACAACTTGAAGTAAGGTTCAAGGAGGTTGAAGAAGCAAGGGATCAGGGTCTTGCAGAGATTGTGAACTTGAAGAAAACTCTTGACGAAGCCAAGGATGAGATCACAGTGTTAAAGAAGGCCATGAGGTATAACTCAGGTGGAGGAGTGCCTCATGTGTGTTGGCATTATGGCTAAAGTGTTGTCCTTGATGGCAACCCATTCAGGTGATAGATCACAGTACTTCAAGTCAGCAGCAGAGATTGATGATCAGCTATCAAATATTGAAGAAAATAAGGGGTACGCAGGTACACTTTACATAAGGTGCGTACATGCAGGTCAGTGTTACATAAAGTGCATACATACCCGCAGTTATCCCATTCAGGAGGTGCGTACCCCCAGTGCACACATTTCAAGGCAAAGAAATTCACATGTGGGGTTTTCTTATGTTTTACTCCTGGTATTTAGCTGACGGTATTGTGTTATTATGGTGTCGGCTCGTGGTATTGATCCATGATTTAAGGAAGATCTTTCCTATATAAAGCAAAGGAGATCATTTGGCTTGAGCATGTTTTTGATTGAATATCTTATGAGGGCTAGATCTAGTCTAGATCTAAATAAGGCGAATCTACTGATGGACCGAGATCTCTTCGGCGCATGTTCAGATCTGTAGATCTGACTGTCTGGGTTATTTCTGAAGTCTTGAAATCATCTATGCCCGAAGGTACGTAGGTACAATGAGAGAAAAGTGCGTACATACGCAGGAACGAAGCGTTTCAGGTGCACCGGCACAGAAGGGTTTCAGGTGCGCCGGTACGTAGGCACAGAAGGGTTTCAGGTGCGCCGGTACGCAGGCACAGAAGGGTTTCGGGTGCGCCGGTACGCAGGCACAGAAGGGTTTCAGGTGCGCCGGTACGCAGGCACAGAAGGGTTGCAGGTGCGGAGGTCCGCAGGCAGTTCAATGGACTCAGAACGAGGTACGCAGGCTAGTAGTTGAGCAGGGTGCGTACATAAGCAGGCTAGCAGTTGAGCAGGGTGTGTACTGTAAGCAGGCAAGCAGTTGAGCAGGGTGAGTACTGTAAGCACGCCAGCAGTTGAGCAGGGTGCTTACGTAAGCAGGCGAGCAGTTGAACAGGTTTGAAAATTTATGAAAAGTGGTCCTTGTAAGAAAAGAAGTAGGTGGTTGTAGCTCCCTTCCAGGAGAGACTGGAAAACGAGAGAGAGTTGTAGCTCTCTACAGGTTGCAGCCTGCGTACTGGTAAAGGACTGCACTAGTACAAAACCATTGTAAAAGGAGTTTCTAATTTGAAAGAAGATAGAGACATGGTGGTTTTCACCCACATTGGGTTTCCACCTTACATCTTGTGTTCTTTGGTATGACTATCTGTTTTCTTTGTTCATGCTCATTATTTTATGGTACTGACACGCAAAACTAATTCAAAGAACAAATAAGGAAGATTTATTAAAAGAATTAGATAATACTGATTCACCCCCCCTCTCAGTATTATTTCCAACAATTGGTATCGGAGCAGGTCCTTCAGAGAAGCTTGATCGCTTGAAGGTAGATCGGTGATCATGAGCAACTACGAGAGAGAAGCATCAATCAGGCCATCAGTTTTTGATGGGACAAACTTCAATTATTGGAAGGTAAGAGTTACTGCCTATCTTCAATCTCTTGGTACAGAAGTTTGGGACATCGTAGAGACAGGCTACGCTTTTCCTTCAGCTACTCCTACAGATGCAGTCGAGAAAAAGAAGTATGAAACAAATGCGAAAGCAGTCAGTACTCTATTAGGATGTATATCTCAATCAGAATTCATGAAGGTAATGCACTATAAATCTGCAAAAGAGATATGGGACAAAATTGTCACGAGCTATGAAGGAGATGAACAGGTAAAGCGTGCTAAACTTCAAACTCTCAGAATTCAATATGAGACTCTCAAAATGTATAATGATGAAAGTGTGGCTAACTATTTTCTTCGAGTAGATGAGGTTGTTAATTGTATGAAAAATTTGGGTGAAGAAATAAAAGAGGCTATTGTGGTTGAAAAGGTTCTAAGATCATTGTCCCCCAAGTTTGAATCTAAAGTATCTGCAATAGAAGAAAAGGAAAATCTACGAATTCTTACTATGTCTCAGCTACATGGAATTCTAACTGCTTATGAAATGAGAAAGGGAGGTCCATCAGACAGAAGAGAAGCTGCTTTCAAGGCATCAGGCAAAGGAGATTATTATGAAGCGAGCCACGTCCCAGAAGAAGAGGAAGAAGAATCAAATTTTGTCAGAAATCTTCAAAGGGGTTCTGGAAGGTTCAGAGGTAAGTTACCTTTTAAATGCTTTTCTTGTGGAAGAGTAGGTCATTATGCTGCAAAATGTCCTTATAAGGATAAAGGAAAGGAACCTGCTAGATGGAAAAAGAAACATAATGCAAATAAGAAAAGCTACTACACTCATGAAGATAGTGATGGTCTATCAAACAGTGATGAAGATGAACAAGGTAATGAATATAAGTTGTTAATGGCATTTGAAGATGATGATTATATGGATGCTATAGATGTGGATAACCTTTATGATGAAATTACTAGACTCAAGAGATGTATAGAAGAAAAGAACATGATCATTGATACTCTACAATTTCAAATTGATGAAAAGGAAAAACATCTTGAAAAATTAGAAGGTGAAATTGTTGGTCTTAGAAAAGAGATTGAGAAAACAAAAGCTATTAATCTCAAGTTTGTCAAAGGATCTGAAACTTTGGATGAGATTATCAATGTGCAGCGGTCTCCACTAAACAAGACATGTCTGGGCTATAATGGAGAAACTTGTCAAGCATCCACCTCAAAAAGTTATCTTGATGCAGCAAGAAGAAATGAGAAAAAGCACAATAAAGATCATCAGGTAAAGCAGGAACGAATTACAAACAGAAACTATCAGGGGCAATCCATCTTAAGGGTGAACAAAAGCTACAACCAGCCACAGTTAAAATCTTCTCAATTTGGTTCAATAATAGATGACAATAGAAATTACAATCAATTGGCTGGTAGATTCGATAATCGCAGAAGTTTCTTCAATGGACAATGCTTTTCTTGCCATAACTTTGGTCACAAAGCAGCTCAATGTGTTGCATATAAAACAATCATGACTAGGGAAGCTCAAAAACAAAGAAGTATGACTGGGATTACAAAAAGGACCTCTAACAACTTTTCTGTTCTTGAAAATGAAGTTGAATGTTCTATTTGCAATAACTTTGGTCATGAAGACTCTGAATGCAGGAGCAGGTTTCAGCAGAAAAAGGAACAAGCCTCAAGCACCAAAACATGGAGAATAAAGGAACCACAAACAGAAAGATGTGGGATAGCATTTTATACAAAGGGACAGGAAAATCTATGGTACATTGACAGTGGATGTTCGAAGCATATGACAGGTGATAAAGAAAAACTTGAGTCATTTTCTGCTCTAGAAAAAGGAAAGAAAGTCTCTTTTGGAAATGATACTCCTGCAACTATAAAAGGAAAAGGAACTGCTCAGTTAAAAGAAAAGGTCAAGGCTGGAAATGTTTTGTATGTTGATGGATTGAAGCATAATCTTCTAAGTGTCAGACAGATGTGTGATCAAAGAACCGAGGTTATATTCAAATCAAATGGATGTCTTGTTTGTGATCTTGATACAGGTAAAACAGTGATTAAAGGCAAAAGAACTCCAAATAATCTGTACATATTTGAAGAAGGACAACAACAATGCTATCTGAGCAAGGATGATGAGCAATGGTTATGGCATCGGAGGTTGGGACATCTAAGCTTTTCACAAGTAAGGAAAGCGTGCAAATATCAGGCAGTTCGCGATCTTCCAGATATCAAAATTCCTGACAACACCATATGCAAATCATGTCAGTTTGGAAAACAAACCAGAACTAAATTTCCAGAGAAAGAAGGTTCAGCTAGCATGCCTCTTGAGCTAGTACATACAGATACATGCGGTCCTTTCAGGAAAAGAACACCTAGAGGAGAAGAATACTTGATATTATTCATTGACGATTTCTCCAGGTTTGTCTGGTTAGGACTTATGAAGCACAAAGATGAAGCATTCGAAAAATTCAAATCCTTCAAAGCCTTGGTTGAAAATGAATCAGGTCATAAAATTAAGTGCCTCAGATCCGACAGAGGTGGGGAATTTACTTCAAATGAATTCTTCGATTTCTGTGAAGAACATGGGATAAGAAGAGAATTCTCTACAGCAAGAACCCCTCAGCAAAATGGAGTTGTGGAAAGAATGAACAGAACAGTCCAACAAATGGCTCGTGCTATGCTTGATGAGTCAGGAACTCCCGCAACTTTCTGGGGTGAAGCTGCACATGCTGCGGTTGTTATTCTTAACAAAACAAATGTCCGGGTGAACAGCACTCAAACTCCTCATGAGCTATGGAGTGGTAGGACTCCTTCGGTAAAGCACTTCAAAATCTTTGGGAGCAAATGCTATATCAAGAATACTGATGAGCAGCTTGGAAAACTTGAACCTAGAGCAGATGAAGGCATTCTTCTTGGTTACTCTCCACATAGCAAATCATACAAATGCTACAATAAAAGACTTGGCAGAATTGTTGACAACATTGATGTAGTGGTTGATGAGAAGGGATACATTCCTAGGCAAGTACATCATGAAGACATCGAAGAAGATGAAGGCTACCCCCAGCGACAGAATGATGAAGAAGAAGAACCTCAAGAAGAACCAGAGGAGCAAACAAGAATAGAAGAAAAGACTCCATCCAGATATGTTCAGAAGAATCATCCAGAATCTCAGATTATGGGGCAGAAAGAAGCAGGTGTACAAACAAGAAGAACAGTTGCAGAAGCTTCAAGCTATTTGGCATTACTCTCCTCTACTGAACCACAAAATGTGAAAGAGGCATGCGAAGATGAATGTTGGGTGAAAGCAATGGATGAAGAACTTGAGCAGATCGAAAAGAACAACACTTGAGAGCTGGTTCCTAGACCAAAAGATAAGAATGTTATCGGAACAAAATGGGTCTTCAAAAATAAATTGAATGAAAATGGAGAAGTAATTAGAAACAAAGCTAGACTTGTTTGTAAAGGGTATGCGCAGCAAGAAGGAATAGACTTTGAAGAAACCTTTGCTCCTGTTGCAAGACTTGAGGCCATCCGAATGTTCCTTGCTCTCTCAAGTTTTCAAAACTTCAAAGTATTTCAAATGGACGTGAAATCAGCCTTTCTTAATGGAGACTTGGAAGAAGAAGTGTACATTGAACAGCCAGATGGGTTCATTCTTGGAAATGATCCAAATCTTGTATGCAGATTAAAGAAGGCTCTCTATGGTCTCAAACAAGCTCCAAGGGCTTGGTACTACCGTTTGGACAAATATCTTCATCAACAAGGCTTTTCAAAAGGATCAGCAGATAGCAATCTTTATATAAAAGTTGAAAATGACAAATTGCTAATACTTGTTGTGTATGTAGATGACATTATTTTTGGGAGCAATGAAGAAGCTATGAGTCAAAGTTTTGCCTTGGTCATGCAGAAAGAATTTGAAATGTCCTTGCTAGGAGAACTGACATATTTCCTTGGTTTGCAAATCCAACAAAAAGAAGGAGGAATCTTTTTATCTCAAACCAAGTATCTTAAACAGATTTTGAAGAAATATGGTATGGAAGATGCAAAACCAGTATGTACACCCATGGTCACAGGATGTAGCCTCAGTGCAAATGATGAATCTGCAGCAGTACATCAACCAACCTACAGATCTATGATTGGAAGTTTACTTTATTTGACAGGTACCCGACCGGACATCATGCATGCAGTTGGAATAGTTGGAAGATTTCAGGGAAATCCGAAGGAGACTCATCTTTAGGCAGTGAAGAGAATTTTCAAATATCTTCAAGGGACTCAAAATTATGGCTTATGGTATCCTAGAGATACAGATCTTACACTTCATGCTTATACAGATGCAGATTGGGCCGGAAGCGTGGATGACAGGAAAAGCACAAGTGGTGGTGCATTCTTTATGGGTTCCAGATTGGTATCTTGGTTCAGCAAGAAACAGAGTTCAATTGCCTTGTCTACAGCTGAAGCGGAATATGTTGCTGCTGCATCTTGTTGCACCCAACTCCTTTGGATGATGCAGACTTTGCAGGATTTTCAAATCACTTGTACACCACCAATCCCCATCTTATGTGATAACACAAGTGCAATCAGCACCTCAAAGAATCCTGTTATGCATTCAAAAACCAAGCACATACCAATGAAGTACCATTTTCTCCGGGAACAAGTGCTTGAACAGAAGGTCAAGTTGGAGTATGTTCCTTCTAAGGAACAAGTAGCTGATATTCTCACCAAACCATTGCCCAGGGACACTTTTGAATATCTCAGGCAAAAACTGGGGGTTGTTGATGCATCATCTTATTGCTGAACCTCTTCTGATTGATGGTACAGGTTCAGGGGGAGCATATAATGCATTGTTGGCATTATGGAGGATGTGCAGAAGGAGATATTGGAAGTAGCTGCAATATGTCTCTATCTCTTTCATGGTGGATTATGGTTCTTCGTTGCAGATCTGGTTCATTTTCAGGGGGAGCATGTTCTTAGGGGGAGCATAACCCTTTGCCCTTGATGTCAAAGGGGGAGAATGAAGCTGAAGTTTTGAGGTTGCCATCAAGTCCAAAGGGGGAGATTGTTGGCATTATGGCTAAAGTGTTGTCCTTGATGGCAACCTATTCAGGTGATAGATCACAGTACTTCAAGTCAGCAGCAGAGATTGATGATCAGCTATCAAATATTGAAGAAAATAAGGGGTACGCAGGTACACTTTACATAAGGTGCGTACACGCAGGTCAGTGTTACATAAAGTGCGTACATACCCGCAGTTATCCCATTCAGGAGGTGCGTACCCCCAGTGCACACATTTCAAGGCAAAGAAATTCACATGTGGGGTTTTCTTATGTTTTACTCCTGGTATTTAGCCGACGGTATTGTGTTATTATGGTGTCGGCTCGTGGTATTGATCCATGATTTAAGGAAGAGCTTTCCTATATAAAGAAAAGGAGATCATTTGGCTTGAGCATGTTTTTGTTTGAATATCTTATGAGGGCTAGATCTGGTCTAGATCTAAATAAGGCGAATCTACTGATGGACCGAGATCTCTTCGGCGCATGTTCAGATCTGTAGATCTGACTGTCTGGGTTATTTCTGAATTCTTGAAATCATCTATGCCCGAAGGTACGCAGGTACAGTGAGAGAAAAGTGTGTACATACGCAGGAACGAAGCGTTTCAGGTGCGCCGGCACAGAAGGGTTTCAGGTGCACCGGTACGCAGGCACAGAAGGGTTTCAGGTGCGCCGGTACACAGGCACAGAAGGGTTTCGGGTGCGCCGGTATGCAGGCACAGAAGGGTTTCAGGTGCGCCAGTATGCAGGCACAGAAGGGTTGCAGGTGCGGAGGTCCGCAGGCAGTTCAATGGACTCAGAGCGAGGTACGCAGGCTAGCAGTTGAGTAGGGTGCGTACATAAGCAGGCTAGCAGTTGAGCAGGGTGCGTACTGTAAGCAGGCAAGCAGTTGAGGAGGGTGAGTACTGTAAGCAGGCCAGCAGTTGAGGAGGGTTCTTACGTAAGCAGGCGAGCAGTTGAACAGGTTTGAAAATTTATGAAAAGTGGTCCTTGTATGAAAAGAAGTAGGGGGTTGTAACTCCCTTCCAGGAGAGACTGGAAAACGAGAGAGAGTTGTAGCTCTCTGCAGGTTGCAGCCTGCGTACTGGTAAAGGACTACACCAGTACAAAACCATTGTAAAAGAAGTTTCTAATTTGAAAGAAGATAGAGACATATTGCAGCAGGTGGTTTTCACCCACATTGGGTTTCCACCTTACATCTTGTGTTCTTTGGTGTGACTATCTGTTTTCTTTGTTCATGCTCATTATTTTATGGTACTGACATGCAAAACTAATTCAAAGAACAAATAAGGAAGATTTATTAAAAGAATTAGATAATACTGATTCACCCCCCCTCTCAGTATTATTTCCAACAATGTGAAGGTCAAGGAACCAGAATCTTATGATGGCACAAGGAATGCAAAGACTCTTGGCAACTTTCTATGGGACATGGAGAAATACATGGAATGGTTGGGTCTATCTGATGATGAGACAAAGGTCAAGGTAGCTACATAGTTCTTCACAAAGGATGCTAAGATGTGGTGGCGAAGGAGGTTAGATCAGATTTCCAATGGTAGTGATGATGACATTACTTCGTGGGATGACATGAAGAAGGCTATGCAGACCCATTTCAATCCTCAGGATGATACATGGGAAGCAAGGACGAAGATTAAGTACATAAAGCAGACCGGGAGCCTACAAGCATATCAGCGGGAGTTTGCAAGTGCAGCTCTAGAACTTCTTGACATGGCAGAGAGGGACAAGGTGTTCAACTTCATTATTGGGTTGAAGCCTTGGGCACGGAATGAAGTGAAGAGGCAAAAGATTAGGACACTTGAATAAGCTTTTGCTGTTGTTGACAAGTTGGTGGAGCATTATGATGAGACTTCTGATGATAGGAAGAAGAAGTCTGATAAACCGAAAGATAAGAAGAAGGAAGATGCTTCGAAATCAGATGATAGTTCGAAGACGAAGAAAGCCTTGAAGTGTTGGATATGTGCTGGACCACACATGGTGAAGAATTGTCCTTCTAAACCAAAGGTGGATGCTATTGCACAATCTGATGTGAGGAATGAAGGTGCTTCTGTGGGGATGATGCAGATACTTGGTGCTTCTGCTACTACGGAGGTGGTCTCTAGGAGGGATCCTGAGAGGAACAAGTTGGAGTATGTTCGAATGAAGGTTGGAGGTGCTGATGTGCTCACTATGGTGGATAGTGGGGCTTCTCACAACTTCATGGGTGAAGATACTGCGAGAAGGATTGGGCTGAAATTTGTACTGGCAAAGGCACAAATGAAGACAATGAATTCTCCTCCTATTGAGATTCTTGGTATAGCTGAAAGGGTGGACACTACACTTGGTGAATGGACCTGGAAGGTGGACTTCACTATAGTGCAGATTGATGACTATGAAGCTGTATTGGAGATGGAATTTATGAAACAATTTGATGCTAGGATTGTTCCACATTTGAAGAAGCTCTACATTTATGATGGAAGGGAAGATATACCCATTGGTGTTCCAACCATTGGTGTGACAAGGCCTGATTGTAAATTGGGAGTGATGCAAATGGAGGATAAGGAGAAGGTGAACAAGCGATTGTCTACTGTTGAGACAAAGCTTGTGGAGCAGTCATTGGTCATTAGATCACTTTCAGATAGCATCTTGGATTTGACAAGAAGGCTAGAGTTGGTGGAAGATGATGATGATGATGATGAGGTATATGTAAGGCCGGAAGTCCAGAGGGAAGACCGGGTTGCTTATATACAAAGGATGGAGATTGAGGATCCTGATAGATGGATCGAATTGATTAGTGAGGGAGAGCCTTCAGGCTCTACTCCCTCTACATCTTCTTAGATGGATGAAGAAGATGGGGCTCATTGTTAGCTGCTCATGGCAGTGAGTCCTTAAACATGTTTGAGCAGGTATGATTGATGGTGCAGGGATGGCTTGGCATCAAGCATCATGACATGTTGCAGATGAGATGGATGGAGTTTCCATGGACCTGAGCATGGATTATGGAGGTAGATTCTTGATGAGTCAAGGATGTGGCAGATGTTTGAGGAACAACTGATGATGGCATGAGGATGTTCACTCTCATGGATTGAGCATGATGGTTGGATTAGCTACCCAACTAGTTCAGACATGGGGTCTGGAAGTGTGAAGAGAAATGTTGGCATCGTGCTGGAGTATCATGGCAGAGGTTCACATAGGGACACATGATGAGGTCGAAACGAGATGTTACAGTGGAGATTGTGGCAGAGGGGTCGATGATCATGGATCGAGATGATATCTGATGGAGAGCATACCATTGAGGTACATACCTTGGTATGGTGAGCTTGGTGGCAGTTGGTCACTAAGTCGAGGCATGATGGAGATGAGGCTCTACATATGTTGCAGGGACGTTTGCCTTATGTGGAGGAGTCAACATCGTGGATGATGATGATCTTCGTGGATGGCTACCGGGATGGTATGTTGTCGAGGACGACAACGATTTCAGGTGGAGGAGGATGTAAGGCCTCCGGGCGATTATGCGACAGGCGCCGGGCAAAGTCGCAATGCACGAGGGCGCGGGCGGGCATGTGGGCACGCGGGCGCACGACAGGTGCACGACAGGCACGCGACAAACGGGCGTGCGACAATGTGCGGAAGAAATGCAACGATAAGTGCAATGAAACTGTGAGCGACTTACGACACTTGGGAAATGCGTGGAACAAGTGGAGTGTTTATACTATGATTTGGAGAGGACTTGCGTGAGGGCAAGGCCGACACATGGAGGGCATTTTAGGGGTGCGTTATGATTGTTTTGGGGGTCGGCCAAGGGGCCACCACCCACATGTAACCCACACTAAAAGTATATGGGCGTTGGAGCTCATAAGGCATCAACACATTCACTCACACATCTTCGCAAGGGACAAGAACAAGTGCGCAGTTTTGGTTGGAGAATGCGCATAGCTCATGCACATAGCTTGGAGATTGCACAAGTTTACTTCTTGGTTGATGGTTGGCAAGGTGTGCCATATGTTGGGTGATGAACGTGCAGATTTGTGCAGGGCTTGAGGAGGAGTTCTAGGTGTCTCGGGTGAGCACCCTCCTACTGTGCAAGATTGGCACAAGTGTTGTAAATTTGACTAAGTATAGACTTGGAGTTTTTCCAAGTATACTTGATGATTGTATTATTGGAAAACTGATATAATATATTGTCAGGCAGACTCACATTACGGGGAGTTGCCCCTCCCCTTTATACTTGTTGCAATTGTTGATGTTCTTGTTATAATTGCATGATGATAATGAATGAGTATGGGCTTCATTAAGTATAAAGGATAATTTCATGTTTACTTGGTTGTGAAACACAAGCTAAGTAATGTTAATGTGGAAGTAGGCGTAGTCCACAAATGTTAGTATTGGTGAAAAGAAAGCGTTCGGTGGTGCCGCACCTTACTACAAGCGGTTGGAAGACTACCGCAGGTGTAGGGGCGTGACACTGGGTGTCCTAAAGGGGAAATTGGTCTCCGCTCCAATCTTGGTCTTCCCAAAAAGGGATGTGGAGTTTCATGTCCATGTTGATGCATCATGTATCACGTTGGGAGTAGTGCTCACACAAGAAGGTGGAGAGGGCTTGGATCACCCTATCATTTTTGCAAGTCGTAGATTTTCCGAAGCCGAGAAGAACTATTCCACAACCGAGCATGATGGGTTGGCGATGGTGTATGCGCTCCAAAAATACTAGCACTATTTGCTAGGAGGAAATTTCAAGATGTATATAGACCATTCAACACTAAAGTACTTGGTCAATAAGCCTGTGTTGGGGGGCCGCATATGTAGGTGGCTCTTACTATTCCAAGAATATAACTTTGAGGTCATGGTAGAACCTGGATTTCTGAACGTAGAACTGGATCACTTGTCACGTATTGAGACAGGTGAGGAACCTAGTAGTTTGGAGGAAGGATTACCTGATGCATGACTCCTTATTGTGCGCGTTGCAGATGAACACTTCGAAGATATAATCCACTTTCTGACAATAGGGACTGCTCCGAAGAAATAATCCGTCCAACACAAGAAGGAATTGGTGGTGCACATGGTGGATTTTTCTGTCATCGCTGGGCACTTATATTAAATGGGAAATGATGAGATATTTTGAAGGTACGTACTTGAATTTGAATGAAGTTAGATCCTCACGGAAGCACATGGGGGCATTGCAGGAGGACACTATGCAGGATGAGTGACCGCACAAAAGATTCTTTGCGTAGGGTTGTGGTGGCCAACCCTTCACGAGGATTCGAAAGAACACTGTAAGGCATGCGATATATGTCAAAGGACTGGAAAACCACCGTTAAGGGATGAGATGTCATTGAATCCACAAATGATGCTACAATTGTTCGAGAAATGGGCAATCAACTTTGTGGGACCTATCAAACCTCAAGGAAAAGTTGGCGCGCACTACATCATCACCGCAACAGAGTACCTAACACGATGGGCGGAAGCGCAGCCGGTCAAAGGCTGCATGGCTACCATGACTGCGAAGTTTTTGTTTGAACATGTGTTGACTCGATTTGGCTGTCCAAAAATCTTAATGATTGATCGCGGTACACATTTCTTGAGCGAAACCATCAACGCGTTGACAAAATAGTTCCAAGTGTATCATAAAAAAAGCACACCGTATCACCCACAAGCCAATGGGACAGTAGAAGCATTGAAAAAAATACTGGAGACTGCGCTGACCAAAGTATGCAACACACAACAAAGTGATTGGGACCTACGAATACCTGTAGTGTTATGGGCTTACAGGACAACATGCAAGAAACAAATGGGACAAACACCTTTCCGATTATTTTATGGCTTGTAACTTTTCATGTTGATGGAATATATCATACCTAGTTTCTACGTAATAGTGCTCACAAGGATGATGGACTGCAAAGATCTAGAGGAAAGGCTCGTGCAATTGGAAGAACTTGAGGAGGAATAGTTCTTGGTTGGTTTTCATCAGCAGGTACAAAAGCAGCGTGAAAATGCATGTCACGATCGCCATATTAGTTATGCACCTTCAAGGTAAAGGACTTAGTGCTTCTATATGACAGTAAGTTTGAAAAATTTCTGGGAAAATTCAGAATGCATTGACTGGGACCATACGTGGTTAAGGAGGTTACAAATGGAGGCATGGTCTAGCTAGTCAAACTAAATGGAGAACCCTTCCCAAGCAAAGTGAATGGTAGCCACTTGAAGCCCTACATGAGTGGGCCCACTATCAGACTAGTCGAAAGAAGTACAATCTTTACGCTCCAAGGATCCAGAAAAGGGTGTGGGACTATAAACATATGCAATAAATACTGGTACAAATGTATGGAAGCAGTTCGGATACAAAAGTCGCAGAACAACATATGTAGCAGATCCAGCAAGAAAAAGCTCAGTGTGCTACTGATCTCCACAAAGTTTGAGAACAGTTGGAGGGACTCCATGCAAATATCGCCGTGTCGACCAAGTGACTCGAGGGCAAGTCATGATGTTTGTGTTGGGGGCTTGTTCGGCATGGAATCCCCCCAAGGAATGTTTTGGGGCTCAAAGCCCAAGTTTTGACTGAATTTTGTTGTAAAGCTCTGTGAACTGTGGGCACGAAGAGTATGATAGAGTCACAGGGTTATCCGCCCTAGTTTGAAATGTAATGTTGGCCTACCCATGGTCCAAAGACCACGGGATTGTATAAATAGAGCGAGGCTCTAAGTGTAAAAGACAGTGAAGTATTAGAAAGAAGCAAGAGTCTAAGTGACTGAGTACAAAGTGTGCCTTTAGGTCATAGGGTAGGAGAAGACTTTGTAGCTGAATGTGTAGAGGCCTAGTAGTCTGCAGCTGAGTGCGTGAACCCCTGTAGCTGAGTGCACAGGGCAGAGTTGAGTCTGTAACTGAGGAAGGGATTAATAAAGAGAAGTTTTATCATAATTTTGTGTATATGTTCTTGGGTTAATGCATGTTTTATATAATTTGCAAATATACTGTTTATTTACCGTGCACACCTGTATTAATGGTTTGTATTGTTAAGTATAACTTAAAGCATGTAAGTAGGCTAAGATAATCAACTAACATTGGAATATCAATAAAGTCTTGGGTAATAACGCAAAAGCGTAGTGTTCATTCGTTGAGTAGGGCTCCATGAAGGAAGTATCTTAGGCTGCAAGGTAAAAGAAAGTGTGCGAAGTGACTTGCACGTAGGGTCGAACCGCGGACCACTTGAACTCATTAGATGTCTCCAGGGCATGGAAACCTGGTTTTTTCACCCTCCCATACTACTTCGGGTGAGACCTCGGTCTACACTCCATGGAATGTTGTCGAAAGGGCTGGTAGTACTAGGATTTGTTTGGGTAAATCACCTATGAACCTGGGTTAGGCCCCAACAAGCCAACAAATTTGAAGCTGTATTGGTGTTGGAGATTGTGGAAACCTTGCTCTTCTTCCCCTTGACCCAAGTTCAGGGCTTCCAACCAGATTTCCTTCACCTCTTTTGAGTTTTAACCTTGTAAGCATGAAATAAATTTGCAAATAATTAAATCCTTCTTTCACGAAACAAAACCTAGTTCTCTCATACCAAATTGATCTAATTTAAAATATTAGTTTGCAGTGCTAAGATCTTCCTCAGATTATAAACAAAATTCTTTCATTGTGCTTAAGGATTCATCAATTTTTGCAAGTAAAATAAAGAGTTTTTATGTTAATTTTATGAGAAATTTAACATAAATAAAATATTTAATAGCAACATGAACATATATAGAACATCATCAAAAACAAATTACAACAAGCACATGATAAAGGAGTTCACCCCTCCTTTTCTACCTCTCCGTGGTCCAGCTTCCAATGGCTTGGGGCCTCTCTATTATGCTCAAAAGTGTAAAACTATGTGTTTACAATGATCATATTCTTCTTAAACATGCTCCAATTAGTTGAGAATGTCCGAAAATGGCTATCCAACCTCTTTTTCCACCCAATTTGGTGAAAAACTAAAGAAGTTATGACTTCTCCTAGTTCTCCCAATATTCGCTCCACAAAATGCCCCATTTCCGACATGATCCTATAAATTAGCTCCAAAAGTGCACTAACTGTGCAAAAATTTCACTGTGCAGTAGGCCATAATCTGTCAGTCGACTGTCTTATCACAAATCACAATTGGTGCAAAAACCTGGTGGTCTTATGGTCTTGTGAACACAACAGGAAATGTGTGACTGCGATGTGGCGGACTCAACGGGAGTATTAACCGGAACCTAAAGTCGCATCGCATCTGAGGAACCTATCACATTTCGCAATTACCAGAGAACTAGCGGGTAATATAATGTGAGACTCTATTTTCTGCGACATGCGATTATGATCCGCAATCCATCACATTACAACTCTGAGCCGATCCATCACATCACAACTCTGGAGTCAATCCTTTAACACCTTTCTGCATGTCTTATCTCATCGCACCTTAGTTGTTCTAGGGCTGATTTTTAACACCGTCCCACTTGCGATTGCGATTTGCGATATATGGGGGTTAATGTTGGCCTGCCACTTGGTGCCTCCTCATTTGCTAAAGGGCCTTGCCACATCATCCAATCCTGCCATGTGTCCATGTAAAACCTGCACTTTGACTTGCTCTAACTTCTGCATATGAGCTCGATTTTGAGCTTCATTCACACCATTGGAATCAGAGTGATGAGCTCTTCAATCTGAACTTAAGTTTATCAAGGTTCTAACACTTTGATTTTTGAGCCTAATTTTGAGCACCTGATCAATAACTCTTCCAACCTATCCTCAAATAGCAGACCAACTGACATCTTTGACATTGTTGTGAGTCCTTTAACAATAATGTGACCAACTCCCTCTTATGTTGTGTTAGGTTCCTATACCAATAGGTTTCATTTTTCATGATTGACTGTAGAAGGGCCAAATATGTTCATCCTTGCATGCTGCAAAGGTTCCATATTTTGTAAACAAAGCAAGAAAATTAAAAAATGAAAAGAGGTTATGCCCTAAAAGAAAAATCAAAGGGCAAAAAGAATGGATTGGTCAGAAAAATGATAAAAATGAACCCCAAACCAAAAGACCAAGAAAGTGTTCTAGTTGAAATGCCACTACTGTTCCATTGTTGCAGAAATTCATTGTGTACAAGTGGTTGATTCTGCATACAGTTGATGAATAGCCAGACAGTTCAATCCTGGTTAGATCATGTTCGAATTTACTTGTCTTTAGAATAGAGAATAAAGATATGTCCAAACAGTGTAAGCTTGGAAAATGAGTAAATAGGTAGAGAAAAAAAGGAGCCCAACTGCTTAATCTGGGCCCTTGGAAGAGATAAGGGTAGACTTAGATAGGAAGACATTCAAAAGAAAAAGAGGAAAATCAGGGTTTGCTAGTCCAAATGCACCCAATCAAAAGGAAGAAAAAATGCTAGGTGTATTAGGCTGGGTAGGCAGTTTGGGGTTGCAGAAGCAAGTTTGTGATCACCTTTTTGTCTTGTCAAGAAAGACTCATCTCATCAATGACACAAGTACCATGGCAGTTATTTGGTTGCAGAACAGTGGAAGCATGACTAATTTCCCCTATCATTCCCCCAGAAATCATTTGCTAACATCCCCTCAAGGATATTGGGATCTGCCCAGTAGTCCTACTTCACTTCATTTTATGAGAGATGCTAAGTTGAACTCTGAGTTTACTTAGTTAAAGCAAGCCACATTTCTTGTGTAAAAGATCTTACCATTTTACTTCATTTCCCTAAAAACCTAAGTTATTACCTCATAAACTTAGCGTTACCTATCCATAAAATCATATTAACCTTAACCCTATTGTA
The DNA here is from genome assembly GCA_031772625.1 of Pinus tabuliformis. NCBI lineage: Eukaryota > Viridiplantae > Streptophyta > Pinopsida > Pinales > Pinaceae > Pinus > Pinus tabuliformis. The sequence continues at coordinate 1,278,869,189 of CM062805.1, forward strand.
TAGCTCCTTTATCATTTTTCCCACCCCTATTTTACAAAAAACTATATAAAAAACCCAAAAAATACCTAAGTATCCTTACCCTTGGCAACTATAGCCATATAACACAAGTTCGGGAATTATTAGTCCATTTGGGACCTTAATAATAAACCCTTCCGCGTTCAAAACACATTAGGGGTTGATTTGACATCTGGTTAAATTAACAACCACGCTGAACCCCTCACATGAACCATATATTAAACCTGGCATGCATGTAAATACTGGGTTTTGTTTAACATTTGGTTAAACAAATAACCGTGGCCGCCTGCATAAACCGCATAAAACCCATAATCCAAAGTTCTTTACCCCGCAAATATTAAAAACATTAAAATATTACGGCGGGTCCCGTATCATAAACCCTCTGTCATCTGCATTGCCCGTCGACCGTCCGATCCCGCGCCGTAGATCCAACGACTAGCGGCGATATTGGAAGCTCCCATCTTCTGAGAGTTAGCGTACGGAGGATGGTGGTATTTCTGTTGTACCCTTGCCACGCATCGGCTTCCCGACGTGATTGGAGCCCCCTCCTCCAAAACCATCATGGGCCAAAGGTGGTGCGGGGAATACCACTTACCGCCTGGTTGACTACCCCCTGATGTCATCCCCACGCTACCTCATGACGTTGCATCCACATTGCCCGCCACTATTTCACGCCAATGCCATATCATCTGCTGACATCACCACCCCGCCACCGTGTCATCCGCCACATCACCCGACACGTCAGCTGCCATGTCACCCTCCATACCCGCTACACGACAAAAATGCATCATGATGACGTCATCATAAAAAAGCACCAAAAGCCCAAAAAGGCCCAAATTTTGTTAAAAGTCATGAAAATGATGGTTTTTTGTTTATTTCTATTTGTGCGCTAGTGGAGACATCTGCATGCAATTTTACGACCAATCCGCCACTAAAGGTACACAGTCCGCCACACTACAAATTTGCTCCGTAGATCGACCCCGCAGCTCGAGTTGCCCCTGCTAATCGCTCACCATGCCATAAAAATAGGTATTTACTCACAGTCGTGCCTAAACCCTGTGTTTTTCACTTTCCTCTGCTAAAATTTCTTATCAACTCCGAAATCTAAGTTAAAACCAATCAAAACGCCCGCAGAAAGTGCACCATAACCACAATTTTCTCCAACTTTTCACCAAGAAACCCTGTTAAAACAGTCTCCCTTTGCAAAGTTTCCCCATGGACTCGAACTTGAGTTTACTCCATTCTGTGAACGTCGAAGGAAAAATCCCAGAGCTGCCCATATCCGGTTTCCGCTAAAGAAAACTCAGCAGACTATCTTCTTCACTGTCATTTTCACCTCATCAGTTCATCCAGCCCAATTTAATTTGTAAAAGTCCACAGAAACAGGCCCAAAACTGTTGTTCCACTCATTTCATCCACACAGACCCCAGTTTCAAAATTCACATTCATAGAATTGAGCCATGGAGACTCCAGCAGCTTTAAACATTACTCCTCTCAATGCACCCCACAGAGAATTAGAAGCACTACCTTTGGCTGATAGGGACTACCTAATCCAAGACTTGGTTGGTGATAGAAACCACCTGCAGACATTTTGTGAGCTGAGAAACAGTTATTTGAACAACAATGATATTTATGGCATATGGGAATCAAATTTTAACATATACTTCCTACCCTATGTCAATATCTTCCCTGAGATAATTCACCTTTGCTGTGAAAACTATGAACCAAATCAAAGGGCAGTTAAGTCTCCATCTGGGAGCATCCTCTTTCATATAACTCCTGACTCCATCAATCAAATGCTAAACTTCAAGCCAAGTCAGCTTCTGGTCCCTCTCTCTATGAAATTCTTGCTTGATGAAGGTCCCAAACTCTCCAACTCAGAGATAGCTCGAATTGCCCAAGTATTCATGAGAGCAGATCGCCAACCTACAGGGCCACCTCCTTTTCTCTATGTATGTTTCAATGAAGTGGGTAAATTAATTGTTGAAATGATATCCTATGTTCTAGGTTTCAAGACAAGTAAACATATTGATGAAACTATATTGGTCTTACTATCTTCATTTACCCCAGGACAGCCCCCTGCTGTCAAATACAATGATGCCAAATTCATTGCCAACAAGATACATCACCAACTACTGAAGCTAGATAGGGAGGGATTCTTCAAGTATTCATCCTACATCTATCATCTATTCATGTATTATCAGCCAGACTGTTTCCAATGCCCCATAAAAAAATTGGACTTTAAAGAAGAAAAGAGGTATGTGATTTTTTGGAGCTCAGTCTTTCATGAAGTCTGCAACTCTCCCTACTCTTACTGTGAGTTCATTGACATGTTTTTCTATCCAGTCTCTTCTCTCCCAATGAGAACTCCTCCTGCTAGGCTATCCTATGACATGCAGAAAATATTGCAGCTCTCAAAAAACTACAAAATAGGTGACTGGTACTTTTACCAGAATCACACTATCATCAGGATATATGGCTGTGAGCTATGTCCCTACAGACTGCCAAGATATGTGCCAATGAGACAGTTTGCCTTGGAATATTACAAGCAATTTATCAATTCAGATTTAACTCATTTCCATAGCACCAAGAAAAAGGCTCAGTTGAAATGCAGAGACCAACAAGGCCCCTTTGTCATGAACAAATGGTCCAAATGGCTTTATCAATGCCAGAAAAATAAAATATAGGCTGTCAGCCTATGAACATTGCAAAATCCCACAGATAGAACAATTTTCCAACCAAGATGAGTGGGTGGAAGGCACACTAGTTGAAGAGTTCACCCAAGAAGAAATAATGGAGCAAAATGTGAAAGATTTGGAAAAGACTCTTGACCTGGATTCTTTTGAGCAGGTGTCATTCAAACTGCCACAACAAGTCGGAGAAGGCATATCAACCGCTACAGCTTCACAAGCTGCCCAAGAAAGGACTACACCAACAACAGGTACAACAAAGGGCAAGGAGGTAGTAGATACAAAGCAAGAAACAATGAGAGACTTGCCAACTACCTCAAAGGAACATAGTCAAGGGCAAGCCCCTCCACTGCAGACAGAGGCACCACAGATTCCAGCATTGTAAACTCCTCTCAATGAGGAAAGAAGAAAGAAACGAGACATGGAAGAGACCACATCTTCAAGTGGGTCAACACAGCAGCCAGACGCTAAAAGGCAGAGAATAGATCCTCAAATTGAAGAGGAAATTAGTGAAGGAATCATAGAGAGTCCAAGGAGGGAGAGGGAAACCAGCCAGCAAACATTCACCAACTCTCACAAATAAGAAACAGAGAGGCATAATGGTATGGAGGTATCCTCCTCAAGATAGCAAGGTGCATAACCATATGGTATTAAAGGAACTTTCATGGAAATCAAGGCCCAAAATGAGTTATTGAGAATACAGTTGTATGATCAATTTCTTAAGACAAAACCCTCCAAACAGCAGAGATTAATGACAACTTATGACATTAAGGAGGAGAAAATGATCTTAAGTCATTTCAAGCGTAAGGTACCACAGCCACATACAGCTGCAGATTACATAAAGACAAACTTAGAGGTCCTCGCCAAGGACATACACCCAATGGACCAAATTGAGCTACATAAGCAAACAGGTGAAATGGTCTATGCTACACTAGCAGACAAGGCAATGTTGGCTCACCAATTGAAGGAATCATTGAGAAATACATCTACCCAATTGGATTTGGAAAGAATATCTTCCTTGGCTAAAGACAATCGAATAAAGACCCTGGAGGAAATTATTGTTGACCTAGGACATGATCCTAAGGATGCCAAGGGCATCAAAGCCCTCATAAGAAAAAAGGAAGAAGATATTGCTACACTTACAAAGCAACTGAGGCTGCCTGCAACCATGCACCCACAAACTACAGAACTTGCAGAATAGAAGGCAGAAGGAGATAAAATGGATTTGCTGATGAGGATGAACCAAAGAATAATTCAAATGGAGAAAGAACTGGAGAAAGCATTGCAAGGCAAGCAGGGAGAGTCGACCTCCCAGCCACCTGTAACAGCTCCAACAGTCCCCACTGCCCTTCCCACAGTAGCAGCAACAATTCCTCCTATCATTCCAGCATCAACAACAAGTACATCAACCATGGATGCTTCAGCAGCAACAACAATAACAACATTACAATCTAGCATGAGTATGGAAGAAATGATGAGAGCAATCAAAGAGCTAGAAGTTCAAACGACAGAGCTGAAAGAGGCCAAAGAAAAGTTGGCCAAGCTAGAAGTAAGCTATGACAAGTCCAAGATAACAGTGGCTGAGAAAACAAAGGATATAAAGGCCTTGGACAATAAAATAAAGTCCTTAGAAAAGAGCTTACTCTAGATAAAACTCTAGCTAAAATCAATAAAATTTTGTGGGCCAAAATTGGCCAGTCTATCACTGACCAATGGCAATCAATTCAGACTATACATGATCAAATAGAATTAATAGGCATAGCTCAATTTGAGACTCAAAAGGCTAGAGCATCATTGGGAAATATGCCTGAGCAAGCCAATAGAATGATTCAATTTTTGAACACTCATACCAAAGAGCAGCTGGCAGCTCTAGATATCAGGAACAAGACAGATACCATTTTGATAGTGAAAAAGGTGCTGACCCTGAGGAATTTTGTACAGACTTTAGAAAGAAAGTGCCAAGAAATGTAGGCAGAAATAAATGCCTTCAAACTAAAGTTTGCAACATTGCAGAGCAAAGGATTACCCAGCTTGTTAACCAGTAGTGGAAGACTGCTAACACATGAATAGTATGCCAACAGGGTAAATAATTATGTTTCCAATCAAATTACAACATCCTCAAGCACCTCAGAAGAAATAGGGCCTCCCTCTGGACAGAGTCTATATGACAAATTAGAAAATCTGTTCTACATTGAACATGAGATAAATCACCTTTTTGAGGTCCAGCCCAACTTCTATAGATATACTGAAGCTGATGAAACACTAATAAAAATACAAAGACATCAGTTGCCAACAGAAGAATGGTGGCAAGGAATGCTGGAGATTTTACCAAGGTAATTTTCAGTTCTTTTTCCTTTTTTGATCAGCTACAGGTCAGCAAATTCAAAATACACAAGCCACCTGTCAAAGAATGAAGACAGCAGAAGGAGGAAGTCAGACTGTGACTGCAGCTCATTAATGCAAGACCAAGCACCGATGACAAGGCCAGGACAACAACACAGCAAAACAGCAAGGCAACAAATGCAGTAACGCAGAGTAAAGACGCAGCTACCAGCCGACTCACTCAGTCCAAAAGTCAAATATCTCTGACAAATTAAACAGCCAGCACACCAACATTTACTGTGGCATTCATTTCTCTCATTTACTTCTTCTGAAGAGTTGGTGAAGGAAGTTATTGCTCAAATAGCTTATCTACATGATTTTTTGCATCTCCTTTTTGTATAAATACTTCCCCATAAGATGTATTTGGGGTTGGTGATTTTCTCTCTACACTGCATTGTCAATTCTTAGACTGTCTAATACAAAGGCCATTGAAGTTCACTGTTGCTGGACTGTCTAAATGTGGATTTTAAGATTCTGGGACCTGCTACAGAATTCCTATGTCTTTCTATGGATCAATAAGTTGTTCTAAACTGTGTTTTTTGTTTTCTGTGTTTTAAAATTTCATATATGTTTCATAATCTTAGTAACAGAGAAAAAGATCAGCCCAGAATTTGTTTAAATACACTCTATGTTCAATATCTGGTATTAATTATGTTTTCTTCAGGATTAGTCATAAACAAGAATTCTTAGCTGCTCCTGTTTCCACTGGTCCTTTCATTTTGAATATTACTTAGGAATTCTTTACTGCTCCTTGATAATATTCAAGCACCTTCCCTCTGCCAGCATGATGAAGGATTCTTGACTGCCCTTCATCCACTGGCTTTCATTCCACCAATTTCTAGATTCAAAATTGTTCCAAGATCTACTATCTTGCTCTGTAGCATTGCCCTTTATCAAAGAAAACACTCTCAGCAGTTCGTCCTCATTGACCCCATTTGCCCAATGGTATAAACTATTTTGGACTTGCATCCCAGCTTTATTTAAGACCACCATCCAACAAACTTAAAACCAAACTCTGTGCATCATAACTAGCCTAAAAATACTTCAAAACAAAGCTAAATTACAAAGAGAGAGCCCTCTCTGGTTGCAGATTGGCTAGAATCTGCAGCTAAAAGACTGGTTAGTGGTTACCTCGGCCGTATTCCCCCATTAGAGCTTTCCTGGGGAACAACCTGAGTGATAACACATTGTACCCATTGTGCACACTTTGATTCATTGGAACTTCAAGGTAGCTCTGATACCATGTTGTTTTTCCATGACACTAGAGAATCTAGGCAAGAGTCTTATAATCTCTGACACTACCAACTCAAACGCCACAATAAACTACTTTTCACAGTTGAATATAAGTAACAGTAAATCAACTAGTTCACAAAATACACAAATTTTTACAATTTTTCAATAACCCAACTTCATTATATTACCAATCTATAATACAACAGTCTAGGGATCTTGTACCAGGGATCATGGCCCTTGTGCAATCATTGATACAAGAATGAAAACTAGGGTTTGGTGTCAACAATTATGAGAATCTATCTACCCTAAACAAGATACAACTGACCATCTAGTTGATGTAACACTCCTCACAACTTCTCTTGGTCATACCCTGAACACAACCGTTGGTCCTTCTACTCCTAATTTGTAGATTTTCCTCTATCAATGGATCCTACTCCTTTAGGTCACTAAAAACGAATCACCAGTCTGCCCTCTAGCTGATCATTCATCCATCAATGACTCAAAACATAGGGACTCATGTTGAGTTGTTCACAACTACGTTTGTGAACAACTTTAGATTTCCCGCTACTACTTCTTCCCACTATTTCCTTCTTGTGTTTCTCCAATGAAGACAAACTTAGGGAACAGAGGGTTGCCCTCTTTCACTGCAAGATTTCCTTCTCTTCAGTAAACTTGGGTTGATATAACTACTACCTTGACCTCCTTCTTTAGTCCTTCAACGATCATTCTATAAGCTCTCCAAATCCTTGTCTCTCCTAGAAAACCTATGCTCCTTTAAGGTTTATAATTAGGGATCCCAATATCACCTACTTGCTTCCCTCTAACAACCTCAAGACGAATTTCAACAATTTTCCAAATCTGGACCTTCTATCCACTTAGCAACACATCAACAAAAAGAGACAAACATTGATTGTTTTTTTGTCCTCTTGTCCTTGGCTCCCATGCACTCTCACTAAGTTTTGTTAGAGCTCGTTAGGGCACACATCATCCCTAATACACTATTGCAAACCAATTTTTTTTACCCTTTAAAACAAGCCTTACTTTATCATTTCTTCTTCATGTGCTTGTGGCCTAGGTTAGGCCTCTATGCTTCCTCCAAAAGAAGATCTTACCTCTATAATTTACAGAATAGGATTGTGGCCTAAATCAGGGATAAAATGCACCTCATATATGTACCAAACTGCCAGAACTCACCTCCAAAATCTTCATCTTGCATTCCAAATAAACGAGCACTAAAAACTAGTCCCAATAAGATACGAAACTCATCCTCCTTGACTTCGTCTAGGGCTACTTCAGGTCTGCTTCTATTTTAGAGATGATCCTTGATATGTTACACTTAGGATGATGCCAAATTAGGTCTATGGCTTGTCTTATTTACATGTCACTTGTGGTGTGACAACTAAACCTTAAGGGCATCTCCTTATGCTAGGCTGACTTGTCACTTTTAATTCCAACTCCACACTTTGACACATAAAAATATTTTCTCAACTTATAGAACTCCTCTCATGGTGCTTGAAGATGCTTCTTGATCCTTTAAGCATGCTCCTCCATATCCAAGTATCTAATTTCAAAAATCCTTTGGTTTCACAGCCATAGGCTTGGTTGCAAATTCCACATGTTGGTTTCTTAGCCCACAAAGAACTTTTGTGGTGTCAATTCCTCCATAACCCTGAAACCTAGGTTTGGAGTACCCCCCAAGCTACCAATATCAACACTTTTCCCTTCAAGTATGTGAACTTCATGTGATGATCCTCTCCATCTTTCATTCATTTTATTTATATGTAACTTTCCATATGGTTGGGACTCCCAATCCATTGGTCGATGCCCATCAAACTCACCAAGTCGATTTGTGTGTGGGTACACCCACCCATCGCACTAGTGCACATGCCAAGCTAACTCCATCACACAGTGCTTGGGTGGCTCACCTTCATGTGAGTGCATCTAGGGCGCATTCCTTCATGACGTGCTCTCCATGTGATGTCCCACAAGACCACTTATCTGCCTAACTCGTTCATCTCATGCGCGCACTTGGCTCATGCATCAAACGTGTGCCACCCATGCTCCAAGCCCTTCGTTCTACACGATTCATTCATGCATATCTATAAAGTCATAAATGTGTCCCATGGGCACCTAGTTGGGCACTCATCTCACCTTGGGGTGATGGTGTCGAATAAAGGTCCTGACATCCTTCCCTACGTCGATTCATTGGCATCCTTGGAAATCCCACACTCTAAGCTAACTTTGCGCCAAACTCAACAATCTCTTTATTCCATATCGATAGAAAATCCTCCATTTCCTAGAAACTTTCCTCAGATGCATTGTTCCCATTAACAAAGTATTCCCTTTTCATGTCACTCTTGGATCCAGTAGCCTTGAGGTCCAAAGTATTCTCCAAAACTAAGTCTATTCAATCTACAATCAAGGTTAGCCTTGTGGTGGTGTTTCTCTCTTACGATTATCTGTATCAAGTCTACCTTTCTTCAAATAACTCACATGTAACACAGGATGCTTGGAACGCATGTGATTTGACAGCACAAGTTCATAAGAAACCTCTCAAGTTATTTTCTTTACTCTATTCACAACCTAGAACTTCCTTGTCAAAGACTTCAATGTCCCCTTCGGTGGTGGAAACTAATCTTTTGACATCCTCAGAAAAACCATATCTCCAACTGCAAAATGTGCATCCCTCCTATCCTTATCTACCCATCTCTTCATCCTATCTATTGCATCTGTCAGGTTAACTCGCGCTAACTCCAAGGACTCCTTCATGCTTTAAATAACCTCTTCGCATGCATACTCTTCACATATCCTCATGGTAACACAGTTTGAGGTGCGATCGACATTTTTCCATTCACCAACTCACGCAGACTATACCTTGTCACATAACTCTTTTGTAAGTTATAACTGAATTATTATTTGTCCAACAACTCCAACCAATTCTTCTGATCAACCTTCACATAATGTCTCAAGTAGTCCTCTAATAATGATTTTAAGTGTTTTTATTTCCCATCTATCTGTGGATGGTAACTCGAACTATGTAACAAATTTTTCCCAAACAACTTGAACAACATGGTCCAAACCTTCCCTGTGAACCTCGTATCTCTGTTAAACACAATATTTAATGACATTCCTAAAAAATTAACAACATTCTTGAAGAATAAGTCTATTGTCTTGTTTTATCCACATGACATCTTCATCTAAACGAAAATGACATACTTAGAAAAATTATCTACGACGACCATGATCCCATTATACCCATATACTTGTGGAAGATGAGTGATGAAGTCCATCAAAACACTCGTCCAAGGTCTATCTGGAATCAACAAAGGATATAATAACCCTCTCTATCGTCTAGTGTCCATTTTTTTCCTGCTAACAATGATGTAAATCTACAAGTACTCCTCCACATGCTCTCTCATCCTCTCCTAGAAGTATCCTATCTCCAGTAACACCAAAGTTTGACACTGCCCTAGATGGCCAAGACAAGGAGAATTGTGGCATTTCTTCAAGGGGTGTTTCCTAAGTCATGATGACTTCATAACATGGAAATGGTCACCATAGAATAAGAGTTCATCTCGCACAATTTTTTCCTTCCTTTACCTACTTTATCATGCTCTTCACCTTAGTATATGTCTCTAGAATTGCATGAAGTATAATTTGTGACTCATCATTCATAAAAATCTAAATCTCACTTATTTGAACACAATATTCTTCCTCCTAAATCGCAATCAATTGTGCCTTTCTATGTGGGCATCTGCCATGACATTAAGTCTATCTAGCCTGTACTCAATTGTCATATCAAATCTTGCTAAGAAATATTTCCAATGAGCCTGCTTCACTAGAAAATTCAACTGAGATGCAAAGTAACTCACTTCAATGTCATTATCCTTGACAACAAATGGTTTCCAAATGAAATAGTTTCTCCACACTTGAAGACAATGGATTATTGTAGTCATCTCCTTCTCATGAACTAGATATCTTCGGTCTCTTTCTTTCAATTTCTGACTTTTGTATGCCATCAGATGCTCGTCCTACATGAGCACTCCTCCAATCACAAATTTAGAAGCATTCATGTGTACCTCAAATGCTCACTTAAATTTAGGAAGCTCTAGTATCAGTGTTGTCACCATTCTCTTCTTTAATTCTTCAAATGCTTCACGACATCTCTCGGTCAAATTCCATTTCGTGTGTTTCTTCAACAAGTTTCCAACAATGTTGTTGTCTTGGAATAGTCCTCTAAAAATTCCTTTGGTAGTTTTCCATCCCCAAGAAAACTCTCACATCATGGACATTCTTCAAATCCTCCCAATCCTCAATTGCATGAACCTTCTCTGGGTCAATCTATATGCACCCTCGGCCTATCCAATGTCCAAGGAATGGAATCTTCGATTTGGAAAACATGCACTTCAGCTTCTTCAAGTACAACTAACTCTTCATTGATGCCTTCACTACCAACACCAAGTGCCTCTTATGATCCTCCTTGTTTCCATTGTATACCACTATGCCATCTAGGTTTACCACCATGAACGAATCCAAGAATGGATGTAATACATTTTTCATCAAAGTACAAAATGTCGTAGGAGCATTACATAATCTAAATGGCATGATAATTAGGAACTCAAAACTACTATACCTCGTCAATGTCATTGTCTTCTCCTCATCATCCTCTGTTATTCACACTTGATAATATTCATGCCTTTAGTCAAGCTTTGAAAACACTCTATCCTTCACAATCTTATCAAGACAATCCATCACAAGTGGAAGGGGATATATGTTCTTTATCATTTACTTGTTGAAGACATGGTAGTCGCATCACATCGACAACTCACTTGTGTCCTTCTTCTTTTGAAAAAGCACTACAGCACCATAAAGAGACTGTGAAGGACATATGAAGCCTACATCCACTAATTCCTTCAATTAACACTTTAATTCCTCCAAATTTCATCCATACAATCTATAGTGAGTTTTTGCTAGCAGTTGCTTCCCTGGCTCTAGATTAATATAATGGTCTATTGCACGTCTTAGTGGAGTACTTTTGATAATTCCTTAGGCATTTAATCTACATATCTATCCAATAAATTAGAAATCTTGACCAGAATATGCATCCCCATCCCATCATCTTCCCCAATCTCTCTGATGACAACTACATATGCCTTAACATCTAATTTCTAGATCTCCCTACTCATACTTAGCATAGAAATGAGTTACACCTTTGCCTTCCTTTCCTGCTGATGGGTAGGCAAAGTCTAGGTCTGTGTGTCACCAACCAAAAAAAACTCATTGTTGTATGATATTACCACAACTTTGTTACCTTTCAATAAGTATTTCCCTATATTGCATCAAATTCATTCATCTCCATCACTGTGAAGTCTAAACATCCCTTCTAATCTACAATTCGAACTAGTACACCACTTTACAATCCCGACACTCTAGCCCTTGAGCTCACTACCTTGAACTCCACCTTCTTGCAAGTAAGTTGCAGCCCAAATTCTTTTTCCAAACCTATCTTCATAAATCTATGTGTGGCACCTATGTCCAAAAGAGCTTGGATGACCCTCCCTTAGATCTCTAAGCCAAGAAACCAAAACTATGCAACCAACCATCCTTTCTCGCAAGAACACCAATGTGCATACATGCCTCATGTATATTTCACTTCATCACACTTGCATCTTTATGGGCTCTGGTACCTTCTATCATAATCTCACGATGGTCACACCACCGTGGGTGTGTAACACTGGTGAGGTTCACTATAATGGCGAGACAAACTTACACAAGTTTATATCTTCTCTTTATATGTTAAGTGTTATGTGAAACAATGCAAAACAACATAAGCTTAAATATCCATATATGCAATAGTGCGTCCAAAATAACCAAGAAACCAATAGAACCACACAACAACAATTCATCAAGTTAATGAAAATTCTTTTATTATTATAGAAGTATTCATCGATTATCAAATGGGAGGTTAGCTTAGTTGGTCGAAACTCTCTATTAATACTTCATAAAATACACAAAACTTGTCACTCTACAACCAGAATGTAGGCAACATTAAGCTATGCCTTCATACAGAAAGCCAAGAAAACTTGTCCCACGACCTACCCACTCGCCCTAGGCAAGCACATGCTTCTGCGCCCTTGTCCTTCCCGACCTCCTATTTTCATTATTTTCCCTTCAAGTATGTGAACTTCATGTGATGATCCTTTCCATCATTTGTTCATTTTATTTATTTGCGACTTTCCATATAGTTGGGAACCCAAGCCATGGGTTGGTGCCTATCCAACTCGCGAAGCGGACTTGAGTGTGGGCATGTCTAGCCGTCACGCTTTTGTACATTCCATGCTAACTCCATTGCATAGTTCCTGGGCATCTTTCCTTCATGCAGGTGCATCCAAGGTATGTGCCTTCATGTTGTTCACTCCATTCAATGTCCCACGAGATTGCTCGTCTGCCTAACTCAGTCGTCTTCCGTGCACATTTTACATGTACATCCAACGTGTGACCCATGTGATCCACACCCATCATTTCACATGAATCAAGTGTGTACAGCTATAAAGTCATCAATGTGTCTTGTGGGTGCCCGGTTGGACACTCAACTCACCTTGGGGCAATGGTTCTAACTTGGTGTCCTGATAGGTATATGTCTAGGATAGTTGTCTAGGTAATTAATGTATTAAGAAGTCAATAATACAACTTGACCTCTTCACACACACACTTAGTAACATATAAGGATAACATGTAGTTGATGTTCCTTGCTTCACACGAACCATTGACTCCATAACAGAAGGTAAACATAACCAAATCAACAATATGTTCTCGTGGAACCATATACAGTGAGAACCACCAATTTGAATTATGTTACTTTGTTCTATAATTCATTTTGCATATCTCATAAACCAAATTAAATAAAATGGAAAAACAAATTGCTTAATAGATCGTATTGCTCTACCAAAATACAACTTGTTCTTCATATGAAACCATTACCACAAAATCTAAAAACAAGAACCAACTGGGACAACATTTCAAAATCAAGAAAGTAAACAAAACTATGTTGCATGAAAGGAGCTTGTCTAGATTCATGCATATGGTTACTATCGTGATGCTTCATTCACACATTGTCGGCAAAGGTTTCTATTTATTTATCATAGTTTACGTCTGGTGAGCTTTGTCATCTGCTTGATGTTAACATGGAAATAAACCCACTTGAGACATGTCAAGTCACATGCTGCTACCAAAAACAAAGGAATTGATGTCAAAACTCTGGTGGCTGCTGACATGGCCACAGACTGACTCAAAATGCACCCGTCAGATTTCCAATCCCTTAAAGACATGAAAACAAATTCATGGCGGATAAAAAAATATGTGTATGCTCTTCCACCATGTATTGCAACAAACAAAGAATTAAACCAGATAATGCAGTCTCAGTTGGGTTCAAGCAAAAAAAATAATGGCATCGATCAAAATATTGGTTTCCAATGTAGAGGTTATGAACATCTGCTGAGAGAGTTATTTAAAGGATCAATACAACCTAGCCAAAATCAATATTTCATTTAAGGTTCCTACTCTTATGCTTCCTTAAGCACTACCATTGGGTTAACCTACACAGAGACCTCAAAAGAAACAAAAAATCAACATTTTTTTAAAACAACAAGAAAATGAATTTTAAAAACAAATGGAGATAGAAACTACCTTGACACTAGTTCACTTTGAATACATCACGATTGTCCCATGAGCTTTCCAATCAATCTAGTGACTGATTTCAAAGAAGCGAATCTCCTCCTCCACATTCACAACTCTCAATTCGTCTCCACCATATTGTGTAATACGTGCATGTTCATGGTTTATTTCTTCAATGTGAAATCCCCACCTTAATATGTCAATGATTTCAAACAACAACAAAAAAATCCAACTCCAACGTGGCACGTATTGCTATGATTATGTACAACATATCTCAATGAAACTAGTGTGTTTGTGTACAACAAATCTCAATGCATGCTCATCATTATGAACATGGATTAGAATATCACCTCCACCTCAGTTCTATAGCTATCAATGCCTCATGGATTGGATACATTCTGCATAGAAAAACAAAGCTTCTCACACAAAACACACAGAATTATCTTCTTACACACCAAAATCTACACACACCTATACTAATATGTGTAGTGTATCAATCCTCATATCTCTTCCATTCCCCTGACCCATCACAACAGGGAGTCAAGCTTACATGCCCTTTGATACCAATTTAGAAATTTGAGGAGAAAAAGTAATACAAAAATTATGCATGAATAATATTTCTTATTGAAGATTTTTTCACTCAATTACAACACATTTATATAGATGTTTTAGATCCGACTAATTACAAACATGAATATGGAGGTTGAGATATTCTCTCAACAAAATCTTAAATCAACTCTAAAATCAACACAGTGCATTAATGTAAGCATTATATGTTGAAATATGGCAACAAGAATATTCCAATTTAATTTTTCCTTAAATTAAATTGTGAATTAAAATTGAATTTAATCTTAAAAACTACTTGGAAATAATTAATTTATTTATTTTAAATTAATTAGTTGGAGAAATTCAAGTTAGAAGTCTTTCTGAAGTCATGCAAGAGTTATCCCTTAAATTAAGGAGATAAGATGGAATTATATTTGAGTTGTAATTAGTTAACTCAGTTTACTGAGTTAAGTCCAGTTAAATTAGTTCCAAACTGTTTGAGGAACTAATAGCGAGTTAACATTCAGTTGATGCATTAATGCACTCAACTAGTGCTACTCTAGTTAACTAAAGATTCCCTCATCATAAACTCATGCATGTCTATTTTGAGAAATACCTAGTTGAGATTAAATGTCAAGGATAATGTACTATTAGTTGCATGTTTTTTCTCATGGAGAAAACTCATGCATGCAGTAAAGGATATATCCTTGAGGATTGTGTAGTTTTGAAGCAAGTTTTCCTCTTGGTAGAAGGAAAATCATCCGCAAGGAACAATGCAAGGAAATAGGAGCTTGGAGGGAAGATAGGAAGGCCGGAGAGAAGCCAAGATTGCCTGTGAGCATCTGTGAGGATTGTACTGAGAGCTGGCTAGTTGTGAGAGCTAAGGCTTTGTATAATTCCTATGTATTTCCACCATGTATGACAATACAATAGCGTTGGGTTTTTAGCTGAAGCTTTCCCCAAAGTATTTTCATGTGTATTGTGCCATTGATTCTTCTTCTTCTAGTAGTATTCTACTTTGATTTATATTGAATTATCAGGTTAACCTACAAAGATTTTCAACATTATCTCTAAGTCAAGGAACGTGAATATTCATGTCTCGCCTTGCGACCTCACCTTATATGAACTATATTTGATAATTTGTGAGGATGTCATCCTGGGCTTACATTAGTCAACAAAGTTATGGGCACAAAGGTTTCAATTTCATTATAAACCCTGAAATAGTTTCCTTCCTAAGTGCATGAGCAATATCTTCCTATGAAGGTGTACAATTTTAACATCGCATGATTTCTTGTTCCCTATTTTTTGCTCGAAATTCCTTGTTAATGCGGGTCAGATAATGTCAATGATAATGAACATATCTCGATCATCAAGGCATTGAAACATGACCCTAATTTATGTTGGAAGATTCAGAGTGAAAGTAGGAAAATGAGAAACCTTTGTCCATTGATGAAACTAAACCATAACAAGAAAATATCCTTAAAATTAAACTTTCTAGTCTATTGAAATTTTGATTGAATATGGGTTTTCTGAGGGTTTTCAATAGAATCAAGACAATTTTCATTTTAAAACATTTTTTTTCTATGTAATCTATTAGAGTCATATAGTGATAGGATTCATAATTTTGAATTCGCTAAGGTTAAGCCTTGTAAAATTGTACATACCTTTTCTTTCTGCAAATGTTTTCCATATTAAAAATTTTAAAAATGTAAAGAGAGTATGTCCTAAAAGAAATATCAAAGGACAAAAAGAATAAGAAAAGGTCAAAAAATGAAAATATATGAACCCCAAAAACATAAACAAGTCATGAAAGTGTGCAAGTCTAAATGCCACTACTATTTTATTGCTTTACTTTCTTAAAAAATGGTTGTGTGCAGCTTGTCATACATGCCACAACCCATGGTAGTCACACTACTTAATCTTCACTATTTCATGCTTTGAATTTTATGTTTATAGTTAGAAAATAAAATCTGACCAAACAGCTTAATCTTGGCAGATCATTAGATAGATAGAGAAAATAAAAGGAGCTTATCAATTTAATCTAAGCCCTTGGAAGATATAAGGTTAGAAGTAGATAGTTTACTTTTCAAAAGAAAAATGAACGATAAGGGTCTGATAACCTAAATGCACCAAAATAAATGAAGAAAAAATGTTAGGGTAAGTAACAAGTACGTAGAAGAAAAGTTGTTGAAGTATAAAGTTGATTGGATAAAAGCACATTTATCATGCCTAATTATATGTTTCAATGTGAATGAGAAGTTAAAAAAGAAAAAACAATGGTTTACAAGTTGATTTAATTATCTCCCCCTTATTCATTTCATCCCTATACTTACTAATTTACCCATCCACAAGTAAGTTCTAGTACTTAAAATCTTTCAAATCATAAAGACTCAAATCATTTCTCTAACTTTTGGTGGGACCAGACCCTCGACCTAATGACTTATGGACATCAAGTGTTAGAATTCCCTTCATAAAATTCATTTCCCTTCATTACCCTAATAAAACCCCTTTTCCTAAGGTTAAACTCCATTTTCCTATGAAAAGTAAGCAACCCCAAGTTAAAATTCCATTTCATTCAAAATACCCATAAAAAGATTTTATCCTAAGTATAAAGTGCAGGTGAATAAAATGCACAAATATTACATTATGCTCAGTGTTATATTCACTCTACTCATTTCATTTCATATTAATTTTTTAACATAATAAAATAGCTCCCTATATACCTTTTTCCATATATAAATAAATCCCTTATGTAATACCCCAACCCTTAGTTTAGCTATAAACTATACTTTTATCCCATATCCCTGACAAAACCCTCTTAACTCACCAATTTTTGGTAAAGTTAAGATAATCCCATCATTAGACCCCACCCGATCATTTAATCCCATGATTAAATCCTAAGTAATCTCAAACCGCCAAGGATTAAACCCCCCACAAAACCTCCACCCATTTCATCCATGCACATCTATCACCCGACTGTCATCCGATTGTCAGCGCCCAAATCCAACGGTCCACAGCCATATCAGGGTCACCCAATATACGACCTTTATCCGCTCGATATAGTGGGTTTTCCTGGTCCCCCATATGCTACATGTCAAGTGCTAACATAGATCGGGTGACCCCTCCAAAATACTGCCTCCTCCATGAAAGTGATGCGATGGCTTAGGAAACAACCTCCCCACCCAACCCAAAAAACTCCCCACTCTTCATTTGTAATTTACCTGCTAAAATGCGACTTTTGTCCAATAAAAAGGGCGAGAAGCCCTATTTTTCCTTTTTCACTCGTTTTCTTTGTGAACCTCTGCAAACCATTGCAACACCTGCAAATGTTGAAATCACCAATTAACCACAATTTCACACATGAAGAAGTTGCAAAGACCCCAATCAAGCTCTCAATCCATACAAGAACCTATTCAACCTTCTATAGTTGCCGAGAACACCAAATTCGAAGTTAACTCACCCAAATTCCAAGTATTTGAGACAAATTATCAGACACCCTTTCAATTTGAAAACTTCAGTATTTAAAGTGTTTTAATTAAGTAAAATTAATTGGAATTACTTTAAATTTAAAGTGTGTGCCCAAACCCTTATGAAAGATTCTAAATTTCCCTCAAAACCTCTAAATAAACCTGTATTGTCAAATTAAAATCCATAAGAACTGAATTATGGATGCCCCCATTGCCACAGATGTCAGACCTATCATGACCCCCATTTGGACTTTGACTACCTTCCCTTGGAGGACAGGGATTTTCAAATCAAAGACACAAGTGCCTATGAAGTCCTGCTCAAAATTCATTATTTGATTAAGAATAGATATCTAAACCACATTGATGGAATTGGCCTTTGGGACTCCAATTTTCCCAAATACCAGTTTCCACAAGTACATATCTTTCTTGAGATTGTCCATATGTGCCATGCCTACTACATTCCCAGCCAGAGAGCTATAATGTCCCTAGACCAAAAAGTCTTGTTTATTATTACAGCTGAATCAATCAATGAAATGTTGCAAGTCTAACCAGGTCCAAACCTGACCCCACTCTCCATTGGGGATTTGTTAGACCAATACACCAAATTGAGTCCATCTAGACTGGCCCAAATATTCCAAACTTTCATTATAGAAGAGCATCACATTCGTAAAGATGTCGCTCCATATGTTTTTTTCATTTTCTCTGAAAGGGTCAAGCAAACTGTAACTATGATATCATGTATTTTTGGATATACTATAGATGAATTTGTTGATGAGCTCACCCTAGCCTTCATGTCCATTCTCACCCCAGGAAAGCCTCCTGCTACTTTGTACAATTAGGCCCAATTCATAGC
Organism: Pinus tabuliformis; assembly: GCA_031772625.1. Classification (NCBI taxonomy): domain Eukaryota; kingdom Viridiplantae; phylum Streptophyta; class Pinopsida; order Pinales; family Pinaceae; genus Pinus; species Pinus tabuliformis. The sequence continues at coordinate 1,278,888,049 of CM062805.1, forward strand.
TGAAAGGATGCACGAAAAATTTACCAGAATGCATAATGAAAGAGTATTCAAGTACTCATCTGTACTATACCACATTTTTTTGTTTGATCAGTCAGATAGATTTCCTTTCACCATCCAGAAGTTGGATACGAAATGCTAGCCTAGGTCTATCGTATTTTGGACACAATTATTCCATAGATATTCATCACCATACACCTACATAGACTTCATTGAATCTTTTGTCCATCCAGTCATGACCATGTTGACAGGAAGCCCTCCACCCATGATAAGCCAAGAAATCAAAAGAGTTCTCCAATTTTCCAAGAAAAGTAAGGTGGGAGATTGGTACCTTTACCAAAATCACACTGAAATAATAATCTATGGTTGCTAGCTTGCCCCATACAAACTGCCCAAATACATCCCCATGAGGTTATTTTCTCTAGAGTATTATAGGAAGATAATGAACTTTGATAATGTCAAATTTGTCTCAGCCAAGAAAATAACTTAATTCATGGTCAAAAATTACGTAGGCCCTTTCATTTGCAATTCTAGGGAAGCAGGATAGGAAACAGATCAAATTCTGCAATAAATGAAGTTTCAAAATAGTTTCATGTGGAGGTATGACCCTCAAGGATTTATGAACAAACTAAGACAAAAGGTAAAATTGGGACCTTACATTCATCACCCCATACCAGAAATAGAAATATATGCCAACCAATCTGAGTGGTTGGAAAACACTCTCATAGACAGGGATAGTATGAAGGTAGATGTTGAAAATACCTTGTTTTATTTAGAGAAATAGCCTGATGAAAGCTCATTCCTGTGGGTACCAGAGCAAGAAGGAACCATGAGTACCCCTGCTATTTTGCAGACTACTCAGAATGAGGAAAAGAATCCCAAAATGAACATAGAAGGAGCCTCCAGTTCAGGTATGGACACATCCAGTGTACAGTATGAACCAAGATAGAGAAAAAGGACAAGGCCCAATGTTGTTTTAGAACATGAAGACATAGAGGGCTCAATAGAAATAACTAATACTGAGCTAGACATGAGAAAGGGCACAACTCCATATGGAGAAACACAAGAGCCATCTACATCACAGACTCAAATGTTAGAAAGGCAGGTCAATGTAGAAGTCTTGTTAGTTAGTAAACTTGTTGATAGAGATAGAGACATTAAGGACAAGTTCAAGGAAATCAAAATGAGAAATTAGAAACTAAAGGCACAATCCCATGCACAATATCTCAAACTTACACCCACCAATCAAACTAGTTTGATGTCAGCTTTTGACATCAAGGAAGGAAAGATGCAAATTTCCTTCACAAATCCAACTGTGCAACAACCAAGAACATCACTAGATTTCAAGAAGATTAATTTCGAGGTATTGGCAAGGGATATTCATCCCATTGACCAAATTTGATTTGACAAATAGGCTAGAGAAATGATTTACTCCACCCTTACAGGAAAAGCCATAGCTGCCCATCAATTGCAGAATTCATTGAATAACATCTCAGCTCAGTGTCAGTTGGAAAAGGCCTCCTCACAGGCCAAAGACACCATAATCAAGTCTTTGGAAGACTTGGTAATTGAGTTGGGACATGATCCCAAAGACATCAAGGCCACTGAACAATTAATCAAAAGGAAGAATGATGACATTGCAGTGCTCAAGAAGCAGTTGAAGATACCTCAACTATAGCACCCCCAGACATAGGAAGTCTTGGAAAACCAAACAAGGCATGAAGAGTTGATGGACTTAGTCCTTAAACTAAATGATCAGTTGAGGGAGACAGAAAAGGAATTGGATAGCCTAATCCAATTAAATCAAACTAATATTGGCACTAACTCGGTGAATGTCATCCTAGTAGTTACCATGACTGTTCCTTCCACATTCACAGCCTCATTGTCTCCCACAACTCCAATGGCCACAACACAACTGGTTTCTACAAAATCTACATCAACAATAGGTACATCATGTGAAGAAGTAGCAATATCAGTTAAAGCTATGGAAGAAATGTCCATACAGACAACAGAGATGAATAAGCTCAAAGATAAAGTGACAAGCTTGGAAAATGATTACAAGCTTGCCAAAATCATGCACAAAGAAGAAGTGCAGAAGGCCACTAGGATGAGTGAGAGATTGAAAGCCATGGAAAGGGACCTAACATTAAAATAACCCCTTGGGCAGGCTAAGGAACTACTATGGGCCAATATCATTGACTCTGCCAATGATATTTGGCCATCTATTCAGGTGATTTTTGAGCAAGTAAACTTGATGAAGATGGCTACAGAGGCCATCCAGAAAGTAAAGGAAGAATTAGGACAAATTATAGAAGAGGCCACCAGAATTATCCAATTCATTAACAACAAGAATAAGTATGAGCTTCAGGAATTGGAAATAGAGGACAGAATAGAGACAATTTTGGAGGTCAGAAAGGTCCTCTCCAAGAGGAACTTGATGCAAAATTTGGAGGACAAGTGTCAAAATATACAGATAGCATCGATAGATTTGTGGCTAAGTTCCAAATTTTGAGAGAGAAGGGATTACCCAGTCCCTTAGTGATAAATGACAAGCTCATGACATAAGATTATTACAATAAGAAAATAATAGAAGTAGCAAAAGATCAGGTCAATACATCATCAATAAAGGCATTGCCAACAGGTAAATTACTCTACTAGACATTTGAAAACTTGTTTTACCTCCAGAATGAGGTAAACCACTTGTTTATCAATAATCCTACTTTTTCCAAATACACCGAGGCAGATGGAATATATAGGAGGATGCTCAAAATCCAATTACCTGATGCTGAAACATGGGAGAAATTAACTGATTTACTGTAGAAATATGCACTAAAAAGGTTAATGTGTAGTAAAAGTGAAACAACATGGTAAAAGGATGAAGACAGATCAACATAGTCAAAGTGTATCAGTGTCAAAGTGTATCAGATGAAAGCCTAAAGTAAATGAAGCTTCTAGCGTGAAAGATCAAACAACAAAGCATCATAAAGGGCTAAAAATCATACCATAAAAGCCAGCAGTACCAAAATAAAAGGAATAGCCTGAAGCAGTTCAATAGTTGTCTCTATCTTCTTGCAAGAAGATATTTTCTTTCCCAGATTAAAAATCAAATTAGTTTGAGATATTTTGTAATAAACTTTTGTATAAATACTTCATAATTCGAAGTATGTAGGGTGGATTCTATTAGACATTTCCCTAGACTTTTTGATCAAGAAGACCTAGAAGGTTATTGTATCAATTGATGAGCTAGCAAGCTGGATTGATTAATAAAGATCAGACTTTTCCATGGATTCATGTGTTGAGAAAATTTCAGACAAGTATTTTCATGTTTTATTTTCATTTTTCTCAAAGTTATTAATAATCTTATATGTGTTTCAATCTAAATGTTATAACTGGAATAATATTTTAGAACTTGTTTAAGTCACACTCTGTCTTAACAGTTAAGCATTTGAATGTTTTCTTCTTATATTTAAATTAAAGAATTGTTAATTTCTCTTGGTTTAGATTGATTTCATGAATAATCCAGGTTAAAGGATTCTTAACTACCCTTTGATTTTGATTATCCCTTCCTTCCTCATTCATTATCCGGGTCTGAGAACCCCTAACTGCTCTCTCACCTCGAGTGAAACCCTTTCACCCCTCTATCTCAAACATCTGAAATACACTTTACTATCTTGCCCTTGGAACATCCCCTTTAGTGAGTTAATCCAATTTTTCTTCCTTATTAGTTGACTCCATAGCCCAATGGTCTAAAAGACATCAATTTATCCATCTGTCTAAGCAGATCCCACCACCAAATCTGAAATACAAATCAAAACCCCTTCAAACAATCATAGCTAGCCTAAAACATCTTAACTAAAACAAAGTTAAATTTTAAATAGATATCCCTCTCTGAGCATAATGAAGGCTAGGTCCTTATCTCTAAAAGCAGATTGTGGTTACCTTTGGTTTTTCCTTCTTATTACTTCAAAGGAATTATCAGAGTGATAACATTTATGGCGACCATACTGGGGACTTCAATCCTCAGTCTCATAAAACTTTAAGGAAACCTTAAAATTAAATCTTGAGCCCCTTAAGGTCATCATCTGAAGTAAGTTTTCATAAAATTTCATAAAAATAGTTTAAAAACTTAAAATTCTGGCTCCTAGAAAGATTCACTACACTAGGGCCAACCCAGATCCAAACACTGCAACTGTAGTGGATGACCCAGAGAGGATTTTAAGACAACTTGGAACAACAGAAACTCAAGCCAGTAGTAGCCATCTACACAGAGCCAGTTCACTCCCTAAGGAGTTTTCAACTTTAGAAGACATCCCTTTTGATTTGTCATTTGACTTCTTATTATTTAGAACTAAATCTAAGAATGATATCCATGAAACATTTTTAGACCCTGAGTTTACTCAACTCATTGAATCAAAAAGGGTTGTTCATCCATATTTAGATAATTTTTTCTTAAATTCTTTTGACAAATTACAAGCCTTGACCTCTACGTTAATTAGTAGTATAGATAGTTGTTATCTTTATCAAATTTGTAGAGCTAGCTGCCCTTACTGTTGTTGCCTCTCAAATTTGTTCACAATCTTCACTCACTGTAAATCCACCTTCCTTTACCACAACTTCAACAATTGTATCTACTACAATTCAATCACCTAAACCACTTATTAATTAGTAATATTCATCATCATCCAATTCACCTCCATCAGTTTCAAGCCCTTCTTCAAACACCACAACTTTTCCCCCAAGTCAAACCAGAATTATAGGAATGGAAAATAGATATGCTCCTCTTGTTTTACCTACCCAATTCCATCCCATGCTTGCATATTATTAGAGTAATATTTTCTTGTTTGATGCTACTGGTCATTACACTGCCTAGAAACATGTAAACAAGATGTCTGACTTTTTTTAATTTCATGAAATAGATGAGGCAGATGTCCAAATGAGACTATTTGCCCAAACTTTAACCGGTGATGTCAAGAAGTGGTTCAAATCCTTCCCTGCGAACCATATTGTAGACATAGCAAATTTTCAAAGATTAATTATTGATCGATGGGAAAGAAAGAAGAACATGTTAGTTCCATTCTTCACAACCTGTCACCAGGGATCAACATGAGCCCTTACTAGGTTTGGTTTGGTTAGATGTTTTGCACATGATATTCAGCACAAAACATGCCACAAATTTTTTCATCAGAAGAATCTTGGAAAAATATTTCCAACGGTATATCACACTCCCATAACCGGTTTCTGGATCAGAATATATGATCGAAATGAATGAGTGATTCTTGGTTATGCATGTTTTGAGGTCAGTTGCTGCACACAATGACAAGTTTAGTACAAAATCAGTTTTTGAAATAATGGCAAGGAATTTTTCAAGTGAAAGAGGTTTTTGTTCATCACATACCAAGTAACAAAAACCTCCTTCAGTTTATGCACAAGTGCTACTATGTGGGAGATATATAGTGATATTTGGAGCCTACATTAAAACAAAGCAAATTTTTCATATTTTTTATTGTTTTAGTAATTTTAGTGTGGTGCCATTTTACAACAGATGGAAGGTAATTTTGAAAAATCTCTTTCAGTTTTGTAAAACGTGCTATGTTTTAGGAGATTTGAGTTCATCTTCAACACCTATTTTCAGAAATTCGGTCCAAGTTTTATGTAACTGATTCTATTTTGAAGAAAATGGTTGAGCTCAATTCCCTTAGTACAAGGATGAGAAAATGTATATATTTTATGAATTTCATAGTGTAGGGGTTGGAATTTGGTAGAAGGCTGGACTTTTGTGAAAGCTTTGGGCAGCATTGGACATTCATCTCTATAGTTTGGCAAAGGAATAGACTAGGGTTTGCAGCCTTTTGTAGGATTCTTGTGGCAAATTGATTTGGTATTGTGTCTTGTTCTGTAATTCAAGTTTTACATATGTTTATTTATGCCATTCTCTCTCTTTTTCAGCTGAACTAAATGAATCAAGTATAAAGGTAAAAATCATTGAAGTTACAGTGCTCTACCTAAGGTTTTTTTAGTTATTTATGTTTTCTACTATTTGAAGAGGATCCCTGAGACTTCCATGCCCTCTTCAGCTCCTCACCGGTCTTAAATCTCTCCATTGCACTCAATTTCAAAGTACTAAATCATTTTCCTCCCTCGCCCCACAAAAACCTCTCCAAGACTATGTCCATTCCCCAGACCCAAATCTGCCTTTCACTTTTGATCCAGCAAGCCAACATAAAATTCAATCAAACTCCTTTGAGCATATACCTAGCCTAAAATTAGTCTTTACATCAGTCATCTCAAGCCTCATTTTCCATATTTTCTTGAGATTGACAAGGAGAGAGCCCTCTCCTGACCTGGTAGGGATAACTACCAGGTTAAGCGTGGTTTGATGTTACCCTAGACCTGCCTTTCTCAGCCTGAGGTAGATTTAGGCCCTAACAGAACCCATTGCAAATACTTTCTAAATATGACAATATTAGGAGAGCTCCCAACGAGTCAGTTTAGGACTATCGCACTAGGTTTAATAATATCTATAATGCAATTCCAGCCAACATTAAGCCTCCACCTGACCTAGCATTAATTAAGTTCCCTGATGGTTTTGATGCTGATATGTCATACTAGTTAAGGGAGAGAAATCCTGGAACACTTGAACAAATGCAGAGTAATGTTGCTAGTGTAGATGCTAACCTGTTAGCTAAGAAAGCACGAATGAGGAATGAAAAGAAAGTTGTATTTAAAGAAGAAGCTTCAACTTTAGATGGAAAAGTATATGTTGTAGCTCTAGAAAGAATCATGGATAGGTTAGATATTATGGATAGGAAAAATCAATGGGAGAATCAACAACAACAACCCCCAATAAGAACCCAAATTTTAGGAAGAACCCTATAGCTAGAAAAAATGTTACACCAGACCAATAGATTAGCCCCCCCTTCCAAAAAAACTATGTTCAGGAATCACAAAACCAAGAATCAGAGGATGATACCCAGATTAACTTACTGGAAACCATAGAGGAAGACACTATTTTTCTTACTCAAGAAGAATAGGAGTTATACATGCTTCAGAAGTTATAGTTAGAATCTGGTGAATCTTTTGATTTAAATCAGGGATATGAGTTATCTATATATGAGGTACATAAACAATATAGCTTGAGAAGTAAGAAGAATAACAAGATTCGCATTAAAAGATCCATCCAAACCTAGACTAAGATAATAAAAGAAGCTCCAGTTAAAAAAGTATTGCAAATTCTCCCTAGGGGAACACCTGAAACTTCAACCCCTAGGATTGTAGATATAACCTCCACTGAAACCCAAACAGAGCCAATAATTGAAAACAATCAAGATAAAAGAAATCAAGGCAAAACAATAGAAACACAAACTGAAATGCCTACCACTGAGAAACAAGATAAAGACACTCAAACTGCACACATTAAGGAAGATCTGAATCAAACAAACAAACCTCAGCTCCCTTTCAATATTAAAAATGAAATAGCTAAATTAAAGATATCAGTTCCTTTGACCAAATTGGTAAAGAATGAATCTTATAGGTCACAGATAACTGAGACTTTGAACATAGGAGAGGGAGAGGATTTTGTTAATTTGAATGATGACTAGCTTGAATTGTTGTTTGGCCCTGAGGCCAATGGAATTCATCAGGAAAGGGGAGTTCCTCCTTTGTACATCAACCTAAAAATTCATTATAAAATTTTGCATAATGCTATGTTGGACTTAGGAGCGTCCCACAATCTCATGCGAAAGGCAATAATGGAAAGACTGAACCTATACATTACCAGGCCTTATAAGGATTTATTTTCTTTTGACTCCAACCAAGTTAAATGCCTTGGTTTAATTAAATAATTATGTGTTACTCTTGTCCAGTGCCATGTAAAGAGAATTCTAACAGACATTGTAGTTGCAGATATCCCATGAAAATATGGAATGCTACTATCTCACTCATCGGGAGAAAAACTGCAGGGATCTTTGTAGTTTGATATGTCTTATCCCACCATATCTGTTTTTGGCCAACCAAAAAAATTATATATGGAGACCTTGATGAAGTACATGGTCAATAGTGAGGAAAAGCCCCAAAACTTTCTCATATATTCCATGCATTCAGATATGGATTCTTTCATCTTATAGAATGCAGAAACTGATAAAAAGGAAATTACAGCCAAAGACCTTAAGTACAGAACAATTAACAGTGAGAACATATTCCATGAGTCACTTTGGAATTTAGAATTTGATGGGTCTGTAAATAATTTGGGGGCTGGTGCAGGAGTGTGGATCCATAATATGGAAAATCACCATGCTGAGGGACATGCTTTCATATTGAACTTCAAATGTACCAATAACATGGCCGAATATGAAGCCCTGATTCTAGGGTTACAATTGTTAGGAAATTGGAAGCCAAAAGAGTTTCTGTCATGGGAGACTCAGTGCTGATTATGAAATAGATCAGTGGTGAATGTTCTATAAACAACTCTAGGCTTGGTAGATATAGGGATACTATTTTAGACTTGGTCAAGGACCTCCTGGAATCAAACTTTGCTATCATTCCTAGAAAAAAAAACATGCAGGCCCACAGTTTGGCTACCTTTTCTAGTACTTGTAAATTGCCATTTCAACCAAACCACCAATATACTACAAAAGTCAAGCATAGGCCTTTTATACCAGACAACCTTAAGTATTGGAAGATTTTCTCCCAGGACTCTCAGATCTATGATTTCATGAACAATAAAGGTGAATTTCATAATTGAAAAATAGATACTGACTGTACAATAGATAATAATATAGAAAGTAGCTTAGATGTAAATATTTTTGGTATACATGAACCAACTAAATTTACTAAAGTGGAAATAGATAGTTTAGAAAATGTAGAGATAGATTAAATAATGGATGATGATCCAAAAATTCTTAATTTGAAAATTAATTTTTTTCCCAAAGGATTAGTACCTTTAGAGGATTTGTTTGACTCTAATGATGTAGCTAGGAAACCTAATATGGAACCTCTAAGAGCTGACATAGAAGAGGTTAATATAAGGATTGAGGATAAATCAAAACTCATCAAGATATCTAAAGCCTTACCCCCGGAGGAAAAGGTCAAATATATAAATGTGTTTAAAGAGTTCCAGGATGTATTTGCCTGGAGTTATGAAGACTTAGAAGCTTATGACACTGGCATAATCCAACACAAAATACCTCTAAAAGAAGATCATAAACCTTTCAAATAGAAACTTAGAAGGATAAACCTAGTTCCTATGACATCCATAGAAAAGGAGGTTAAAAGAATGTTTGATGCCCAGATAATAACCCCCATTAGATACTGAGACTAGATTTCAAACCTGGTTACAACTAGGAAAAAGACCAATGAAATTAGACTTTGTGTAGATTTTAGAAACTTAAACAAGGTCTCTTTAAAGGACAACTACCCGTTACCAAAAATGGACCATATATTGTAAAGGGTAGTGGGCTCATCTAGGATTTCATTGTTAGATGGATTCTCTGGGTATAACCAAATATTAGTCCAACCTGAGGACTAAGCAAAAACTGTGTTTCTACTCCTTGGGGTACCTTCATGTATTTGAAGATGCCCTTTGGATTAGTGAATGCAGGTGCCACATTTCAAAGAGCTATGGATATAGATCTTTCCAAGGAAATCCATGATTTCTTAGTAGTATAGCAGGATGACATCACAGTCTTCTCTAACTCTGACAATGAACACTTAGACCACCTCAGAAGAGTATTTATCAAATGCATGAAATTTGGGATTTCTTTAAATCTTAAAGAGACACTTTTCGGTCTAGAAGAGAGAAAGCTATTAGGACACATCATATATAAAGATGGGATTAGGATAGACCCTACTAGAATAGAAGCCATTTTGACCATTTCCCATCCTCGAGACATCAAAGAGCGACAATCATTTCTAGGTAAAATTATTTTTCTTAGGAGATCCATCTCAAATCTAGTAGAATTAATTAGGGAATTAAATAACATGCTAAGAAAGGACTCATCAATAAAATGGACATTGGAGGCCAAACAATCCTTTGAAGCTATTAAGGAAGCATTAACCAAGACTCCAGCCCTAATTAGTCCTAACTTTAACAAAGATTTATTATTTTTTCTTTTGCTTCAGAACACACCATTGCAGTTGTCTTACTGCAAAAGAACAATCAAGGATATGAACGGCCAATAGCATTCATTAGTAAATCCTTAAGAGATGCCACACTTAAATACAATATCATGGAAAAATAGGCTTTAGCTTTGGTTAAGGCCATCAAAGATTTTAGAGTATACATTCTGTACTCTCACATTATTGCTTATGTTACAAACTCTATATTTAAGGACATTTTGACTCAAAATGGGCCTGAAGGAAAAAGATGCAAATGGATTGCCACAATATTGGAATATGATATAGAGATAAAACCCACCAAGCTCATCAAAGGCCAAGGTTTAGCCAAAATCATGGCTAAATCGAACTGTCAGGCCCTTGATATCAACTTCATTAGTGCCCTTGATGATTAGGAGGAGATGGCGACTCCAGAGATCAATGAACTTTTTACTGATTCACCATGGTATGCAGATATTACATTTGTATTAATAAACTTACAAGCTCCTCTTGGATTGACAAGAACTAAAGCTAGATTCATAAAAATGAAGTCATTGAGATATTTTGTTATAGATAATGCATTGTTCTAGAAGGACAATAGTGGTATTGTCTTAACATGTTTATTAAAAGATGAAGATGACAAGATTTTTCAAGAGTTTCACGCAGGGGACTATGGAGGACACTTGTACTGGAAGAGTATTGCTGACAATATTCTAAGGGTTGGTTTCTACTGGCCTACTTTGTTTTCAGATGTCAAAAAAAATGTGACCTCCTGTCATAAATGCCAGATTTTTTAGGGAAGGAGGAAACTATTACCCTTGCCTCTTAAACCAATTTCCACTGAGATTCCATTTCAATAATGGGGGTTAGACTTCATTGGAGAAATTCACCCCCCATCATCAGCTCAACATAAGTGGATTCTAACAACCACAAACTATTTTACCAAATGGATAGAGGCCATACCTTCTAGGCAAGCCATAGGCACTGTCATAATCACCTTCCTACAGAGTAATATCCTTTCAAGATTTGGATGTCCCCAGAAGCTCATTATTGATAATGCAGCAGCCTTTAAATCCAAGAGAATGATAGATTTCTGTAACAAGTACCATATCACCCTTGGCCATTCCATAACCTATTACCCTTATAGTAATGGACAAGCAGAGTCATCCAACAAAAGCTTGGTCAATATTATCAAAAATTTATTCGAGGATAATAAAAAGACATGGAACAAGAAGTTAGTTAATGCCTTATGGGCAGATACACTGACTACTAAGAAGTCCACTGGAGCATCACCCTATCAACTGGTTTATGGGATGGATGCAGTTTTCCCATCATCCTTGGGAGTGCCAGTCATGAAAATCCTTCAGGAATTACAGGTGGAAATCAATGACATTCAAAGAAGAATAAACCAAACTATACACCTGTAGCAGACCAAGGAAGAAGTATATATAAAATCACAGGTAATCGAGGAAAAAATCAAGAAAGTATTTGATAAAAAGGCTAAAGCAGATGATTTTCACATAGGAGACAAAGTCCTTAAGTTGGATTCAAGGAGAGAAGATAAAGACAAGCATGGAAAATTTGATTTTATATGGCAGGGGCCTTATGTCATTTTTGGCTACAGAGGCAACAATGCCTTTTTTTTAGAAACATAGATGGATCAGACCTACTAGGAAGACCTATTAATAGTAGGGTGCTGAAGCACTACTTTTCCACTGACTTACAATAGTTCACTTACTTTCCATCATTGTACATAACATTGCAGAGTGTAGATTGGATTGGATGGTAATCCTTTGGAGTTGAAACCCAGAGAGAAGGCCCTAAGCTTTGAAAGATTCACTGTCATAAGTATCAATAATGCAGATTCACAGAAGGACACTTTGCAAGGTAACTTTAGCCACAATTCAAAGGCTACCGATCTTTATATTTCTTGACATTTCACTAGGAAATTCCATCACCATGTGGAGCCACTGTTAGAGTCCTATAGTGATAGGATTCATAATTTTAAATTGGCTAGGTTAAGCCTTTTAATATTCTACATACCTTTTCTTTCTACAAATGTTATCCATATTAAAAAATTTAAAAATGTAAAGAGGGTATGTCATAAAATAAATATCAAAGGACAAGAAGAATAAGAAAATATCAAAATATATATATATATATATATATATATGAACCCCAAAAACAAAAACAGATCATGAAAGTGTGAAAGTCTAAATGCCACTACTATTTTACTGCTTCACTGTCTTAAATAATGGTTGTGTGTAGCTTGTCATACATGCCACAACCCATGGTAGTCAAATTTCTTAATCTTGACAATTTCATGCTTTGAATTTTACGTTTATAGTTAGAGAATAAAATTTGACCAAACAACTTAATCTTGGTAGATCATTAGATAGGTAGAGAAAATAAAAGGAGCTCATCAGTTTAATCTAAGCCCTTAGAAGATATAAGGTTAGAAGTAGATAGTTTACTTTTCAAAACAAAAATGAATGATAAGGGTTTGCTCACCTAAATGCACCCAAATAAATGAAGAAAAAATGTTAGGGTAAGTAATGGGTAAGTAGAAGAAAAGTTGCTGAAGTATAAAGTTGATTGGATAAAAGCACATTTATCATGCCTAATTATATGTTTCAATGTGCATGAGCAGTTAAGAAAGTAAAAAGAATGGTTTACAAGTTGATTTAATTAACTCCCCCTCATTCATTTCATCCCTATACTTACCAATTTCCCCGTCCACAAGTAAGTTCTACTACTAAAAATCTTTCAAGTCATAAAGGCTCAGAGCACTTCTCTGACTTTTGGTGGGATCAGACCCTCAGCTTAATGACTTATGGACATCAAGTGTTAGAATTCCCTTCATAAAATTCAATTCCCTTCATTACCCTAATAAAACCCTTTTTCCTAGGGTTAAACTCCATTTTCCTATGAAAATTAAACAACCCGAAGTTTAAATTCCATTTCATTCAAAATACCCACAAAAATATTTTATCCTAAGTACAAAGTGTATGTGAATAAAATGCACAAATATTACATTATTCTTAGTGGTATATTCACTCCACTCATTTCATTTCATATTAATTTTTTAACATAATAAAATAGCTCCCTATATACCTTTTCCCATATATAAATAAATCCCTTATGTAATACCCTAACCCTTAGTTCCGCTATAAACTATACTTTTATCCCATATCCCCAACAAAACCCTCTTAACTCAAGAATTTTTGGTAAAGCTAAGATAATGTTGTCATTAAACCTCGCCCAATTATTTAATCCCATGATTAAATCCTAAATAATCTCAAACTGCCAAGGATTAAAGCCCAACCCACCCCCCCAAAACCTCCGCCCATTTCATCCATGCACATCTATCACTTGACTGTCATCCAACCATCAGTGCCCAAATCCAACGGTCCACAACCATATCGGGTTCACTCGATGTCTGAACTTTACTTTGCCGATAAAGTGGTTTTTCCTGATCCCACATCTGCTATGTTTCAAGCACTAACATAGATCAGGTGACCCCTCCAAAATATCACCTTCTCCATGAAAGCGGCATGATGTCTTGGGAAACCACGCCCAACCCAAAAAACTACCCACTATTCATTTGTAATTTACCTGCCAATAAATGACCGTTGTTCAATAAAAAGGCTGAGAAGCCCAATTTCTCCTTTTTCACTTATTTTCTTTGTGAACCTCTGCAAACCATTGTGACACTTGCAAATGCTGAAATCACCAATTAACCTCAATTTCACTCCTGAAGAAGCTGCAGAGACCCCGATCATGCTCTCAATATATAACAGATCCTATTCAACCTTCTGTAGTTGCCAAGAACACTTGAATTCTACATATTTGAGGACAAATTACCAGAAACCCTTTCAATTTGAAAACGTTCAGTCTTTAAAGTGTTTTAATTAAGTAAAATTAATTGAAATTACTTTAAATTTGAAGTATGTGCCCAAACCCTTTTGAGAGCTTCCGAATTTCCTTCAAAACCTTTAAATAAACCGGTATTGTCAATTTCAAATCCAAAAGAACTAAACTATGGCTTCCCCCATCACCATGGATGTCAAACCTGTCATAACTCACCATTTGGACCTTGACCACCTTCCCCTGGTGGATAGGGATTTTCAAATCAAAGACACAAGTGCCTATGAAGTCCTGCCCAAAATTCATTGTTTGAGTAAGGACAGATATATAAACCATACTAATGACATTGGCCTTTGGGACTCCAATTTTCCCAAATACCAGTTTCCACAAGTACATATCATTCCTGAGATTGTCCATATGTGTCATGCCTATTACATTCCAGGCGAGAGAGCTATAATGTCCCCATACCAAAAAGTTTTGTTTATTATTACTACTGAATCAATCAATGAAATGCTGCAAGTCTAACCAAGTCCAAACCTGACCCCACTCTCCATTGGGAATTTTTTAGATCAGTACACCAAATTGAGTCCATCTAGACTCGCCAAAATATTCCAAACTTTCATTGTAGAAGAGCAACACATTCCTAATGATACTCCTCCATATGTTTCTGCCATTTCCTCTGAAAGGGGAAAGCAAATTGTAACTATGATATCATGTATTTTGGGATATACTATAGATGAATTTGTCGATGAGCTCATCCTGGCCTTCATGTCCATTTTCACCCCAGGAAAGCCTCTTGCTACTTTGTATAATTATGCCCAGTTCATAGCTGAAAGGATGCATGAACAATTTACGAGAATGCACAAAGAAAGAGTATTCAAGTACTCATATGTACTATACCACATGTTTTTGTATTATCAATAAGATATATTTCCTTTCACCATCCAGAAGTTGGATACTAAAGGCCAGCCCAGGTCTGTCATATTTTGGACACCATTATTCCACAGGTATTCATCACCATACACCTACATAGACTTCATTGACTCTTTTGTCCATCCAGTCATGACCATGTTGATAGGAAGCCCTCCACCTAGGATAAGCCAAGAAATCAAAAGAGTGCTCCAATTGTCCAAGCAAAGTAAGGTGGGAGATTGGTACCTTTACCAAAATCACACTGAAATAAGAATCTATGGTTGCCAGCTTTCCCCATACAAATTGCCCAAATACCACCCCATGAGGTTATTTTCTCTAGAGTATTATAGGAAGATAATGAACTCTGATAATGTCAAATTTGTCTTAGCCAAGAAAAGAACTCAGTTCAAGGTCAAAAATCAATTAGGCCCTTTCATTTTCAATTCTAGGGAAGCAGGAGAGGAAGCAGATCAAATTCTACAACAGATGAAGTTTCAGAATAGTTTCATGTGGAGATATGACCCTCAATGGTTTATGACCAAACTAAGACAAAAGGTCAAATTGGGACCTTACATTCATCAACTTATACTAGAAATAGAAATATATTCCGACCAATTTGAGTGGTTGGAAAACACTCTCATAGATAGGGATAGTATAAAGGTAGATGTTGAAAATACCTTGTTTTATTTAGAGAGGCAGCTTGATGAAAGCTCATTTCTGCAGGTACCGAAGCAAGAAGGAACCATGAGTACCCCTGCTATTTTGCAGACTCCAAGGAATGAGGAAAAGAATCCCAAAAGGAATAGAGAGGGAGCCTCCAGTTTAGGTATGGACACATCCAGTGTACAGTATGAAGCAAGCCAGAGCAAAAGGCCAAGGCTCAATCCTGTTTCAGAACAAGAAGACATAGAAGGCTCAGTAGAAATAACTAATATGAGCTAGATATGAGTAAGGGTACAGCTCCATCTGGAGAAACACAAGATCCATCTACATCACAGACTCAAATCTTAGAAAGGAATCTCAGTGTAGAAGCCTCTTCATTTAATAAACCTGTTGATAGAGATAGAGACATTAAGGACAAGTTCAAGGAAATCAAAATGAGAAATGAGAAACTAAAAGCACAATCCTATGCATAGTATCTCAAACTTACACCCAACAAGAAAGCTTGGTTGATGTCATCTTTTGACATCAAGGAAGGAAAGATGCAAATGTCCTTCATAAAGCCAACTGTCCAACAACCAAGAACATCAGCATATTTCAAGAAGATTGATTTTGAGGTATTAGCAAGGGATATTCACCCCATTGACAAAATTTAATTTCACAAACACGCTGGAGAAATGATTTACTCCACCCTTATAGGAAAAGCCATAGCTTCCCATCAATTGTAGAATTCATTGAATAACATCTCACCCTAGTATCAGTTGGAAAAGGCCTCCTCACAGGCCAAAGACACCATAATCAAGTTTTTGGAAGACATGGTAATTGAGTTAGGACATGATCCTAAAGACATCAAGGCCACTGAACAATTAATCAAAAGAAAGAACGATGACATTGCATCGCTCAAGAAGCAGTTGAATATACCTCAACTATAGAATCCCTGAACACAGGAAGTCTTGGAAAACCAAACAAGGCATGAAGAGTTGATGGACTTAGTCCTTAAACTAAATGATCAGTTCAAGGAGACAGAAAAGGAATTGGATAGCTTAATCGAGTTAAAGCAAACTGATATTGGCACTAGCTCAGTGAATTTCATCCCAGTAGTTACCACGGTTGTTCCTTGCACATTGGCAGCCTCATTGGCTCCCACAGCTCTAATGGCCACAACACAACCGGTTTCTACAGAATCTACATCAGCGACAGGTACATCAGGTGAAGAAGTAGCAATATTGGTTGAATCTATGGAATAAATGTCAATACAGACAACAGAGATCAATAAGCTCAAAGAGAAAGTGACAAGCTTGGAAACTGATTACAAGCTTGCAAAAATCATGCACAAAGAAGAAGTGTAGAAGGCCACCAGGATGAGTGAGAGATTGAAAGCCATGGAAAAGGACCTAACACTAAAAGAACCCCTTGGGTAGGCTAAGGAACTGCTATGGGCCAATATCATTGACTCTGTCAATGATATTTGGCCATCTATTCAGGTGATTTTTGAGCAAGTAGAGTTGATAAAGTTGGCTACAGAGGCCATCCAGAAAGTAAAGGAAGAATTAGGACAAATGCCAGAAGAGGCCACTAGAATTATCCAATTCCTTAACAGCAAGAATAAGTATGAGCTTCAGGAATTGGAAATAGAGGACAGAACAGAGACAATTTTGGAGGTCAAAAAGGTCCTCTCCAAGAGGAACTTGATGCAAAATTTGGAGGACAAGTGTTAGAATATGCAGATAGCCATCAACAGATTTATGGCTAAGTTCCAAATTTTGAGAGAGAAGGGATTACCTAGTCCCTTAGTGATAAATGACAAGCTCATGACACAGGAGGATTACAACAAGAAAATCAGAGAGGTAGCAAAAGATCAGGTGAATACATCATCAATAAAGGCATTGCCAATAGGCAAAGTACTCTACCAGACATTTGAAAACTTGTTTTACCTCCAACATGAGGTAAAACACTTGTTTATCAATAAGCCTACTTTTTCTAAATACACTGAGGAAGATGAAATATATAGGAGGATGCTAAAAATCCAATTACCTGATGCTAAAACATGGGAGAAATTAACTGATTTACTATAGAAATATGCAGTAAAAAGGTTAATGTATAGTAAAAGTAAAACAACATGGTAAAAGGATGAAGACAGATCAGTAGAGTCAAAGTGTATCAGATGAAAGCCTAAAGTAAATGAAGCTTCCAGCGTGAAAGATCAAACAACAAAGCAGCATAAAGGGATAAAAATCAAACCATAAAAGCCAGCATTACCAAAATAAATGGGACAGCATGAAGCAGTTCAATAGTTGTCTCTATCTTCTTGCAAGAAGATATTTTTCTTTCCTAGATTAAATCTCAAATTAGTTTGAGATATTTTGTAATAAACTTTTGTATAAATACTTCACAATTCGAAGTATGTAGGGTGGATTCTATTAGACATTTCTATAGACTTTTTGATCAATGTAGGGTGGATTCTATTAAACATTTCTATAGACTTTTTGATCAATAAGACCCAAAAGGTTATTGTATCAGTTGATGAGCCAACAAGCTGGATTGATTAAAGATCACACTTTTCCAAGGATTCATATGTTGAGCGAATTTCAGACAAGTATTTTCATGTGTTATTGTCATTTTTCTCAAAGTTATCCATAATCTTATATGTGTTTCAATCTAAATGTTATAACTGGAATAATATTTCAAAACTTGTTTAAATCACACTTTGTCTTAACAATTAAGCATTTGAATGTTTTCTTCTGATATTTAAATTAAATAATTGTTAATTGCTCTTTGGTTTAGAGTGATTTCATGAATAATCTAGGTTAAAGGATTCTTAACTACCCTTTGATTTCGATTATCCCTTCCTTACTCATTCATTATCCGAGCGTGAGAACCCTTAACTACTCTCTCACCCCGAGTGAAACCTTTTCACCCCTCTGTCTCAAACATCTAAAATACACTTTGCTACCTTGCCCTTGGAACATCCCCTTTAGTAATTTAATCTAGTTTTGCTTCCTTATTAGTTGAATCCATAGCCCAATGGTCTAAAAGACATCAATTTATCCATCTGCCTAAGTAGATCCCACAACCAAATCTCAAATACAAATCAAAACCCCTTAGAACAATCATAGCTAGCCTAAAACAGCTTAACTAAAATGAAGTTAAATTTTAAAGAGATAGCCCTCTCTGAGCATCAGGAAGGCTAGGTCCTGATCTCTAAAAGTGGATTGTGGTTACCTTTGTTTTTTCCTTCTTATTACTTCAAAGGAATTATCAGACTGATAACATAATATTCTAATGGATCATATTTTTTTGAGATCTGAAAATGGAGCATTGAAGTGTTATAATTAAGCAAAAGAACGATTGATAGAGCATTGGATTATGTGACGAAGAAAAACCATTGAAACTACAAAACCCCAAAAAGAATTGATGGATGATTGGAATAACATATTTTTGAAATGGAAGTTATTCAAGGAGGTAGTTTAAAAGGGAGATCAATGTTGAGAACAAGGGAAGGAGGGAAGTTGAATTCAACGGAAGGACAAGGCTATTGCATTGTTTTATTAGGCTCTATTTTTATTGAATTTAAAGGATTTATAAAGTGTATAGGAGACATAACTTTCTGCATGAATGTAATCTGAGATGTTTTTCTCTATAGGATGTAAATATGAGGATTCCAATTTCTGAAAGGAAGAGGTTATGCACTATTGTAAACTAATTCTCAGAGGAATTTGAGATTCAAAGGACTATACAAAAGAAAGGCAATTTTGGAGCTAATAATACATTCATAATTCATTGCACTATTGTATGAATTTGCAAGCTTGCGTTATCTCTTTTATGTTAATTTGTTTTTGATTAATTTATGTTCTTGATTAGTGTATAAATGCTTGATATTAACACTATTGTTAATTTCATTTATTTTATGCTAATTGAAACTTTGTAAAGTTATATTTATATGATTGGATAGGTTTGAATCATGATTGGATACTGAATTCGAGGGGACTTGCTTGTAGTTGCTAATAACTACGTATCAGTTTATAACAATCTTGTTTTGTATCAAAAGAATTATTTCTTTCATGCTATAGTACAACTACTATCGAATTCGTTCACTTATAATTGAATTTAAGCATTTGTATTAGATGTCTTCATAACTATTTATTGAGATTATCATTAGCGCATATATGTTTCAACTGCTGCAAATTATAATAACTTTTTATATGATTTGCTAGTATATTTAACATTAAATTCAATTACAATCTTTTCCACTTTTATTTACTTTACTCTTGATTGAGAGGGCGACTAATCCCTCTTTTAATCAAGATAGATTATGATATACTTTTGTTTCTTGCAAGACATATTATAATTGCACCTACATTTAGAAATGCATTGATAAAAAGTATCCTTAAGTAGCAGCAACCCTATTTGTGGTTTGGAAGAGCCCTTATGTTAGCTTAAGGATTGTTTTCTTGCAAACTAGTTGCAAGGGGGTAAGTCTTATGCCTCTTCTTGTTGATAAGCAATTAGTAATATCACAAATCAGCAGGGAGAGTGAGAGGTAACTAGACCCATTTGAAATAGTTGGAATCGCCATCTCAAATGGATAAGGGCCTAATTGGGGTCTTGACGGGGTGATCTCCCATTGTTGATTATGATCATTTTTTGCCATCAATAAGCCCATATTGGATGTGATTTCAATTAGAAGTAGGATTTTAGCATGTTTTGCAAACAAATTTTTATTAGCCCAGTCTAATAAAATATATATCAATGACTTCAGTGTAATTTCTCAAGAAAGAACAAGATTATAGCCATGGTAGCAAGCTCATTTTTTGTTGAATTTCATAACTAAAGGCATATGAACAATACTCTTTTGTATATTATTAAGCTAAATATTGCAGTTGTAACATTTCTTAATATAAATTTAACCCTTTTAGGTTAAAATTGATAACAATAACAAGAGTGGTAACAATATTTTTAAAAGTAGTGCCTTTATTGTTGTCATGAGAAAAAATCCTATCTATAAAAGGAAGGTGTTCACCATGAAGAAACCCTTGTGCCAATTGTAAATATGAACGTAAATTTTGTGTTAATAACTTAGTATAAAGCAATTGTATGTTAAATGCATGAAAATTACATGTTTTTGTATAGACTAGGCAACATTTGTTTGCAAAAATAGGGTAGTCCATATAGGATGAACATCTTTCGTAACCACTCATCCAACTAGATCAAAGATCATCAAAAAATGTGGTTTAAACCCTTTAAGAGGGAAACACTCCACAATTCCAACCAATGTGGCCACTCGAGGCAATTTTATTTATGCAAAAAAAAATGTACATAAGAGAGTTTCTCACAATAGGTCTTCAACAATGACCATCATTTTTGCTCCATTTGCAAAGATGAACACAGTAGATATAGTCTTGGAAGTGTAGTAATATTAGGTTGCATAAATATGTGAAAACATGTTTTTTAATAACACATACAAAGATAGTCATGTGGTTGTTAAAGGAACATTGACATCCTTACTCGAGGATAATATTATCTATTGTTGAAAACCATGCAATTACTTGGAAGGGGGGGTTGAATCAGTAATTGTGTCTTGTAAATGACTAATTTCACTTTATTTTAAAGGAATTTTAACTCTTTCCGTAATATTTTAGTAGATTGATATATGTGTTCAATAATTAACAATGGATTCAAAGGAAAACATACAAGCAACTCATTCAACACATGTAGACACTAAATATAAGTCGAAACCCATAAAAGGAAAAACCATGAATTTTGTTTTGTGATGTAAAGGCAAGCACCCACTCCCTCTTCTACAGGCTACAACCTACTCTTTTTCAGGTTACCACTTGAAGGGAGACAACAATCCCCTAACAAGATTACAAATTTACTAGTTTACCTGATCCTTGTATTCTGAGTTATTTTTCTTTGGCTATGTTATTCTCTTTGTCTTTGTTCCCTTTATAGTTGTTTATCTCCTCTAATCCTCTTCCTCAATTATGCTACATTTCTACTTCTCTTCTTATTTCTCTCTTTACTAGGCAATTTATGAACCTCTCACAAAATTTGATTCTTTAGCAACACTACCATTCAAAAAACATATTTTTATATACCTAGCTTGTCAGTTATTTGTATTCTAATGCAGGAATTTGAAGTGAAAGCTTGTCTCTTTATGTTCCACTATTCATTTCCAAATTCTTTAAATTTTGAAGATCAAAACAAAATTAATGATCCTCAAATAATATTAAAAAATTATCATCAACCACTTTAATGATTGCATAAGCCAAGGATAAAACAATACCAAGCAATATAACTCCATTTGAAAAACACGCGTTTTTCCTTTTTCGAATACTTAGAAATCATGAGGATAATACTTTCTTCAATCCATCTATGTTATGCATCTACATCACAACAATTTCAAGCACTTATGCACCACCTTCAACAGCAGCAACATGATTATGTGAATTAGATTGCAAGTTGGGTACGAATTAATGAGTTGATGGCTTGGTTATAGTGCCTTCTTGGAAATGTAAACTTAGCATATACCATACTGAAAGATGATAATAACATTCATATTCAATGGAAATGAATATATTCATATTCATATTCTCTAGATCTCGTATTCCATGTATTTACTTTTAAGGACAACAATCAAGAAATTTTACAACCTTGTTTACAAACCATGCAAATTCCATGTATTTACTTTTAAGGACAACAATCAAGAAATTTTACAACCTTGTTTACAAACCATGCAAAAAGTAATGATTCTTCAAACCACTAGAATCAACCTTACAAACCAAGTGCATTCATGTATATCTTCTTAACCATTTGACATCAATGCAAACATAACCATTTGTCATCAATGCCCACATTACCAACATCTACATCCACTTAATGATTTCAAAAGGACCAAAGCGACAATATGTTTATGCTCATTGGCCCTTGCATAATAGATGAGTTGCTAAAGTAAATATGCTAACTCTTAAAGTACAAAGATAAAGAGCCTAAGATAGTGGCTTTGTGATTTTGAAAGAGTGGGTACTTATTATTTATTGCTTGAATCATTGCTTGTTCTTTGACCATTTACTAATTTGCTTCATGCCATCCTTTCGTATTTCTTATTTTAAAACCCAATATGAGGGCCATGTTGTAGCATGAGTAACATTGATATCATTAAATGTTGACTTGAAAAAAAAAATATTACTTATAACAAATAATAGAAAGAATATTTAACAAATAAAAATCATATCTCTATCTCTCTCTCTCTCATATATATATATATATGGGAAACCTCATAAGAATTTCTCCTCATTTTAAGGATGGTACCCAAGGCAAAACCGATTCTAGGATATAATGGCATGCCACAAATGCTCATGTAATAAGGTCATGGTTAATTTAGGCATCAAATTGGTATATGAAACCCTTTTATTTATGGGAGAAGAGACTATTAAAGTTTATGTAGATGTATATACTCTACCCTTTTATATTTGAACCTATAACCTCTTATAAAGAAATACATATTATATGTTCTATGTTGTGCTATGTTCTATTAAATCTCATTCTAATTCAACTTATTAAAAAAATGGACATGTGACAGAGAAACGATTTCCACTCAATCCTTGGTAGTTCAAAGATTCAAAATAAACAGTGGCTTTCATGTCCACAAAATCGATACCAAGGTTGACAAGAGCAGAAATTTCGATGGTTTAGCCTTCAAGAGCCCAAACAGTCTGCAATGCATGGAGAAAATGAGAAAATGGATCTTCTTGTGGTGAAAGATGTTGATGACCATTTTATACTGTCAAGATTTGGGCTTAAATTATTTCTAGAAAAAGTAGTTGATAGAAGTGTTTAGCAAGGTATTGGGCTAGTATCATTTCTTAGTGGCCACATATAAATTTTGTATCAAAGGAGGTGACTAGAAATAAAAACTAGAGAGTATGTACTTATGAATTAGAATACTCTCCTTGACTTGACTTGTCTTCATCTTTGGTCTTAGTTGTTATAACTATTTTGGAGTTGTCGGAAATTATCTATTTCAACTATGGATGGGGGTGGTATTTTTTATTTTTTTCGTTATTTCATTAATGATCAAAGATGCATATAATGCTAAAAGAAAAGCATATGGTTTCTAATTGTGTTCGTTCCATGGGGCATGTATTGAGGTTTCTTTATGCATCAGATTTTTCAGTTCTTTGAAAATTTAATATTTTTCTTAGCCTCAGCTCCTAAGGCCAACATGTGATTTTCTATAAGTCGATACTTTCATTTTTCACTAGAATTCGATGTTATCATTGATTTGGTGAGAATAGAATTGTAGACCAGTTGGATATTGAAAATCTTGTCCTAGCACTTTATATTTAAAGGCAATTATGATTCCATACAAGGGTGGTGTTGATTGATTTGTTTTATTATGCAAAGATATATTTTTAGGTAAAGTGTATATACCACTATTAATACATGCAACATTTTTATCTCTGCTTGGGGTATCTAGTGACAGATTTCCATTACAATGTTATCTTCCTAACAACGAGTTTTTCTATGGAAAGTTGCATTTCCCTAGCTCTCAAGGAGTTAATCCACTTGACCTTGGAATCGAAGTCTATGTACAAGCTTAAAAACTTTGTTATACTTCACGGGTTTTATTGCCATTGAAAAAGGTTTGTGTAGGTAGTTATTAGTCACAATGCATAGAGTGACATGTAAATGTAGGACTAGCTAATGCAAAAGACATCATTATGAAAGTTCCCATTCAATGAGGCTGAAAACAACAAGCTACAAAGGCATATGAAAAAGTATCAAACTTCGTTTTTGGTAAGGATACTTTACGGGATGTAGTAGGTTTAAGCAAAAGGGCCTCCTTTGGTCATTGAAAATTGGCCAAGATGGGTGGGCTAAAGTTCAAAGAGTGAGTCACCACACATTAGGAACACATTTTGCATTAAAATTCTAAAATTAGTATGTGACTAAACAATTGGTATTTCTTTCATTTCCTTCATCCTGAGAATGCAACCAATATTCTGGATATGCCATGGGTGCAGGGTGTTGGAGAATATAGCTTTGTTTGGTCTGCATAATTCCTTTTTTATCATTGTATTTGGAAAAACAAAACATTATGTTTGTTTCAAACATGTTTATCATTCTTATATTGATTACAATTTGTATTTGCAAGTCATGTATTTCATGGCTTTTAAAAGAAGAAAATTTATTATTTTAAAGTCCTCCACAAGTGCTAGTTGACCTTATGCTTGGACGGGTAGGCTTGCCCACATTTGACATCCATTTCACCTTGAAAAAAATATATATATTAAAATCCTTTTGTTCCCTATGAAGGCATGTTCCATCTACAATAGATTATCTCTCATCTTCTATTGAAATCAAAGTAGAAGGACTATCATAAGGCAACAAATTATTATCCTACTCTATAATAAGGAATCTGAAGTTCTATTCTTGAATATCTAAGTTACATACCTCTACAACATTATATGAGTTTTGTAAGGATGAAGGAAGATAAAATATGAAGCTCATATTCTCTCTACCCTATCTTGCTATAATATACGAAGACTCACTTATGCTTCGTCATCCAAAGTCTACAATAGGTCAAATTTGAAGGAAGATTACATACTATTTAAAATTTTTATTAGATCAAAGATTAAAGGAAGATCATCTCCCATCAAAAGTATGAATTCTAAATTGCCTTTTCAAGGATCTGAAGTCTTTATAGTCATAATTTTTCATGTTATTTAGAGGGCATATCTAGGACAAAGAATTAGAAGGAGTCTAGGCTGAGATATGGAAAAGAATTTTGAGATTATATTCATACTCCAGAGGTCTGTCTGAAGGAAAACTGAAGCTACAGAGATCTAAAGTTTGTGACCTGAAGTTTGTGAAAAGTGGTAGAATAAACAGAGTTTCGATTTATGTCGAGAGAATCAAGATCTGTAAGTAAAGGCTGATGTTTTTGAAATATCGTTCAAGTGAATGAGGACCCTAGCACTTGTGGAAGGATACTTTGACTTTGATTTCTCTTGTTTATTTGAAAATTTCTTGTAGAATAGAGTTGGGTTTTCCCCATAGGGGTTTTCCTAGGATAAATGTTTGTCTCCTTTCGTGTGTATTTTGATTGATCTAATAGTTCCTTGATGAATGATGATTGAAGATAATAAAATAAGAACATATTATTCACAAGTAATTATCAAGTTAAGGAATTTCATCTTCTTTATTTAAATTCCAACATGGTATCAGAGCTTATTGTTGAAAAACTTTGAAGGAAGGGACAATGAGATCAAGATCTTTCTTAGAGACTGAATCTTTATAAAAGATATATTTGTATTCTAATATGATTTATACTAATGGAATCCTCAATGAAGTCCAAAAAAAAATTACAAGAAACTTCAAATTTTAGACCCTAGAAGACAAGGATGGATCTTATCCTTGTGAGAAACAATGTTTTGCACATTGTGAAAGGAAAAATCACATAACCATCAGATGATGTAGGGAAAGAAAAATCCAAGGAAAATGACATAATTGCCATGAGCCTAATTGTGGATGTAGTCAAAGACAATCTAATTCCCTATATCTCCAACTTTGATACATCAAATAGTATGTATGGTGCTCCCTTTAAACTATTTACAATAAAAACGTTGGTCAAGTAGCGAGATTAAAGAATGAGCTTTGAACTAACAAGATGAAAAAAGATGGCATTGTTTCTTCATATTTCGTAAGAATCTCTCGTCTAAGAGATGAACTTCAAGCAATTGAGGAGATCATTCCTGATTAAGAACATGTAATATTAGCACTTTTGGGATTACCTAGATCCTAGAATGCTTTCAAAACTAGTATAAATAGCTAGAAAAAGGCTCCATCTTTTGAATAATAGTGGATCACTTGCTCTCAAGAAGAATCCAGACTTACACTTATGGAACAAAAACTAGAAGAAGAATAAAATTATATCTCTAATGCCTATATAGGTCACTTCAATAATAAAGGAGAAATAAATTTGATTCTCAAAACAAAGGCTCAAATAAAAATATACAAATAAAGATAAATTTATAAAAAATTCAATGTCTACATTGACACAAATTTGGGCATTACAAAAACCAATGTCTTAAGAGAATGAATGACAATAAGAAAAGAGAAAGAGATTAGGTTGTTGTTGATGACACTAACAAATCATCAAAGAAGGCTAAAATAGTTGAATCTGATGTTAGAGATTTATATTATTAAACAAGAGAAGGTTTAGGGTTTTAAGGGTTTTCAACAAAACCATACTTTAACATATCCTTTGTGTAAAAATATATTTAATATTTTGAATCATATGCATAATTGACTTTAGGGTTTATTATTTGAAAAATGAAAAATTAGGTTTTTACAAATTTTTTATTTCTAGGGTCTGTTAGTCTAGATAAGCTTAATAACAGAATCCCTAGGGTTCAAATAAAAACCCTAGGATGAGTTGTTGAAATGAAGAAAAAACCATTATAATTTCTAGATCAATGACGACAAGGAATACAAGATCAAGAGGGAGTGGCCACTGTTCATAAAATATAAGTACTTTATCTCCTTTCTTTTACTATTATTGATTTCTTTACTAAAATTAGTCTCTTGCTTTATTTTCATAACTTAACTATTATTTTGTGATCTCTCAAAGAGAAGTGCAGGTACTTGCTAAATAATAGAAGAAATTATAATATCAAAACGAATTTTGTAACAGGTCTGGACTCAAAGGGAGCTTTGAATCTTGAAAGTACTATAGATTCAAAAGAAGCTTTGGATCCTGAAAGAACTATGAATTTAAAAGAAGCCTTGCTTCAGAGGGAGCAATTTAAATCTCAAGTTTTGAGGTATGTCTTTAAGTATTATCTTTTATATCTAAAGCTATAATAGGAATTTGATGTTAGGGTTTGACAAAAATGACCCAGTGGTATCAGAAGTTGAAATGTCCTCAAGGGTTTGGGAAATCTTGTGGAACACAAATGTTCCTTAAAGTTTGGCTTTGATGACAACAAACTTGTACTAGTATACATACCATGAGGTTAAGGTGCCAACTAGATCATGGTGACTTGTTATTGTACCTTAGGTTGGATAGCTTGTATGATGGTATGTAGGGTTGGTACCTTGGAAGAAGCCTATATGGTACCTAGATCCCTGAGATGAAGGGTTGAGACCTTGGCAGTAGCCTAGATGGTATCTAGATCCTTGAAACAATATTTGTTGGGTTGATACCTTGGTAGTAGCCTAGATGGTATCTGGATCCATTAAACAACATTTGTTGGGTCGATACCTTGGCAATAGCCTAGATGGTATCTAAATCTTGAAACCATGTTTGTTGGGTTGGTACCTTGGTGATAGCCTAGATGGTATCTAGATCCCTGAAACCATATTTGTTGGGTTGACACCTTGGCAGTAGCCTAGATGGTATCTAGATCCCTTAAATAGTATTTGTTGATTTGATGCCTAGATGGTACCTAGATCCCTTGATCAACATATCTTTTGGATTGGTGTCTTGGCAGTAGCCTAGATAGGACCTAGAGTCCTAGAAAAATAATCTCTATTGAGTTGGAACCTTGTTATATACCTAGGGGGGATAAAGTGAACCATTTCTATCTATTTCTCTCTTATTTTTCTGGGTATATTTTCATTATCCTATATTATTGGATCAGATCTACAACAATTTGTATCAGAGCTCTTTCTTGGGCAAAAAAGTGAAGATTTTTTTATTTTTATTTTTTGAAGGGTTTCGGGGGCGGCGACTTTGCATGTCATATCTGTACATTTTGGTGCAAGATCTATAAAATATAATTACAGATCTGGATTCTTTGTGCAAAAATAGTCGAATTCAAAAAAAAAATCAGTTGAATCGGAGTCTGAATGAAGGAGATATCACTGATCTAAAAATCAGTGGGGTTGCAGACAATTTTCAGGGCAGCGATTTTGCGGCGCAGATCTAGACGTCCTGGTATAAGATCTGCAAAATCTAATTGCATATCTGGATTCTTTGGGAAAAAATACCCAATTTCAAAAAAAAAATCAGTCGAAGCGGAGTCCGAATGAGGGAGATATCGCTGATTTAAAATCAGCTCTTTTTGCATAAATTTTGGTGACAGCGGGAGAGTAGCAGCACAGATTTGAAATTTCAAGTGCCTGGATCAAGATTTCTACCACATGGGAAGATGCAGAATGATTGTTCCATTTCTAAAAACATGTTATAATAGAGATTCTGAGCAATATTGACGAAACTGTGACAATTTCAAATTTTCGCCAAAGTAAGTGAATTTTTTTCAAACCCTCTTCATGGAAAATTTCACTGGAAAAGAAGATAGCCCTACTATTGAATAATTCATACAAAACCTAAAGAAAATATTTAAGGAGACATGGAAGTTTATGGTACCACTTTTTTTGAAAGAAGAGGCCGCCATATGGTGGAACTCACTTGGCCATATAGCCTTGTCCAAATTCTCGAATGAAGAAATGGAAAAACTCCTTATGGAAAAATGGTCTCAGACTAGAAAACAAGATAAGGGGAAACATGTGGGGTTATTTCCTACTGGTATATATTTATTGCAGGTTCATGGATTGATTCAGAAAGAGAAAATCATTGTTTCTATAAATCCTAGTTGCAAGCATAGTTTCATCAATGTTAATTTGGCAAACAAATTGCAAGTTCCAGCTAAACAAATTAAAAATACACAGGTTGATGATGAGGATGTTCAAATTTATAAGGATTTGAAGCTTTCTATGGATAAGTATGTGTTGCATGGTGATTTTTATATTTCAGAGATGGATAATATGGATGTTGTTTTGGGATATCCTTGGATGGAATCTGCGGGTACTCTCAATATTAATGTGCAGAAGAAATTCCTAAAGCTCTGGTATAAAAAGAAGAAAATTACATTACAGGATATTTCCATTAATAAGCAGGTAGAGTCCAAGGAGGTTGATGCAGAAGATGTTCCAGGGACTGACATATCAGATGATGAGTAGTTGATGGTCGACAATCAAACACATATAGAGGCTAAAGCAGAACAGTTTACAGGTACTGACACATCTGATGAGGGTTCAGTGGTTGAAGTCATATTGGAAAAAAAGACACCACAACAAGCACCACAGCAGGGTGAATTAAAGAAAAAGACATCGTGGGTTAAAACTTCAACATATCATCACCCACATCACCCCGCAAGACAACCATCAAGATGGAAACCAAGTAGTCACATGACGGATAGCGAGGAGAGAAGATCCACCCACTACACATCAACACAGAAGAACTGCCACGGTCAACTTCCATCTCAAGCGAGCGAGGCACCAGCGAGATCAACGGTTCACATTTCTCTTGGATGGCTAGATGCACGTGAATGGTACCAGTGGACTACTCTTTTGAGTAGATCTTATTGTTTGTGTTCTTCCCATGTTTCGGGGACGAAACATGCTTAGGGGGGTGGAATGTTATATACCTAGGGGGGATAATATGGGGTACCAGGGGAGGTACCCAAGGTAATAATGTAATAATGGGATGGGCCATACTAATAAATAAGGTGGTTAACCCATATCATGTAAGGGACCACAAGTAGTTAATAATAATGTAATGGGCCCATGGTATTAGTTGATGGTATGAGGGAACCATGGTAATGACCCATGGTATTGTATGTATGAGGCCTATATAGAGGCTAGAGACTCCACATGGAGATAGAAAAGGATTATTGTATGAGCATGCATATGGCTTGTCGAGTGTTCTCCTTCCTTAAGGAGTGAATGTATGGTGTTGCCCTACCTTAAGGGTTTGATCAATAAAGAATCATTTCATATTATTCTTGGGTTTATTTGCATTGTCTTATATTATCTTATCAGATCTATAGTATTTTCGGGTTAGATCTACAACAATTGGTATCAGAGCTACAACACACCTTGGCTATGAAGAAAGGGCTATTATCATTGTAAAATATTTTTTACGGAGACAGCTCAGATAAAAAATGTTTATCCCGGTATCTTCCTATAAACTCTTTAAAGTGAGATTGTTCAGTATCAAGCCTAGGATAAGGCCTTTAAAGTTCCATCTAGACTTTGTATAAGATTATTTGTTTGATGGTGAACCACAATCATGTATAAACATGTATTAATAATGTTGTAGTAACATTGGTTAGCAAACCTAGATAATGGTACTATGAAATGTGTAACCTTGTTCTTAAAGAAATCTTACAACAATAAATATATAAATATACATTATGAATACCTCCCTCGCTAGGAGGGAGTGCTGGAAAATGTAACTTCGATCACTCTTCATAATGCCTTTTTTATTGTTGTATTTGGAAAAACAAAACATTATATTTGTTTTCCAACATGTTTATCATGCTTATACTAATTACAATTTGTATTTACAAGTCATTTACTTCATGACTTTTAAAAGAAGAAGAAAATATTATTTTAAAGTCTTGCATAAGTTCTAGTCGGCCTTATGCTTGGATAGGTCATCTTGCCTACATTTAACATCCATCTTGTTAGTGCCTGGATCTACCTCAGGCTGAAGGAAGTGTTGTAGCTAGCAACAACCCCGCCTTTTTCATTTAGTTTTAGTAATAAAGCTAAATAAATGGGGACCCTTCTAAAAATAAAAACTAGCACTTATGTTTCCTTTTGAATAAGACATGCTATCATAAACTTAGGAAAACACCCACTAAACCTAAAAAACTAAGTTTTATGATAGGTTTCGAATAAAATCGTTCTCTTAACAAAAAAAACATCGCATCACAAAGGATAACGGAGGACATCATATAAACAAGCTTTAGAAATTGAGAAAACACAATGTGAGATCACACACCTTAAAGACCCATCATGCATCGCAGCTTTCATACACTGGAAGTATCACCTAAGGTAAAATATCCCAATCTGGCGAAATGCAATAATGCATCTCGCGAATCACATCTTGCAGACACATAAGGTGATAAATTATTGTTGAAAAAACAGATTAGCAATATTGCGATCTGCGATATTTCAAAGCAAATCGCAAAGTCGCTTTATTGCAGATCTGTAGGGCTCATCGTTCAATAAAGTTTTTCTCGTAATCTGATACCGAGTTATGGGCATTAATGTCAATTTAATGGTTAGTTGATGGTCATTTATGAGATAAGATTTAAATCTGATCGAAAGGCTATTTCATGTAGGGTGGTATATTGGATATGATTTCAGAATTAAAGGCCTTTCTCGTCACTTAATCTCTTTCCTTACTTGAAAAATTGCAGGAGCGGCAAGCAAAGTAATATACGCAGCAGTGCGCAGAACGTAATGGGAAAGAAGGGGAAAACTCCAGTTGCAAAGGACAAAGAGATGACACCCTTATAAACAGACACCACCTGTAACAAAGATGTCGGCATAACTACTTGGGAAGGCATGTACAGTCTACTCGAAGAAGAAAAGCCGAGAGTTATGGAGGTTAAAGCAACAACAGACTCATGTGGGTCGTCTGAGGCATCAATCACTAAACTTGCATGTTCATTCTTACACCAAATAGCGGCGAGACTGAAGATTCTTCCATACACAGACATAGTCAAGTGGGTACTGGACAGTGCCGATATAACAGATAGACAATTTAAGTCTCGAAGCCAAGACCTCATTGGGTCATTCACTGCATAAGATTTAAGGCTTATGTATCATCTACTATAGCCGCAGGCAACCTACAACAAGTAGTTCATGGAAAAGTTTTCCAAGGAAAATGAAGATTTGGTGGAGTGCACCAAGAACTGGTTGGTAAGGGAAGAACCATTGAAAAAAGGCAAAGTGTGTTGACCAAGGCCCATCAAGACCACGCAAGAGGCGAAAATAGCACCTAGGAAGCCCAGATTAGAAAAAGGAAGCAGTTTCTAATCGCGCATCGTTGGGAAAAACCCCTCGATAAGGAAAGCCCCCAAGCGTTTGATCACATGTAAGCTGGAAAACCATGGGGAAAAGCACTAAAGGCTAAAGGCGAGACCCATGCCCCAAAACCGATGGTATTTATTGGGTGCACCTTTGGGCGGTAAGCAGATTTGGCTGAAACCTAGTGATTTGATTCAACGCCCGACGCATGGCAGTGGAAGAAGTAGTTACAACGACAAACAACGTCATTGACTACGTCAATGAAAACCTACACAGAGCAAACCTTATTTCGGAGACCACACCAGGATTTCTCCTAAAGGCACAGCAACTGCAGACAAGCTGGAGACAAAAGTATGAGGAAAGGGCAGATTCCATCAAGAAGTTAACCAAGTTGAATTGGGAAACTTATGGGCAGTACTTGGATAAACCGCACAATCAATGCATGACTCTCAAATGCCTTATGAACTTTGCCAAGAAGATAGCACTAGCACTTGCTGATTCTATTTTCACAGGGCAACTAAAATCAGAGGTCAACCAACTGATGCTCCTCAAGCCAATGCTGAATGCTTGCGACCACAGAGAACAGATAGATAGATAATTAATTTCCAGATTCAGTTTTAGTTTTATTTTTGATTTATTTTTTCCTTAGATGAGGACGGTCATTTAAACCTACTCCTATATTTTTGTAATAAACTATTTTTAGTATTTAGGAAGTAGTATTTTAACCCCTCTCATGCATTTAGAGAAGGAACCTAAAATTTGTTCGAAACATTTCCTCAGAACATGCACTTCTGAACCCTCAGAGGAGGTTTTGATGAATGAATGGAACAAGATTTATTGATATATGTGTTTAATATCTGCTACTGAAATGCACTTTTATACTCTTAGTAGATGTTGAAATAGGAAGAGATAAATCTATATTGTTGAAGCTCGTGAGTAGAACTTGTTATCAATGGTACTTTTATCTCTTAATGATTTCTACTTATGTGTTCAAGTAATATTTTATGCTCAGTTATTTATATATGAAAGCTTGAATGTTTGAGTTATTATTTGGAACTTTTGTATGATAATGACTATTCTTTTTATGCTCCTTATATGAATGACTTATTATGCGATATGTTTCTCACAATTGTTTTGGCTAACTTTTTATACGAAACAATTCATTTTTATCGAATTATTTTCCTATAGCGATTGAATGATCTTTATTACCAATTGTTGTTCGAAATTATTTTAGATCGCATAAGTAAAATGTTGAATCCGGGGTTAGTTTTAGACTTAAATATTTTTGTTCATTAGAATACAATTGCATTTTTAAATTAGACTTAGATTAAAAGCATTTTACTTAGAAATATTTAGAAAACAGAAATATCAAATTCTTATCAAAACACACAAATTGGGAAACTGGTCCCATTATCCCCAGTCAAACCCACCATCCCAAATGGAAAATGAGCTACTTTCAAGGTCTGGACCAGGTGGGTATCCCCCTTGTTGTAAACCTGATTTTCAGGGCTTCAACATATTTGGTGCTAGAAGGAGGGCCCGAACTATGAATGGCTAGTAAATCCAAATCTAAATACCATTTTGAGAGTAAATCGCCCTCAACATCTCCCCCAACTTCTCCATCGCATTCCAAATCTTTGAATCCTAAGTGAGAAGTTGAGAAAACAACAACCACTACCACAAACCCAAACATTTCAAAGAAATCTACCATTGAACCTCCTAAAGTTGAATCTTTGATTCATAAACTTCAAGGATTTTCCATATCACCGCAAAAGTCTGAAATATCTCAAGGTAGTGTGACTTCGCAATACAATCCTTCTCATCCTTTAACCAGATTGCAGAGTGAAAAGTTTGGTATCGAACCAACCGAATTACCTCTACCTAAAAGGAAAAGAGCAAGGAAATCACCTCAAGGGTCTGATAGTGAGACTCTTTCATCATCAACATCCATTCCAACTTCTCCATTGCAAAGTCAACCATCCACCCCTCCACTTCAAATTTTTGTCCATCAGAGTACTGGAACTTTAACATCCTCATCCCTTCCACAAGCGACTTCATTTTCACTTTCCTATGTTATAGTTCAACGATGTCCCAAACCCCATGGAATAACCCAGGGGTAGTCTTAATGCCTAACCCCTTAAGTCAAATACTGGCCCATCCTAAAAATGGCTTCCTAAGTTTAATCTTGAAGCAGGCATGCTAGCCGAAGAAAAGATAAACAACTTTATGTTATCGATAAATTTAAATGGTGTTACTAATGAAGATGTTATTGTTCTACTTTTCCCTTACACTTTACAAGGAGCAACAAGATCCTGGTATTTTTCATTACCACCAGGATCCATCACTAGTTGGGATATTTTCCAAGAGCAATTCTTGAGTAAGTTCGGTGATGATAGATCTACAGCAACACCGATCAATGATCTATCAAATCTAAAGGCTGAATCAAGAGAACCTATCAAAGATTTTAACTCGTGTTTCAACAAGCTTTTGAACAAAATTCCAACCGCTTCCAAGCCTAGCGAAGAAGTTCAAAGTGATTGTTACATATCTACTTTACAATCGAACATAGCAATCTTCATTGATAGGGCTACTAAGACAACATTGGCTGAAAAAATGAAGGAAGTGATAGCGGTAGAGAAACGTATCTTAGCTTTAGAAAAGAAAAACGTTGTCGATGAAGGAAAATCTAAGAAGGTTACTTTTAGATATGATCCTAAAAAAAAGCAATCCAAAGACCCATTTGATTTAGAAGGATTACAGAAAGTCTTAAAACCATGTCTAACGAAATGGTTGACATTAAGAAACAAGTAGTAGAGACTTCTTCAAAAAATCCCTACAAACCTTATAGGAAAAATCCCTCAACTGATTCAAAGCTCCCAACACTATAACAAACGTAGAATCAAAAGAAGAAGAAGAGGAATTTTCTAACCAAGAACCTACTGGTGAAGATGAAGTTGTAGAAGTACAGGGAATGTGGGACTTCATTCTTCCAGACGAAGAGGATCAAGAGGTATTACCAGTTAGTACAAGAAGTAGAAATCAACTCGATCCTCCACAATCTAGTCCTAAATAGAATAGTGCAAGCTCGATGTCTAAAGATAAAGTCGCAGGTAAGAAATCATCACCGAAAGTGACTCAAACAAGCCCAGTCCAATCCGATCTCTCAACTCCATCAAAAAAATTGATTGTTTCTGATGAGGTGGAGTATAATATAATTGAAGATATGAAGAAGAATAGGGATAACATTAATTTTCATGAGTTGATCAAATTGAAACATCAACAAAA
Organism: Pinus tabuliformis; assembly: GCA_031772625.1. Taxonomy (NCBI): domain Eukaryota; kingdom Viridiplantae; phylum Streptophyta; class Pinopsida; order Pinales; family Pinaceae; genus Pinus; species Pinus tabuliformis. The sequence continues at coordinate 1,278,923,689 of CM062805.1, forward strand.
GATACTTTTGAAAGAGTTATATGCAGTACCTGTTGCACCTCTTCCCACTGTTGTAAACACGCAAGATTCTCATGAAATGGGAAAACCTCCAACTAATATGGAAAATAAAGTTTATCCGAATGATATTGCCTTAATCGGAGGTAGGTCAAAATCCCACACTCCCCCATTCCTTCTTACTTACAAAATTTTCAATAAAAACTTGCATAATTGTTTAGTAGATTCAGGAGCTTCATCTAATATCTTACCTAAAACAATATGTGCAAAGTTAAATGTCCAACCTCAAAAATTTGCAGTACGCATAGTTCAAATCGACCAATCGTAGGTTGAAGTAATTGGTGAACTAAGTCAAGTTATCATAAGGCTATCATCTAATCCAAAGGTATGTCAAGTTATTGATATTCTAGTTGCAGAAATTCATGAATTTTATGGCTTAATTATTAGTAGGGATTGGTCTTAAAAGCTTCATGGATACTTTGCAATCGACTTGTCACATATGTGGCTCCCTTACAATGGTAAACCAAATTAGATAAAGGTTGAGCGAGAAAGACACCAAAAATACATAGTACCAGAATTGGAAGGAGAAAATGAACCTGTAGCATACAACAACAATATAATTGGCAACTATTCTGTTGACTCTTTCTTGGGAAATTTTAATTCTCATACTTCGCCTTACCTAGAACATTCTATTTTGTCTCAAGTGGAAACTTTTTCTCAAATAGATAGTTCTAAATGTGTTAATTTTATAGATAGTCCTGTAAATAAATATTTATTTTGGAAATTACTTTTTGATGGTTCTAATTATAATGATGGAGCAGGGGCAGGATGTGTATTAGTTATCCCAGAGGGAAATAAAACTATGCTAACATGTAGAATCGAGTTCGATTGCACAAACAATACTGCACGATACGAAGCTCTAGTCAAAGGACTATACAAGGCAATCAGATTTGATATCAAGTATCTACAAGTCTTTAGAGACTCCGAGATTGTTATTAAATAGGTACAAAATACTATACATTGTGTATCAGGTCACTTGAAGCATTATCAATCTTTAGTGCAAGATCTGACTGAACATTTTGTAGAATTTAATATTTCACCTATTCCTAGACTCCAAAATTCTAGTGCTGACCTCCTGGCTAATGTAGTTTCCAAGCTTATTCCATTAGAAGACTATAGCCCAGAAAAATTCTCAATTGAGTTGATCTTTAGGCTAGCCATCCCTGATAATGTTACAAACTAGATAATTTTCAATGATGATCCTGATATTGTGAGTTTCCTGACATTGAAATGATCTTACACTAATCAAATAATTGATGAGGACCAACATGACCAGCAGTTACAACAAGAAAGCACTAATAATGCTATGCCAAAATTCGTCGTCAAGTTGGAAGACCCATATGATTTGAAAGATGTTTTAAAAGATATACCAATTCAAAACTTCAGAGTTTAACTCTAAACTATGAATTAGTAAATCTAGGAATAGATACCAAGCCACAGAATATCAACCTAGATCTTGGCCTAAAACCAGAAGAAAAATTAGCCTATGTTCGGCTCCTGAAACAATACAAAAACGTCTTTGCCTGGAACTACGATGACCTTAAGACTTACAAGCTTACAAAATGATCATGGTCGCTACCATCATAGATGAAGGGGCTTCTGTGAGTATCCTTTCCTAAACTACTTGGGAAGCGCTTGGTTTGCCATCACTTCGGCCTGAGATGAGAAATCTGACAGGATTTGACAAAGGAACCAGTCGACTGTTAGGGATCCTTCCCAATGTGCCCATAACGTTGAGGAGGAAAACTATTTACATGAACATAATGGTAGTCCGAGGACCTCTAGATTATAGTCTACTTCTTAGACACGACTATATTTATAGCATGGGAGCCATTATCTCCTCACTCTTTAGAGTAATGTGTTTCCCGCATGAAGGCCAAATGGTCAAGCTCGTAGACCAGCTTTCGTTCCCTGGCTTACACATAGCTAATAGTCAAATGCCATCCCTAAATGGTCTTTTCATGCAATGAATGTCTCATCAATCTCCAATCCGTCCACCTGAAGAGCGCAAGTGATTTGGGAGGACATGACTGAAACCTAGGGGGCATGCACCCTGGTCTGTTTCAACAGGAAAACCTTGGGTATAGGGTAGGTTTCCGCGGAGGATATATGACTATTCTGACACACCCATCCGTTTAGGAAAATGGGATTGCACTGGAATAAGATTCCCTCGTCAAAGTTATGTGAGTGGAGGTGACCGCGTCACTCACCTTTGTCTATTTTGATAGACATCGCCAAGGAATCATTTTGTCTGCAACGTGGATGGGAGCTTTCATATGGTAACCTGGAAACTAATTCGTTATACCTGGGGGCATGCAAACCTTTTTGCATGCAAGCAAAGAGAGACTATTTATTTTCTTAGTTTGTAGTTTCTCAACCCTTTAAACTCGTAGGATTGGTCGTTCCTAGCTTTCATAAAGAAAGGATCTGGAGCAAAGTTTTGAATGGTGCAAGCTCCCTAAAAATTGAACCTATCGATGAGACATCCTTATTATACAACTGGCACGAGCAGTTTTTATGTGGAGTTCAAACTCGTTAAAATTTAAACATAAGAAATGAGCAAATTTTCCCCTAGAGTTTAAGCTCATTAAAAAATAAACCAATTTCCGGTAAATAACCATTGTGAATGCATTATCATCAGCTTTTGAGCCCCGGTCGTGTTCTTACCATCACCTCCACTCTGTTTTAGCTGATCATTCACCTCCATTTGATTGTTTACCCCTTTTGAGGAAAAGCTATGAAGAGTGATCCTATTAGCCATCCTTGTGACACTGCCGTGATTGGAAAATTCCAAACCTTGTCTGGAATTAGCTACTATCCGAAATGATCACTCGTTCCTCAAAAACGAGTCTCCTTTAAGCTCTTTTAACCTCACTCATAAAATATGAAAATATTTCCGAGCGATTGGCCTCTCCAGCTCGTTAAAGCGACCAGAAGTGTTATCCCTCCCCTATATTTTAATCTTTTTGGACCTGAGGGATTATTACACAAAAAGATCAAGCGCTTGTTTTGTTCGGCTCATTAAAATTATCGAAAATTCATCCCTTTTGTATTATTTTATACTTTTTTGGACTTAAGGGATTATATGACGAAAAATGATTATTAGAGTTTCCTTTACATCCCTTTCAGACTCTCTAAAATTGAAAAGGACTGAGTTATCTTTGTCGTTAAACTCGTTAAAACCAAATAGCGACAAACTTGTCCATACAGACAAGAACGAGTTTCACTGTCGCTAGGCTCGTTAAAACGTAGTGACGGGTTTTCCCGAAGGGAAAATTATAGAACAAGCATATGTTATCCTCCTCAAGCTTGACAAAAATAAAAAGGTACTGGTCAGCAATGACTGGGGAAAAATTGGGAAGAAAACTTGAAGAAACTTTATTGGTAACAAGTCGCTCTTGAACATGACACTTTCACTCCGCATCTGAGTCAAGTTGGGTTGTTCCGTTCACTGGTCATATCACCATTGGTCCATCACACCATCCATATTTTGGGTTAACACTGCCAATCCATGTCAGTGTCACCAGTATGTTCAAGAGAAGTCGCTCAGAGAATTCGCCTGTGTCTCATCCGCTGCAATACATTCACGCTCCATTATTTCATGACCGCCACCCTAAACCCTGTATCATCAGATTGTTTTCACCTCCAAAATCATTTACTCCTTTCTGTGTTGTAGATGTTGGATTCATTAAGGCCCTCCTACGACGGGTCGCTTCTTGTCGACATCAGCTCATTATCCAAGAAGTCGACTTAGGAACAACCCTTTCAGTACTTTGAAGCTTGCATGCCTCAATGGCAAGTTTCTCACTTTCGGCGACAAGTTTACATCAATGGCCTTCAACCGAAAGATTTCGTGTGGTGTTCGACCCCAAGTCCCTTTTCACACCACATGAATTTTACTGTAGTACCTTGAGGGTCACCATCATTATCAGTGATTCCTCTCACGCCTGTTAACAGCTTACATCATTGGCTAGTAATCAGGCGATGTCTTTCCATGTTCGACTCCAGAACATCTTTCACATGGATCGACTTGTACTCCGAGTGAAGATTGGACGAGTTTGAAGACCCCGAATCTAGTTTCATCCATCCAGGCTGCGATATATTCAGAAAAATAAAGACATCAAATGTACATTGTTGCTGCACAGATGATCATCTGAATTAGAGGATGATGGCTCTATCAGAATCATCAATCTCCTGCACAAACGGTTGTCTGTCTTATCTACATGAAAATGAATTTATAAAGCCGAGCATGGGAATGCTCGCCTCAACTAGATCATGAAAAATATTATGAAGATAATGTATTGTATTGTATCTTATTACAGGTCGCCTTCCAGCTCGAAAAAACTTCGGATCCTCATGATAAAGCATTTCACCCGACATCAAAAGATTAACAACCTCATGCTTTAGGGGGCAACTGTTATAGACATTTTTGGGCACTGCAACCCCAATCATACATGTCCATAAACCAAGGGCTCCTAAGTCCCTAAAAGTGTTTTTCCATACCCTAAAAGAACAAGGTCAGTTGATTACATCATCTCCCAGAAGTTCTCCACAGGAAACTGCTCAGAACTGGTCAAAACTGGACCATACAGGTTGCTCAGTGCTAAGGGTGCGATGCATCCCACCTGCCCAGTGTAAAGGGTGTGATGCATACTGAAAAGCCCTTCTCTAGGGTGCGATGGGCGAGAGTGGAAAAATGGCAGAGACAGTTTGGGAGGTGGATGATCATAGAATCTTTAGAAACTTCTCCTATGACACTTGCCTCTCTAAATTTGCCCAGGGATGAGTAAGAGATCATCAATATCCAAGTGGAATCAAGAACTATTAGGGAGAGGACACTAATCAAAAACCCAAAAGCTGAATCACCCCCTGCAATCATCTATATATGGATCCCTCATCCCAAAGATCCAAAGGCTGGAATTTTGTATCTTGTAAGGAAGTGTTGTTGGTTTCTTGGTGGAACATCATAGTGTTGGGTGATCTAAGCTTTTCATGAGGTGAAAGAAGGGCTTTCATGCTGGAGGATGACGTTGGATCAGAACAATTGGTTGTAATCCTCTTTACTATTCTTGATATTAATAAAGCTATTCAAGTTTTCCTCCACATTCTTGTATGTTTGATGATATATGCATTTGTGTGGTCAATATACATCTGGTCCTATATTGTTTATGATTGTAGATCTCTATTCTTCGATACTATTATGCTGCTTTAATTCCACAGGTGCTATTTGAAGTTGGGTAGACGAAGGAGAAGCAGCAAGGATCTGTCAGAAGGGAGAGGAACCGAGCAAGGAACCAAGTGCAAGACTGAGGTTGGTGTCCTTCATTCCCCTCTTATCTACTTCTCATAAAGGAAAACGAAAGTAGTTTTAGTTTGTTTTTTTCTAAGATAGCTACCATTCTTAGTGGGACTAGTAGCTCCGAGTGGACACTAGATTTCCCGATAACAATGGGAAGCGGACTTACCCCAAAACAGTTGAGTTGAATGTGCTGACTGCTCCTAGATCTAATGTGGGATGTCAAAGATGCAAGCTTGATGTGAGGAATGATATTTGAAGCATCTAGTTGATGATTTTTGATAACATTAAGGTTGTGATGCACATGCCACGAATCTAGGGGAAGCAACACTTGGGAGGTTCTAGAATGCTCCTTGCATGTAACCTCCAATTGCTAAACGTAGATCCCTGAAACAAGGATTCCTTTGCATGTTGTTTTGGGAGAAGCATCCCATGCATGTAAGTCTGTTTTGTTCAGTCCTGGAGGGAACTGGTTAACTTAGCTACACATGCAAGAGACTACTTGACTGTTAGAGAAAAATGCGCATTTCTAGCTGGCATCTGGGCTAGCTTCCCAGGATATTTACATAATTTCTAGGCAGAGTAGCTAACTGTTGCCCAAATTACCCAGTGATGGAACCTTCACAGGTCCAAACACATCACTATGCACAAGCTCTAATATCTATTTCGCCCTCTTACCATAAGAGGGGAAACTCGCCCGATTTTGCTTCCCATATACACAATTTTCACAAAAGAAAAAACCAAAGAGCTATTATCCATGCCTTCTACCATACCTTTACCATGAAGTATTTGAAGGCCCGTCTCTCCAATATGTACAAGCCTTTGATTCCATAGCATGGTCTTTTCTCCAGAGACCACTAGATTTTCTACTCCACTTTCAAGAACCATAGAACTGTTGCACCCATAAATAACAATGCTACCTTACAGCTTGTACAGAGTTCCAATCCAAACACCCCACATCAATGCCAGTGCTCCCTAAACCATCTGGCAGGTATCTTTCTCAAACACTATTTTTATACCTGCATCATCCAGCTTGCTTACAGAAATCAGATTTTTGGCCAATGTAGGAATATGCAGAACACCCAGAAGTGTTCTAACCCTTCCACCTTGCAACTTCAACTTTACTTTTCCACGACCAATGATTCTAGCCTTCCTATCATCCCCTAATAAGACATCACCACCATCATATTTCTCATACTCGCAGAATCACTCTCTATGGGGAGTGAAGTGAATGGATACACTTGAGTCAATAAACCATGCCTCATGATCTACATGTGTACTTGAAGAAGCCAAGTACACATCCCCACCTTCATCCAAGGTGGTTTTCGCCTCTACAGAAGGAGCATCATCAGATCCCTTTCCTTTGTCAGGAGCTTTAGATTTACATTCCCTTTTGTAGTGCCCTTCCTTTCTCCATTTCTAGAAAACCACCTTTATAGGTTTTCCTGGAGATTTATATCTCCCTCTAGATTTAGATCTCCCACTCGATGACTTATTTTTGTTTTTGTTTTGGGACTGTCCTCATACAGACAAGGCATCACCATTCTGGCTCTCCATATTTTTCTGTCTCATCTCCTCCATCAGCAAGGATGAGACTATTTCATCAAACTACAAGGTAGTTGCATTGCTACATATTGCAATAACCAGACTATCCCATGAACCTGGTAGAGAACACAACAAACTGATGCACTTATCTTCATCTGAAATTTTAATATCAATATATAATAACTAAATTACTACAGTATTAAATGCGTTTAGATTCTTTGTCACCAAGTCTCCATCTTTCATCCTCAAGTTATATAGCTTTTTCCATAGGAACAATTTATTCACCAGAGACTTAGATTGGTACAAAGTCCCTAACTTGTCCCACAAAGCCTTTGTCGTAGCTTCCCCTGATACACTTAGCAATACTGAATCTGAGACACACAATCGTATTGTGCTCTTTGCCTTCAGATCCAACTTCTTCCATTCTTCATTAGACACTCCTGTTGGTTTAGTACCTGGCTCTACCATGATCCATTGATCTTTATCCACCAATAGATCCTCCATCTTGAGTTTCCATAACTCAAAGCTCTAACCATTAAATTTCTTGATCTCTATCTTTCCACTGCTCGCCATCTTCTTTCAACACTAGAATTGATCCCGCAGATCTCCCACTAAACAGGGTCTACCACAGTCCCTAGAAAAACCCCTCAGCAACAAGGGTGTCCCCTTGAAGCCAAAACAACTTTAATACCAAATGTAGGTTTTAACCCCATACAGAAATTACCTGCATACGAATTCTAAAACACAGAAAATAAACAATGCTAGAGCATAACACATAAAGCACATATACACAGAGATTTTCCCATGGATCCCAAAATCGGGACTACTAGCTTCATTTTTCATTATATTCCTTTCAATGTTACAATACATATTTATGCATGCCGAAGCATTCAATACCATGGACCAAAAACCATCACGTCCAAAACCATGTGCGAAAACCATGCACAAAACCATAGGTAGGTCCACCCAACCTAATATAGGGTCCAAAAAAAATTTCCCCAGGTCGCTGCCCCAGACCTCGTAGAGGGAGGCTACCTGCCCCACCTCTAAACCCCCTGTAAACTACAAAGGCTAGTCACGGAAAGAATATAACACAACCCAAAATTAATATTGACAGGTGATGAGTAACTGATCAATTCTTGCAAGGAGGAGCTTGCAAGCGAATTTGAGATTAAAGATATGGGTCTCATGCACCACTTCCTTGAGATAGAAGTATAGCAAGGTGAGGGGAATTGTTTGTGTCTTAAGGCAAGTATGCCACCGAGATACTACAAATATTGCACATGGAGAGTTGTAAGCCCATGGATACACCTCTAGCGACCAAATGGAGGAAGGAAAATACCACTTCAGGTGAAGTGATTGATGCTACCATTTACCCACAACTAGTGGGTTCACTAATGTATCTTGTGAGCACATGACCAGATAATCCCAGTATGGATTATGGTACATACAGACAGAGGGAGTGAGGTTGCATGGATTCACACACACAGATTGTGTAGGGAGTCCATTTGACTGAAAGAGTACATCAAGTGCAATTTTCAGTGTTAGTTTCGTAACAATTTCCTGGTATAGAAGGAAGTAGAGGTCCATGGCACTCAACTCAGCAGAAGTTGAATACATGGTTGCAAGTCAACCAACATGTGAGGCAATATAGATGAGAAAGATACTTGTGGGGTTGTTTGGTCAGGAGATGGATCCAATTGTGATATATTGTGATAATCACAGTTGCATTAAGATATCTACTAGAATCCAGTAGTTCATGATCAAACCAAGCATATAGATATCTGGTATCATCATTTACAGGACTATGTGCAGAGGAGGATAATGTTGCTACAATACATTCTGACTGAGGAACAAGGTGCCGACATCTTGACATAGGCTTTGTCAAGTGGGAATTTTGAATTCCATAGGTGCAGGGTAGGGGTGGTTGATATCCCTTTCTTTCTAAGAGGGAGTGTTGATAAGTGTAGTAAGAAAGGCTCAATTTAGCTTAGCCTTGATCAAATTGAGAAAATTCAAAATTTCCACATGAACAGACAACTTGGAGGTAGTTAACTAAGATGACATGGCTCTTGTCACTCACTTAACTCAGTAAATTCAAGTTAGAGGGCTTGGAGTTCAATTACGCATGTGTGATTACTAATTTATAGCAATCCCATTTAGTTATTTCTAGTTGTACTTAGTTAAACTAGTTCTAACAATTAATAGAACTAGTTAGAGGTCAATTGTGTAGTGGGACAATAGTCTAACTCAGAGATCATTCAATTAACTGATCAATTAACCAAAAAATATATCATTCATGCAAGGAATTTTAATTGATCAGTTGTGGTGGATATTCCAAGGTAGTGTAACATTACTTGTAAACTAGTGTTGAATGTACATGTGATGCATGCAATCAATGATCAATCCTTGGGAATTTCACAATCATTTTTGGAGGAAATTCTTAAAGAATAGGGGAAATTTTTATTAGGATTTTCACATGGAAATAGGGGCCTTGGTGAGAAAATATTTGGCTAAGTGTTGGCTAGAGTTTATTCATTGAGAAAGAGAACAATTATTATTTTGTAGGTTGAGCTCAGACTTGGAGCTATCAATTGTAATATTTTCTCAAATCATTGATTAATGCAAACAGGATTAAGGTGTTTTTCCTAGTTGGGTTCGCATAGAAATCACTGTGTATTTGTGGTTTTTCATATTTCATGTCTATGCATGTTGTTATAAATTGTGAATTCCGTTCCGCAAATCAGTAGAGTAGAATTGTGTCTCTTGATTTTAGATTAAATTTATTGATAAGTTGCAACTCTATCAAATTTCTACCAGGGATTCATCAAATACTACATCCATGCTAATAATGATTTTGTGGGTAGTAGGATTCCACAATTTATATCTGTTAAGTACATCATCATAACCAACAAATATATTCTTCTTTGATCTAGGGTCTAACTTAAAACATTGATTTTTGAGGAGTAAGGGCATATGTTTCACAACCAAAACTTTCTAAATTTAAGTAATGATAAGGATGACCTACCCATATATCTTTAGGAATCTTATAGTCTATTTCAATTTACTAGATATAAATATGTAGTGATTGTTTCTACCCACAACTCTATTGTAATTTGGTATTGCTGAGAATGCATTTTGTTCTGTCTAGAAGAGTCCTATTTGTGTATTCTGCCACACTATTTTGTTGGAGAGTGTATACTATGTTTTTGTGCCTTTCAATCCAAATTTCTTTGTAATATTTTCAAATTAAAAAGATGTAAACTCACCTCCATTATATGTTCTTAAACATTTGATTGACTTGCTATATCACCTTTTCAATAAAAACTATAAATTGTTTAAATATATTGAACATGTTAGAATTTTGTTTTGAACTAGATCCCCATGTTTTTAGAGTAATCATCTATAAGTGTTACATAATATGATGATCTACTAAAAGACATTGTAAAGGATGGCCCTCATACATTTGAATAAATATAATCTAGAATTCCTTTAGTTGTATGACTAGTTGTTTTAAACTATTGTCTATAATACTTCCAAAAATACAATGTTTGTAGAAATTTAAATTCAAATATTTTAAAGTTTGGAATTAATTTGTAGTTTGTCAATACCTTTAGCCTTTTCTTGCTCATATGACATAGTAGTTGATTCCACAAATGAGTAGATTCATTTACATCTTCAGATACCATTGTTGTTTTTTTATTTGAGTACTATCTTCTAGCTTGTAAATGTTCCTAGTATTTGTTGCTTTCATAACCACCAAATCACAGTTGAACACCTTCAGTGCTCCAGCTTTGCCTGTAAATTTATAACCTCCAGAATTCAAAATTCCCAAGGAAATTAAATTCTTTTTGAAATCAAGTACATGTCTTACCTCTTTTAATCTCCTTACAATATTGTCAAACGTTTTAATCATATAGCTTCCAACTCCAATAGTCTTACAAGAAACATTATTTACCATAAGAAAAATACCGCCATCAACAACTTGATAAGAAAAAAAACAACTTTCATGTGGAAAAATGTGATGTGAAGCACTAGAATCTAATAACCATTCTTCTTAATATTGAGAAACATTACAAATATATAAACTTTATCAACCACACCTAGACTTATTTGAATTAGATTCACTTCCTTTTTTGAGTGTTCCTTGGATTCCAGTCTCTTCCACCATTCTTTCTTGAGATGCCTTGATTTATTTTAGTACCAACATTTTAGTTTACCTTTTCTCCCTCTTGACCTATATCTTGATGTAACTCTCAATTTCTCACACTTTTCTTTGGATCAACCCCTAGTCACCGTTGCTTCTAGTGTGGAGGTTTCTCTACTAAATTTTCTCTATACCTCCTTAAAGAACAATGCTCCCACAACATAATCATAATCAAGAGTAATAGTTGTGATAAAGATACTATAAGTGACTAAGTGGTCCCAAGATTTAGGAAATGAACACAATAATGTGAATGACTTATCTTCACATCATTTTTACTTCCTTACTAGTTAAGTAACATATAAGAGTATTTAAACCACCTAAATGATCATCGATTTTGGTACCTTATTTCATTTGTAAATTGTAAAATTGCCTCTTCAAGTAGATCCAATTTGTCAAATATTTTTCCATATAAAATCTCTCCATTTTTCTCCATAATCATCCTACTTTTCCCTCTCCAATAATATTTAACACAATGTCATTTTCCAAACACAGCTAAAAGGCATTGAGATTTATTACATCCATATCTTCCCAATCCTCATCAATCATACCCATAGGATTTTATCTCTTTCCATCCACTGCCTTATGTATTCCTTTTTGCACTAAAAAATCCCACATCTTAAGCTTCACTATCTCAGAGTTATTCTTTCGATTAAACTTCTCCACCTTGAACTTTGTATTCATTATTCTTTCCATTAACTCTAGGCATAAGCTCTCTTCAAATCAAATTTAAAAAAATATGTCAATTCAAGAATTTGGAATATATATATATATATATATATATATATATATATTGTTACACAGCGTTTTGTCACTGTCCCTGTACTCCCCATTCCTTGATCCCAGAGGACCTCTACAGTGAACCTTGCATGCTTTGCTTTCATGAAGAAACTCCCATTGTGTCCCTCTTTATGAGCAGATAAATTCCCTTTTGCACCATTTCCCCTGAAACTTCTGTTTTTCCCAGTTTACAAGACCGTTGTTAATGGCCTTTGTCTCCCCCGTGCCGATATGCAGAAATTAGCACTGCTCCTCATGCTGACCGAAGTGACTGAGCTTTGTTCCAATCGCATCGGTCATGTTATGGAAAAAATTTTAAATTAAGAGACGAAGCTTCCAGCTCTATAATCTTTGTAACAAAAGTTTGGTAAATGATTTGGCCGGATGGGGTTGAGGATGAAATTTTGGGCTCATTTCCCCTATAATGATGGAACTACCTCAAGGGATAAGACCTTCTCCAATGAGGAGAGGATCCGTCTCCCATCAATTTTTCCTATATAAACCTCCCAACAATGTAAACTTTGAAACGGGAACTATAAACTCAAAACGAGAACTTTGCCCCAAAAACCCGAAAAAAAACATGAAAAACAGTGCTAAAAATGAAAAGTGTGTATACTAGAATGATGGTTTTTTTTTAGGGTCAATTTTCAACATGTTTTAAAAATGGCAGTGAGAACGAACTTTTTGTGCAAAAATTGCACAAAAAACAGCCTGAAAATGAAAAGTGCTAATAAAGGAACGATGGAATTTTTTTTAGGGTCAATTTCCAACATTTTAAAAAAATACCAGTAAAACCGAATTTTTGTGTGCAAAAAACACCCTCAAAACGAAAAGTGTGTTGATGTTGGAATAATGCTTTTATTTTGAGTAAATTTTCAAAATTTTGAAATAATGGTGCAAAAGATTTTGTTATGACTCCGAAAAACATTAAAATTTCAAAAAAATAATGAAAACATAAAATTAAAAATAAAAACAATGAAAAAAATACAAAAAAGAAAGTTTTAAAAAAATACCAAAATGTAAATAAAAATATATATTAAAAACAAAACATAAAATTAAAAAAAAAACAACAATCATAAAAATGTAGGGAAAAAAAAAAATTAACCTATAAAATATTACAATTAAAAAATTTAAAGAAATAAATAATAAGAAAAACATATTTTTTTAAAATAACATTTTTTTTAATGTGGTAAACCATAAAAAAATTTAGAAAAAAATTAATAATAATACTATAAAATTAAGTAAAAATAGGAAATTTAAAAAAAAATTAAGAAAAACTAAAAAAATTAAAAACAAACTAGATAAAAAGAAAATAGAAAAGTAACCAAAAAAAAGTTAAAAAAAAACTACAAAAATTAAAATTAAAAACATTTTCAAAAAACCCTAAAAAACAAAAATATGCTGAAATTAAAAATAAAATAAAACCCTGAAAAAAATTAAAATTAAAAAACAATATTTTCAAATTAAAAAAAAAAAAAAAAAAAACACAAAAAAAACATTTCAAATTTTATATTAAAGTTTTAAAAAATTAAAATTTGAAATTTGGATTTGAGAATGATTTAAAATTTGGATTTAAAAAAAATAAAAACAAAAAAACATTAAAATTAAAAATTGCTAAATATATTTTTGATATTTTTTAAAATAACATTTAAAATATTTTAAATCTTTTTTTTTAATTTTATATATATTTGTAAAATATATATATATATATATATATATATATATATATATTACAAATATATATAAAATTAAAAAAAAAGCATTTAAAATTTATATATATATATATATATATATATATATATATATATACAATAAACATATTTAACAAAATTTATTTTTTATTTAAAAAAAAAAAAACAATTTTATCGGCCATCGCCCCTACGAGCGGCCGAGCGGTGGCTATTTGATTCCGAGAATCGAATAGCCACTTCCCAGCCACCCCTATGGGCGGTTGGGCGGTGGCTATCCAATTCTCGGAATCGAATAGCCACCACTCAGTTGCCTGTGGGGGTGGCCGGGTGGTGGTTATCCGATTCTGAGCATCGGATATCCACCTCAAGGGCAATCGGGGGTGGTTATCCGATTCCGAGAATCGGATAGCCACCGCCTGACCACCGGTGGGGGTGGTTATCTGATTCTCGGAATTGAATAGCCCTCACCCGACCGCTCGTGGGGGTGGCTATCTGATTCTTGGAATCGAATAGCCATTGCCTGGATGCCCATGGGGGTGGCTATCCAATTCTCGGAATCGAATAGCCATCGCCCGGTTGCCCATGGGAGTTGCTATCTGATTCTCAGAATCAGATAGCCATCGCCCAGCCACCCATGGGGGTGGTCAAGCGCTGGCTATCTGATTCTCAGAATCAGATGGCCACCGCTCGGCCGCCCGTGGGGGTGGCTAGGCAGTTGGCTATCTGATTCTAAGAATCAGATAGCCAACACCACGGGTAGTCAGGCGGTGGTTATCCGATTCTAAAAACCAGACAGCCACTGCTTGACCGCCCATAGGGGTGGCTATCCGATTGTCAGAATCAGATAGCCATCGTCTGGCTGCCTGTGGAGGTGTGGCCCTGGGTGGCGGAGCTTAATCGTAAATATCTGTTTTTTAAAGTTTTAAATGTTTTTTTACTTTTTTTAAATTGAAAATATATGTTTTTTTTTTTAAATGGTTTTTGTCTTTAATCATATATATATTTTAAATTTAAAATGTTTTTTTAATATATATATATTTTTAAATTTTAATTGTTTTTTTGGTTTATATATATATATATATATATTATTATTATTTCCTTTTTTTTTAATTCGAGTATATTTTGTTTTTTTGGGCCTTTTCTTTTTAATGTTTTTAATCTTGATTTTAATAGTTTTTAAGATTTTTTTTGTTTTTTTTTCTTTTTTTTTTTAATCTCCTTCATTTATTTATTTATTTATTTTTGTAGTTTTTTGTTAATGTTTTTTTTTAATTTTCTATTTCTAGTTACTTAATTTTATAGCTTCTTTTATTTTTTGTTTTTTGCTAACTTTTTTTATGGTTTACACACACACACACTCATATATATATATATATATATTATGTTTTTTGTTTTGTCTTTTTTTTTTATATTTTTATATTTGCTTTTTTTTTATAAAAAGTTTGACATAAAAAAATTAAATTGTCAAAAATTGTTAAAATTTAGAAAATAATTATTTACATTTCATACATTAGAAAATTTAAAGTCAAAAAATAGGTCTTTTAAAAAAATGACCGAATCACTACTTTTTTAAATCATCATGCAAATTACTAACATTCTAAAACGTAATGTACATAAAAAAATTTAAAGTGCCAAAAACTATGCTCTAAAAAAATGTGTGTTCTGCATCCCCCCTTTTCAAAATCGCGTCACTCTTTTGCTATCTCTATGAAATGGGTAATAGTATCAGTTCCTGTTTCAAAGTTTACATTGTTTCCCTTCTTCCCAAGCATAAGCTAGTTAGAGTATTGATGTTAGTGTGCTTAAGCTATTTTGGTTTGAAGTAGACATCAACCTATTACTAGTTGTAGCTATCTAGTTGTGTGAGGGAGAAATGTCATTTGGTTTGGAGTGAAGCCCAAAGGGAAAAGCCTTAAAACTATTGTTGCTTGAGGTCATCATGGAATGCTAGTAGAAGTGTGTGGGAACCTAGTCTTGTCAGAGGAGGACTACAACGTCAAGATGAATGGTTGTAATCTCTCTTTGATATTAATATATGCAACTATCGATTGGTTTCCTACATGTTTTGTAATATTACATATTCATGGCTTAATGTTTCTTGACTTGTTAAGTAGGTTGAATTGCAATTTTTCTATTATCATGTTTGGTGTATGTTGTTGTTTACTTGTTTCAGGTGCTTGAAGAAGGAAGCGAGAAATAGCTAGAGCGAGCAAGAGAGAACATCATCAAGCATGATAAGTGAACCAAGAGGTAGGCCCTCTTGATTGATTCTAACCTAAGGAAATATTCCATAGAATGTATCTGTTGTGGCTAGACCCATTATTGGGCTAAAGGAATTCGTTCGTGTTTGCACTTATAATTTACTTCACCACAAATTGGTGACTCCACTAGGTATCCCAATCCTTTTGTTTATCTTGGATTTCATGATTTCGTGAGAACTTTTCTAGTTCCACTTTTTCCCTTTGGTTTTGCTTCTTTTCTCCTGCTTACTGGTGTGAGTCTAAAATTCATAGTAGCAGATCTGGTCCCTATTTCAAAAAATTCTTTATTTTTCCTTAGCTCCCTCGATCAATGCACTTAATTCGCTGACAGTTGCACCCACCAGCGTGAGTTTCTGAGAAACAGTCACGTCAACCAACATCTAGCACTTGTTGTCAGTTACACAGTCATGCCGATGCATGTAAGTGAATATTAGGGCTTGACTCTCTATCTTGGCCAGTGTGTCCTGCTCTTGAGGTTTTGACCCCGTAATACTTTTGGACCGTCTTCTCCCTTATTAGAAATCTACTTTTCATTTGGTTTTGTTTGCTTGTTGGATTATCATCTTTCTACTTGATTGATTGAGTCATTGAGTGGCCAGCAACACTAGGGCATCTAGTTGATCGTCGATTCAGTAGTTTGTGAACTCACTAAGTCGGGTTGTAGGTGTGCTTACTCTTTGCATTTTGTTTTTGGTCCTTTTTACGACTTTGACCTCTTTTTGCACAAGTTCGAAAAGTTTTTGTTTTCTTTCCTAAAAATTTCTTTTCCGACATGGATTACGTTCTGCATCTTGTGTTTGGTAAAGTCAGTGTTCCATTGATCTGAATGAACTTCTCTTTTCATGTCTTCATCTACTTCGAGAGATTATTGTCTCGAGAACTTTTTCACTGAAAGATTGTATGCGAAAAAATTGTTTTGTTGTTTCATGAAAAGGTATGAAATTCTATCTTGTTGCATCATTATGTTATGATAATTTGCATCATTTAAAAGACTAGAATTTCATCATCATTTGAAAAAGGAAGAGAATTTTTTGTTTTTGAAAGGACTAATAGATAAGTGCTTGTCAGGAAATTAGGAATTGGAATGCATTTTTCATTTGTTTATTTTTTTGAAAAAGTACAGTATTGAAATATCATTTTGTTTTCAGTTGCTTGATTGTTTTCATTTGATTGAGTAGTTTCTACCCTATCTAGTGCAGGCATTTCATCGAATTGAAAGGGTCTTGTCTCATTTAATTTCATTTAATGTTTTTTGAGTAGCATCTCTAAGACCTGAAAACTGAAACATAACTCAAGATAAAATTTAAAATGAATTCAATTAACCTAAGGTGCATTTGACATTAATGATCATATCTAGAAGGTCTAGGCTAGAGACATTTTTTGGCGTCTTTAAACCTAGTAACTGTCATTAGCTTCGGCATTAGACATCGCTAGTACGAATTTGTGCTCCCCGTACCGTCGAGTATATAATAGGAGACCCCACTAGGCTGCAATCATTTTATCCTTAGGAAGCCAAGTCGTCCACCTTGCAAATGTGATACACTAAAAACAACATTCGGGGAGATTTCTTGCTCGTACTTCTTGGTTCACCGAGAGGTATTC
The DNA here is from genome assembly GCA_031772625.1 of Pinus tabuliformis. Taxonomy (NCBI): domain Eukaryota; kingdom Viridiplantae; phylum Streptophyta; class Pinopsida; order Pinales; family Pinaceae; genus Pinus; species Pinus tabuliformis. Next base: position 1,278,941,122 of record CM062805.1, read on the forward strand.
TGCAGTTCATGGTTTCCTGGTAATCTTGGTTTCCTAGATCATCCAGGGAAGTCATTTGATCTTTTTGACTCATTAAACTTAAAATATCATTCGAGCACTTGTCATTTCGAGATTGTTTCCAATCGAAAGTGATAGAGTCATCTTTGTTTCTTTCTCAACTCTTAAAAAATGAAAGAGCACCAGTCTTTTATGCGTCTTAATAATTGACTGCCCATGATCCAAAACACCATGTTAGTCTTTTTTGAGACCAAATCATGAGTTTCCTTAAAAGAAATTTTAAAGCCTCAAAGTTATTTGTTCCATCAACTAAGATAAGGTCATCGTGGTTGAACCATCTGGTTCACCCAATTCCTCTTCCTCTCTTGCGTCTAAAAGATTGTCTGAGAAGCCATTTCCTGAGTTACCAAAGTCACTCGAGGACCAAAATGTTGAACTAGTAATTGTTTTGAGTGTTCAACCATTGTCATCTCGTCGTCTACCTACTTTTGATAATGGGTCATCTACTGATCTTGGCCCTAAATCTCCAGACAATCCCGTTCAAACTCCAGAGAACTCGCCGACCACTAACAGTTAGCTTGGACTAGTTATCTACCCTCCGAACCCTCTATTTGACCCTGTTGTGATATCACTGCAGCATCCTTACAGTTTGTACAACCATCTGAGTGTTCCTTTGGAACTAACCCCTCATACTCGTTCGACCATTTGTCGTCATTTGTTTTCAGACATGGAACCCAAAGGTGATGCTCCAGTCACATCTCCTATGAGTCCGAAGTTTCTACTCCACACACTGTTGAGGGGGAAGAATTGCAATTGCAGTTTCCTCCCAAGGGTTTCCCTTTCTTAGAAGGTATTCCCGCCAGTTTTCCACCCAAATAGGTGTCTTTGGCACAGTTGGTTTCAGGTACACTTAGTGCTTCATCATTTTACCATAATCCTGTATGGGCGTCAAGTGCCAAGCCTACATCAGGTCCATTCGTTATGAACACGACATCCCAACAGGCTGTTACTTTAGTCCCAGTGCAACACACCATTCTGAATACTCTTGTATCGTCAATCCTAGTTACCTGTCAGGCACCACCAACAAATTCAAAGTTTGTCTCTATCAGTTCCTTCGTCTCGCTAGTAAGTGGCCAGATTATGCCACCACCTGGGGGGCAGAACCTGAACGTTTCTATGGTGTTAGGTGCCACTAATGTGAACGAATCACAAGCTCGCATGCTTGGTATAAACCAGTCTTCTTTTGGTATTATTTATAACCTTGCTGATCCTACTGGGTCAAGCAATATCTAGTACCAACAAGTTCAAAATCCCGTTGGTCCATCTGGATCAAGTAATGTTCAATATCAGTAGCCCTATGGGGCTCATGTCCAATAACAAAATCCTTACATTCCATATGGTTCTCAGGGAATGGTTAATCAACCTTACACCCTCCAATCTGGGCAGTACATCCAGCCTGGCTTTGGCCAGATTCAGTTCCGTAATTTCTCGGGCACTACTCAAGTACCCTTGCAACAACCAGGACAACCTCTACAACAACAAGGGAAACCTTTGTTACCATAAGGGAAACCTTTATTGTAGCAAGGGTTCTTCACGCAACAACAACAGAAAATTATCCCGCAGCAAGGTCACCTGGAACAACTGCAAGGTCAATCCTTACAACATTTGTAGCAAGCCATGCAATAGCAAATGCAATATGCTCCACAGACCTCTCAACCCATGTCCTCGTAAGGCCAACCTCTGCAGCCCCAGGGAATTTTTTTGCAACTGCAAGGTTAACGCTTGCAATAGCAAAACCACCAGGGTAGCAGCAACCCTTGTATACATATCAACAAGATCAACCCTTGCAGGGGTAGGGTCAAGGTCAAGTCCTATAGTAGCAGGCTCAATATCCTCATGTCCTAGGTTAACAGGTTCAAAATCCTGTTGGCCAAGGGCATCAGGTACAAAATCCCTACATCCAAGGGAAACAAGTGTACCAACCTTATGCCTAAGGACTGCAGGTCCAAAAACCTCTTGTTCAAGGAAAACAGGTTCATCAACTGTATGTTCAAGGACAATAGGTCCCATATCCATATGTCCAATGTCAACAGGCTCAATAGCCTTTTAACCCATATGCTTCTTATCAACAACCTATGGCTGGACAGTTCCAAGCTATTCAAGGTCAAAATCCTCCCTATGGTCAAGGTAATCCATAATGGGGGCAGCCTCAGATGCCATATGGACAAATCTCCCACTGTGGGTCCAAAATCCTTACCAATAGGCATGGGCTCCTCCCTATCAGCCTGTTTATCGACCTACCATGCCTTTTAACACCCAATTGCCTTTCTTGGCTACACTTGAGTTTCCATATGTATCTCGCCTTATGAATGATCTAATCCTTCATTTGTCATACTAGCCTCTGGTGCCATCCAATATACTAAGTGATTACCCAAAGTTCGATGGGAAAGCTAAAGAAGATCCTTAGGCCCATGTGATGACATATCACCTCTGGTTCTCATTGAACTCATAAGTAGATGATTCCATTCGTCTTTTAACTCTTTAGCCATGGCTTTCCTCACGCATTTTCAGCTTCCAGTTCGATATGAAACTGGCATCTATTTTCTCACATCACTTAAGCAAGATACTATGACAAACATCTCTCATCACCTTCATGAATGGAGACATAGATGTCGCATGATCAAATTTGAGATTGCTAATCAGTTGCTCACTGAATGGTTTACCAAATCACTTGTAGCCCCAATTGCTCGTGATATAGCTATGGGTGGATGCGTCACTCAAGAGCAGGCCATTGCTTGTGCCCAGTACTTGGTTCTAGTTTACTCTTAGTCTAGCACTTTATACGAGTTATTACCCAATGATCCGTGGCCATCATTCGATCCCACAACATCAACATTACTAGTTGTTCCTCTCGTCGATGGAGTTATTGGTTCACTATCCCAGATCTCTAATAAAACTTCTTCCAAATAGAAGTTGGTCTTGAATGCTATCCCTAATAGTTCATCTCAGAATTCACCTGGCCTTGATAAAACCTTAGAGGTCCATGCATTGTAGTCTACCTGATCAGGTGCTCAAGTCCTAGGTGTTGTAAAAATGCTCAAAATTCAAAGTGCTCAGAACTGGTTCACAGCTGAACGAAGGGAAAGTGCTCGTCCTCCCGATTCCGGCGCCGCAAACGGTTCGGAAAACGGTCGCCGTATGAGGGAGATATGGCCAAAACAATATTTTGCCCAAAACATTAGAAAATTGGAATTTAAAAAAAAAAAAATTTAAAAAAAGAATATTTCGAGGAATATTCCCTTTCAGCAGCCAATCAGAGGGCGCCATGTGGCAGGCCTGGAGGGCACCACGTGGCCCTAGATGACGTCAGCGATGCATTGTTGGGCGCATTTAAAAATTTCAAATTTGGGAGGGGCCGGGTTTGAACCCGCGACCTCTACCTTATCACTCCAAAGCCTTATCGTTAGGCCACCGCATCAGTTGTTATTAAATGGGCGCAAGAATTTATATTTAAATTTTAAATTGTGCTAAGGGCGGGAAAGAAGGGGGCCAGCCCCTAAGGGCCAGCCCCGCCCTCCATGTGACCACGCCCAGGAACCGTGGGCTAAACTAACCGCCAGCACACCTAACAGCCGGGCACGCACTCCGATGAAAGCATTTAATATTACAGCAGTTTAGTTGGCGGTTTATTTGGCGGAGCGCCAAATTTGGCGGTCCCGCCATATTTGGCGGGGCTAACTGGACTTTCACTAAAGTTAGCTGGAGTTCTTTTAGGGGAAACTGGCAGTCTGGAGTAAATGGCCATAACTTTGGCCCAGAAAGTCGGTTTTGGACGAATTTTTTTTTGATTTTGGGTATTTTCGACCTTCTGAAGCCATTGGTGCAGGTCTTACAGCCATCAGAGGTCATTTGCATACGTTTTGGAGCCGTGAAAGTTCTAGGAGCCACCAGGGGCCAGTATTGGGAAGACTGTACAGGGTTGCAGGTATCCATTGGAGGTGATCCAATAGTCAATCCTTAGGATTCATGTGTTATGAATCCATTTCTACCATCTATTTCTCCTGTAGATGCTTCTATTCAGCTGTATTTTCAATTTGAGCATTTAATAAAAACAAGGACAAGCCCATTTGGAGGCTTTGGACCCAGCAGACGTAGCCCTAGAGGGGGTGAACTGCTTTATCAACTTCTTGTGCATATGTGGTTGGTTTATTTTGCAGAACAAATTCATTTTTATGTGTTAAACAGTAAAAGGAAATAATTCTGCTATGCTTAAATGGGTTGTAATCAGCTGAAAAATTCATGTGTTTCATTTCTGCAAGACATGGGAAGCTTTTAAATATGTTTATTTCTGAATTGAATACCTTGCAAACGAATTTCAAGTAGTTTCATATTCAGATCAAGTTGGTATCAGAGCACTGGGTTTTTGTGCAAAGATCTTCTAATTGTCTTGCATGTATTGATGCTTACCAGGTTGAAACTTAAAAGAGGGGAAGGACAGTTGACTAGAGAACGAGAGAATCCTCAGTCAAGGAGGGCCAGAGAGCCATCACCTCCACCTTCAATTTCACCCTCAAGTGTCTCAGCAGAAGCTTCAAGGATGTCTGAACATGGAGGAGAAATTCCTATAGAGACAGATCCAAGAGAATAAGAAAGAGTCTTCAGAAAGGCTTTCTTAGATCTCACTGAAATGGTGAGGATATTGTACCAAGAAAGAAATGAGAAATTGGCTGGAGAAGGGTCCAAACATCCACCTGAAGGAGAAGGCTCTTCAGGAGGTAAGAAGGATGATGATCATTCCAAGAAAGGACATGGAGGAAATGGTGATCCACCACCCCCATATTCACCTTCTTCCTCTTCATCTTCGTCTTCTTCTGTTCATAAGCATAGATCCTCTGGAAAAAGTCCTTTTTTAAAGCTTGATGTAAAATTCGATTACCTATGTTTAATGGTGAAGTGAATGCAGAAAAGCTTGACAACTGGATTAGGCAGTTGGAAGTTTACTTGAGGATCCAAAATATGCATGATGATGCCACAAAGATTCAGTTGGCTTCTTTGAGAATGGATGGAGCAGCCTTAGTCTGGTGGGAGGCCAAGACTAAAGAGGAGATCAAGAAATTTGGTAAGGTTACCTTAACATGGCCTGAATTTCTGTTAGCCATTAAAAAACAATTTTATCCTCTTGCTCACATGAAGAAAGCCATTATGAACTGGCAAAATTTCAGACAACTTAAGGGTCAGAGTGTCCAAGACTACACCCAAGAATTCAGGAGAAGAGCTCTCTTGTTAGGGGTAGATTTGCAGACCCAAGAAACCCTGCTGAAATACATTGGTGGCTTGCATAGCTACCTTAGACACACCATCTTGATGTTTAACCCTACGAGCCTCGACGAGGTTTGTGTCCAAGCTACCCATTTAGAGGCAAGGGGAAAAAACACATTTGAAGAGGGTAGAAACAAGTGAAAAAAATTAAAATTAAAAAACAATATTTTCAAATTAAAAAAAAAAAAAAAACACAAAAAAAACATTTCAAATTTTATATTAAAGTTTTAAAAAATTAAAATTTGAAATTTGGATTTGAGAATGATTTAAAATTTGGATTTAAAAAAAATAAAAACAAAAAAAACATTAAAATTAAAAATTGCTAAATATATTTTTGATATTTTTTAAAATAACATTTAAAATTTATATATATATATATATATATACAATAAACATATTTAACAAAATTTATTTTTTATTTAAAAAAAAAAAACAATTTTATCGGCCATCGCCCCTACGAGCGGCAGAGCGGTGGCTATTTGATTCCGAGAATCGAATAGCCACTTCCCAACCACCCCTATGGGCGGTTGGGCGGTGGCTATCCAATTCTCGGAATCGAATAGCCACCACTCAGTTGCCTGTGGGGGTGGCCGGGTGGTGGTTATCCGATTCTAAGAATTGGATATCCACCTCAAGGGCAATCGGGGGTGGTTATCCGATTCCGAGAATCGGATAGCCACTGCCTGACCGCCGGTGGGGGTGGTTATCTGATTCTCGGAATTGAATAGCCCTCACCCGACCGCTCGTGGGGGTGGCTATCTGATTCTTGGAATCGAATAGCCATCGCCTGGATGCCCATGGGGGTGGCTATCCAATTCTCGGAATCGAATAGCCATCGCCCGGTTGCCCATGGGAGTTGCTATCCGATTCTTCGAATCCGATAGCCATCGCCCAGCCACCCATGGGGGTGGCCGAGCGGTGGCTATCTGATTCTCAGAATCAGATGGCCACCACTCGACCGCCCGTGGGGGTGGCTAGGCAGTTGGCTATCTGATTCTGAGAATCAGATAGCCAACACCACGGGCAATCGGGCGGTGGTTATCCGATTCTGAAAACCAGACAGCCACTGCTTGACCGCCCATGGGGGTGGCTATCCGATTCTCAGAATCAGATAGCCATCGTCTGGCTGCCTGTGGAGGTGTGGCCCTGAGTGGCGGAGCTTAATCGTAAATATATGTTTTTTAAAGTTTTAAATGTTTTTTTATTTTTTTTAAATTGAAAATATATGTTTTTTTTTAAATGGTTTTTTTCTTTAATCATATATATATTTTAAATTTAAAATGTTTTTTTAATATATATATATTTTTAAATTTTAATTGTTTTTGTGGTTTATATATATATATATATATATATATATATATATATTATTATTTCTTTTTTTTTAATTCGAGTATATTTTGTTTTTTTGGGCTTTTTCTTTTTAATGTTTTTAATCTTGATTTTAATAGTTTTTAAGATTTTTTTTGTTTTTTTTTCTTCTTTTTTTTTAATCTCCTTCATTTATTTATTTATTTTTGTAGTTTTTTGTTAATGTTTTTTTTTAATTTTCTATTTCTAGTTACTTAATTTTATAGTTTTTTTTTTATTTTTTGTTTTTTGCTAACTTTTTTTATGGTTTACACACACACACACATATATATATATATATATATTATGTTTTTTGTTTTGTCTTTTTTTTTTATATTTTTATATTTGCTTTTTTTTTAATAAAAAGTTTGACATAAAAAAATTAAATTGTCAAAAATTGTTAAAATTTAGAAAATAATTATTTACATTTCATACATTAGAAAATTTAAAGTCAAAAAATAGGTCTTTTAAAAAAATGACCGAATCACTACTTTTTTAAATCAGCATGCAAATTACTAACATTCTAAAACGTAATGTACATAAAAAAATTTAAAGTGCCAAAAACTATGCTCTAAAAAAATGTGTGTTCTGCATCCCCCCTTTTCAAAATCACGTCACTCTTTTGCTATCTCTATGAAATGGGTAACAGTATCAGTTCCTGTTTCAAAGTTTACATTGTTTCCCTTCTTCCCAAGCATAAGCTAGTTAGAGTATTGATGTTAGTGTGCTTAAGCTATTTTGGTTTGGAGTAGACATCAACCTATTACTAGTTGTAGCTATCTAATTGTGTGAGGGAGAAATGTCATTTGGTTTGGAGTGAAGCCCAAAGGGAAAAGCCTTAAAACTATTGTTGCTTGAGGTCATCATGGAATGCTAGTAGAAGTGTGTGGGAACCTAGTCTTGTCAGAGGAGGACTACAACGTCAAGATGAATGGTTGTAATCTCTCTTTGATATTAATATATGCAACTATCGATTGGTTTCCTACATGTTTTGTAATATTACATATTCATGGCTTAATGTTTCTTGACTTGTTAAGTAGGTTGAATTGCAATTTTTCTATTATCATGTTTGGTGTATGTTGTTGTTTACTTGTTTCAGGTGCTTGAAGAAGGAAGCGAGAAATAGCTAGAGCGAGCAAGAGAGAACATCATCAAGCATGATAAGTGAACCAAGAGGTAGGCCCTCTTGATTGATTCTAACCTAAGGAAATATTCCATAGAATGTATCTGTTGTGGCTAGACCCATTATTGGGCTAAAGGAATTCGTTCGTGTTTGCACTTATAATTTACTTCACCACAAATTGGTGACTCCACTAGGTATCCCAATCCTTTTGTTTATCTTGGATTTCATGATTTCGTGAGAACTTTTCTAGTTCCACTTTTTCCCTTTGGTTTTGCTTCTTTTCTCCTGCTTACTAGTGTGAGTCTAAAATTCATAGTAGCAGATCTGGTCCCTGTTTCAAAAAATTCTTTATTTTTCCTTAGCTCCCTCGATCAATGCACTTAATTCGCTGACAGTTGCACCCACCAGCGTGAGTTTCTGAGAAACAGTCACGTCAACCAACATCTAGCACTTGTTGTCAGTTACACAGTCATGCCAATGCATGTAAGTGAAGATTAGGGCTTGACTCCAATCTTGGCCAGTGTGTTCTGCTCTTGTGGTTTTGACCCCGTAATACTTTTGGACCGTCTTCTCCCTTATTAGAAATCTACTTTTCATTTGGTTTTGTTTGCTTGTTGGATTATCATCTTTCTACTTGATTGATTGAGTCATTGAGTGGCCAGCAACACTAGGGCATCTAGTTGATCGTCGATTCAGTAGTTTGTGAACTCACTAAGTCGGGTTGTAGGTGTCCTTACTCTTTGCATTTTGTTTTTGGTCCTTTTTACGACTTTGACCTCTTTTTGCACAAGTTCGAAAAGTTTTTGTTTTCTTTCCTAAAAATTTATTTTCCGGCATGGATTACGTTCTGCATCTTGTGTTTGGTAAAGTCAGTGTTCCATTGATCTGAATGAACTTCTCTTTTCATGTCTTCATCTACTTCGAGAGATTATTGTCTCGAGAACTTTTTCACTGAAAGATTGTATGCGAAAAAATTGTTTTGTTGTTTCATGAAAAGGTATGAAATTCTATCTTGTTGCATCATTATGTTATGATAATTTGCATCATTTAAAAGACTAGAATTTCATCATCATTTGAAAAAGGAAGAGAATTTTTTGTTTTTGAAAGGACTAATAGATAAGTGCTTGTCAGGAAATTAGGAATTGGAATGCATTTTTCATTTGTTTATTTTTTTGAAAAAGTACAGTATTGAAATATCATTTTGTTTTTAGTTGCTTGATTGTTTTCATTTGATTGAGTAGTTTCTACCCTATCTAGTGTAGGCATTTCATCGAATTGAAAGGGTCTTGTCTCATTTAATTTCATTTAATGTTTTTTTAGTAGCATCGCTAAGACCTGAAAACTGAAACATAACTCAAGATAAAATTTAAAATGAATTCAATTAACCTAAGGTGCATTTGACATTAATGATCATATCTAGAAGGTCTAGGCTAGAGACATGTTTTGGCGTCTTTAAACCTAGTAACTGTCATTAGCTTCGGCATTAGACATCGCTAGTACGAATTTGTGCTCCCCGTACCGTCGAGTATATAACAGGAGACTCCACTAGGCTGCAATCATTTTATCCTTAGGAAGCCAAGTCGTCCACCTTGCAAATGTGATACACTAAAAACAACATTCGGGGAGATTTCTTGCTCGTACTTCTTGGTTCACCGAGAGGTATTCTGCAGTTCATGGTTTCCTGGTAATCTTGGTTTCCTAGATCATCCAGGGAAGTCATTTGATCTTTTTGACTCATTAAACTTAAAATATCATTCGAGCACTTGTCATTTCGAGATTGTTTCCAATCGAAAGTGATAGAGTCATCTTTGTTTCTTTCTCAACTCTTAAAAAATGAAAGAGCACCAGTCTTTTATGCGTCTTAATAATTGACTGCCCATGATCCAAAACACCATGTTAGTCTTTTTTGAGACCAAATCATGAGTTTCCTTAAAAGAAATTTTAAAGCCTCAAAGTTATTTGTTCCATCAACTAAGATAAGGTCATCGTGGTTGAACCATCTGGTTCACCCAATTCCTCTTCCTCTCCTGCGTCTAAAAGATTGTCTGAGAAGCCATTTCTTGAGTTACCAGAGTCACTCGAGGACCAAAATGTTGAACTAGTAATTGTTTTGAGTGTTCAACCATTGTCATCTCGTCATCTACCTACTTTTGATAATGGGTCATCTACTGATCTTGGCCCTAAATCTCCAGACAATCCCGTTCAAACTCCAGAGAACTCGCCGACCACTAACAGTTAGCTTGGACTAGTTATCTACCCTCCGAACCCTCTATTTGACCCTGTTGTGATATCACTGCAGCATCCTTACAGTTTGTACAACCATCTGAGTGTTCCTTTGGAACTAACCCCTCATACTCGTTCGACCATTTGTCGTCATTTGTTTTCAGACATGGAACCCAAAGGTGATGCTCTAGTCACATCTCCTATGAGTCCGAAGTTTCTACTCCACACACTGTTGAGAGGGAAGAATTGCAATTGCAGTTTCCTCCCGAGGGTTTCCCTTTCTTAGAAGGTATTCCCGCTAGTTTTCCACCCAACTAGGTGTCTTTGGCACAGTTGGTTTCAGGTACACTTAGTGCTTCATCATTTTACCATAATCCTGTATGGGCGTCAAGTGCCAAGCCTACATCAGGTCCATTCGTTATGAACACGACTTCCCAACAGGCTGTTACTTTAGTCCCGGTGCAACACACCATTCTGAATACTCTTGTATCGTCAATCCTAGTTACCTGTCAGGCACCACCAACAAATTCAAAGTTTGTCTCTATCAGTTCCTTCGTCTCGCTAGTAAGCGGCCAGATTATGCCACCACCTGGGGGGTAGAACCTGAACGTTTCTATGGTGTTAGGTGCCACTAATGTGAACGGATCACAAGCTCGCATGCTTGGTATGAACCAGTCTTCTTTTGGTATTATTTATAACCTTGCTGATCCTACTGGGTCAAGCAATATCTAGTACCAACAAGTTCAAAATCCCGTTGGTCCATCTGGATCAAGCAATGTTCAATATCAGTAGCCCTATGGGGCTCATGTCCAATAACAAAATCCTTACATTCCATATGGTTCTCAGGGAATGGTTAATCAACCTTACACCCTCCAATCTGGGCAGTACATCCAGCCTGGCTATGGCCAGATTCAGTTCCGTAATTTCTCGGGCACTACTCAAGTACCCTTGCAACAACCAGGACAACCTCTACAACAACAAGGGAAACCTTTGCTACCACAAGGGAAACCTTTATTGCAGCAAGGGTTCTTCACGCAACAACAACAGAAAATTATCCCGCAGCAAGGTCACCTGGAACAACTGCAAGGTCAATCCTTACAACAGTTGTAGCAATCCATGCAATAGCAAATGCAATATGCTCCACGGACCTCTCAACCCATGTCCTCGTAAGGCCAACCTCTGCAGCCCCAGGGAATTTTTTTGCAACTGCAAGGTTAACGCTTGCAATAGCAAAACCACCAGGGTAGCAGCAACCCTTGTATACATATCAACAAGATCAACCCTTGCAGGGGAAGGGTCAAGGTCAAGTCCTATAGTAGCAGGCTCAATATCCTCATGTCCTAGGTTAACAGGTTCAAAATCCTGTCGGCCAAGGGCATCAGGTACAAAATCCCTACATCCAAGGGAAACAAGTGTACCAACCTTATGCCTAAGGACTGCAGGTCCAAAAACCTCTTGTTCAGGGAAAACAGGTTCATCAACTGTATGTTCAAGGACAATAGGTCCCATATCCATATGTCCAATGTCAACAGGCTCAATAGCCTTTTAACCCATATGCTTCTTATCAACAACCTATGGCTGGACAGTTCCAAGCTATTCAAGGTCAAAATCCTCCCTATGGTCAAGGTAATCCATAATGGGGGCAGCCTCAGATGCCATATGGACAAAATCTCCCACTGTGGGTCCAAAATCCTTACCAATAGGCATGGGCTCCTCCCTATCAGCCTGTTTATCGACCTACCATGCCTTTTAACACCCAATTGCCTTTCTTGGCTACACTTGAGTTTCCATATGTATCTCGCCTTATGAATGATCTAATCCTTCATTTGTCATACTAGCCTCTGGTGCCATCCAATATACTAAGTGATTGCCCAAAGTTCGATGGGAAAGCTAAAGGAGATCCTTAGGCCCATGTGATGACATATCACCTCTGGTTCTCGTTGAACTCATAAGTAGATGATTCCATTCATCTTTTAACTCTTTAGCCATGGCTTTCCTCACGCATTTTCAGCTTCCAGTTCAATATGAAACTGGCATCTATTTTCTCACATCACTTAAGCAAGATACTATGACAAACATCTCTCATCACCTTCATGAATGGAGACATAGATGTTGCATGATCAAATTTGAGATTGCTAATCAGTTGCTCACTGAATGGTTTACCAAATCACTTGTAGCCCCAATTGCTCGTGATATAGCTATGGGTGGATGCGTCACTCAAGAGCAGGCCATTTCTCGTGCCCAGTACTTGGTTCTAGTTTACTCTTAGTCTAGCACTTTATACGAGTTATTACCCAATGATCCGTGGCCATCATTCGATCCCACAACATCAACATTACTAGTTGTTCCTCCCGTCGATGGAGTTATTGGTTCACTATCCCAGATCCCTAATAAAACTTCTTCCAAATAGAAGTTGGTCTTGAATGCTATCCCTAATAGTTCATCTCAGAATTCACCTGGCCTTGATAAAACCTTAGAGGTCCATGCATTGTAGTCTACCTGATCAGGTGCTCAAGTCCTAGGTGTTGTAAAAATGCTCAAAATTCAAAGTGCTCAGAACTGGTTCACAGCTGAACGAATGGAAAGTGCTTGTCCTCCCGATTCCGGCGCCACAAACGGTTCGGAAAATGGTCGCCGTATGAGGGAGATATGGCCAAAACAATATTTTGCCCAAAACATTAGAAAATTGGAATTTAAAAAAAAAAAATTAAAAAAAAGAATATTCCGAGGAATATTCCTTGGAATATTCCCTTTCAGCAGCCAATCAGAGGGAGCCACGTGGCAGGCCCGGAGGGCGCCACGTGGCCCTAGATGACGTCAGCGATGCATTGTTGGGCGCATTTAAAAATTTCAAATTTGGGAGGGGCCGAGTTTGAACCCGCGACCTCTACCTTATCACTCCAAAGCCTTATCGTTAGGCCACCGCATTAATTGTTATTAAATGGGCGCAAGAATTTATATTTAAATTTTAAATTGTGCTAAGGGCGGGAAAGAAGGGGGCCAGCCCCGCCCTCCATGTGACCACGCCCAGGAACCGTGGGCTAAACTAACCGCCAGCACACCTAACAGCCGGGCACGCACTCCGATGAAAGCATTTAATATTACAGCAGTTTAGTTGGCGGTTTATTTGGCGGGGCTAACTGGACTTTCACTAAAGTTAGCTGGAGTTCTTTTAGGGGAAACTGGCAGTCTGGAGTAAACGGCCATAACTTTGGCCCAGAAAGTCGGTTTTGGACGAAGTTTTTTTTGATTTTGGGTATTTTCGACCTTCTGAAGCCATTGGTGCAGGTCTTACATCCATCAGAGGTCATTTGCATACGTTTTGGAGCCGTGAAAGTTCTAGGAGCCACCAAGGGCCAGTATTGGGAAGACTGTACAGGGTTGCAGGTATCCATTGGAGGTGATCCAATAGTCAATCCTGAAGGATTCATGTGTTCTGAATCCATTTCTACCATATATTTCTCCTGTAGATGCTTCTATTCAGCTGTATTTTCAATTTGAGCATTTAATAAAAACAAGGACAGGCCCATTTGGAGGCTTTGGACCCAGCAGACGTAGCCCTGGAGGGGGTGAACTGCTTTATCAACTTCTTGTGCATATGTGGTTGGTTTATTTTGCAGAACAAATTCGTTTTTATGTGTTAAACAGTAAAAGGAAATAATTCTGCTATGCTTAAATGGGTTGTAATCAGCTGAAAAATTCATGTGTTTCATTTCTGCAAGACATGGGAAGCTTTTAAATATGTTTATTTCTGAATTGAATACCTTGCAAACGAATTTCAAGTAGTTTCATATTCAGATCAAGTTGGTATCAGAGCACTGGGTTTTTGTGCAAAGATCTTCTAATTGTCTTGCAAGTATTGATGCTTACCAGGTTGAAACTTAAAAGAGGGGAAGGACAATTGACTAGAGAACGAGAGAATCCTCAGTCAAGGAGGGCCAGAGAGCCATCACCTCCACCTTCAATTTCACCCTCAAGAGTCTCAGTAGAAGCTTCAAGGATGTCTGAACATGGAGGAGAAATTCCTATAGAGACAGATCCAAGAGAAGAAGAAAGAGTCTTCAGAAAGGCTTTCTTAGATCTCACTGAAATGGTGAGGATATTGTACCAAGAAAGAAATGAGAAATTGGATGGAGAAGGGTCCAAACATCCACCTGAAGGAGAAGGCTCTTCAGGAGGTAAGAAGGATGATGATCATTCCAAGAAAGGACATGGAGGAAATGGTGATCCACCACCCCCATATTCACCTTCTTCCTCTTCATCTTCGTCTTCTTCTGTTCATAAGCATAGATCCTCTGGAAAAAGTCCTTTTTTAAAGCTTGATGTAAAATTCAAATTACCTATGTTTAATGGTGAAGTGAATGCAGAAAAGCTTGACAACTGGATTAGGCAGTTGGAAGTTTACTTGAGGATCCAAAATATGCATGATGATGCCACAAAGATTCAGTTGGCTTCTTTGAGAATGGATGGAGCAGCCTTAGTCTGGTGGGAGGCCAAGACTAAAGAGGAGATCAAGAAATTTGGTAAGGTTACCTTATCATGGCCTGAATTTCTGTTAGCCATTAAAAAACAATTTTATCCTCTTGCTCACATGCAGAAAGCCATTATGAACTGGCAAAATTTCAGACAACTTAAGGGTCAGAGTGTCCAAGACTACACCCAAGAATTCAGGAGAAGAGCTCTCTTGTTAGGGGTAGATTTGCAGACCCAAGAAACCCTGTTGAAATACATTGGTGGCTTGCATAGCTACCTTAGACACACCATCTTGATGTTTAACCCTACGAGCCTGGACGAGGTTTGTGTCCAAGCTACCCATTTAGAGGCAAGGGGAAAAAACACATTTGAAGAGGGTAGAAACAAGCCCCCCAAGGGGAAAAGCAAAGAGAAAACCTCCAAGGGAAAAGGAAAAAAGAATGCATCTGTCAAACAGGAGAGTGAGAAAGTGATATGTAAACATTGTTCTAAACCAGGCCATGAGGAGAAAAACTGTTGGAAACTATATCCTGAAAAAAGACCTCAATTTAACAAATCCAAAGGGAAACAGAAAACTGCTGCTACTACATCTACACCACAAGATTTAGGGGAAGATTCAGGTGATGAAACCAAAATTGCAGCCATGGGTTTGAAAAACTTGAAGGGAAAAGAAATTGAAACTCAAGCCAGCACTAGTACCTCAAACTGCCGTGTACAAGCTCCTAATGAGGAAGAAAGAATTGAACTGTTTCATGTGAGGGTGATTTCAAAACATACTAAAATTGACACACTTTTTGATAGTGGGTCACAATCAAACCTTATATCAGAGGACTTGGTCAAGAAGCTTAAACTTGAGACTGTTCCACATCCGAAGCCATATCCACTTGGATGGATTTGCAAGGATGCAAATTTACAAGTTTCAAGAAAGTGCACATTGCGCTTTGTAATTACTGCACATTTTATTGATACAGTTGAACTTGATGTGGTACCTTTTGATATAGCAGGAATTGTTTTGGGAAGTCCTTACTTGTTTGACAGGAAAGCTATCTTTCATCGCCATGAAAACAAGTATCATCTGTTCAAAGATGGCAAGGAGTTCATTGTTAGAGCTCATCGCAAGAAGACAAATATAGCGATGGTGAATGCAGGACAGGTAAAAAGGTTGGTCAATTCAAGTAAGAATTGTGTTCTTCTTATGATTAAGCCCAAGGTTGATGTGAATCATGAGTCATTTGACAATTGTGATCCAAAACTTAAATCAGATCTGTATGATGTAGTTGATGCATATCATGAGATGTTTCAGGAGCCAACAGGTTTGCCTCCTAAGAGGGAGATTCAGCATGAAATCCATTTGCATCCAGATTGTCCTCTTCCAAACATAGGCATGTACCGCATGTCTATCATGGAGAATGCTGAAATAAAGAAGCAAATCAAGGACTTATTGGACAAGGGTTTCATAAGGCCAAGTACTTTGCCATGTGGGTCACCGATTGTATTGATTCCAAAGAAAGATGGCACTTGGCGTATGTGTGTTGATTTCAGGGCCTTGAACAAGATAACGGTAAAGAATCGTTACCCACTCCCAAGGATAGATGATTTGCTAGACCAGCTGAAAGATGCTCGATATTTCACTAAGTTAGACTTGCGTAGTGGATATCATCAAGTAAGAATTGAAGAAAGTGACATATGGAAGACAGCCTTCAAAACCAAACAAGGACTCTTTGAGTGGCTTGTGATGCCATTTGGTTTGTGCAATGCACCTGCAACTTTCATGCGGGTAATGGATGATGTCTTGCGTCCTTTTCTTGATGATTTCGTTATTGTCTACTTAGATGACATCTTAATTTTCAGCAAGTCTAGAGAAGATCATGTCATGCATGTTAGAAAAGTACTTGATGTTTTGAAGAAGAATCAGTTATTTCTTAAAATGTCAAAGTGTGAATTTGGAAAGACTTCTTTGGTTTATTTGGGACACATAGTAGGAGGAGGTGCTTTGAGAATTGATCCTGCTAAGATTGAGGCTATTGTGAAATGGCCTACTCCCAAATCCATAACAGAGGTAAGAAGTTTTTTGGGTGCAGCTCAATATTGGAGGAAGTTTATCTCTAACTTCTCTTCTATAGCAGCTCCTATGCATGCAGTGACAAGTGTGAAGCATGCTTTCCAATGGGGAGGAAAGCAACAAAAAGATTTCGAATCTTTGAAAGAGAAGATTAGTTCAGCTCCATTCCTTGCATTACCGGATTTGAGACAGCCATTTGAGATACAAACGGATGCTAGTGATTATGCTATGGGTGCAGTTCTTCTACAGCATGGTAAGCCTATTGCATTTCATTCTGAAACTTTTAATGGTGCTGTTGTAAATTATCCTACATATGATAAGGAGTTGTATGCGTTGGTACAAAGCGTCAAAAAGTGGAAACACTATTTGATGGGCAAAGAAACTGTTATACATATCGACCATCAGCCCTTACAGTACTTGCAATCACAAAGCAAGTTACAACAGTCACGACACTTCAGATGGATGGGCTTCTTGCAACAGTTCCATTTGGTAATAAGGTACAAGAAAGGTACTTTGAATAAGGTTGCTGATATGCTTTCAAGGCCTATTATTGGTGCTGTTACTTTACTTAAGAATGATTCCATTGTACATGATAGTTACATAGAACAATATGCATCTGATGATGACTTTAAAGATGTGTATGCTAACTTGAGTAAAGGGAATCATGTAGAGGAAAATGATTATCACATGCATAACAATTTGTTGTTTCATTTGGGCAAGTTGTGTATACCACAAGGGGAGAGGATAAATGCCATGAGAGAAGCTCATTCTTCTCTTATTGCTGGCCACTTTGGTGTGAGCAAAACAGTTGCACATCTACAGAGGTATTGCTATTGGCCTCGCATGGTAGATTCTGTTTCAAGGTTCATAAGAGGTTGTTCATTATGTGCTACAAGCAAGCCTAGCAATAGGAAGCTTGGTTTGTATACTCCTTTGCCGGTACCTTCTAGACCATGGGAGAGCATCTCTATGGATTTTGTAGGAGGTTTGCCAACATCTAGAAAGCAGCATGATTATTTATATGTAGTAGTTGATCGTTTCAGCAAAATGTGTATACTTATGCCTTGTAAGAAAACTATAACTGCTGAACAAACTGTTGAATTATTTTTTCATCATGTATGGATTCACTTTGGTTTGCCTACTTCCATTATTAGTGACAGGGATTCCAGATTTGTGGGGAATTTTTGGTCCAAACTTATGGGAGATGATGGACACAAAGTTGAAGAAAAGCACTGCTTTCCATCCACAAACAGATGGACAAACCGAAGTTGTGAACAGAACCATTGTGCACCTCTTGAGAGGTTATTGCAGCAAGCATCCCATGCTTTGGGATGAACATTTGCACTACATACAGCATGCTTACAACCGTGCCAAGCACTCTTCCACAAACACCTCACCGTTTGAAGCTTGTTTTGGTTACTTGCCAAAATCACCTCTTGATTTCATTCTTGAGAAAGATGTTGCCATTGAGGGACATAGTGATATTGACAAAGCTCGTTCATTCATTGAAAGAATTCAGCAAATACATCAGCAAATTCAAGAACAGCTTGAGAAAAGTCAAAGCAAGTACAAGGAAAGACACGACAAGCATAGAGTCGATCACAAGTTTCAAGAAGGGGATGAGGTATGGTTGTACATTAGTAAGAAAAGGATGCAAGGAGAAGGTAAAAAGCTGAAGCCTATTCATTATGGTCCATTCAAAATCCTCAAGAAGGTTGGAAATAATGCTTTTCAATTAGATTTGCCTTCCTACATGCAAATGTATTCTGTTGTCAATGTGGAGAACTTACGTTTGTATGAACCTCCTTTGATTGTTGATCATGAAAGTGTTGTTCAGCTGCCATCTATAGAAGATTTCTCGCCAGAATTCTTAGATGAGCTGAAAGAAGATACAATCCTTGAAAGAAGGACACGTACTTCAAGGAGGGGCAGTGTAGATTATGTTCGGGTTGGTTTGAAAGGCAGCAAACCGAACAAGGCAAAGTGGATGGAGGTGGACAGAGTGAGGGAGCTGTACCCTCACCTCTTTAACAGGTAATTGAAGGCTTTTGGGGTCCAAAAGCTTCCCAATGGGGAGGCGTGATCAGGTGCTCAAGTCCTAGGTGTTGTAAAAATGCTCAAAATTCAAAGTGCTTAGAACTAGTTCACAGCTGAACGAATGGAAAGTGCTCGTCCTCCCGATTCCGGCGCCGCAAACGGTTCGGAAAACGGTCGCTGTATGAGGGAGATATGGCCAAAACAATATTTTGCCCAAAACATTAGAAAATTGGAATTTAAAAAAAAAATTAAAAAAAGAATATTCCTTGGAATATTCCAGGGAATATTCCCTTTCAGCAGCCAATCAGAGGGTGCCACGTGGCAGGCCCGGAGGGCGCCACGTGGCCCTAGATGACGTCAGCGATGCATTGTTGGGCGCATTTAAAAATTTCAAATTTGGGAGGGGCCGGGTTTGAACCCGCGACCTCTACCTTATCACTCCAAAGCCTTACCGTTAGGCCACCGCATCAATTGTTATTAAATGGGCGCAAGAATTTATATTGAAATTTTAAATTGTGCTAAGGGCGGGAAAGAAGGGGGCCAGCCCCGCCCTCCATGTGACCACGCCGAGGAACCGTGGGCTAAACTAACCGCCAGCACACCTAACAGCCGGGAACGTACTCCGATGAAAGCATTTAATATTACAGCAGTTTAGTTGGCGGTTTATTTGGCGGAGCGCCAAATTTGGCTGTCCCGCCATATTTGGCGGGGCTAACTGGACTTTCACTAAAGTTAGCTGGAGTTCTTTTAGGGGAAACTAGCAGTCTGGAGTAAATGGCCATAACTTTGGCCCAGAAAGTCGGTTTTGGACGAAATGTTTTTTGATTTTGGGTATTTTCGACTTTCTGAAGCCATTGGTGCAGGTATTACAGCCATCAGAGGTCATTTGCATATGTTTTGGAGCCGTGAAAGTTCTAGGAGCCACCAGGGGCCAGTATTGGGAAGACTGTACAGGGTTGCAGGTATCCATTGGAGGTGATCCAATAGTCAATCCTGAAGGATTCATGTGTTCTGAATCCATTTCTACCATCTATTTCTCCTGTAGATGCTTCTATTCAGCTGTATTTTCAATTTTAGCATTTAATAAAAACAAGGACAGGCCCATTTGGAGGCTTTGGACCCAGCAGACGTAGCCCTGGAGGGGGTGAACTGCTTTATCAACTTCTTGTGCATATGTGGTTGGTTTATTTTGCAGAACAAATTCGTTTTTATGTGTTAAACAGTAAAAGGAAATAATTCTGCTATGCTTAAATGGGTTGTAATCAGCTGAAAAATTCATGTGTTTCATTTCTGCAAGACATGGGAAGCTTTTAAATATGTTTATTTCTGAATTGAATACCTTGCAAACGAATTTCAAGTAGTTTCATATTCAGATCACTACCGTAGTGGACAAATCCTCAAAAGGAAAAAAGGAAGGCAAAGGCAAATCTAAAGACGATGCCTTGAAACAAGGTCCTCCCAAATTTTCTGTTGGAAAATCTTCACAACAGAAACCTAAGTATCCCTGCCTCATTTGCGAGGAAGATCACTACACTAAGGATTTTACCCAACGATCCAAAGTTAATTGCCTGCTCAAAGGGACCCCTACATTCCTCAAAGAGTCGTTTCCGTCTCAGCAAACCCAAATGGTAGACCAACCCTAATCTTCTTCATCTAGATCTCAAGTTGTCATTATGAGCATGTCTATTAATGTGGCTACCTGATCGAAAGACTATCAAACTCTTGCTTCGGCAGCTAGGAAAGAGAAAGAAGTTGCATCTTCTTCTTCTACCCCAAGCTTTGGCCCTCTGCATATTGAGCGGCCTAACACTGATTTTGCTATGAAGCCACCCTCTCGAGGTGTACTATGGAAATCCTTATATAATCCCAACGCACGAGTTGCTCGGCACTATAATATTGTTGAGGATCTAGCTCAGGCGTCGTTAGGCATGTCAACTCTCGAGGTACTCTAAAGCTGCCCATCGCAACGAAAATCTTTGTTGTAAGCTATAGGGGCCATCGATCCCACCGATTCCAATTTGAGATTTTTTGATCTAGAGAACCATGTTCCACAACTCCCTCATCAAATTTCCTTTCTTATTCAAGTAATCGTCAATGAGAAGACCATCCACCGAACTATCATTGATGAAGGTGCTTCCACTTGCATCATGTCAACCGCATGTTGGAAAGCTATTGGTTCTGCTACACTAAACCAATCTCTGAACACTTTGGAAGCTTTTTATGGGTGTGATTTGTGACCCTTTAATGTTTTACCTAACCTTGCCATCACCCCGGAAAGAAAGACAATGCAAGTTGAAGTAGAAATTGTTGACAGCAATCTTAATTATAATCTTCTACTCAGCCGAAGTTGGACTCATGCCATGCATGTCATGGCCTCCTCTTTATTTCACGTGATCCATTTTCCCCATCAAGGGATGATTGTCACCATCGACCAGCTGTCTTTCTTTGCCTCTTCCTTCTCGAATGGTAATGTTCTATACGTCAAGAACACTGGTGCTCCCTATGAGAGTGTAGGGGTAGGTCTCTTCAAATATTTTGCCTTATTGGAATTTTTCCACTCCCACCTCCTCATTTTGCCTTTGTCAACATGATCTCGGTCAAATCTGATCCCTGGGTCATACCTACACGAGATCTTGTTGAGACTTGGGGTGAGGTTATGCCGCTTAGTCCTATCGAAGTCAATTACGTGGAATTGTTTTGGCTTCAAACTCTGAATCCTCTGATTCTCATATTTCGAAGACCTCTCTCAATACGTACCCTCAATTACCTTGGCTTGGCACTTTGGAATTGCCTCATCCCTTAGCTGAGACCTTCCTTGTTGATGAAGGTATCATGGAAATCATGTCTCTCGAGGAACCACCATGGATCGATACTCATCATCGATCCTCATTCCTGCCTCACCCAACGATCATGTCTACCGCTTTCGAAGAGTCCTATTCTCCACTTCCACCACTGATTGTTACTCATGAAGTATGGTCAAAGGGAAATCTGAGTAATATTACCCAAATGATGCCGATTGACATTTCTATCAAACCTAGTATCATTGAACACGTTCATATTGGGGTATCTTGTTCTCCGGATGAGATCAAGACATATACTCATCTATTTCAGGAATTTTGTAATGTGTTTGTGTGGTCTTATGAAGAAATACCCGGCATTGATCTTAGCATTGTGGTGAACGGAATACCAATGTATCCACATGCAAAGCCTGTTCGCCAATGGCTTCACCCCGTGCACCCTAGGAAGGCCACTGCTATTAAGAGTGAAGTTGAAAAGCTTCTCAAGGTTGGGTTCATCTATCCCATCCCCCTTACAGAATAGGTGTCCAATATTGTCGCGGGGACAAAAAAACAAGGCACAATCCATGTTTGCGTGGATTATCATGATCTTAATCATGCCTATCCTAAAGACAATTATCTTACTCCCTTCATTGATTAAATCATTTATCAATGTGCCGGGAGTGAAATCTTTTCCTTTAGGGATGATTTTTCTAGTTATAACCAGATTAACATCACACCGGTCGATCAAGAAAAGACAACCTTTATCTACCCATGGGGTACGTTCGCGTACAAGAAGCTCCCTTTCGGCCTCAAAAATGTTGGAGCCACGTTTCAATGGGCAATGTCCTATGCGTTTCATGATATTTGCAACATTGTCTAGCCTTACTTGGATGACCTTTCCGCTCATTCTCGTAAGCGCCAAGATCACCCAGACCATCTTCAACAGATTTTTTTTGCGCTGCAGAAACTATAACATTTGGTTAAATCTGCACAAATGTGTTTTCTGCATGGAATCAGGATGACTCCTTGGCTTCATCATTTCCAAGGACAGTATTCGCCTAGATCCATTAAAAGTTGAGGCCATTGTAAATTTACCCCCTCCATCCTCACTACACCAACTCTAGAGCCTGCAACAAAAGGCCAACTTCCTCTGTCATTTTATACCCAACTATGTCAGACTAGCAACAAGATTTACCCTGTTACTCAAACAAGAAATGCCCTTTGTATGGGACGAAGTGGCCCAAAAATATTTTGATGATCTAAAGGTTGTCCTCGTAAATTCTCCTCTATTGCACACGCTAGACTATTATAGAGATTACTTCCTTTACCTAGTCGCAGCCCCTAGCACCATTGCTATGGTCTTGGTCCAAGACAATGACGAAGGAAGCGAACATGTAATCTACTACCTTAGTCGAAATCTCCTCGACACTAAAACGTGTTATGCACATGTCAAGAAGTTGGCTTTGGCAGTTGTTCAGGTTGTTCAACGCTTTCGGCACTATATTCTTTTACGTACAACTATAGTGATTTCTAAATGCAACCCTATGACCCATATCCTAACTCGTCAGTTGCTAGGGGGCAAGTATTCTAAATGGATCGTCATCCTGCAAGAATTCTATTTGGTCTTCACTACAGCCAAATCTAAGAAGTCACTTATTTTCACCGAATTGATTTGTTCCCTTCCCTCCAAGGTTCTCTCTGCTGGTGCAGATGAACAACTTCTAAATGAGACCCTTTTCCTGATTAGCACCCTTGATCCATGGTACAGTGATATCATCATGTATCTCCAAATGTCCATGTTTCAGTCCGCGTTGACCAAGGATGATCACTGAAGGATTCCAGATCATTCCCAACCCTACTGTATTATTGGCGATATGTTATACCGTGTCGGTGTTGATTTAGTTCTTCATCGATGCCTTACAGTTGAGGAAGATGAAAGAGTTCTCAATGATTTCCACTCTGGATTATGTGGTGGTCATATGTATAGTTACACTACAGCTCAAAAAATCCTTCTACTGGTTATTTCTGGCCATCTATCTTCAAGGACTACATTCTTTATGTTCGTAAGTGCCACGAATGCCAAATTTACGAACACAAGATGTGCGCCCCACCCGCTCACCTACACCCCGTCATTATCGTTGGTCTCTTTGCCAAATGGGGCATCGATTATAAGACATGTAACTCTCGTTCAGCTAGGGGGCATGGCTATATTATCGTCATTGTGGATTATTTCACCAAATGGGCAGAAGTGATGCCTACATATTTTGCACATGGTAAGATGGTGGCTTGATTCCTTTTCAACCATGTTATTTCTAGGTTCGGCATACCCAAAGTCACTGTCATAGACCATGGCTCCCATTTCAGAGATTACATGATGGTTGAGCTGACACCTGCATTGGGCTTGTGCCATGATGGCTCGACCCCATATTACCCTCAAGCCAACAACCAAGTTGAAGCTATGAACAAGGTCTTGGTCACAATGCTTCAGTATACTATTGGGAAGCACAAGTCAAATTGACATCTCATGCTCTTTCCAGCTCTGTGGGCCTACCAAACCTCAACCAAAGACACAATTGGTTTCACACCATTCCAATAAGTCTATGGTTTTGAAGCAACATTGTTGATCAAATGCAATATTCCTTCACTCAAGTTAGTTGTTGAACTCCTCCCCAAAACGTCACCTCAAGAGTAACACCTCTTATATTTAGAATGACTCGATGAGACTCATTGTCTCACTGCCTTGGTCATCGAAGCACAAAAGAAATGGGTCAAAACCCATTTCGATCAGTTGGTCTCCCCTAGTGCATTCTTTGAGGGTGATTTGGTCTTACTATACAACCAAGCTAACGATAAGTTGGGGGCATGCAAGTTCAAACCTATGTGGCATGGGCCCTTTATCGTGAAACATGTTTTGTAGAAAGGAGCCCATGAGCTTATGATTATGAATGAAATCCTCTTGATAATCCCCGAAACAGGCTTTACCTCAAAAAGTACTATGCCTAGGTCATCTTGCATGGTTACTTATGTACATTAGTGTGATTCATTTTTGTGCAGCGTGGTTTTGTGTGATAGTTTTCAAACAACTTTCATGTTTACTATGATTTTCTTACTTTGCAGATGTCTGCGACTCCCCATGTTGGTTTCGCTGATGGTGCTTGCTAAAGTACGCAAAACATATCATCTACAGCATGGGTTATTCATGACCCTAACGGTGAGTTGATTGACCTTCAAGGTATCTGTCTAGGTCGCACAACCAACAACATTGTTGAATACATTGTCAGATGCCATTGCTCTAGGCATCAGAGAATTGGTTGTCAACCTAGATTCATAGCTTGTCGTCCTTCAAATAAACGGGAAATATTCCTTCAGGAACCCTCAAATATGGAGAATGTATCTCTGTATTCATCTATTGGAAAGGTAGTTTGATTACATTACATATCATCATATTCCTAGATGCATGAATACATTGACAGATGCATTAGCTAATTACGTGTGGCTCGCAGGCCTCATACATCTGTGGCACGCAGACCTCAAAAAATATGTGAGTGTTGGACCTAGGAACTAAATAGCATGGTGATCATGGTAGCACAATACGGCTCGTGCAACATGAGTCAGAAATCAGTGGATATGATCTGAGACTCCCACCATGTGTCTTTGATACTTACGAGGAATGTCTCCTACTCGAGCATACTCCGGGATACTACAAGTTAACCCCTCAAGGTTCCTCGTGATCTTCTCCTTGTTGTCACTCCCTTCCTAATAAGGGGTGACAGAATCGATAGGGTAGGGGAAACTCTTGGCTTTCGGGGACATCCCAGCTGGTTGCTCTGGTCCAACATCTACATTAACAAGAGAAATGTTATAAGCACATATATACTAGAAACAGTTAAAAAATCTCAAAATTAAAAAAAAATTGATTTTTTACCTTCGTCATCCAAGTCCTCTCCATCTGGTAAGGGCATGTCTGGATCTCCATGGAAATCAGTGTTGTTGTATGGCTAGTTCTCCACAATGATATTCTGCCATCATAGCCATGAAAAGTATGCAGGTCGGTATGACATATGCTGACCCCCATTGGTCCTGGGCATCAAATGACTCCAGCAGGCCATCTGCGGATCACATGGCATAGGAGGATCTACCTCAGTCAACTGATACTAGAACAGTGGTACTCAATCTAGGAAGGAGGTCACAAATATATACTCGAAAGAAAAATTACTTCAGATTCCCCACCTTGGCTTTGGACAGCTGGCGCTTGATGTTCATCTTCATGGCCTTTTCCCAGTTGAAGATCGTAGGACCTATGCAGTCAATAGCATAAAGAAACTTCGACTTGTTAGTCTCATGTTCCTCCTGGGATCTCGCCACTTTGTTGATAGTCAACAGAAGCACCATTAGTGTCAGAGCCCACACACTGGAAATCTCTATCTTCCCACTCTTGGATTTCAAGGCCTCAAGGTAGTGTCGGCAAGCAAGGAAGATATGCTTACCCCAATCGGACATGACCCATAACAGTTCACCGACTCCCCTCTATGGGACAGTCCAGTGATGAAGTATATATATAAAGTTTCGAACTCCAGCTCCTAGTCGTCAATGACAAAAATCTCTCGATTAATGTCCCAAAGACTAATCAAGTATCGAAGCAACTTGAGCTGGACCCGCATTCCTGGCGTAAGAAAGAATATGGGGAGCCTGCAAGCCCTCAAAGCCTCTAGGAAATTTGGGTCATTCATTTCCTGGGTGTCAATATCTTCATGCTCCCATTCTTTCCAATCCACCATTTTCAGCAATTCTCTCTTGTAAAAGCCATTGATTTGAGTTAATAATCATCCTTGGCACATAAAATTCAAGTTTAAACAATCAATTTTTTGAGAAGATAGGGTTTTTCCCTATCCATGGCATCGGCGCACCTGTTTTAAAAACAATTGCACTGATCAGCGTGGATGACTTTGTTAATCACCCTCAGTTGACGTGATTCCATGCCTGAAAATCGCGCCGACCAAGGGCGAAAAGGATTTTCAAAAACCTCCTCAAAAATCTAAAAAATTGGCTAAAAGCATAAATGAAGAGCATGAAAATGGAGCTCAGGGCTTTGGCTATTACCTAGAACTGGCGGCTCATCAATTGACCTCCTGGATCTCCCACAATCTGCTCTGGAACAATTAGGGAAAAAGTGAGTAAAAATTCTTCACAGCAAAGGTAAGATGTTAAATGGTAAAAATATATTTCCTTTCCCCTTTTTATACTTTTTTCATCAAAATATTAGGTTTTGTAAATATTTTGACCTATGCTGCCTCAAGGACTCAATAATACACTTTACCCTACTTGTACAATGATAGGTGATGGACGTTCGACGATGATGATGAGTCACATTTCAGCTTTTTTCTCAACTTGTTAAACTCATATGAAAAGATTGCCAAGTATTTTTTCCCTTTTTGACTCATTAAAGAGAATAAAAATAGGGGGTCCACTTTTAGCTCTTTTTTTACCCTTTAAAAGTGAAAATATGGTCGAGCCCTTGCCATTTCGAACTCGTTAACAGATGCAAAACGTCGTGTTCCTAGTATAAGTTTACCCCTTTTTTGGGCTGGGAGGCACTATTTACGGAAAAGGTACTCCTTGACTGAAATGGTCAAGCAGTGCTCTCAAGTATTGTTTTCTACCATTTCGAGCTCGAGAGACACAAATGTACGAAAAGGGACCATGCGGAGTTTTCTTTTACGTGTCTTTTTCAAACTCTATAAACATGAAAAAGATACTGAGTTACACCATTTTCAGACTCGTTAAAATATTAAACAACATTAGGTTTGTCACCATGATGAACATGAGCTTCTCCTTCCTAGGGCTCGTTAAACTTACTAGGTCAAATTCGTTCAAAGAATGAACTTGCAGTGCAAGAATATTATATCCCCTTCAAGATTGTGATTAAAAAATAATTGGGCTACCTGCTAGAAATGGTGGGGGAAAATTTGGAATATATTAGTTGTGTTGGCAACTCACTCTTGAACATGACACTTTCTACTTTGTGTCAGGTTGGGACATCCTCCTTTGTATTGTTGACCTTCCTAGGTTTGGGCTATTCATTTTTTCCTTCCATTTGATCTATGCCATGTCACCATGACCACCGATCCTATGGATCCAAAAGTTGCCAAACTTCCAGTTGTGTCGCTGATGTGTTCAAGAGTTGTCCTTCCATAGTTACACTTACCTTTGATTCTCTGTATCATCCAAAATCATTTTTCATCCTCTCGTCTCGCTTCGATGATGTGGGATCCATTATAGCCCTCCTTCGACATGGTCACTTACCGTCAATTTCAAATCATTATCTGGGAAGTTGGCCGAGAGACTCCTTTCCATAACCTTAGAGCTTGAATGCCCTAATGGCAAGTTCTTCGCACTCGATGACAAGCTCACATCATTGGCTTTCGATCGAGTGATTTCACGGGTGTTCAACTTCAGTTCCTCTATTCACATTCCGTGGATTGTGGTGATAGTACCTTGAGGACCATTGTTATTATTGGTGGTTTCTCTCACACTTTTTAACAGTTTACATCATTGACTGGTAATCAAGCGACTTTCTAGCATGTTCGACATCAACACATCTATTCACATGCTAGAATCTGTACTTTGATCGAATCCTATTGGAGTGCAAGACCCTGGACTCAAATCACAAAAGTCCAGGTTAAGAAGTAATGTGACATGGTTATGATGATATGCATGTCTCTTTCAGATGGTTGGCTGTGACTATACCATGAGTTATCGTATGTGATCCTTCTCATTATTGGATGTCTACGACCATACCTTGGTTTCGTTATGATCCTCCTTAACGGATGGCTGCACCCATACCTGGATCTGTTTACATGATCATTCTCTAGATGGTTGTGTCCATGCCA
Organism: Pinus tabuliformis; assembly: GCA_031772625.1. NCBI lineage: Eukaryota > Viridiplantae > Streptophyta > Pinopsida > Pinales > Pinaceae > Pinus > Pinus tabuliformis. Next base: position 1,278,969,373 of record CM062805.1, read on the forward strand.
CGATTCATGTATCATTTGACAGAGATATCAGTTTATGTATATGTATCTGTACTTTCTTACATGCTTTCTGACAGCAGACCGATTCCCCACACTGATTTATAAAGCATTTCATCCCTCACTCCAGTTCGGCCTTCATGCTTTAGGGGGCATCTGTTACACAACATTTTTCACTGTCCCTGTACTCCTCGTTCCTTGATCCCGGAGGACCTTTACAGTGAATCCTGCATGCTTTTCCTTCATGAAGAAACTCCCAATGTGTCCCTCTTCATGAGCAGATAAATTCCCTTTTGCACCATTTCTTCTGAAACTTCTGTTTTTCCCAGTTTACAAGACCAGCACTAATGGCCTTTGTCTCCTCCACGCCGATGTGCAAAGATTAGCACTAATCCTCTTGCTGACCGGAGTGACTGAGATGTGTTCCAGTTGCACCTGTCCTGTTATCGAAAGTTTTTTAAATTAAGAGCTGAAGCTTCCAGCTTTATAATCTTTGTAATGGAAGTTTGGTAAATGGTTTGGACCGATGAGGTCGAGGATGACAGTTTGGGCTCCTTTCCCCTATAATGATGGAACTATCTCAAGGGATAAGACCTTCTCCCATGAGAAGAGGATCCATCTCCCATCCATTTTTCCTATATAAACCTCCCTTCTTCCCAAGCACAAGCTAGTTAGAGTGTTGATGTTATTGCGCTTATGTTATTTTTCTTTGGAGTAGACAACAAGCTATTACTAGTTGTAGCTATCTAGTTGTATGAGGGAGAAGTGTGATTTGGTTTGGAGTGAAGCCTAAAGGGAATAGCCTTAAAACTATTGTGGCTTGAGGCCATCATGGAATGCTAGAAGAAGTGTGTGGAACCTGGTCTTGTCAGAGGAGGACTACAACGTCAAGACGAATGGTTGTAATCTCTATTTGATATTAATATATGCAACTATCGATTGATTTCCTACATGTTTTGTAATATTACATATTCATGGCTTAATGTTTTTTGACTTGTTAAGTAGGTTGAATTGCAATTTGTCTATTATCATGTTTGTTGTCTGTTTTTGTTTACTTGTTTCAGGTGCTTGAAGAAGGAAGTGAGAGATAGCTAGAGAGAGCAAGCGAGAACATCATCAAGAAGGATAAGCGGACCAAGAGGTAGGCCCTCTTGATTGATTCTAACCTAAGGAAATCTTCCATAGAATGTATCTGTTGTGGCTAGACCCATTCTCAGGCTAGAGGAATTCGTTCGTGTCTGCACTTATAATTTTACTTCACCACACACACACACACACATATATATCCAGAAAAATAATACACTAGATTCTATGGCCTCCACCAGATTGACTCGAACTCTACCAAAATTGGGAAACCTCCACCAAATTGAGAAACTATTTCCACAAAAAAAAGGCTTCATGGCCTCCACAAAGTTGTGCAAGGATGAACCTCCATAACTTTCCCCAAATTGGATAGAACTTGACCCACCTTCTACACTATTTAGTGTCCTCTGTATTGTAACACTCTCCCCTCAAATCTAACTTGACCTTTACAATACTTCATACAATGTCCCCTCAAATTTGGCTCAATTTCTACACTTCACGTGACCTCCAAAGAAAAAACTTTGTCCTTTTCAGCCTACACCAGAGAAATACTCCACAAATTTGACTTCCATGCAAAACGAAATTTGCATAGATGTACGAGTTTAAATGATGACTAAAGTTTTATTTCAAATTATTTAACCACCACTAAAAATTAAGTGTATTACTCCATATTTTGTGTGATGATAAACATGAGAATATGAAATTCACTTGATAAACCCATCATTATGAAGAATGAAATTTGACTTGGAAACCCTTCTAGATATTCCTAGAGAAAGTCACAATTTTTAGCACGACCTTGGCTTGAATTATAGCCTCTCACACCTTCCTTCACCTATTATCTAATACCACTTACTGGTGTTTGTGAGCCTACATAAAGTTTATATGTAGAGAAATAATGAAACAAGATAATAAAGAAACATTCACATAAAACAAATATTTACTTGGAAAAATCCTACCAATAAGCCGAGGAAATGTCCACAGCCCAAGAGATTGGTATTCTTATTTCTCAAGAAACAAAATTATAGTATTCTCAATCATGTTTACAAAAACACTAACACTCCCCTCTTGAGCAAGATGTATCTTTAACATGGCATTGTTACATGCATTACATGAATTGCCACTTTTACATAAACCTCCACTGTTATACAAACTATCAAATATTTAAAGTAAATTTGGCTTTTTACAATTTGGTTTTTGTTATCAAAACATTACCTAGAGTTTCTTTTGGAGGCTAATCATACTTTCTAGCATTTATAGATGAAATTACTCTAGAAAGGTGTGTGTCTATGTTCTCAAAATAAAATTTGATGTGTTTAATGTACTTAAACAATTTAGAGTTTTGGTTGGAAAAAAAACTGACAAGTCAATCAAATGTTTAAGAACATATATTGGAGGTGAGTTTACATCTTTGGAATTTGAAAAATATTGAAAATAAGCTAGGTTTGAATGACATAAAACCACAATATACACCCCCTAATGAAATGGCATGGTAGAATGCATGAACATGACTCTCATAGAAAGAGCAAGGAGCTTGCTTAGTGTTGCTAATTTGCAACAAGGGTTATGCACAAAACCAATCACTATATCTTACTATAATATTCTTGAAGGTGTATTAGCCTTGTGATTACTAATTTTTTTTTTGAAGCTTATGTCCCTTGTCCTAAAAATCAATGTTCTAAGTTAGGCCCCATATGAGATAAGTATATCATTGTTGGTTATGCTAATATAGTTAAGGGATACATATTATGGAATCCTACTGCCCAAAAAATCATCATTAGCAAACATGAAATATTTAATGAATCCCCCCTCAAAAAATCAAACATTGTAGAAGTTGATATGAAATAGAGAAATTACCACAAAATTAATGAATTTAACTTGAGACTCAACCATCTATCGAAACTAGGAAGAAAAAAGAATATTTTGATGAAGAAAAATATGTGGATGTACAAAACATATAGGAAAATGTGGAAATTCCACTACCAATACTGAGGAGATTGGGACAAAATCATCCTAAGAGGTATAATGGTTATGTTTCATCTATTTCTTTGATTAATAAGGATGGAGAAACTTCTTGTTATCAAGAAGAATAAATGATAATAAAAGTTATAAATGGAAAATAACAATGAAAGAAAAATGGATGCCTTGGGGAAAAACTAAACCTGGACTTGGTAAAACTTCCAAAAGAAAAAAATATTGTTGGGTGTAAGTGGGTGTGAAAAACTGAAAAAGGGTGTTAATGGAAAAGTTGAAAGATACAAAGAAATGCTAGTAGCATAGGGGTATTCTCAAATGAAATCTACTGTGTAACAACCCACCCCACATTTTTTTCCAAGTGGGATGGTTGTGACCTCTAATCCAATTTCCCTGGTACTGTTAGAGGAATGGGAGATTAAATTTCAACTATACACACACACACACACACACACACACACACACACTGTCAGAGGAATGGGAGATTAAATTTCACCTATACACACACACACACATGCATATAAATGAAAATGGGCCTGAACAATTAATTTAACCTCCTCAATGCCTGTCACTAAATGCCACATTTCCCAATATGTGGATCCCGCTCTCCACCATTAGATCCGACGGTCAGGATTGGCCTGACAGATCTATAACTTGTGTGGCGAGTCAACCTTGCACTAACGTCACAAATTAGGTGGGTGTGATGATATTTTCATCACCGATCCTAAAATGTGGATCAACGGTGTGCCCATGGGGTCCCCTCCCTATTGATGTCACCCTAGGGGGGTGCACACGCTATCAGATCATCAGCAGTGATCCTTCGCCATTGATCCACGCTTAGGGCTCTGCATAACATCATATTCCACTCCACCTTAACCTTCTCGCTAATTTGACAACTCACATCATTTAAGCTTCTGATCTATGGATTGTACCAAGCTAAGCTATCTGAAGGTTAACAAGGTTGGGGGTGGCACAAAATGGTTTAACCAAATAAACTATCACCAAATCAATGACCATGATTAATTATGATGCCCATCTATCACACTTTCCAAAAATTCCGTAGGGGGTGGCACAAAGTGGTTTCCTGCTTCCCCAACCACTTGTAGTTTTATTCGCTGACGTATAATGACTGGATGGGGCCCATCCCTCCAGTCTCCACATCACCTCGGGGCCCAACCATAGTGTTAACTTCCAAAATGCCATGATGCTTCCCTTTTGTCCAATCATGACAAGGCATGAACTTAGCCACCAATCTAGGACTTCCATGTCCTCCTGACACCTTCAAAGGTGGATTTTGGGGAAAAATAGTTCTGCTTGCATGGCCACAATTACCACTAAGGGATTATAGGACTCCACTATGCAAAATGGCCCTAATTTATATCATTTATTTATTACTTTTAAGCATATACCATGCCTGAGCTTCCAATGCCATAGTCTACCTATTAAATTAAATGTTAATTGGCCTATAGAGGCTTATGTGTCTCACCAGTTTCCCATACTAGCTGCAAGCTACATAACTATGCATATTCCATGCCTACAATGATGATGGTGATATATATATATATATATATGACCCTCCATTATAGCATTAGATTAAAGGACTACATCACAGTCTTAAGACCAATTAAGAGCATTCCATTCCTTCCACATTACCATTGTAAGTAATGCATAATTTAAGCAATCAATGTAGATTTCATATAACAATCAAACATATGCAAATACCTCCATTGGTGCATGATACAGGTGCAGAGACTTATCTTGAATTTAAGAGAAGGGGTGATTAAGTCTGGGACAAGGAATATCCACCCAACCACAGATAGTTATAGCCAATATATCTTGTAGTTGTCATCCCCAAGACAGATTCCAGAGACTAAGGGGATTCCTTTAGGGATTAAAACACCAATTTTATATAAAACATGGACTCCAGGGGATATCCTTCCTCCACCCACCAACCACTCAGAATTCAATAAAAATAGGGAGTGAAAAGGCCAATTTCCTCCACCCCAAAATGCCTAGGGAATCCAAAGAGTAAATCTCCACCCTTAAAACAAAAAAAATTGGTTCCACCCACTTAGGGGAATCTAGAACCCACTGTAAATCAACAGCAAGAAGGTTTCAGAGGTTCTCCCTCTAGGATTCTAAGGACACAATCCTCCACCCACACCACTAAGGGAATCCAGAGAAAACCATCTCCACCCTCTGGCTTTACAGGGACTCCAGAGGCATTGCTCCTCACTAAGGAGAAACCATCTGTTCACCAATGTTGCCAATAGAAATTAGTTCATTGTCTCTGTCTTCTCTTCTCCTTTGCAACCCCTTTTTTTTGTTGTTCCTCTTCTTCCCACACTATTTGCTACTTGTTTTAATACTGACATGAAGTCAATCTCTCCCTTTCTGTAACTACCTCTGGAATAAGTTCAAATGCCCTCCTTTCTTCTATTATTTTCTTTTTTTCACATGAATTGACTTCATGTCCTTACTATTAACACTCTCCTCCTTCATAAATTCTTGTCTTCCTTGTGAGTGTTCTCCAAGGCAACATTCACCTGCACACTTCTTTTGCAGCTTAATTTAATTCTCGATTAGCTCATTAAAGATCATAAACCAACCTTTAATGTCCAAATCTAGTTCATATGTCTATACAAAAAAACTTATTGATTCCAAGCAAGCAACCTCCTCCTCAACTCTGGAATCTATGTCCCTTGACTCAGTACCCTTTTTAAATTTTATTTTTGTAAAAATATTTATAATGCATTATTATAAGAGAACCATGGTTGGGGCTGTTAAATATTGATTTCCGTGAAAATTTACCCTAGTTTTTAAGTGCACCTCTATTCATATTGTATGAGCACTAGTTTCTTTACTTGACTTGAGTTGGAGAAATTATATGATAAAACATATTTTTCACATGGAGATTTGGATGAGGAAATATATATGGAGCAACTAGAAGGGTTTGTTCAAGTTTGTAAAAGAAAATTTATTCATGAAGCATCCCAAGTGATGGTACAAGAAGTTTGATTCATTCACGGTGATATGAAATTGGAGGAGAACTTCTCCTTCCTAAAAATTGATCATCCTCTAACGCTTTGCAAGTAAAAATGGGTCTTATGAAAAAAAAGTTTTCAAAGGTCTCTTCAAGGACTATGAGTTAGTTTTTCATGTAAACTTAAAACATAAGCAAGATATTATCATTTAACTCATACAAGAATTCATGAAGAGCAGCAACAAAGAATTTGGTTACACAGTTCACCCCCTGGGCTACATCTTCAGGCCTACCAACATAGCTAGATCACTCCATATATTCAGTGAAAAAGAGTACATAAAGTTTGTTGATAAAACAAGTGGCTAGTTTCCCCTTCAAGGAAACGTTCTCATACAAATAACTCTCACTATAAACAACATGAAAACCTACAGTCAGTCATGAAACCATCAACAATAAAAGGTGTCTCCTACAAAGACTCAATACTCCATCTGAAAATGAGCATACAAGTACTTCAATTCCACATTGAGGTACAAAAAGAAAGCTTTCCTCAACAAGACATAGTGAGAAAAGACAAAATGAGTTGCACCCTACAAGTCACAGCTGTTGCAATAAACTTATGAAGGTAAGAAAACCCCTACAAGGCTTTCTCCATGCTCAAACACCTTGAAGAACTTCTCCAAAGAACTAATTGGTTCATACACCCATGGACTTGAACTTGCAAAAAGTCTCTTTGAATGTGCTCTAATCAGCAAATAGAGGTCACCAGTGGATCTAAAATGTCTAAAAACCCCTATCTAGACTCTTCTTGAGCTCCAAAAGTCCAAAAACTCACCAAGTTATGGCTCTATCAAGCTTTGTCCTCTGTTTCTATGTTATCCATCCTACAAAATGGATAAACAGTCTAACAAAGCTACAATTTTTCCTTGTTTTTTATTGTGGAGGCAACAAATTCACCTGTTGAAGGTGCATTTTGTTGGACAATTAAATTCCCAATAACCCTTCTGAGAGGAATACTATGGTCACATGGGCCCATAAGGTCGCGGGCTAGGCCTAATCCCCTGCCCCCGCTCGTCTAGCCTCCTTTACCGTCGAGCTATTGTTCATATTGGTGCCCATGGGGCCAAGGGTCAGGCCAATGGCTCGCCTTGACTGCCAAAGCCCTCTTGTCATGATTTACTGAGGTCACATTGGAGGCAATAAAACCAGGGGCTGGTTCCCATATCCCATTTCCCACTGGTTTAGCACCTTCCAATTTCGCCTGTGGACTTATGCAAGTTCCTGTGACTAATGACAAGGCTAATCTTAAGCCCCTTTCCTTTGCCGCTATACTTTTCTCAACTGAGGTCTTATGGGAGTATCATGATTGGGGGTCGGGCTAGGCCCCGATCCCCATACCATCTGTGCCACGATCCTATGATGCTATAGGTGATCGGGGGCCGGGTTGACTGCCCAACCCCTCCTCCATATATGTGCTCCACTTAAACTTTAAATAGAGTTGAAACCCTTATGGGGTAAGAACTACCCCTATGGCAAGGCACTTGAGTGTTGGATGAGAGGTCGTAGGCTCGAGTCCAGCTAAGGCTCTCTGACCCTTACCAAAATTTTAATTAGCCATGGGGTGCCACATGGCAGCCTCTAGTTGGGCTACATGACATACCCTCATTGGTCCACCACATCAAAATCGAACCAATCAAATCGAGCCATCCTGCCATGGATGAGGTTACCACTTGGAAGATCCTCATTGGTCCCTACCTGCTCAGTCAACCTGATGATGTCAGCAGTATGACTACCAAGTCAACAGCCTAGTCAGCAAACCTGCTAATTGTTTAGTTATTGCCCGAAAACTTCAGAACATCATAACTTTGTCATATGACATCAGATTGAGGTGAAACAAGTGTCTTTGGATTCATAATGAAGAATACTTCGAATTGACACCAATTTTAAAATATTCTAGGAACTTTCATTTTTGAGCTAAAATTTAATCATCGGATCATACCTCCCACTAGGAACTTCTGGACTCCAAAAGTTTACTTCTCCTAGTAAATAAAATGAGTCTGAAACTCAAAACTTACCAAAAAATCAATCCATAATGCTCTTTTTTCAATTGGTTCCCTTTTAGCTCCAATCAAGGTACTTCAACTATCTTCTTCATGAAGACCTACCATCTTGTCAAGAATCGAGTCAAAATTCTTATTGTTGATGCGGGAACAAAACACTGATGAGTGGAATCTAAAAATTCTCTTTAAACCGATCTTTCAAGGCCCAAACAGCTTGATATTGAAGTTCCATTGTTGAAGAAAATCTTGACTTTCCATCTTGGAAATCAGAAGCAACTCAATGCCTACCATGTACTAATACAAACTTTTCTTTACTATCCTCAAACTTTGTCTATACACAAAAGTACTATGGCTACAAAAATTCAATGACACCATTGGCTTTTCCTACAAAAACATAGTCATATATTGTACAATCTTAAACAAAGATTCTATTCACAACAAGTTTCATCTTGAACACTTGTATCAGTGAGTACATGACAAACTATAGACAAACTTGGATGACAAACATTGTACATCCCAAAATTCCTTAAACATTGGAATCATAAACAAGCCAATAACATAACATGTCAATGAAAAAACATACTTGTTGATCATAGTGATTATTCTTGTTCACTTTACAAAAGTACCCAAAACAAGTAAACAACAAAAAGTATTTACAATTTACAAAGAAAAAACAAATTACACAAATAGTTTACCCAATCTTTGCCTCTCCTAGGCTTATGGGTTCTCTTTTTGCATCTACTTTGCTTTGAAGTTTTCCTTAGGAACACTGCGAGTCCTATTTTCCACCTCTTGCTTCCCTTGCATTGGTTTGCATAACTTCTTTATCCTTCCTGGGACAAAGCTCTAGATGTAGTTTCCAACATCTTTTGTTTCCATGCCCATGCATCATGCAATGGGTACAAAAGCACTTTCTCTTACTTGCTGACAAGGAAGTCCTCAAATGTGAAGGAGATTCACCATGCTTGATTCCAAGAATCTGATCCATTTCTTTGACCATTACCATGCATTTCTCACAAACAACCACATAATGGTCAAATGCGTCACAAAAAGTGCAAGGATACATGTTTCACAAATAGTCAAAATTACCAACATTTGGAAAAGACCCATGAGATTTATACCTGTCCCTTGAGCTACAACTTTGACGATGTGGGGTGGACAATGAAATGCAAGGTCCTTTAAATCATTCATCTCTCTTAGGCTATAAATGAACATCGTCACCACCATCTTGGTGTGACATATCATCCTCTGATGACTGATTTGCCGCAAACCATTTAGAGCATTCTCCAAACTCTCTTTAACCATATCCCAGTCCTTGATTTCTTGGTCTCTCTTTCACCATGATAGGATTTGTGATCTCTTGGTCGTTGATTCTAAGGCATCCTCCTTCATAACCCATCTAAGATAACAACTCCATACTAATGCCTTTAGTATGTTGTTCAAATGCTACAAAAGAGGTGTTATGAACATAAATAGAATGATTTGAAATTGAGATTACCTCCTTGAACTTTCCATCCACCTTTTCTACTTCAGATGATGATGATGACTTTGTAGATGAATCTACCCACCCACTCTTACCAACCGACATATGATGACAATCTATGAGATGCTTACAAAATGCACATGCATCGTTTTCCTCATAAGGTCCATAACCTTTGTTTGAACCATGCCCATATATTTGATTCACTTTGGATGTTTCCTTTTCTGTCACTGGAGTGGAAATTTCATCAACTTGTTCCTCAAGCACATGCTGCAACTGAAGGTGGATATGCCTCTTCTCCTCTTCAACAACTATAAGCATTCTTCTCAATTCAATTTTATCCATGCGAAGAGACAAATTCATCTCCTCAAGCTCTTGGAAACTCTTCTTTCCCATTCTTGCAACTTGCTCAAACCTGGCTCTGCTACCAACTTGATCTGAAATTGGAGAACTTCTCCTTCCTAAAAAGTGATCATCCCATGATGCTTTTCATAAGTAAAACCTTTGAAAATATGTTTTCATAAGTAAAAATAGGTCTTATGAAAATACGTTTTCAAAGGTCTCTCCAAGGACTATGAGTTAGTTTTTCATGTAAACTTAAAAAATAAGAAACATCTCATCATTTAACTCATGCATGCATTCATGAAGAGCAAGAACAAAGAATTTGGTGATGGAGTTCACCCCTCATAGGCTACATCTTTGGGCCTACCAACATAGCCAGATTGCTCCACATATTCAGTGAAAAATATTACACAAAGTTTGATGATAAAACAAGTGGCTAGTTTCCCCTTTAGAGAAACATTCTCCTACAAAGAACTCTCACTATATACAACATGACAACCTACAATCAGTCATGAAACCATTAACAATAAAAGGTGTCTCCTACAAAGACCCAGTACTCCATCTGAAAATGAGCATACATGAGCATACAAGTACTTCAATTCCACATTGAGGTACAAAAAGAAAGCTTTCCTCAACAAGACATAGTGAGAAAAGATAAAATGAGTTGCACCCTACATGTCACAAACTTCTGAAATAAACTTCTAAAGGTAAGAAAATGCCTACAAGGCCTTCTCCATGCTCAAACACCTTCAAGAACTACTCCAAAACACTGATTGATCCATACACCCATGGACTTGAACCTACAAAAATTCTCTTCAAATGTGCTCCAATCAGCAAATAGAGGTCACCATTGGATCTAGAATGTCCAAAAACCCCTATCTGGACTCTTCTTGAGCTCTAAAAGGATAAAAAATCACCAAGTTATGGCTTTATCAAGCTCTGTCCTCTATTTCTCTATTATATGTCCTACAAAATTGATAAACAGTCTAACAATGCGACAATTTCTCCCTGTTTTCCACTGCGGAGGCAACAAATTCACCTGCCGAAGGTGCATTTTGTTGGATAATTAAATGCCCAATAACCCTTCTGAGTGGAATATTATGGCCACGTGGGCCCATAAGGCCGTGGGTTGGGCCTAACCCCCTTGTCCCTGCTAGCTTAGGCTCCTTTACCATCGGGCTATTGAGTCATATCGACGGCTATGGGGCCAAGGGTTGGGCCAATGGCTTTCCCTCACCGATGAAGCCCTCTCGTTGGTATTTTCCAAGGTCACATTGGAGGCAATAAAACCAGGGGATGGCCCCCATATCCTTCTCCCTGTCAATTTAGGGTCTTCTGGTTCCACTTGTGGACTTATGCAGGTTTCGTGACCAGGGCCATGGCTAATCCTAAGCCCCTTTCCATTGGCACTATACTCCGACTCGACTGAGGTCTTATGGGAGTATCGTGACCCGGGGCTGGGATAGGCCCCTAGCCCCATACCATTTGCGCCATGGTCGTATGATGCTGTAGGTGACCGGGGGTTGGGGCTGACCGCCCAACCCCTCCTCCATATATGCACTCCACTTAAAATTGAAATAGAGCTGAAGCCCTTATGGGGTAAGAACCACCCCTGTGGCTCAATGGCAAGGCGCTTAAGTGTTCGATGAGAGGTCACATGTTTGAATTTGGCTAAGGCTCTCCGACCCTTACCAAAATTTTAACAAACCATGGGGTGCCACGTGGCAACCTCTGGTTGGGCCTCGTGGCATACCTTCATTGGTCCACCACATCAAAATCAAACCAATCAAATCGAGCCATCCCACCCTGTACAAGGCTGCCACTTGGTAGATCTTAGGAAAAGAGCATTGGAAATAGTGAAGAGGCACAAGTGATTATTGCAACATCTTTAATAAGTTTAATGATTTAGTATTTGGTTATTCTATTCAAAGTTTGCAGGTGTTTGGTACAAGAGGAGATGTACTTCATGTTATGTTTGTTGAAAAGTGTAACTAGTATAAGTCTTCATAATTGTATTTGGCTCATGACATGGTGTAATAATTATTGTACTTATCAAAAGAAAGATTTTTTTTTTTTTATTTTTATGTTTATTTATTTATTTATTTTTATCTGTAAAAGAAAATTATTTAATTAAAGCATGGATTTCATGCTCAAAATATTTAAGTCCTAGGTGAAAGCACCCATTGTGTGCTCTAGGGTTTTTGTCAGATTTCGGAGTTCTTTAGAAGGGAATTGCTCCGTTAATCATCTATGTTACAGAGTTCTTTAGAAGGGAATTGATCCATTAATCATCTGTGTTACGGAGTTCTTTAGAAGGGAATTTCTCTGTTAATCATCTACGTTGCGAAGTTCTTGATCTAGTCTCATAACCTTTTCCAAGGACACTACCCCTAGAGATACAAATCCAGATGTCATAATGTAAAAGATCCCATTAGGCACTTGTAACAAGAAAGAAAATGTCATTTTGTTGTTTAGAATGGTCTAGAAATACCCCAAGATCAAGTCGGCCTAGAAAGTCCCTTCTAGCCAATCCGAAGACTATAAAAGGGAAATACTTCGATCCCCTTGAAGATACACACTTGGCATAATATATCTTGTTCTGATCTGCAACTAGAGAAGATTGTGAGGGACTTGGAAGAAAGAAGAAGGCTATCAAAGGAAATAAGGAAGATCCTAGAGATCGAATTTCTAAAGTTTTGCCTTAGTTCAACTCACACGTGTGAGATCTTGTGGTCCTTAGGATTTCCACAGGTCCGAAAAGGTGCATAAGCAGCTGCAAACATTGTTTGAAGGGATAATATCTTTGTTGGTGGTTGGCTTGGTCTTGGTGAGTCTTGTTTGAGTCTTGGGACTTAGAAGTCTTCTTTGAAATTTATTTTATAAGAAGAGGGTTCTCTGGGTTTTCCCCTTTGAGGGGTTTTGCCCTGGCTTGGAGTCTGTCTTTGGTGTCTCTTTTCGTGTTTGTGATCTTCATTGTTTGAAATTTGCCTTGATGATAAATGCATAATAATAATTGCAAAGAAAAATTAATAAGGAACATCACAAGAAAGTGTCAAGAAAGAGAAATCGAATTCAATAAATCTCTAACTATGCTGCCCTAAGGATTTCTCAACAAAGTCTTTACTCTTGTAGGAGGATCTATTAATGGGATGGCCAAAGCTTCAAAAAACAATTTCTTTATCCACTACTAAAGCAAAATATATAGTGGTCTCACATGCATGCAAGGAGACAATTTTCTTAAAGGGTCTTTTGTGTGATTTTGGAAGAATGCATGACAATGTGAATATAATGTGGTAGTCAAAGTGTTATCAATTTGGCTACTAATCTAGCTTATCATAGTAATATTAAGCATGCAATAAAGTTTAATGATGCGATGATATGTACTAGACCAAATATTTCACATGTAATTGGTATTGTTAGTAGATACATGGCAAATTTGGGTAGAGAGTATTGGAAGACAGTGAAATAGGTGCTTTGGTATCTAAGAGACACAAGTGCTTATTGCATACCTTTCAATAGTTGTAGTGATTCAATTTTTTTATATATTGATTTATATTTTGTAGGTGATTGGAACAAGAGGAGATCTACTTCATGTTATGTCTTTACTCTTGGAGGAGGTTCTATTAGTTGGATGTCAAAGCTTCAAGTAACAAATGATTTTTCCACCATTGAGGCAAAATATGTGTTTGTTTCACATACATGCAAGGGTGCAATTTGGTTAAAGGGTATTTTGGGTGAGTTTGAAAGGATGTAGAACAAGGTGAATGTATTCTATGATAGTCAATGTGTTATCAATTTGGCTACTATTCCAACATATCATAGTAAGACGAAACATATTGATGGTAAATACCATTTTCTAAGACGACTTATTGATGTAGGTGGAGTAGTTCTTAAGTAAGTCCATACTCAATAAAATTGTGTAGACATGTTTACAAAACCAGTTTTGTCAGTGAAGTTAGATTGGTGTTTGTCTTTTCTTGGTTTACAGAAAAATTGATGAATAGACTTGGACAAAATATCAAATAAATTGTTGTCAAAAAAAAAATTGTTTATTTATGACAACAATTTTTATTTTATTTTATAAAAACTAAATTTAGTTGAAATAAATATAGTGAAAGCTTACATAACAATGAAAGTACATCGTGCCATATTAAATATATATCTATATAGCCCAAAATAATTGTAAATATTTCCTTAATATAATATCAAAATTTTACTACAAAATCTTTATTTCATTTAAATACTTTTTTATTATTTTATCTTTTAATACATCTAAATTTTAAATAATTCATAAATACCACTAGAATTTAAATCATATTACATTTTTCATAACAATTCATACCGTATAATAAAAACATAAATAAACATTAATTTTTTTTATTATTTTATCTTTTAATACATCTGAATTTTAAATATCTCATAAATATCATTGAAATTTAAATCATATTACATTTTTCATAACAATTCATAGCATATCATAAGAACATAAATAATAATTATGGGGAAGTAGACCAAAGACAATTTGCTGCTTTATTTATTTATTTTAGAATGTCACTTTTTATCCTATAGATTAAAGATGGAAATGTTTCTACTCTCTATTTATTAGGCATAATAAAACAAATTATTACCTGCTCAATAATATATGGAGTAGTTTACGAAAGTGGAGGAATTGGCAACGTCCCCCTATCTATCCATACGAAAGGGCAATTCACTCGGTGACTTTGGCGGTGGCCCTCACTAAACCGATTTGGATTTGAACTACGATTCAGATTCAGTCTGACTGAAATCGAGTGGTTTGAATCTATTTTGAATCAAAAATAACTTGAATATTTAAATGGCTAAACGTGTTGAATCATGTTTTTGACGATGGAAATAGATTTAACACCATCAAAAACTTGTAAAACACTTAAAATTATAAATTTGACAACTTTTACTTAAATTTACAAAAATCCCTACCCATTTTTTGAAAAATATAACTAAAATTTCCATAACTTTCCATTAAAAAACATAATTATTAAAATACGACCTATTATATTTTTTCCAGTTAAACTGAGCCTACACGCAACGTGAACAATCAGAGAGGAGAGTAGCACATCTCTGTCTTTAGCAAAAAAAGTAAGCGGAAAATGTGTAAAATCATTATTTCTTTCAATGAACGGTCGATTAGATATACATAAAATATATAATTTATAAACAATGGACGGTCGATTAGCTATACATAAAATATATAATTTATAAATAATAAATAGTTTATAATTGAAGTGATTGGATATGTTGGTTATTTTTTTATTACAGATAAGTAGAAAATGTGTGAAGTTATTATTTCTTTTACTGGGCAGTTGGTTGGATATTAGTTCCATGGCTTCTAAAATTTCTTTCTTAATTTTACTCTGTAGAATTTATAAATTATAATAATATTTTTTAGGAAAAAAATTATATAGGAAATAATTTCATTTACGTAATCACTGTGGTTTATTTTCAGGGTAAGATGAACTATACTAGTTGGTTTGAAAACGAAATTATCTCCTATGTGATTTTTTCCAAAAGATGTTGTTATAATTAATATGATTTTTTCGAAAAAATGTTATAATTAATATGGATCACAGAAGTCTAAACTCAACTTATAAATTGTAAAATTGTAAAGTAATTTATAATATATATATATAGATATGAAAATTTATAATTTATTGAATGAAATAAATTAGATTTAAAATCAAATTTTTGAATTGTCATTATGAATAAAAGTTAAAATATCATGAAAAACATTAAAGTAGATTTTTAATTTTATTCTAAATTAAATATATTATTTATAAAAATAATTTAAAAATAAAATAAAATAATTTTTTTATCTAATCACTTAATTTTTGTTAAGAAATTTGAAATCAAATTTATTATAATTTAATATTTACAAATTTACAAATTATATATATATATATTAATATTTATAATGTGTAATTAAATCAAAGTTAAAATGTCATAAATAAAATTTTAATGATATCACATAAGTTCAACATATTATTTAATAAAATTAAAATTAAATTAAAATAAAAAAATAAAAATATATATATACCATCACTTCAATTATAAATTATACATATATAATTTAAAATTTAAAATTTCTTTCAAATAGACGGTGCGTTAGGGCTAGTAAAAGCCCAATCATGACATCTTAGGTTTCTCAAACCCTATTTTATACAATTTACACATTGAAAATAATTAGTTATATACATATATACATTATTGGAACGAAATAACTTAAATTTAAAATCAAATTTTATTAAGTATCATTGTAATTAAATATTTAAGAATTTAAAATTAAAATTAAATAATAATTGAATAAAAAATATATTAAAGTAGTTAAAGTAGATTTTTTATTTTATTATAAATTAAATATTTTTTTTTTGAGGTTGTGGTCAACTATATTTACAGGTGGCGTTACGGAAATATAAATATCTAGGTTAATCGACCCAAAGGGAATTTATTTAGCACCCAAGGGTTTCGAGGAGATTAGACCCTGTGACCTCCCAATGGTGAAGAACTGATTTTGACCCACTGAGCTAACCCTTAAGACTTATAAATTAAATATATAATTTATGAAAATAATTTAAATAAACTATTTATTTAATCATTTTCATTATAAAATTTAAATTAATTATTTATATATATACTTAATTTTTGTTAAATTTTTTGAACAATTTGATAAATATGACAAAATAATTTGCTTAATATATTATTAAATATAATAAAAATATTTTATTATTATTAAAATAATCAATTTTTTTAATTAAAATATAAAATATAATAATAATAAAGAAGAAAAGAGTGGAAAGGAAAAATGCCTGCTCTCAAACTATTCCCCAGGATGAATAATACTATGGGGTCCATTTACCAATACCTAAAAAGATTTTTGAAAAATTCTGGAATGTCTGCGTATTTCTGCCTGCCTATTTGAGTTTTATGTGAATTGAAATGAGTTTGTGCGTGCTGGATTGATTCTGATCAAATAAAGGGGAGACGGTGAAAGTTGACTTTGAACTTGCGACCATTCACTTGCGCGGCGCGTTTGTTGAGATGAGGTGAGTATGTTGACTTGAAATGCTTTACAAGTTGCAACCCAGTGTTAATCATGGAGGCGGTTCAGATTGAGGCATTCATGTACGCAAAAACTCTAGTTTTCAATTTCTCTTCTCTGTTAAGCATTCATATGAAAATAAGGCAAATGTATCTGATTTTCTAGCGATATTTTTAAATGGATTTTCCGCTGTTGATGCCTATAATGGTGATCACAGGCTGCATCATATTTCAATCTCTGGCCACCGCTGCTCAGTACCCTTCTGCTCTGTATCCCGACTCCAAGAGCTGTACGGAGGACACAGGGGAAAACATTCTGCAGAGTAAAAACGGAATGTTTGCATTGAAATTCTCCAGATTCGATAACCAAACTCGGTATCTGGTCATTGCTTATATCCGATTGAATGAAACCATGGTATGGGCAGCCAACAGGAACAAACCTATCAGAGGAAAGCCCTGTTTAAAGCTGGCACATGAGGCAGGGGACCTAATTCTACAAGACACGGACGGGTCTCTGGCATGGTCTGCCAATGTTGGCCAAGTAAATCGTCTGGAACTCTTGGATTCAGGCAATCTCATACTGCAAAACATTAAAAATGTTAAAATTTGGGCGAGTTTCGATCACCCAACTGATACAATCGTTCAAGGAGGGTATCTGGGTTCAGGCAAAGCTCTCGTCTCGAGCAAATCCCAGACTGACTTTTCAGAAGGGTCATATATGCTGAAAATGGAACCGGGCGGTGTTGTTTTTTATGCTAGCTTTCCTTCGCCTTTTCCCTATGGGGTCTGGACATACAATCCATTAGGGTTTGAGTCATCGAGCTCTCTGAACTTTGCCTTGCATTCTGCCTGTAATAACACTGGCTTGCTTTACGGATCGAAAGGGGAAAGCATAAACCTAGTGCAGGTTCCTAGCGTAAGCGCCGAATGCATGCAAGAAACACAGGGGCAGGCGCTCAACCCGAGACAAATTGTTGTGGGAGCTCAGCTTGGGAATGATTTCTTTTGGTTCCTGAGATTGGATAGCGATGGAAATTTAAGAACATATATTCAATCAGAGACCATGTTGGTCTTTGATTCAGACATGTTTTCTATCTACTTTATGGATTTCTATAAGCTTCCCAATATCTGTGGTTCCCTCGGCATTTGTAGCTCAGGAGGGACTTGCAGCTGCCAGGGTGATGCTATATTTAATGAATTTCAACCCAATATCGGATGTAGTCCAAGGAAGAATCCTATATGCGGGGCTTCGAACCAATTGCTGGAGCTTGATGGGGTGGATTATTTTGCAAATGAGTACAGGAATCTGAGCTCTGTCAGCCTCGAGCAATGCAAGAACTCATGCTTGTTGAACTGTTCTTGTGCTACGGCTTTCTTCTGGAATAACTCTGGAGGGTGTTACCATTATCAGGAGATCAAATCCCTGAAACGAGTCTCGGATCAGAGCATTAAGGCATTTATCAAGGTAGGTCCGGGTTCATTCAAGGAAATCCATCATCACAAGGATAGGAAAACGAATGTTTTAGCTATCGCTGGAGCAGGGGTTTGCATTGTTGTCATGATTTCTGCACTGGGCTTTCTTGCATGGAGATATAAGGTGAAGAAGAAAATGGTGAAGCACAAGTCTGAAGAAGATGAATTTCTAGAGAATTTGCCAGGCTTGCCCCAAAGATATACATACATGGAGCTGGAGGAGGCCACAGGAGGGTTTAGTAGGCAACTTGGGGTTGGTGGGTTTTCAGTTGTGTTTGAAGGGCAACTTGCCGATGGAACAAAAGTTGCAGTGAAGAAACTGGGTAATGCTGATATAGGGCATTTGCATTTCCGTGCAGAGGTTGCAACCTTGGGAAGCATTAACCATGTAAATTTGGTGAGACTATTTGGGTTTTGCACTGATGGCACCTATAGATTGCTGGTGTATGAGTACATGAGCAATGGATCTCTTGATCACTGGTTGTTTCGGTGCCCTTATGACAATAATCCTTCACCATATCTTGACTGGAGAAAGAGATACAAGATCATCCATGATATGGCTTGGGGATTGGCTTTCTTGCATGACAAATCCAAGGATAGGATTCTTCATTTGGACGTGAAGCCTCAAAACATTCTGCTGGATGAGAATTTTGGAGCCAAACTTGCAGATTTTGGTCTGGCCAAGTTAATGGACAGGGCTCAGAGCCACGCATTTACTCGTGTCAGGGGGACTCCTGGGTACTTAGCTCCTGAATGGCTTCTGCATGCCTGTGCCACAGACAAGAGTGATGTTTACAGTTTTGGCATGGTTTTGTTAGAAATAATCAGTGGGAGGAAGAATTTAGACCTGTCCCAGCAGGAGGAGATGGAGTTTTTTCCTTCATGGGAAATTAGTATGATTCAGGAAGGAAAGATCAGGAATGTTGTTGATCCGAAACTGGGAGATATGGCAGACCACGAATGGGAACAGGTAGAAAGTGTGATCAAAATTGCATTCTATTGTATTCAGGAGGGTGCACAAGCAAGACCTTCAATGAATAAAGTGATCCTGATGCTGGAAGGCCATACTAAAGTAGAAGATCCACCTCTTTGCGTTGAGTTTTTGATGAGAACTGGGGCTAGGATTTCTGCTCATCCATCACAGTGCGAGGAAGAGGGCACATCATGCAGTGTTGCCACAACCTCTCTGTCTTTCTATCCAAGGTGATGAAGATATTGTTGGAGCTCTAGACAATCTTTGTCTCTGATGTGTAGTTGGTCCAATGATTTTTTTCAGCATATTTCAGAAATTTGCTTGTCTGACATTCTTTCAGGTAAAGGCCAGTTGGCATAAAGATGCAAGACTGAGGAATATTTTATCCACATTCTTAACATTTATCATATAATGTCCATCAGTGCAAGTATATGGGAAGCATAACCCATTTTTTGGTTTCATGGTAGACTTGGTCCTTTTATTGATTCAGTGAGATGACATATTTATCCTATAATGCCCATCACTGAAACTATATGAGTGGCACAACCCATCTTTTGGTTTCATGTAGGACTTGGTCTTTCTATGAATTCAAATGTTCCAAATCGAGAAACCACAATGCTTTTTTTTATCTATGGCTTTGCAGCTCATTGTTTAATTAACTATTTGTAAGATCATTTGAATTTCTTACCTTTCATGCCCATCTACTCTGTACTGAATAATATCTTGATAAATTGTATCTTGTACTTGGAACTGGAGTGGAACTGGAAGTGTTTTGATACAGAAAAAAAGCTTGATAAGAAAGGTAAAGCCTCGGCTTCAAGGGCTTACATTACAACTAAATTTGAAAGTATGTGTATTCCATTGACCTTGAGTATTTCTGGGATTTGTTTTGCTTACTTCTAAGAATACATTATTTATCATCCATTAGAGAACTTTTATTTTGCCTTTTCCTTAAATTTAATTTTGATTGTCTACTCTGATGTATCTTAAGTTTTTTAGGGATGTGTGTTTTGTTTTGTTAAAATGACAAATAATTGTTTCTCACAATTTCAAGCATATTGCCTTCTGTGCTGGAGATATGAAGTTTAATTTCATTACTGGTAAATCACTAAAAGCAGTCTAACGATAGAAAGAAACAAACAAAAAAAGTTCATATTATATATTAATATTGCCAAATTCTAATGATTATGATTCTCAACGCTGACATAAGGCCTTCCCACCAACCAATTTTATCATAGATCACGTAAAATTGGAAGTTTTCAAGGCAACTTAGGTAATCATTTCCATCTGAGATGATTTTGCTGTTGTTTTTTCAAGAATAGAGATAGAGATTCAGTTTATGGGGTGAGAACTAGTTCTTTTTGTGATTCTTAGTTCAGGGTGAGGGTTGGTATTCCTATTAAATTGTAAAACATAAGCATTACTCTAATTTGAATTAGAATATTGGAACTTTTGGTAGTATGATTTAATGTTGGACTTTATTAAGATTTCCCTAGGCAGTTTCATCTAGTTGTTATATGCAAGTAAGGAAAATAAGTTTACTTAACATATCAGAATTTCAATTGATATAGACATGGAGGAGCAAAGGTTTTTGTCTTTAGTAATCCTTAAATCTTAAATTATGTCTATAGGCAATTGGTTGATGAAAATTTTTCTTTTATTGAAGGGTATGTTTGTCAATGCATAGCTAAGGTGGATTTGGTTCTTTCATCTTCAAAATGTCAATTGTGAAGTTATGTGAATTTTTGAGTTTATAAATGAACTCATTGCCTAAATTAATAGACCTCTACATTGTTCTATGATGCAAGAGGATTCACCTCCCCTTACCTATCAAAGTAATTTCATAGTGGAGATGAGTCTATAGAAAAAACTACAAGACACTACTGCATAACAAAACTACAAAAGATTCACAACCTGCTACAACAATTACATGTCTTTCACAATCTAATTCTTCTATAGCACAATAAATTGGATGCTATATAATGCAAGCCTATAATAACCCATTTACTCCAGGTTTCTCAATTTGTAGCAATAAAGCACAACTTTGTACAACATGTTCCATAATAGTTATATATTCAATAGGATCTTTATGTAGTCTTCATGGCGATATCACCTTGCAAGTTATCTATCAATCATACAATCAATAATTAACTTATAAACCAAAGGATCTATTACTGTAACAATGGGAATGCTACCATTATCATCCGAACAAAAACTTCCCTCATTTTAGTGATGGATACAATCCAACACAAGGAAACTCCCCTAGTAGATATTAGGGATCAAGTAACCCAATTTAAGCTAAATATCCCCTCAGGATTTTACAACAAGATTTACCTAGGAAAAAGGATATAACAATTAGGGTTTTGGGTGGATCAAGGCACAATTCCAAGATGTGAGTTCAAGAGTTCCTATGGCTAAATCTAGAGGCTTAGGTCAACCAATAGATGCTCAAATAAGTTCCCAAACACCAAACAATAAATTATACTTGGCTTGTATAAACTAAGGACTCAAGCCAAAAAATATAGCTAACAAATAGTCTAATGGTAAGAAATAGCTCTTGAATTTATGATAAATAATTGGAAAATGAGGGCTAAATAGAGTGTAAACAAGAGAGTTTATTACAACAATTTTCTATGGTAAAAACACATATAACAACACAAGAAACCCTTGATGACAACCCTAAATTATGGCTAGAAAATGCATGAAAATGAAATTTTTGCTTTTCCAAATAAATACAAACAAGTCATAACCCTAGGACAATAAAATCTAAGGAAAATAATTTTGGAAATGAATGATTTTATTGTAAATAAAACCTTACTTTACGCTAGAAGAAATAAAATAAAAATATCATTAAAAGGATTGGCATAAGAGAGGGACTAGTGTCTTTCTCAATCTAGGGGTAATGGAGTCTAGGAGTAAAAATTGTTGAAGGGAAAAGATAGATGTGGATTCAAAGAAATTAAGGTAGACAAAAATGTGGCCCCCAACTCTTTAACTCTAGTGTTCTATTTTATTGGAGATCAAAGAGAGGGAGTTAAATCTAGGTCATATCAAGAGAAACTTGATGAAAATATTGTACAGGGATACTTTAGAGCCATAAAGCATCAACAAAAACTTGGTGAAAATTTTAAGAAACCCTAATTCATCAACAAGAACAAGATGGAAGAAGATAACTTACATTTACATAGCACATATCATCAATGGTTCATCAATAATCATCCAAGAGAGAGACCCATCATTAAAACATCCCCGGGAGAAATTTGCTCAACTAGTGCTCCATAATGCACAAGAGAGAAAATACAAGTAAAAAAGTGTGAATTGATCTCCAAGCGTAACAATGAATCCAAGGTAAATCAACCTCTTATTAATATAGGAGGTATTAGGCATAAAGTAATAATAATCCATCATTTCAAGTTGGATAGGTCACAAGTCAACCCCAAATATAGCTAAATCAATGGAATAAGATGAAATTATGTCTCAATTAACCCACATGTGAGTTAGATGCCCTCCAAGGGTGACATCATCCTCCAAAAGGTGTGTTTCTCCATCAAAAGTGCAGTAAATGGCTCGAAGTAGTACAATGAAATTACCCTCTAGCAGACGAGGGCGGGTGGATGTTTTAGTGGATGCTTTTTGGATACGGCATCTACAATCTACAAATGCACCAACACTTTACTATTGATACAAGCACTAGTGCTGCATAAAACATGGTGCATTGTGGAAAACTTAGTTTTATAAAATAAAAAAACACAGTGCGCTAAATAACACAATGCACTGGTGCCTGAATAATCGATAGCACTGGAAGGATGTTACCTTTAAAAATTGTTGGTGCTATATACACCTGCAACATCAGTACCCTTTATGTAGTAAAATGTGTCAGCACATACCAAGAAGGAGCACTATTATAGTTTTTAAATTTAAAAAAAAATGTGGTGTTATTATCCAATGATGCACTAGTGTAGTACATGTATTAAAACACCTCGGGGCATCTTATAAAGAGCACCACTAGGCGGTTTATAATTTTTTAAAAAGAGGGTGCTATAGTAAAACAAAGAATCGATGCAGCACCTGTATTAGAACACCCTGGGTGTCTCAAAAAATTCATTGCTATATATTTTTTAATTAAAAAAAAAGTGCGGTGCTCATGGATATCTTCTGCATCGGTGCAGTTATAGTAACACACCAGAGGAGGGTTAAATAAATGCCCACCCCCCCCGCCAACCATAAATTTCATATTTACCATCTAGAGTGCTGGAGAGCTTTGAAGCACTGATGCCACTTTTGCCTCATGGAAGCTCCCTGACGTTGGTGCTTCTCTTACTTACCATCCTTTTGCATTGTGCTCACTGCATGACTTTCCATTTTTTTCCAACTGTAGTAATTTTTTTTTCTCCATTATGTGTCAACAATGCCTCCCCAATGACCAAATGTCCAGATAATGTCTATGTTTCTCTTTAATTTATTTTTCTAGAGGATTAGAATTGAAAATTAGCTTAAAATTTCCATTGTTTTGATTTTCTTTTCATTGTGCGGTACGCTCGATATGTTCGACTTGCACTAATAGTGGTGCACCTTGTAAATTTACAGGGTGCATCGCATTTTTGTGCATGAACATAACAAACCTCTATGTTTGCAGCGCGTTTCATAAATGTAAATGCACCGAGTGTTAGGGCCTGGATCTACCTCAAGCTGAAGGAAGGCAGGACTAGGGTAACATCAAACCATGCTTAACCTGGTAGCTAGCCCTACCAGGTTGGGAGAGGGCTCTCTCCTTGTCAATCTCAATTAGGATATTGGAAATTAGGGCTTGAGATGACTGAATTTAATGTAGATTTTAGGCTAGGTATAGTAGCTCAGGGTTTCTAGTTTGATTTTTAGGTTTTGGTTGCTGGATCAATTGGAGAAGGCAGATTGGGTTTGGGAAATCAACTCAGGGATACAGTCATGTTCTGTGGGGAAAGGTAGACAAGGGTTTATGTACTAGAAATGGATTAAGATGGTAGATTAAGATAGCTGAGGAGTTGAGGAGGGCATAAAGAAACTATGAATCCTCTTCAAACAGTTGAAAACATTGAAAACCAAATGCATTCCCAAGACAAAGCACAACAGTGTATTTTGTCCATTCACCTTGATTCATTTAGTTTTAGAAGAGAAAGATGGATTTGGATACATATAAAACATAATAAAAACTCATTACAAAGAATAAACAATACATAAACTCACTGTCACAAGAATCCCACAAAAATAGCTGTGAAACCTGGTTTTATTCCTTGCCAAACTGCTGATACAAATGTTCAATGAGTGCCACCACTTCCACCAAAGTCCAACCTTTTCAAATGACTAAGAAATTACAGAATATAGGCATCAAACAACTCATGCTAGTCATCAGGGGTCGAATCCATGACTCAAGGAGTTGTTTCAACAACATCTAAACTAGGAAGAAGAAAATATGTAGTGGAATAGCTTGCCTCTAAAACTAAGGAAACTGATACATTCAGTTCAAAACCACTTTTGATTTGATGTATCTACCCCATAAAGTATTTTCCATCAATATTTACATCATATTACATCATTTACCATGCAAAATTTACCTAAACAAGAAGAAAAGTCAACCACTAAAGAAACTGGGCGGAATTTTGAGTTTTAGGAAAAATTGACAAAATATGCCTGATGCGCAACGCCATTTCAAGGATGCCTTTGGAGGCCTTCCACTCACCCAAATTAGGCCCAAGATGGCTTGTTGGAAATCTCTGCCTATCTAGTTTCTGGAACACTTTGAATTTTCTGATTTGGAGTTGATTTGACCCTCCAAAAGTTGATTCTCCCAAGACTGCTTCCTGTGGGTCCAAAAAGTGGCAGAGAGGGCATTTTTTGGGTGTTTTTTGCCCTTTTGGTGGCCCAGATATTCTCTAAAATTGATGAAACTTTCTCAGTTTGCTTATTTTTTGATGCTGAATCCAAATCTATAAGCCATTTGTCAAGAGGATGCACCAATTCAATGTGCAGCACCGGTGGTGTTGCGCATCAGCCGGAATTTCTTGTGTTTCTATTTCAAAAATCAGAAAATCACAAAATTGTCTCAAAATTTTCCCAATATTGGCTCAAAGCTGCATCATGGGTTACTTTGTTGGGTTAAAGTCACATCAGCCAAAATGTTGAGCTTTTCATCTTTCTTTTTGCCTTTTAAGGCCCTCCTTAATCTTGCCTTAAGGTGCTTGATCCTCTTGTTGCATACTCTATTTCGGGTCAAATAATGATGTGCCATATGCCTTAGCATCTTATTGTCTCTATTTTCTTTCTTTAGAAGGCCCTCAAGGTGGATATTTACCCTTTCAAGCCATATCTCTCTATCATGCTCCACTTCTTTTTCAATAGGAGTCAAGGGAACCGAATGCTCTTTGTTGCTTTGTCGATGAATTTTTAGCATCTCTAACTCCATTTGGCTTTGTTTACCCTCTAACTACTTATTCTCCTTCTCTAGGTAATTGATAATATATCTTCCTCGAGCTATCTTGTCCTCTAGAATGTTAATGTAAGCCTCCTGTTCTTTCAAAAGCATTCTTTGATCAAAAGAATGGCTATCTAGGTCTATTACCTGAGTATGATGAGGTGGCACATCAGAATCATGCTCCTCAAGCTGAAAATCCCTCTCAACATCATCACCAAGCTCCTCCTTTGTAACCTTTCCTTTTCCTTTGTCAAGCTGCTGCCCATTCCTTTCCCTAGAACTGTCACTAAGGGTGTCCTCCTTAAAATAGGGTCACTATCTCTTTCCATTTTTGTCTCTTTGGGATGATTTGATGAATGATGGATAGTTATGTGAGGAAAAGATGAGTATGAAGAGATTTTATAAGAAGGAAAACAATGGTGAGATGAAATGAGAGGGTAAGTGAGGTTTATAAGGAACTAGGGTTTGACGTGAGGGGGTTTAGAGCTTGGTGAAGGGATTAATTTTTGTAGGGAAATACGGGAAGATGATATGGGTTAAGTAAGATGGGATTTAAAGGTGAATTTAGGGCAAATGATAATACGAAAATGGAGACAAGTGACAAGAGCTTGAAATGGTGAGAAATTAGGTAGAAGACAATTAGGGTTTTGAGTTTTAGGAGGCTAAAACCACAATTATAGCATCAAAACCCTATGTGAGATCAAAAGTGAGGTTACTTACTTGATTGGAAGAGAAATGCAGCAATGAGAATGATTTGAGGTGATTTTTGGTGGTTTTGAAGTCTTACTGGCCAATGCGCAGTGCCAGTGTAAATTAACACAGGAGAAAACTTCCTGATGCGTAGTGCCCCTCTAATGCACAACTACTTTTGCAGACCACTTTTGGAGGCCTTCCCGGTGTTCAAATTGGGTGTGTGATAGCTCGTTGGAAATCTTATCAAGTCTAATTCCCAGAACATCTTGAATTTTTCAATTTGGAGTTCATTTTCCCTATCAAAAGTCGAATATCCGAAGACTGGTAAAAATGTGCAGAATGAGGCTGCCTAAATGCAGAGTGCTGTTGCAGTCAACTTTTGAAGGTCTTACTCAACTTCAAATTAAGCTCATGATAGCTCTTTGGAAATATCTCTTTGTCTAATTATCAATTGACTCATCAAGCAAGTCATTTGGCCAACTAGGCTAGGAGAAATCTTGATTTTCCCAAAGTCACTGTAGAAGTGCATCAATCCTCCTAAGGCCAATGATGTTCTCGACATTTATCCAAAACCATGAAACCTGTGTAAAAACTGAAAAAGGTTTTTCTTCTTGGGTCAAGGATGGACAAAAACCTCTCTCACATTTGTAAAATTCATCATTTCTTGCTCAGAAACATAGTTTGAAGAAAACCTATCCCGATATGTGAAACAGGGGATTTGTAGAAATGAAGGGAAATGAAGGGGATGAGGGGCTTCTAAATTCTTGAGAAAATTTTAGGAAATAGGGAGGGATGTTAGGAATTAGGGAAAAGTGGAATTTCAAAGATTGAGTGAGGGGAAGGGGTCCAAAAGGGCAAAACACAGGCCTAGCCTAGAAAATTGTCAAATTGTAGCAATAAACTAGGGTTTGTGGGAAAATGATGAATTTGAGGGATATGAATGATGGGAAGCATTTAAGAAGGTATATTAAGGATAGGGGAAGGTGTATGAACATCAAGACACAAGTTTTGTTGATCATTTGGCCATCCAAGAAAAATTACCTTCAAAACCCTAGGAGAGGGAAATGGGCCTTACCCAAGTACAACTGAAGCACGAACAAGGTGTAAAATGACCCATTGGAACCTGAAATGATGATTAAAACTCTTTGAATGATGGTACTCTAAGTTGAATGGGGACATGGATCAATACTTGGAAGACTTTGGAATGAGTGAAAACAACCCTAGACCTAATACTTAGTGACCAAATTTTACTTGAAGACTCACTAAAATGGCAAAATTTGACTTTGACACCCTGAGACCACTTTGTAAGAGCATATTTGATCACTGATGGAAGGCTTCAAAGGCTGACACTAACATTGGATCCATTGGGGATGGTAGCTCCTTGGAGGTGCCAAGAACACCGTAGACCAAGTAGCCTTATCCATTGGGCATGGAGTCAAAAACACAAATTGAAATGGATCACTGAAAATTGACGACTCAAAGACACAAACTGACTCAATACTAAAACACAATTGAAAAACTAGAAAATATGCTCAAAATGGAGCTTATTCAATAAAAACTACTCTAACTGTTCCATTCATCACTTGATCATGTGAAATGAAACAACCAATGCAACCAAGTAAGCATTCTAGCTGTTGTTTGAATTCTCCGCAAGTGCTTTCTTAGGAACAACAAGAGAGAACTACTAAAAGGAAACTTCCATGAAAACTTGTAAACAGATCCAAATTTTCCCAAATTGAATAATATAGATTCTCTATCTGCCTCCAAAAAGACTGCATAAGGATCTTGAAATTCATGTGCACTAGGACTCAGCTCATCCAATGGATTACTTCTCTTCTCCTCATACCATGAATGTAAACTTTCATTTGAGCTTTGTGACAAGACTCCTACTGAAAAGGACAAAGAAACCGGCTGCGGGATCAAATTTGTATCAATACTTGTTTCAAGCTCAGTTAGCTAATGGAGAAAAGCTTTGACTGTAGACATCATCCAACACATCAGCTATTGGATCGTGAAAAGCTTGAAAAGACTGTTGTAACCCATTTTCTATTGGTTCTAACGAGATTGCATGATTTTCTACAAGCTTCTCATCCTTTATTGAAGATGTACTATGCAAATTTCCCTTCAAAATCTAAAATGATTCAAAACAGAATGGTACGAATCATCTTGCATCATTTGATCATATGTTCCAGCTTCCAAGTCTTCATCTGCAACCTGACATTCAATGATGTTTGGGGGTTGCAAATATAGATATGAAAAGTCTTGAACAAGGATTTCATTGCCCTCAAGATGGTCAAGATCGAAACTTATTGATGATTGATTTCTGATATCACGAAAGTTGTCTCTGATGATCTAAAATGAAGCAAAACAAGAAGGCAAAGATCCTTCACTTACTTCAAAATTTTCTTCACTTTCCTCCTCACTTCCATAGATGATATGTAACGGATGATCACTGTATTCGAGTTGCTTAAAGTGAAATTCCTCCTTCCACAAACCAGTTACTGATTTATCTGCAAAACTAGCTTCAATGTGGAGGACATAATCATCATCATATTGATCAAATTGAGGCAAATCATCAGTGAAAAACACATCATCAAGCATACATGTCATATCAACAGATCTCTCTTCTCCAAGATGATCTATAAAACAATCATTATCAGATCTATGACAACTGGAATAAGAAAGAGAATGTTTTGGATCAGGCACTTGTTCTTCTTCAATCAGCGAGCCATGGTCTTGAACATCATACTCATTCCTTGTGGTGATATTTTATATCATCTCTTCCACTGCGCTTACCAAAATGTCGAGCTTTACCTCTAAAGATTTCGATTCCTCTAGATCTATGTTCTTCATCTCTTCTTCCTTCAACTTTGCCCTTCTGATCAGCAAATTAGCCTCTACATCTACTGCATTGTTTTGCATCTCTTCAAGTGTTGCAAGGTTCATTTCTCTCAGCTGAAACTCCATTTCCGTATCAAAGGCATCCGGGTAGTGCAAGAGAGCAGATCTAGGAGGAGGTCTTATATTAACCGACATCAAAAAATAGACTTGGTTAAACCTGGCAAAAACTGTTGTACTGTCTCCTCTGACAATATTTTCAACTGGTTATACTCTTCTATAATTAAGAAAGGGCTTTGTCTGGCCACCCACTTGTCGAGGAAAACTTTGATGAACTGCTAGAAATCTGAAATGCTCGCATCAGGCAGGGTTTTGAACCAACTCTTGAATTTTCCTTGCAAAGAAAGAGCAAAATGCCTAATATTGACATCCTCTTCATCAACTTCAAAAAGGTCAAGAAAAGACTCAAAATTCAGTACATGTCTCTTAGCAGTCATTTTGTCACATTCACCATCAAATCTTGGTAGATATAGGTAATGATTTTTAGGGAAAGCATGGGATATAGGACGTAAAATCAGAGGCTTGTATCTATCTGGAATTTTACAAGGTATAGGAATATGTACAAAAGGTGTAGAATCAATATTTGTCTCTTGAGGCTCATCAGTTTGAAGATGATCATCATAAGATTCAGAAGAAGGGTATTTATCAAGATCAAAGGCATGTGAATATTTGGTATTCACAATCTTCAAAGGGAAGGAATCAAATGTAGATCTAGGATCTTTCCTTGAATACAATATACTTTGTAAAGACTTCTTGACATTCTCGAGAAAAGAGAAGAAATAATTTCTAACAAAGAACATAATGTCTTGGATGAAATGCCAACTTGAATACTTGATGTTTCCATATTGTCCTTTCATGATTTTGCTGGTCAAGTTCATCCTCCAGTGGAGTCCTTGGATCTGATCCCGAAACTGATTTAGAGTCGCCAGATGAATGATTTCAGCCTTCTAGTGTCTGATCGTTGTCCACCATCAACAATTAGATCTAAACTTGATACATTTTGCTGAGGAACATAAAATTACGTTCCCCAATATGGTCGCCACTATGTTAGGGCCTGGATCTACCTCAGGCTGAAGGAAGGCAGGTCTAGGGTAACATCAAACAACGCTTAACCTGGTAGCTAGCCCTACCAGGTCGGGAGAGGGCTCTCTCCTTATCAATCTCAATTAGGATATTGGCAATTAGGGCTTGAGATGAATGAATTTAATGTAGATTATAGGCTAGGTATAGTAGCTCAGAGTTTCTGGTTTGATTTTTAGGTTTTGGTTGCTGGATCAATTGAAGAAGGCAAATTGGGTCCAAGAAATCAACTCAGGGATATAGTCATGTTCTGTGGGGCGAGGTGGACAAGGGTTTATGTACTAGAAATGGATTAAGATGGTAGATTAAGACAGCTGAGGAGTTGGGGAGGGCATAAAGAAACTATGAATCCTCTTCAAACAGTTGAAAACATTGAAAACCAAATGCATTCCCAAGAGAAAGCACAACAGTGTATTTTGTCCATTCACCTTGATTCATTTAATTTTAGAAGAGAAAGATGGATTTAGATACATATAAAACATAAGAAAAACTAATTACAAAGAAGAAACAATACATAAACTCACTGTCACAAGAATCCCACAAAAATAGCTGTGAAACCTAGTTTTATTCCTTGCCAAACTGCTGATACAAATGTTCAATGAGTGCCACCACTTCCACCAAAGTCCAACCTTTTCAAATGACTAAGAAATTACATAATATAGGCATCAAGCAACTCATGCTAGTCATCAGGGGTCGAATCCATGACTCAAGGAGCTGTTTCAACAACATCTAAACTAGGAACAAGAAAATAGGTAGTGGAACAGCGTGCCTCTAAAACTAAGGAAACTGATACATTCAAATCAAAACCACTTTTGATTTGATGTATCTACCCCATAAAGTGTTTTCCATCAATATTTACATCATATTACATCATTTACCATGCAAAATTTACCTAAACAAGAAGAAAAGTCAACCACTGAAGAAACTGGGCGAAATTTTGTGTTTTAGGCAAAATTGACAAAATTTACTTGATGCGCAGTGCCCTAAGCCTGATGCATAGCGCTGCTTCAAGGCTTCCTTTGGAGGCCTTCCACTCACTCAAATCAGGCCCAAGATGGCTTGTTGGAAAGCTCTACCTGTCTCATTTCTGGAACAATTTGAATTTTCTAATTTGGAGTTGATTTGACCCTCCAAAAGTTGATTCTCCCAAGATTACTTCATGTGGGTCCAAAAAGTGGCAGAGAGGGCATTTTTTGGGTGTTTTTTTCCCTTTTGGTGGCCCAGATCTTCTCCAAAATTGATGAAACTTTCTGGGTTTGCTTATTTTTTGATGCTGAATCCAAATCTATAAGCCATTTGTCAAGAGGATGCACCAATTCAATGCGCAGCGCTGGTGGCGCTGCGCATCAGCCGGAATTTCCTGTGTTTCTAATTCAAAAATTGGAAAATGACAAAATTGTCTCAAAATTTGCCCAATTTTGGCTCAAAGCTGCATCATGGGTTACTTTGTTGGGCTAAAGTCACATCAGCCAAAATGTTGAGCTTTTCATCCTTCTTTTTGCCTTTTAAGGCCCTCCTTAATCTTGCCTTAAGGTGCTTGATCCTCTTGTTGCATACTCTATTTCGGGTCAAATAATGATGTGCCATATGCCTTAGCATTTGATTGTCTCTATTTGATTTCTTTAGAAGGCCCTCAAGGTGGATATTTACCCTTTCAAGCCATATCTCTCTATCATGCTCCACTTCTTGTTCAATTGGAGTCAAGGGAACCGGATGCTCTTTGTTGCTTTGCCGTTGAATTTTTAGCATCTCTAACTCCATTTGGCTTTGTTTACCCTCTAACTACTTATTCTCCTACTCTAGGTAATTGATAATATATCTTCCTCAAGTTATCTTGTCCTCTAGCATGTTAATGTAAGCCTCCTATTCTTTCAAAAGCATTCTTTAATTGAAAGAAGAGCTATCTAGGTTTATTACCTGAGTATGATGAGGTGGCACATCAGAATCATGCTCCTCAAGCTGAAAATCCCTCTCAAGATCATCACCAAGATCCTCCTCTGTAACCTTTCCTTTTCCTTTGTCAAGCTGCTGCCCATTCCTTTCCCTAGAACTGTCACTAAGGGTGTCCTCCTCAAAATTGGGGTCACTATCTCTTTCCATTTTTGTCTCTTTGGGATGATTTGATGAATGATGGATAGTTATGTGAGGAGAAGATGAGTATGAAGAGATTTTATAAGAAGGAAAACAATGGTGAGATGAAATGAGAGGGTAAGTGAGGTTTATAAGGAACTAGGGTTTGATGTGAGGGGGTTTAGAGCTTGGTGAAGGGATTACTTTTTGTAGGGAAATAGGGGAAGATGATATGGGTTAAGTAAGATGGGATTTAAAGGTAAATTTAGGGCAAAAGATAATGAGAAAATGGGGACAAGTGACAAGACCTTGAAATGGTGAGAAATTAGGTAGAAGACAACTAGGGTTTTGAGTTTTAGGAGGCTAAAACCACAATTATAACATAAAAACCCTATGTGAGATCAAAAGTGAGGTTACTTACTTGATTGGAAGAGAAATGCAGCAATGAGAATGACTTGAGGTGATGTTTGGTGGTTTTGAAGTCTTACTGGCCAATGCATAGTGCCAATGTAAATTAACATAGGAGAAATCTTCCTAATGCGCAACGCCAACCTCCCAATGCGCAACGCCAGCCTCCCAATGCGCAACTTCTTTTGCAGAACACTTTTGGAGGTCTTCCCGGTGTCCAAATTGGGCGTGTGATAGCTCGTTGGAAAGATTATCGAGTCTAATTTCCAGGAATCTTTAATTTTTCAATTTAGAGTTCATTTACCCTATCAAAGGTCAAATTTCCCAAGACTGGTCAAAATGTGCAGAAGGAGGCTGCCTAAATGCAGAGTGCTGTTGAAGTAAACTTGTGAAGGTCTTCCTCAACTCCAAATTAAACTCATGATAGCTCTTTGGAAAAATATATTTGTCTAACTATCATTTGACTCAACAAGAAAGTCATTTGGCCAACCAGGCTAGGAGAAATCTTGATTTTCCCAAGGTCACTCCCAAAGTGCATCAATCCTCCCGAGGCCAATGAGTTTTTCAACATTTCTCCCAAACCATGAAACCTGTGTAGAAACTAAAAGAGGTTTTTCTTCATGGGTCAAGGATGGAAAAAATGCTCATTCACTTTTGTCAAATTCATATTGTATTGCTCAGAAACATAGTTTGAAGAAAACCTATCCCGATATGTGGAACAAGGGATTTGTAGAAATGAAGGGAAATGAAGGGGATGAGGGGCTTCTAAATTCTTGAGAAAATTTTAGGAAGTAGGGAGGGATGTTAGGAATCAGGGGAAAGTGGAATTTCAAATATTGAGTGAGGGGAAGGGGTCCAAAATGGCAAAACACAAGCATAGCCTAGAAAATTGTCAAATTGTAGTAATAAACCAGGGTTTGTGGGAAAATAATGAATTTGAGGGATATGAATGATGGGAAGCTTTTAAGAAGGTATATTAAGGATAGGGGAAGTTGTATGAACATCAGGACACAAGGTTTGTTGATCATTTGGCCATCTAAGAAAAATTACCTTCAAAACCCTAGGAGAGGGAAATGGGCCTTACCCAAGTACAACTGAAGCACGAACAACATGTAAAATGACCCATTGGAACCTGAAATGATGATTAAAACTCTTTGAATGATGGTAATCTAAGTTGAATTGTGACATGGAACAATACTTGGAAGACTTTGGAAGGAGTGACAACAACCCTAGACCTAATACCCAGAGACCAAATTTTACTTGAAGGCTCACTGAAATGACAAAATTTGACTTTGACACCCTGAGACCACTTTGTAAGAGAATATTTGATCACTGATGGACGGCTTCAAATGCTGACACTAACAAAAGGAAAGCTAAAAATTGTACATTGGTGCATTATGCCTAGTGTGTTTATATTTATCAAACACACTACAAATATTTAAAAATATGTCTATAGATCATTGCATTTGATAACTTGGACATTCTGTACTAGTGCAAAAAGGTTATACATGCACACTGGTGCATAAATGTGACACACCATGATGAAAATTTAAATTTGTGAACCAACATAAATGCATCATATGTATGTGTGCACCAATTCCAGTGCGGTTGTGTATAAGAGCGCACTAGAGTTGGTGCATGACTGTGTTTTGGGTGTACTGATGCTTTTTAGTTTTATTTTTTAATTGAAAGTTATGTTTCCATATTTATAAATACATTTTTTATTTAATAAAAATTAATTTGTATTTTATGTATGAGGCTGATGTATTTTGTATGCCAATCATGTAACAGAGATGTTAGCCGAGGGAGGAGCAGTAAGAGCAGGAGTAAGTGGTGTTCCCATACAATATAGTCTGACCATGGGAGGCTAGAGAGAGGGAGAGTAATTTATACCTCGCCCTATTATAGTAGTGATCCGAGCACTTTTAAGGAGTGTATGAATCCTTAAGTACTATGAGGAGGCTACATCCATGAAGGCACCCTCTGCCTTATTGGCTCATTTGATCTACCAATGGAGTGCATAGGAGCAGGGTTTCCATGTCGGTTATGGGGCATGGTATAGGCCCTTTGAGGAGGACATATAATTTATCATTTGGCTATCTAAGAGAGGGGAAGATCATAGATCCCTGATGTCCCCCATGGGGTTGCAGTTAAGACTCAACTTACCTACACTTGGAGATATGTCGGGCCTCATGATCAGGAGCTCAAGACCAAGTGTCGTAAAATGGTCAAAAATGAAAGTGCTCAAAACTGATTTGAACCTAAATGACCAGATAGAGCTCGTCTTCTTGATTCTGGCGTTGCGAACGGTTCTGTTAGCTACCTATATCAATAGGTTTCATATTTCATGATTGGCAAAGAAAGTTCCAAATATGCTCTGCTTTGGTGAAACAAAGATCCCATATTTCCAAAACAGAGACAAGGTGTATATATAGCTTTATGGTGACTAAGTTTGATGGATGGTTCAAAAGCCTAATCTGGATCATGCCATGTTTCAATTTTCTATTGTAGAATAGAGAAAGAAGTCTATCCAAACTGCTTAATCTTGGCAGACTAGTAGCTTAGGTAGAG
The DNA here is from genome assembly GCA_031772625.1 of Pinus tabuliformis. Lineage (NCBI taxonomy): Eukaryota > Viridiplantae > Streptophyta > Pinopsida > Pinales > Pinaceae > Pinus > Pinus tabuliformis. Next base: position 1,279,004,968 of record CM062805.1, read on the forward strand.
AATTAAGGTTCCCCACTGCTTAATCTGGGACCTTGGAAGCAATAAGGGTAATTCTAGATAGAAAATCAAAAGAAAAATCCAAGAGAAAAGAAAAGGCAAATAAGGGTCTGCAAGTCTAAGTGCACCCCCCAAGAAGAAACAAAAAATGCTAGGCAAGCAGATGGGGTTGCAGAAATGTCATTCCTTACAAATTAATGTGTGCTAACCTATTCACAAAAGAAAATCAATGGATTGAGAAGGTCTTTTTCTCCATCATGTTGCAGCAAAGCAAAGGAGCATGTCTAACTTCACATTTTCACCTTTCACATTCATTACTAACATCCCTTCATCAGTTGAGATTCATGGAAGAATTTGAGGTTTTATGGTGGTTCTTATTCCTTTAAAAGCCACATTTCTTGTCTAAAAATCTTTTTATTTTGATCTACTCCCTAAGCTAAGTTATCTGCACATAAACTTAGTGATTTCACTCCTCATTCACCTTTTCCATCCATATTAACCCCTTACTTCTATTATCTAAATCCCCTATGTTACCTTTTCCCTACTATTATAACACCATGGTGTATAAATCCCTAGCTTTGTATAAATATCCTCCCTTTTTAGCACTATAGCTAAATAAGTTTGTCTAAAGGGAGACATTAGTCCACCAGGGACTATGGTCAACCCTGTCATGGGATTGCTCTAACCTCTGTTGGAGTGATAACCTCCCCCTAAGCCCTCACCTCACCTTTGCTCAAGAATTCCACAAAAACCCCTTCCCCCTGCTTAAAACCCACTTTTTAACCCTTCTTCCCCCCTCAGATTAACCCTTGCCCCGAAAAACCCACAAAAAACCCTTAAACCTAAAGTTCTCCGCCCAAAATATTAATTTGAATATTTTAATATGCCGGCGGGACCCCCCCAACATGCACGATCCGTCGGGAGGCCCGCCAGCCGTCCATCGTCTGCCACCCCCGATCCAACGGTGGGCGGGTATTTCCAGATCTGGATCTGCCGACCTTTAGCGTCCGGGGAATGGTGGTTTTCCGCCCCGTACATGGGACGCGTGGCAGGCGGCGGGGTTGTTCGGAGCCCCCCTCCCCGATACCGCCTTTGCCCAAAGGTGGTGCGGGGAAACCGCTTACCACCTTACCTGTTACCACCTCCCCCTTATGTCATCCATACGTCATCATGACGTAGCACCATCTCCCGCCCCCGTGCCGCGTGGCCCTCCACGTAGCCCTGCCACCTTATCCGCCCGCCACCGTGTCCGGCCACGCTGGCCTACACCTCAGCAGCCACGTCACCCTCCGTACCCGGGCCCGCCATGACGTCATGCTGACGTCATCAGCGGAAAAGCGCCAATTACTCATTTTTTCCGAATTAATCATTAAAAGTCACGGTTTGGGCCTTTTTATGTCATTTTCGAGTGAAGAAGACATAGCCGTTGCCGCTGGTTCACTGCCAAATCGCCTCCGGACCTCCAAATTCAAATTTGCGACCGTGCCAACTCATCAACTTAGCTGCATTCAGCCTTCACAGTTCGGCCCGCAGGCTTTCTAAGCGATTTCGCCCATACATACCATTTCTCTGCAAATTCACCATTATAACACCTGTCAAGTTCCACAATTAAGCATTGTCTGCTACTTAAATGAGAGCTAAAGTAACCTGCATTGCCCCAGCACTGTAATTCGACATTGAAACAGTTGATCCGCGGACCAAAACTGTGAATTTGTCCTCGAGGTGCCCGACATTGTTCCCTTTTTCCGGGTGTAGACCAGCTGCAGATTCTTAACAAAGTAAATCTCACATACCCTCTGCAGTTTACCCCTAGCAATTCACAATCCCTGTGAATTTACCAAGAACTACAAAAACAAACCTGCCTTTTCCACTGTGAAAAACATTTCAAACATTGCCTACAGTGAGTCTATCACTTAAGCTCTGAGGAACCTTGCAATCCATTGCACTCACCTTGTTCAAAATCATATTATACAATGGCTGCCCCTGCACCCTCAGCCCTCAGTGTAGCTCCATTAAATCCTCCAAATAAAGACCTGGAGGCCTTGCCCTTTGCTGACAAGGACTACCTCATTGAAGACTTTGTGGGTGACAGGGACTTTCTGCAGACCTTCAGGCAATTGAGAGAGTACTACCTGAATGGTCATGATACATATGGGATATGGGAGTCAAACCTGCCATACTATTGTCTCCCCTCTGTCAATGTTTTTCCTAAGATCATTCGCCCATGTGCAGAAAACTATGATCTGCAGCACAGAGCTATTAGCTCTCCATCTGGGAGGATACTCTTTTACATTAATCCTGAATCCATCAATAAAATTCTCCATTTTGATCAGACAGAGCTGCTGTTCCCATTTTCCATGAATTATCTGCTGGACACTGGTGCCAAGATGACCAGTGAGGAGATTCAAAAGGTCACCAGGACATTCATGAAACCTGAGTGCCATCCTACAGGGCCACCTCCTTATCTGGATGTCTATTTTACTGAAGTAGGCAGACTATTACTGGACATGATTGCTTATGTGCTGGGATACAAAACCAACGAGCATGTGGATGAAATAATGTTGGTATTGCTAGCTGCTTACATCCTAGGCCAACCCCCTGCTCGCAAATATAACTTTGCCAAGTTCATAGCTAACAAGATCCATGATCAATTGGGCAAAGTGGATAGACAGGGTGTCTTCAAGTACTCGGCCTATATCTATCACCTTTTCATGTACTATCAATCTGAGGCTTTTCCATGCTACATCAAAAAGCTGGATTATAGAGGGGAAAGAAGATCTGTTATCTTCTGGACCTCCGTCTATCACAAAGTCTCAAATTCACCTTATTCCTATTGTGAATTTGTTGACGAGTTTGTATACCCAGTCTCTTGCCTATTGATGAGGTCCCCTCCTCCCAGAATATCAACTGAGATACAGAAAGCTCTGAAGCTTTCCAAAAAATACAAAATAGGTGATTGGTACCTATATGAGAATCATACAGTCATCAGAGTCTATGGCTGTGAGCTCTGTCCATACAAGCTCCCAAAATATGTGCCTATGAGGTTATTTGCCTTGGAGTATTACAGGCAGTTGATTCAGTCCGACCTAACCCACTTCCACAGCTCCAAAAAGAAGGCCCACCTCAAGTTCAAACACCAGTTGGGCCCCTTCATCATGAATAAGAAAGAAGGATGGGAAGAGGCCGACCTAATCCTCAAAGATAAATACAAGTTGTCATATAGTTTTCGGTGGGTCCCTTATGACCCTGAAGGCTTCATTATTGCTAGAAGAACCAAGTACAGGCTTCTAGGTTATAGGCATTGTCAATACCCACACGTTGAAAGATATGCCAACCAGCAAGAATGGCAGCAGGGTACTCTAGTTGAAAAACTAACTGAAGAAGAGACAATGCTAAAGAATGTAAAGGAGCTTGAAAAAACTATTGACCTAGACTCTGTGCAGCAGGTACCTTTCAAACGGCCTTATTTAGCAGGAGAAGGGACCTCGGCCTCAAGGACTGCACCAGTAGCACAGGCACCTTCCACAGCAGCACCAGCTACAGATAAAGGGAAAGGCATAATGGGTGCTGAGGAAGAAACCATGAAAGAAAAGTCTGCCCCTTCAAGTGAACAACAACAAGGGTAGCAACAAGGGCAGCAACAAGAACAGCAACAAGAGCAGCAACCGGAGCAGTAGCAAGAGCAGACTCCCCCTCCACAAACTGAGGCACCCACAGCTCCAATTTTGCAGACCCCAGCACAAGAGGATAGGGGTACGAAGAGAGCCAGAGAAGATTCCACTCCTGCTAGTGGATCCTCCCAGCAACCCCAGACCAAGAGGCCGAGAGCTGATTCCCCAGAGGTGGAAGACATCACTGAAGAATTCCTTGACAGTTCAAGGAAAAACAGGGAGGGCAGCCAGCACACAAGTACAAGATCCTTTCAGCAGGAGCAAGGATTACAACTTGGTTTGGAGGTGACCTCCTCCTCACAGCAAAGCAAGAAGCCCAAAGGCACTAAGGACTTCTTCAAACAAATAAAGGCACAGAATGACCTGCTTAGGGTGGAGGTTTATAAGCAATTTCTCAATGCCACACCAGCCCAAAAGGAAAGGCTAATTTCTGTGTATGACATCCAGGAGGAGAAAATGATCCTCAGCCATTTCAAGCCTACAGTGCCCCATCCAAAATCTGCAGCAGATTATGTGAAGACAAGGGTGGAGGTCTTAGCCAAAGACATCCATCCAATGGACCAGATTGAACTCCACAAACAGACTGGAGAAATGGTCTATGCAACCTTGGTAGAGAGGGCAACTTTGGCCCATGAATTAAAAGAGTCACTCAAAAATACCAACAGTCAGTTGGATTTTGAGAGAATGTCCTCCCTAGCCAAAGATAACAGAATAAAGTCACTAGAGGACATTATTGTTGACCTAGGGCATGATCCTAAGGATCCAACGGGTGTAAAGACCCTTATGAAGAAAAAAGAAGATGACCTCAATGCATTGAAGAAGAGGTTAAAGCTGCAGCCTACAGAGCACCCTCAAACAGCTGAGCTACAAAAGGAAAAACAGGCTGATGAGCAACTGGACCTCATAATGTAGCTAAATCAAAAGGTCCTCGATTTGGAGAAGGAGCTTGAAGGAGCACTGCAAGATAAATAGGGAGAATCTACATCCCAAGCTCCTCCAACTACTTCAACCACTGCAACAACTACAGAGGCAGCAGTGGCCCCTACGACAGGAGCAGCAACAACAGCTCCAAGCTCCAGTGCAAGTGTGGAAGAATTAACCAAGGCCATTAAGGAAATGGAGCTCCAGGCAGATGAAATAAAGAAGGCCAAAGAAAAATTGGCAGAATTAGATGCCAAATATGACAAATCAAAGATAACAGTGGCAGAACAAGGCAGAGAAATAAAGGCCCTAAAAGAAAAGATAAAGGCCTTGGAAAAGGAGTTGAATCTGGAAAGTGCCATGGCCGAAATAAGGAGAATTCTGTGGGCCAAAATTGGCCAGTCCATCGATAAACAATGGAGATCAATTAAAACCATACATGAGCAGATGGATCTAATTGGCCTAGCACAAACAGAGATTCAGAGGGCCAAGACAACACTGGGAGACAAGCCAGAACAGGCCAACAGAATGATAGATTTTTTGAACAGGCAAGAAAAGGAGGAACTGGCAGCCATGGGCATAGTCAACAGAACAGAGGCCGTCCTTACAACCAAGAAAGTACTCACTCTCAGGAATTATGTACAGACAGTGGAGAGAAAGTGCTTTGAGATACAAGCTGAAGTACATGAGTACCAACATAAGATGGCAGCACTGCAAGCAAAAGGACTGCCCAGCCTACTAAGCGGTGCAGGAAAGCTGATCTCCCGAGATCAATTTGCTAATAGGATGGCAGCATATATTGAAAACCAAATCACTGCATCTGCCAGTACCTCTCAGGAAACAGGGCCTCCAACAGGACAGAGCTTATATAATAAACTTGAAGGCCTGTTTTTTATTGAGAGTGAGGTGAAGCACCTTTTTGAAATTCCTCCTAATTTTTACAGGTATACAGAGGCCGATGAAACTTTGATTAAGATTCGAATACATCAAATGCCTAAGGAGGATTGGTGGTAGGCAATGCTTCAAATTTTGCCACGTTAGCCTCAGTTGCTCGGTCACTGCCATCTCCATCTCACTAGAAGACAAACAGCAGAAAAAGGTTAGCATTTAAAGCAGCTGAAAAGTGACTCAGCACATGTACAATGACAGCTAGCCCAAAGGATAAGAAAAAACGCATATCTTTGACAGCGTATCCTCAACCGACTCCAGCAGCCACCAAGTCAACAGTCTCTGACCATTTTGACAGCTAAAGCACTGAAAAGTTATTACAGCATTAACCTTCTCAGCTGTAATGCTCCAGGAGTTGGCATAACATCAATGAGCCATTAACTCATTTCCTTGATATTTTTCATGTAAATTTTGTATATATACCCCCCTTAGTAACGCATAAGGGGTTGGTAATTTTTACTCTGAGGAAAATATATTGTACACTTTCAGAATTATCTAATACAAAGGGCTGGACTAGCTCAGTGATTTCCTGAAGTTTTGATGTCTTGCTGATGACCTGCGTGCTGTTGCAGAATTCTTGTGCTGTCTGGTGGAATAATAAGTCTTCTTAATCTCTGTTTGTCTTCTTATGTTATTGCATACTCATGTTTTCATCAAATCTAGCAATAGAGAAAAGGAATAGTACAGGACATGATTCATAACACTCTGTGCTCAATCTTTTATTGCTGTAAATGTTTTCTTCTGAATTAACCATGGACATGAAATCTTGAGTGCTCATGTTTGCATTAAATCAATAACTGTGAATGTTTATCTAGAAATTCTTAGTTGCTTCTAAATAATATTCTCACTTCTGCACACATCCTTTATTGAAAGATTCTTAACTGCCTTTCATAAATTGAATACGTCACACTTAATCAAAATTCCAAAGCGTTGTTTCCCAGATAAGTTATCCAGCTCTGCAGCATCACTATCATATCAACATAGCACACCAAACATCTAAAGGACCGCTGAATCCATGCCCAATGACCTATCACATTCTAGTGTGAGCACATATATATCTTGACTGAAACATTCTCCAACCAAATACAAAAAACAAAACTTGAAAATCATAACTAGCCTGAAATCTCAGCACAAACAGAGCTAAACCGTAAAGAGAGAGCCGTCTCTGATTGCAGCCTGGCTAGAAGCTGCAATCCAAAGATTGGTTAGTGGTTACCCCGACCGTATTCCCTTGGGAGTCAAAGGGAACAACCTGGGTGCTAACATAATTGGCGACTCCACTGGGGACAACTTATTTTTCAACTATTGTCTGGCTATAGGCAGTGGTTCTAACAATTTGAGCAGTCCCTTGAAACAGTTCTAAAAATATCCTAAAATATCAAAAAACAAGTTCAGAAGCTGGCTCCTAAAAGGGAACCTAGACACACTAGGTCAAACCCTGACCCCAATCCACCAGCTATTTTTGAAAATCCTAATACCATCCCCAAGATCATTAGGAAGTAGCAGGAACAGGAGACCCTTGCTGACTCAAGTCCTGAGACAGCTCATCCAAACCCTGTTCCAACTCCAATCAAGGTTCTATTTCGGTCTACCCTTGGTTCCCCCAGTTCACCATCCACATCTCAAAGCCCTCCTTTCACACCTCCATCCACTGCACATATTCCCTTGACCAACACTCTAGTTTCCACCTTTCCCACTACCCCCGTTATACCAGTCATTCATGCTATCCCAGTCATCCCTGTTAACCCCCTAAATCCTGCAAATATGGCTAATAGATATGAACCCCTGTAGTTACCTGCCAATGCTCCAGCCCTACCTCAGGACTATCAATCCAAGATCTCATATTTTGACTCCACTGGCCCTTTCACAGCAATTCAGCATGCCAGAAGGATGCAAGACCACTTTGAGAACTATGAAATTGATGATGACAGTGTGAGAATGAGAGTCTTTGTTCAAAGCCTCACAGGGGATGTAAGAACTTGGTTTGGATCACTGGCTGCAAATACCATCACAACTCCTGATGACCTTTATCAAGCCTTTACTAATAGGTGGGAGAAGAAAAAAGATCCCCTGCACATACTTGGTGAATATGACACAATCAAACGAGGTCCTCAAGAGACCGTTTTGGAGTATTGTGCAAGATTCAATAATGTATATAACGCAATACCACAGAATTTAAGACCTCCCCCTGATTTAGCCTTGTACAAATTTCCTGATGGTTTCGACCCTGACATGGCATATCAATTGAAGGAAAGAGCCCCTGAAACCCTTGAAGATGCTCAAAAGGTTGCTGTCACAGTAGAGGCTAACCTGATTGCCAAAAGAAACAGGGAAATATTGGAAAAGAGAACCACCTGCAAAGAAGAACCCTCAGCCTTTGACCAAAAACTGGATGCAATACTCACTGGTATGAAGAGATTGGGTGACAGAGTAGAATCAGTTGAGAGAAAGTCATCATGGGAAGCACCACAAAATAACCCTAACATGAATCCAAATTTTAGGAGAAATCAAAACCCAAACGTTGGCAAGACCAGTTCTGACCTAGACATAAGACCTCCTTTCCAAGAAAACTATACTGAGGCATCCACTTCGGATGAACAAACAGAGGACACCCACATTAACCTGATGGGCCTGAATAATGAGCAGCAAGTTTTTCTAAGTCAAGAGGATCATAAGGATGATGACATTCAGCAATTCCAAACCAGGTCAGGTGAGTCATTTGACTTTAAACAAGGATATGACACATCTGTTTATGAAGTTCATAAACAATATAAGCTAAGAAGCAGAACTATAAATGTGACACAGCCTGACAAGACAAAGGACACTACACAGTCTAACAAAGCTATTATCATAGAACCAAGTGATAAAACTGGTCCTATTACAGATGAGGTAACAGTTGAGGAAATAGCTGAAACTTCTCGGGAAAGAGCATGTTAAGCTAATTCCTATATTATGATTCTGTATTTACAGTCAGATCTATATTTTGAGACACTCATCTTCTTGTATTAGCCTTTGCAGCATTTTAATACAAGAGGACAAGCCTAGTTTGAGAGGCTTGGTCTAGCAGATGTATCCTAGAAGGGGTGAACTGCTTTATCATTTTGATGTCTTTATTTGCTGAAGATGATATGCTAAACAAAACCGATATAAAGTTTTAAACAGCAAATATACATAACTTGCATACACACATAATCACCTATTCAATTGCAGAAAGATATTTGTCTTATTCCGCAAGACATCAAACTTCAAGTAAGTGTATGTTAAAGACTTCTAAGTGTTTACTTCGTTATTTCTTTAGGCAGAGCCTGTAGAGGGCCAGGTTTCCTCTGGAACTCATCTTCTCTTTAGATGTGACATGTTCGGTGAATTCCCCTACAGTCTATCTCTGTATAAGAAATAAGACGTTTTCACATTTTCAGAGGTCACTTGGAGTGTATAGCTCACATTTGCAATTATGGGAAATGGATACCTTGCACCCTGAAACAATTACATTCCATTTTCAGATCAGATGGTATCAGAGCACTAGGTTTGCTTGACTAACATCACTAGCTTGATTGTGTAGCTTGAAAGATGTCTTAAGCAGTGTTGAAGATTAACTGCTTTATTATTCTGCAAACTACTTGTTGTTTGAGTTTGCTGAAGCTCTTTTGTTCATTTTTATAATGACAACTTCCATAAGTGAGTTCTCAAAATCATCCTCCTTCAAAGATTTTTTGATGAAAGCTTGAAGCAAGAATTTTTCATCATGATGAATATGGTGAGAGGAATGTATGAGGATGAAAGAAAGAGCTCTAGACTTATGGAGCAATTGAATTCCATGAGGGAAGAGAAGCAGTTGCTTTCTGACCAATTATAGGAAATGGAAAGCAAACTTCATATTGCAAACATGAAGCTAGAAAGGATGCATGAGTTGGAGACACAACTACTTGTTGCCAAAGAAGCCTTAGCCAAGTACTAGCTTGGAGAAGAGGTAAACAATTCTAGTTTGTCTTCAAATTCTTATAAGAATGTTAATGTTGGTTCTTTTGAGAAACATACCAGAGGCATAGGGTCCAAGTTGATGTCCAAAATGGGATATGAAGGAAAAGGATTGGGCAAACATGCATAGGGTATAGTTGAGCCAATAATGGTTGAGGTAAGGCCTAAGTATTTGGGTCTTGGCTATGGACAATCTTATGGAGAAAGTTCCAAAGTAGCCATGAAGGCAATTGAAACAGTTCCGAGAAGGAGTTTCATTTCAAGTTCTCTATCTCAAGGTTGTAAAGGTTGTATCCTTGAGGAATGCAATAGTTTGAAACATGATTTGCAGGAAGAAGGTGTGCATAAGCATGCACTTGAACAAGAAAGTGGTGAAAGCTCTAAAACCATTGACGGGATTGATGGTGTTCCAAAAGGAGCTTCTTCTTCATTTGATTCACCTCCTTATGAAGGTAATGAAGGTGAAAGAGAAAGGTATAAATCTTATTTCCATCACACTTCCTTTGATCATGTAAAGCATGGAAAGCATTGGAAAAGAATTGCATGTTCTTTTTGTGGTTTGGTTAACCATAGTGTTTCTAGATGTTGGAAAAGAATGGCAACATACAAGAAACTTTTGAAGGAAAGGAGGCACGAAGCCAAAGTTCCATTGAACAGTGCAAATCATGCTATCAAGAAGATGAACATGTGTTGGAATTATTGCCATAAGCATGGACATACTGCTGAAAGGTGTTGGACTCTGAATCCAACAATGCTTCCACGAAAGTTGAAGAAATTGGAGAAGGAGTATGGCAAGAATGGGAAGGAAGTTTCCATCATTGATATGTGTAAGGATGATACACATGCTGATATCGATGTGCAGTTAAAGGAAGCGCCTTTGAAATGGATTGGTAAGAAATGGTTAGAATTCTTATCCAATTAAAGTTGCATGTCTTTTGATTGAATGCATTTCTTTGTTAAGGGAATGCAAGTTGCAGGATGGAAAAGCTGAGTATGAGACTCACTCTATCGTAGCAAAAGTTATATTCATTTCAGCTTTGAAAGTACATGCACATGTGATCGAGGATATTATACTTATGATTGTACTTAAGAGAATGTTGAAGGATAAACTGCATGCATGAGACTGATATGCATGAGCACAGGGATCATGATGATTTCCTTGTATTTTAAACATGTATGTGTGATTAACTTGAAGGTTTGATTACTTTGTTTTTAACCGTGTATGTAATGTAATATTGAGTTAGAAAAAGTTAATTTGATCTCCAATATTGTAAAGAGGAGAAATGATGAAGTGTTTCATCTTTGTAAAAGCTTTCTCATTTGGGAGGCAGCTCTTCTTCTGGAGCGGAGGTGCCATGGATGGGCATCGTGACAGTTGATAAGGCAGGACATTTTGGCATCAGTATGCTATTTTGGTTGAACGGAAGAGGATATTTCTGTTCCTCAAGTGCTGTACAGTTCAGTTCAGAGATTCAGTAAGCTTTTGGGGACCAAAAGCCTTCTCATTTGGGAGGTGTGATCAGGAGCTCAGGACCAAGTGTCGTAAAATGGTAAAAAATGAAAGTGCTCAAAACTTATTTTAACCTAAATGACCAAACAAAGCTCGTCTTCATGATTCTAGTGCTGTGAACGGTTCGAAAAACTGTCTCCGTATGAGGAAGTTATGCCAAAAAGAAGAATTGTCCAATAACATTGAAATTTTGAATTTTTCCAAAAAATTTAAAACAGAATATTCCATAGGATATTCATTGGAACATTCTGTCGTGGGCAACAAATGGAAGGTTGCCACATGGCAGGCGTGGAGGTCGCCACATGGCCAGGGTGACATCAGCACTTTCGGCGCATTTTTAAAAGTTTGATCGAATTGTGGTTTGAACCCGCGACCTCCTTACCACAAGCCACACGTCTTACGACTTGACCATGGCAGAAGGACTTGGCATGAGGGCGGTGGAATTTGTTTATGTAGTTTAAACTTCATTTGGGCGGGGCCAGCCCCCCCTTGCCATACGACCCAGCCCCGGAACCGTAGGCTTAAGCCTACCCGCCAACGGAAAAATGCCAAGGTTAACATTTAATGTCCAACGTAGTCACATTTGAAATGAACGCGGATTGAAAAACACGTTGAATGGCCAGTCCACAATCAGTTAGCATAGAATCCAAAGCAACTTAACCTTGGACGAATGTTTGGTCACATGTGCGCTAAAACTGGAGTTAAGGCAGTTAGACTGGCGGGAATATTGGTGGAGCACCAAATTTGGGCGGTCCCGCCATAATTGGCGGACCTATCTGGACCTCCACTATAGTTAGTTGGAGTGATTTTAGGCCAAATTGGAGGAAATATTCAATGAGCCATAACTTTGGCTAGGAAAGTCCTTTTTGGACGAATTTTTTTTTATTTTGGGTCTCTTGGACCTTCTGAAGCCATTGGCATAGGTTTCATAGCCATCTGAGGTCGCTTGCAGGTGATTTTGCTTCATGGAAGTTCCAGGAGCCACTAGGGCCAAATCAGTTTGAGAGTTGCATTAGGAATTGTGCAGCTAGTGAATGTTGAACGAAGGTCATTCCTGAAGTTTTTCACCATTCTGAATCCATTTCCACCGCTCGTTTTTCCTGTTGAGACATTCTTCTCACTGTTTAGCTTCAGGGAAGCTTTTAGGGCCACTACGGCCATTTCAGTGCTTGAGTTGTTTGGGGCTATGTTCATCCATTTTTGGTGATTCAAAAGCCTATGTCTGTTATTTTTGACCTTTTGAGCCTAATGGTAGAGGTTTCGTAACCGATTGAGGTCATATTCACCTCGAAATTCTCCATTCAATATTAAAGGCCCACTAGGGCCAATTGGGGGAAGTATTGTATAAGGTACAATTTCACTGTTTAGTGTTTGGGAAAGAGCATGTTTAGCTAATTCCTATCTTCTGATTCTGTATTTACAGTCAGATCTCTCTTTCAAGACACTCATATTCTTGTATTAGCCTTTGTAGCATTTTTAATACAAGAGGACAAGCCTACTTTGAGAGCCTTGGTCCAACAGATGTAGCCCAGAAGGGGTGAACTGCTTTATCATTTTGATGTCTTTATTTGTTGAAGATGATATGCTAAACAAAACTAATATAAAGTTTTAAATAGCAAATATGCATAACTTGCATACACACATAATCACCTATTCAGCTACAGAAATTTATTTGTCTTATTCCGCAAGACATCAAACTTCAAGGATGTGTATGTCAAAGACTTCTAAGTGTTTACTTCATTATTTCTTTAGGTAGAGCCTGTAGAGGGCCAGGTAGCCTCTGGAACTCATCCTCTCTTTAGAGGTGACATGTTTGGTGAATTCTCCTACAGTCTATCTCTATATAAGAAATAAGAAGTTTTCACATTTTCAGAGGTCACTTGGAGTGTATAGCTCACATTTGCATTTATGGGAAATGGATACTTTGCACCCTTGTTACAGGGAAAAGTGTCTACACAGAACTGCTTATCCCACTAAGGTGTGGTAGCTACCTTAGAAACAAACAAATTAAAGCTACTTTTGTTTTTTCTTTATGAAATATAGATGAGAGAAGAACAAAGGAGACCAACCTCTGTCTTGCGCTTAGCTCCTAGTTCGATTCCTCTCTCTTCTGATAGTCCTTTGCTACTTGCTTCCTTGTACAGCCAGCTTCACAGAGTACCTGTAGGATCAGAGTAGCATAACACTATACAAGAACATGGATCTATAATCATAAATAATCTAGGATCAGATGTAAATTGACCATACAAATGCATAAAACATAAATGACACAAGAGTATGGAGGAAAACTTGAATAGCTTTTATTGATAATCAAGAAAAAGCCAAGGGAGTTACAACCAGTTGTTCTGACCCAACATCATCCTCTCAGCAATTAAGCCCTTCTTCACCTCATACAAAGCTTAGATCACCCAACACTATGATGTTGTCTCAAGAAACCAACAACAATTCCTTACAAGATGCAAAATTCTAGCCCCTGGATCTCTGGGATGAGGGATCCATATATAGATATCTGTAAGGGAGATGAGTCAGCTTGTGATTTGATTAGTGTCTTCCCTCTGATAGTTCTTGCTTCCACTTGGATATTGATGATCTCTTACTCATCCTTGGTCGAATTCAGAGAGGCAAGTGTCACATGAGAAGTTTTTTGAAGATTCCATGCCTCTCCACCTCGCGGATTGACACTGCCATTTGTCACTTCTCACCCATCGCACCCCATAGAAGGGATTTTTGAAATGAAACGCACCCAAAGAGTATACTTAGGTGAGATGCAACGCACTTTGCCTATGGAGCAGCTGAAATGATCTTGTTTTGACCAGTTCTGAGCAATTTTTCATGGAGAACTTCTGGGAGAAGCTGTAATCAGTTGACCTTGTTCCCTTAGGGGTTAGAACAACACTTTTAGGGACTTAGGAGCCCTTGGTTTATGGACATTTTATGCTTGGGGTTGCAGTGCCCAAAAATGTCTATAACAGTTGCCCCCTAAAGCATGAGGTTGTTAATCTTTTGATGTCGTGTGAAATGCTTTATTGTGAGGATCCGAAGTTCTTTCAAGCTAGGAGGAGACCTGTAATAAGATACAATAAAATACATTATATTCATAATATTTTCATGATCTAGCTGAGGCGGGCATTCCCATGCTCAGCTTTATAAATTCATTTTCATGTATATAGGACAGGCAATCGTCTGAGTGTAGACTGATGATTCTGGTAGAGTCATCATCCCTTTGATTGGATGATTATCTGTGCAACAATGATGTACATTTGATGTATTTATTTCCATGAATATATATCGCAGCCCGGATGGATGAAACTAGATCCGGGGTCTTCAATCTCGTTCGATCTTCACTCGAAGTACAAGTCTCTCCATGTGAGAGATGTTCTGGAGTCGAACATGGAATGACATCGCCTGATTACCAGCCAATGATGTAAGCTGTTAACAGGTGCAAGAGGAATCACCGATAATGATAATGACCATACAATTCACGTGGTGTGAATAAAGGACTTGGCGTCAAACACCACGTAAAATATTTCGGTCGAAGGTCATTGATGTAAACCTGTCGTCGGAAGTGAGAAAATTACCATTGAGGCATGCAAGCTTCAAAGTACTGAATGGGGTGTTCCTAGATTGACTTCTTGGATAATGTGCTGATGTCGACAAGAAGTGATCCATCATAGGAGGGCCTTAATGAATCCCACATCAATGACACATAACGGAGCAAATGATTTTAATGGAGGTGAAAACGATCTGGTAATATAAGGTTCAGGGTGGCAGTCATGAAAGAATGGAGTGTAAATGTATCGTAGCGGGTGAGACACAGGTGAATTCTCTGAATGACTTCTCTTGAACATATTGGCGACACTGACGTGATGGATTGGTAGCATTAACCCCAAATGTGGATGGTGTGATGGGACCATGGTGATGTGACCGGTGAATGAAACAACCCAACCCGACTTGGATGCAGAGTGAAAGTGTCATGTTCAAGAGCGACTTGCTACCAACAAAGTTTCTTCAAGTTTTCTTCCCAATTTTTCCCCAGTCATTGCTGACTAGTACCTCTTTATTTTTGTAAAGCTTAAGGAGGATAACATATGCTTGTTCTATAATTTGCCCTTCGGGCAAACCCATCGCTATGTTTTACCGAGCCCAGCGATAGTGAAACTTGTTCTTGTCTGCTATGGAAAAGTTTGTCGCTATTAAGTTTTAACGAGTTTAACGACAAAGATAACTCGATCCTTTTCAATTTTAGAGAATTTGAAAAGGGACGTAAAGGAAACTCCAAAATTCCTTTTTCGTCATCTAATCCCTTAAGTCCGAAAAAGTATAAAACAATACAGAAGGGATGAATTTTCGATACTTTTAATGAGCCGAATAAAACAAGCGCTCGATCTTTTTGTGTAATAATCCCTCAGGTCCAAAAGATTAAAATCTAAAGGAGGGATAACACTTCCGGTCCTTTTAACGAGCTGGAGAGGCCAATGGCTCGTCAATATTTTCATATTTTACGAGTCAGTTGAAAAGAGCTTAAAGGAGACTCGTCTTTGAGGAACGAGTGATAAAATTGGATAGCAGCTGATTCTAGGTAAGGTTTGGAATTTTCTAATCATGGGAGTGTTACAAGGATGGCTAATAGGATCACTCTTCGCAGCTGTTCCTCAAAATGGGTAAACAATCAAATGGAGGTGAATGATCGGCCAATACAGAGTGGAGGCGATGATGAGAACACGACCAAGGCTTTAAAGGATGAAGTACTACATTCACGATGGTTATTTACAGGGAAATAGTTCATTTTTTAATGAGCTTAAATGTGGGGAGAAACATTTGCTCATGACTTATGTTTATTTTTTAACGAGCTTGAACTATGTGCTAAAACTGCTCGATGCGGGTTTATTTTTTAACGAGCTTGAACCCTGCAGTAACACTGCTCGTGATAAGTTTTCATGCCCCCAACATAATAATGCAAATTGAGGTGCATGCCTCCCAAGCTTCATTGCATTCATCTCAGTGGTTGGAATGAAGGTTTACCTTCGAGATCTTCGAAAGACTCGACTTTGATTTTACGAGATCGTAATCAAAGACTCGATTTTGAAAGGGAGTCATTTCATTTTTTAATGAGGTTGACACTATCAAAGAACTATCCTCAAAATCCACCATATTTACAGTATTTGATAGAAAATCAAAAACTGAAGGATGATTAAGGTCACTGGAATAATCTTCGTGGTAATTTGGAAGATGGGAATGATGGTGGTAATCTTCCCCTGGTGCCTCTCCCAACATCATTGACTGAATGATTCCTTTGTCTGTAGAATGTACATGCGACCAAGGATTTGAAGAGGTGCCATATTCCTTAGACCTATCTATCCAAACACTCGTTGAGCATTGATTTGGGTTTGCCCCCCAGGCCAAGAAAATTGATTGCTACAATATTTCTAAAATGGCGATGATCCATGCTGACAAAATGTTTAGGAATCTTATGAATCCATTAGATATAGAAGATTTCATATTGCAGGTTTCCACTATGGCCACTTCCACCAAATTACTCGGAGGCAGTAGGGCAAAAGTACCCATTAAGGCAGGGTCTTTTAGGAGGCCTACTCCAATATTTTGAAGCGAATGATTGCTTCCATGGATCATTGGAATGCTTCCCGTAATTTGTGAACTTTTGGGGAGAAATGTTTGTTGGTCGACGATTGTAATTCTTCCTTGGAAGGGAAATGCAATCTTCCTGAAGTAGGTTGACACAACTGCGGCCATGGCATATATCCAGGGCCTTCCCAGTAGGATGTTGTAATCGAGGTTTCCGTCGATTATTTCAACATCAATTTCTACTATATTTCCCCCCAGTTCAACTTGCAAGTTACTTAAAATCCCGTATGGATTGCATGATCGTCCATCAAATGCTTTTAACGCCGTTGACGATCTCGACAAGGGTGGTGAGCCTAAATTTTTCCAGCAACTCATCGACATAATACATGTAGATTCCCCCTCATCAATAATTGTTCGATGAACAGTTTTGTTGAGGGATTTCACTTGAATAAGGAAAGATAGTTGAGCTGGTAACTGAAAGTCATATCCTTTATGATCAAAGGATACAATATTGGAATCCGTTGGGTCAATCCCACCTATTACTGATAATAGATCCTACTTTTGGGAGAGGCAATTTTGCGGTACCTCAAGTGTTGACATAGCGGACGGCGATTGGGCTAGGTCCTCTACTATATTATAATTCTGTGCTACTTTTGCACGAGGATTAAATGTCGATTTGTGTACTACTCCCTTTGGCGACTTTATCATTGGTTCAAGAATGATGGGTGACACAACTTCGGTCAAAGTTGTTGTCGAACTACTAGTTTTTTCATTAGCCTTGTTATTCAACAGCTGGGATTCCTGTAATCTTTATTCCTTGTCAAAGCATCATTTTTCTGCTTTGAGATAGACAACATAAGCACTTGGGATCGAGAAGCATTTTGATTAACAACTAGTTTTTTTCCCGTGTTTGGAAACGGATCAGTGAATACTGCTGAGGTTTTTAAACTCTTAAAGAGTTTCTTAACTTCAGCTTTATGTAAATCAAGTCCAAATATTGTGCACGAGCGATAACCTGCTCTTCAGTGACGACTCCCCCTTTTTCCACATCTTCCGTGATGGAAGGCAATAATGACTTAATAAACCATTTAGCTAAAAGCTGATCAGGAACATACATTTTTACCATTCTACGACGACGTCGCCACTCATGTATATGATCAGATATGTGAGTGGCCATTGTTTGTTTGAAATTGGTAAGAAGTTCCATTCCCGTTTCGTACCTTATCGGTAACTGAAAATGGGTTAAAACGGTTGTGGCTAGGGTACTGAAGTATTCAAATGAAGCTTTGGGCAGTTCGATATACCATTTTGTTGCCGGACCAGTTAACGTCCTCTGAAAAAGGCGAAGCCTAATCGAATCATCGTTTAGGGTGTTTGATGAACACCACAGATGAAAGGTCATCACATGATTCGACGGATCTTCACCCGGATTTCCATTAAATTTAGGAATATCTGATGGAAGTTTATGCGGAATCGCTGGCCACCAAGGGGCGTAAGCGATTGGATCGTTTGTTAACCGATTTAAATCAGGTAACTCTAAAGTCGCCACGAAGGGTAACTGTTGATTCAGGTTAGGTGAAGCATACCCAGGATAAGATGGGATTGCCTGAGCAGTTGGTCTTTGCATACCAGCATAATGCATTTGATGCTGGTAACTTTAGTAAGGTTGGTGGGCATGACCATTGTAGAACGGTTGATTTTGACTGTTTTGAATATACGACTGCCCACTATTTGAAAAGATTTGTTCCCCAAAACCTTGGTATACTTGTTGGAACTGCGTTTGTTGGTATTGCACTAGCCATGGTTGTGAAGCCATGCGCTGTTGCCCGATACTAACTGTTTGACCAAGATGAGGGGTAATTGTACCCGTTTGAACCTGTGTCATTCCACCAGTCAGCGATTGTGGTTGAGTTGCAGGGTCAAGAGGCTGTTGCATTACAACCTGAGAAACTTGAGGTTGGCATACAACAGGTAGCGCTTGAACCTGCGACACCGTCATAATAGCTGGCGTAGTTGGTAAACTTGACATAGGTAAACATTGTTGCATTGGATATACAACTCTTGGTTGTTGAGGTAGTATCGGTACCCAACCGCTTGACGTAATTCCAGCATAACCCGAATTTTGTTGTGAACTCCCGTATGGCTATCCTCCCGGAGGGGACAATGAAAGGGTATACTGCCCCCCATACGGTGGTAATCCGGTACTTAAGGGAATGGTTTTCCCTTGAGGACCGGACTGCCCAAATTGACCTCCAAATGGATCAATTTGTTGAGACTCAACATAAGAGTTTCCGGATATTATTCCGGATGAACAAACAGGAACAAACCATACCGTCGAAATAGCCCCTGAGTGGGCTCCTTCTAGCGATTGAGAGCTAGTTGGGACAGATGGTATACCGACGAACATTGTTGGAGTGATAGTAGGAAGTTCTGCCATCGCTATGTCAGATGACATAGTCCTAGATGTTGACGGTTGTTCAGACATTTCTAGTCTATCCAAAATATTACCTAGCGATTCTACAGGAGCTTCTGCTGGCGGTAGACTAATTTATGATGAAGAAGGATACAGAGTGATCCCGACTCCAAATTGCGATGGAGTACTAGATGGAGGATCCTCCACAATCTCTCCTATAGCAATCAGACCAGGTGGAAGGGGTAGACCGTCAGGTCCATAGAATATTTCTGGTGTCGAAGAAGGTATAGAATCTGCAGCGACAGATGTTTGGGGAACAACACTCTCCGAACCGGTTGTAGATGGAACTAGTTCAGTGATACAAGTGTTTACCCTCAGACTAGGATCAGTACTACTGTCCTTCGGTGACTGCTGAACTTCTTCCGTAAAGGTAGGGATACTAGAAATGTTTGAAGTAACCGGAGTCTCTGATGTTGTTGAAACACTTGTTCTAACTTTACTAGGAGATTTGGAACCGGTTAAACGAGTTCGCCTTGTTCGTAATAGCTTCGATTCTGGAGACAAAAACGGTTGACTCGTAAGCCTCTGCGAATGACGGGGTTTCAATTGACTTTCTTCCATGATTGCGGATTACTTGATCAACTAAAAATCAAGGGGAAGTATGTTTCCGAATTAGATGAATTTTAGATGCTTTGAAACAACTTGTTTTTTCAATTTTTAAGAGTCGAGAAAAAAAAAATATTACTCTAGTCGCCTTCGATTTTTAATGACACTGAAGTGACAAGTGCTCAGATGGACCTTTTCTATTAAGGAGTCTGAAAAGGAACGAAAGGGACTGCTCTTGAAATCTAGGTAGAGGGATTACCAAACCAATCGCAAAACTGCTGAATACTTTTTACGGTACGGCAGTCAATCTTCCCGAATGTTGTGTTTAGTGCATTACGATTGATAGGGCGGCAGACACGGCTTCCTATGGATAAAGGATTAAGCCTATTGTGGTCTCGCAAAATATACTCGATGGTACGTGGGAGCACAAGTCCGTACTGGGACTTATCGTCTCAAAGTGGAGGAATCACCCAACCATCAGTGAGAACAACAGTTACCAGGCTTTACGATGCCGGAATACGTCTCTAGCCTAGGCTTCTAGATGTTGTGCATTAGGTTCCAAAGCGTTGTTAGATTCATTAAATTTATTTTATAGTTGATCTTGCTTAAGAAATTTTCCTTTTAGGTTCACCGCGAGATGTAGATGTACAATTCCTAAAATGCAATCTAAGATGATAAACAATCTTTTATCTTCTTTGTGCAATGAAAATCCTAGCTACTAAGGAAAGAGAGACAGTATTCTTTCACAAAGAGCAAAGAGCACACATTAAATGCACTGTCCTAAATCAAACCAATCAAACAGTCTAAATGCAAATGCACATGCATGTATTTTTTTTCGACTTTCTTAGTATGTGAATGATAAAAAGAAAGCTAATGCGCAAATTTGAATTACTTTTCAAGTGACAGTTACTAACAAGTTTCTTTTTCAAAATAAAAAATGAAGACAATCACAACACTTTATGATTCGGAAATGAATACTTGCTTTCGACACTAGAAAAACTACAAATTCAGACCAAATACAATAGTAACAGGGTGATCGACTACCAAGAGCAACCAAACTCTCTCCTATGACTGAAAACGACACTTGCGACACTTTCAAATCAAGAAACGACAATACAATTACGTTACTTTTTGCAAAGGAGAACTGAAAAATGACTCAACAAATACACAAAAACATTTACAGTTCTTTTGCACAATGGAGGCGGAATATCAGCAAGGAAAGGGGTTTCAAACAGAGATATACTGACTACAAACAACAAAACTCATGAATAGAACTGAAAAGAATGAACACAGAAACCAAAACTGAGGAACAATGCCTAGTCTGATCAGTGCACCTGTAACATAGTGAACTTGAAATGCAGCGCACCTACTACACTAGGGAAGTGCGCTGAATTTCAGATTCATAGAACAGAGCCTGCATTGGGCCAGATACGAGACTTTGCTTAGGTTCTGGGTCACAGTTTTCAGTTCATTTCAGGGGTTTTGGCCGAGCAAATGGTAATCAGCAAAATCAACAATCAGAGGTAGATCTAAGGAGGTTACTGGAGCTATCACTAGGGCAATCAGAGAGTTTGTAAATCAGCTGCTTAATTCATCAACAAAACCTGGAGATTGAATGAAGCAGCATTTATCTACTCTGCATTTGCATAGCAATTGCAGTTCGAAAGCTACCTCGCTCGACTTCAGGCTCCGTCTGTAAGTTTATAAAATAAACAAGGAAGATAAACTAACAACCTAGTCGCTCCCCAGTGGAGTCGCCATTTTGTTACAGGGAAAAGTGTCTACACAGAACTGCTTATCCCACTAAGGTGTGGTAGCTACCTTAGAAACAAACAAAGTAAAGCTACTTTCGTTTTTCCTTTATGAAATATAGATGAGAGAAGAACAAAGGAGACCAACCTATGTCTTGTGCTTAGCTCCTAGTTCGATTCCTCTCTCTTCTGATAGTCCTTTGCTACTTGCTTCGTTGTATGACAAGCTTCACAGAGTACCTGTAGGATCAAAGTAGCATAACACTATACAAGAACATAGATCTATAATCATAAACAATCTAGGATCAGATGTAAATTGACCATACAAATGCATAAAACATAAATGACACAAGAGTATGGAGGAAAACTTGAATAGCTTTTATTGATAATCAAGAAAGAGCCAAGGGAGTTACAACTAGTTGTTCTGACCCAACATCATCCTCTCAGCAAGTAAGCCCTTCTTCACCTCATACAAAGCTTAGATCACCCAACACTATGATGTTGTCTCAAGAAACCAATAGCAATTCCTTACAAGATGCAAAATTCCAGCCTCTGGATCTCTGGGATGAGGGATCCATATATAGATATCTGTAAGGGAGATGAGTCAGCTTGTGATTTGATTAGTGTCTTCCCTCTGATAGTTCTTTCTTCCACTTGGAGATTGATGATCTTTTACTCATCCTTGGTCAAATTCAGAGAGGCAAGTGTCACAGGAGAAGTTTCTGGAAGATTCCATGCCTCTCCACCTCGTGGATTGACACTGCCATTTGTCACTTCTCGCCCATCGCACCCCATAGAAGGGCTTTTTGAAATGAAACGCACCCACAGAGTGTACTTAGGTGATATGCAACGCACTTTGCCTATGGAGCAGCTGAAATTATCCTGTTTTGACCAGTTCTGAGCAGTTTTTCATGGAGAAGTTCTGGGAGAAGCTGTAATCAGTTGACGTTGTTCCTTTAGGGGTTAGAACAACACTTTTAGGGACTTAGGAGCCCTTGTTTTATGGACATTTTATGCTTGGGGTTGCAGTGCCAAAAAATGTCTATAACAACCCTTAAACAAGTACATTCCATTTTCAGATCAGATAGTATCAGAGCACTAGGTTTGCTTGACTGACATCACTAGCTTGATTGTGTAGCTTGAAAGGTGTCTTAAGTAGTGTTGAAGATTGACTGCTTTATTATTCTGCAAACTACTTGTTGTTTGAGTTTGCTGAAGCTCTTTTGTTCATTTTTATAATGACAACTTCCATAAGTGAGTTCTCAAAATCATCCTCCTTCACAAGATTTTTTGATGAAGGCTTGAAGCAAGAATTTTTCATCATGATGAATATGGTGAGAGGAATGTATGAGGATGAAATAAAGAGCTCTAGACTTATGGAGAAATTGAATTCCATGAGGGAAGAGAAGCAGTTGCTTTCTGACCAAGTGCAGGAAATGGAAAGCCAACTTCATATTGAAAACATGAAGCTGGAAAGGATGCATGAGTTGGAGACACAACTCCTTGTTGCAAAAGAAGCCTTAGCTAAGTATCAACTTGAAGAAGAGGTAAACAATTCTAGTTTGTCTTCAAATTCTTATAAGAATGTTAATGTTGGTTCTTTTGAGAAACATACCAGAGGCATAAGGTCCAAGTTGATGTCCAAAATGGGATATGAAGGAAAAGGATTGGGAAAACATGCACATGGTATAGTTGAGCCAATAATGGTTGAGGTAAGGCCTAAGTATTTGGATCTTGGCTATGGACAATCTTATGGAGAAAGTTCCAAAGTAGCCATGAAGGCAATTGAAACAGTTCCTAGAAGGAGTTTCCTTTCAAGTTCTCTATCTCAAGGTTGTAAAGGTTGTATCCTTGAGGAATGCAATAGTTTGAAACATGCTTTGCAGGAAGAAGGTGTGCATAAGCATGCACTTGAACAAGAAAGTGGTGAAAGCTCTAAAACCATTGACGAGATTGATGGTGTTCCAAAAGGAGCTTCTTCTTCATTTGATTCACCTCCTTATGAAGGTAATGAAGGTGAAAGAGAAAGGTATAAATCTTATTTCCATCACACTTCCTTTGATCATGTAAAGCATGGAAAATTTCCACACAAGCATTGGAAAAGAATTGCATGTTCTTTTTGTGGTTTGGTTAACCATAGTGTTTCTAGATGTTGGAAAAGAATGGCAACATACAGAAAACTTTTGAAGGAAAGGAGGCAAGAAGCCAAAGTTCCATTGAATAATGCAAATCATGCTATCAAGAAGATGAACATGTGTTGCACTTATTGCCATAAGCATGGAGATACTGCTGAAAGGTGTTGGACTCTGAATCCAACAATGCTTCCACGAAAGTTGAAGAAATTGGAGAAAGAGTATGGCAAGAATGGGAAGGAAGTTTCCATCATTGATATGTGTAAGGATGATACACATGCTAATATCGATGTGCAGTTAAAGGAAGTGCCTTTGAAATGGATTGGTAAGAAATGGTTAGAATTCTTATCCAATTAAAGTTGCATGTCTTTTGATTGAATGAATTTCTTTGTTAAGGGAATGCAAGTTGCAGGATGGAAAAGCTGAGTATGAGACTCACTCTATCACAACGAAAGTTATATTCATTTCAGCTTTGAAAGTACATGTACATGTGATCGAGGATATTGTACTTATGATTGTACTTAAGAGAAAGTTGAAGGATAAACTGCATGCATGAAAATGATATGCATGAGCACAGGGATCATGATGATTTCCTTGTATTTTAAACATGTATGTGTGATTAACTTGGAGGTTTGATTACTTTGTTTTTAACCATGAATGTTAATTTGATCTTAACTTGAAGGTTCGATTACTTAGTTTTTAACCATGAATGTTAATTTGATCTTAACTTGAAGGTTCGATTACTTAGTTTTTAACCATGAATGTTAATTTGATCTTAACTTGAAGGTTCGATTACTTAGTTTTTAACCATGAATGTTAATTTGATCTCCAATATTGTAAAGAGGAGAAATGATGAAGTTTTTCATCTTTGTAAAAGCCTTCTCATTTGGGAGGTAGCTCTTCTTCTGGAGCGGAGGTGCCATGGATGGGCATCGTGACAGTTGATAAGGCAGGACATTTTAGCATCAGTATGCTATTTTAGCTGAACGGAAGAGGATATTTCTATTCCTCAAGTGCTGTACAGTGCAGTTCAGAGATTCAGTAAGCTTTTGGGGACCAAAAGCCTTCTCATTTGGGAGGTGTGATCAGGAGCTCAGGACCAAGTGTCGTAAAATGGTCAAAAATAAAAGTGCTCAAAACTGATTTGAACCTGAATGACCAGATAGAGCTCGTCTTCCTGATTCTGGCGCTATGAATGGTTCGAAAAACGGTCTCCGTATGAGGAAGTTATGCCAAAAAGAAGAATTGCCCAATAACATTGAAATTTTGAATTTTTCCAAAAAAATTTAAAAGAGAATATTCCACAGGATATTCATTGGAATATTCTGTCATGGGAAACGAATGGAAGGCTGCCACGTGGCAGGCATGGAGGCCGCCACATGGCCAAGGTGACATCAGCACTTTGGGCGCATGTTTAAAAGTTTGATCGAATTGTGGTTTGAACCCGCGACCTCCTTACCACAAGGCACATGTCTTACCACTTGACCACGACAGAAGGACTTGGCATGAGGGCGGTGGAATTTGTTTATGAAGTTTAAACTTCATTTGGGTGGGGCCCGAACGGGGCCAGCCCCCCCATGCCATACGACCTAGCCCTAGAACCGTAGGCTTAAGCCTACCCGCCAGCGGAAACACACCAAGGTTAACGTTTAATGGCCAACATGGTCACATTTGAAATGAACGCGGATTGAACAACACGTTCAATGGCCAGTCCACAATCAGTTAATGCAGAATCCAAGGCATCTTAACCTCTGACGAATTTTTGGTCACATGCGCGCTAAAACTGGAGTTAAGGCAGTTAGACTAGCCCGAATATTGGTGGAGCGCCAAATTTGGGTGGTCCCGCCATAATTGGTGGACCTATCTGGACCTCCACTACAGTTAGCTGGAGTGATTTTAGGCCAAATTGGAGGAAATCTTCAATGAGCCATAACTTTTTCTAGGAAAGTCCTTTTGGACATTTTTGTTTTTTGATTTTGGGTCCCTTGGACCTTCTGAAGCCACTGGCACAGGTTTCACAGCCATATGAGGTCGTTTGCAGGTGATTTTGCTTCATGGAAGTTCCGGGAGCCACTATGGCCAAATCAGTTTGGGAGTTACATTGGGAATTGTGTAGCCAGTGAATGTGGAATGAAGGTCATTCCTGAAGCTTTTCAGCATTCTGAATCCATTTCTATAGCTCGTTTTGCCTATTGAGGCACTCTTCTCACTGTTTAGCTTCAAGGAAGCTTTTAAGGCCACGAGGGCCATTTCTGTGCTTGAGCTGTTTGGGACTATGTTCATCCATTTTTGGTGATTCAAAAGCTTATTTCTGTTATTTTCAACCTTCTGAGTCTAATGGTAGAGGTTTCATAACCAATTGAGGTCATATTCACATCGAAATTCTTCATTCAATATTAAAGGGCCACTAGGGCCAGTTGGGGGAAGTACTGTATAAGGTACAATTTCACTGTTTAGTGTTTGGGAAAGAGCATGTTTAGCTAATTCCTATCTTCTAATTCTGTATTTACAGTCATATCTATCTTTCGAGACACTCATATTCTTGTATTAGACTTTGTAGCATTTTTAATACAAGAGGACAAGCCTAGTTTGAGAGGCTTGGTCCAGCAGATGTAGCCCAGAAGGGGTGAACTGCTTTATCATTTTGATGTCTTTATTTGCTGAAGATGATATGCTAAAAAAAACTGATATAAATTTTTAAACAACAAATATACATAACTTGCATACACACATAATCACCTATTCAACTGTAGAAAGTTATTTGTCTTATTCTGAAAGACATCAAATTTCAAGTATGTGTATGTTAAAGAGTTCTAAGTGTTTACTTCATTATTTCTTTAGGAAGAGCCTGTAGAGGGCCAGGTAGCCTCTGGAACTCATCCTCTCTTTAGAGGTGACATGTACTGTGAATGCCCCTACAGTCTATCTCTGTATAAGAAATAAGAAGTTTTCACATTTTCAGAGGTCACTTGGAGTGTATAGCTCACATTTGCAGTTATGGGAAATGGATACCTTTCACCCTTCAACAAGTACATTCCATTTTCAGATCAGATGGTATCAGAGCACTAGATTTTCTTGACTGACATCACTAGCTTGATTGTGTAGCCTGAAAGGTGTCTTAAGCAATGTTGAATATTGACTGCTTTATTATTCTGCAAACTACTTGTTGTTTGAGTTTGCTGAAGCTCTTTTGTTCATTTTTATAATGACAACTTCCATAAGTGAGTTCTCAAAATCATCCTCCTTCACAAGATTTTTTGATGAAGGCTTGAAGCAAGAATTTTTCATCATGATGAATATGGTGAGAGAAATGTATGAGGATGAAAGACAGAGCTCTAGACTTCAAGAGCAATTGAATTCCATGAGGGAAGAGAAGCAATTGCTTTCTAACCAATTGCAGGAAATGGAAAACCAACTTCATATTGCAAACATCAAGCTGGAAAGGATGCATGAGTTGGAGACATAGCTCCTTGTTGCCAAAGAATCCTTAGCCAAGTATCAACTTGAATAAGAGGTAAACATTTCTAGTTTGTCTTTAAATTCTTATAAGAATGTTAATGTTGGTTCTTTTGAGAAACATACCAGAGGCATAGGGTCCAAGTTGATGTGCAAAATGGGATATGAAGGAAAAGGATTGGGAAAACATGCACAGGGTATAGTTGAGCCAATAATGGTTGAGGTAAGGCCTAAGTATTTGGGTCTTGGCTATGGAAAATCTTATGGAGAAAGTTCCAAAGTATCCATGAAGGCAATTGAAACAGTTCCTAGAAGGAGTTTCATTTCAAGTTCTCTATCTCAGGGTTGTAAAGGTTGTATCCTTGAGGAATGCAATAGTTTGAAACATGCTTTGCAGGAAGAAGGTGTGCATAAGCATGAACTTGAACAAGAATGTGGTGAAAGCTCTAAAACCATTGACGAGATTGATGGTGTTCCAAAAGGAGCTTCTTCTTCATTTGATTCACCTCCTTATTAAGGTAATGAAGGTGAAATATAAAGGTATAAATCTTATTTCCATCACACTTTCTTTGATCATGTAAAGCATGGAAAATTTCCACACAAGCATTGGAAAAGAATTGCATGTTCTTTTTGTGGTTTGGTTAAACATAGTGTTTCTAGATGTTGGAAAATAATGGCAACATACAGGAAACTTTTGAAGGAAAGGAGGCAAGAAGCCAAAGTTCCATTGAACAATGCAAATCATGCTATCAAGAAGATGAACATGTGTTGCACTTATTGCCATAAGCATGGACATACTTCTGAAAGGTGTTGGACTCTGAATCCAACAATGCTTCCACGAAAGTTGAAGAAATTGGAGAAAGAGTATGTCAAGAATGGGAAGGAAGTTTCCATCATTGATACGTGTAAGGATGATACACATGCTGATATCGATGTGCAGTTAAAGGAAGCACCTTTGAAATGGATTGGTAACAAATGGTTAGAATTCTTATCCAATTAAAGTTGCATGTCTTTGATTGAATGCATTTCTTTGTTAAGGGAATGCAAGTTGCAAGATGGAAAAGCTGAGTATGAGACTCACTCTATCGCAGCAAATGTTATATTCATTTCAGCTTTGAAAGTACATGTACATGTGATCGAGGATGTTGTACTTATGATTGTACTTAAGAGAAAGTTGAAGGATAAACTGCATGCATGAGAATGATATGCATGAGCACAGGGATCATGATGATTTCCTTGTATTTTAAACATGTATGTGTGATTAACTTGAAGGTTTGATTACTTTGTTTTTAACCATGCATGTAATGTAATATTGAGTTGGAAAAAGTTAATTTGATCTCCAAGATTGTAAAGAGGACAACAAATAAATTATTTCAATATCTATTTTAAATCAAATAATTTTATATCATTTATATATTTATAGAAAGAGAAAAGAAAATATTACTTTCTAATTTTTAATATGTTGTTGATTTATAATTTTTTTTCGAAAGAAAAAATCGTAATCTTTTATTATGTAGAAAAATTACATATAGTAGATTCCCAAGGCATATTCATAATTGTTGGCCCTTGGCCACTACTCGATACATATTAGTGGATAAGTTATGGCGATTTCCATTTCCTAAAGAGAGTAATTCAAAACTATACAAAAAACACCTCACAGGGTGTTCAAGCTAGTTTAGTGTGGTGAACCATATATATATATGTACATAACTATTTTCAAATAAAATATAGCTGATATAAATAAACAAGTAGAAACAACGTTTTTAGGGCTTGTCCACCCTATGATATGCTTGATGTATATATGGGCGGTGATAATATTGGTATTGTTCAGCACCATCCTGTTCCTAGATCATCCACAAGCCTCAAGGTATTATCATGGCCTCCTTGGAAAGCCTGTCGGCACTTCCGTTATATTCCCTGTAGATATGTTGACATGAAATTGAGTTAAAATTTTATTTGAAGGTGACAACTTCGTCCAATATATTTCTAAGTGTATGAGCATGATAGTGATTTGTATTTTTGAACCAATTTATTATGATTTTAGAGTCCCCAAAAATCTGTATGGTTATGCACCCCTGGGCTAATGCAAAATGCAATAGGTGTCTGAGGGTAATTACTTCAGTGAAATTTTTTGTCCCCTATCCCAAACCAATACGGACTTTATATGAATATTGTTATGTTATATGCAAAACGAAATTGCCTCCATTGCCATGGGGTTGGGCAACACCATCAAAAAACTACCATGGGCAGGATTTGTTGATCGGTCCCAAGGAGAGAGTGCACCAAGTGGGGGGATGGACAACCTCTGGGATTTCATGGTATGTTGTCGCTGCCCTCACAATGATAAGAGGCCATCGAGCCACAACTTCGTTGAAAATGATATCATTTCGGGTAAGTCATATGGTCCAACATAGGAGGAGGTGTAAGCATAATTTTTTATTGCCATGGTGAGCAGCAAACCAAGAGTTCCAAGATTGTGTGATAGAGGGTCCCTGCCAACTTTCCTAGATGGATAAATATTGTACAATCGATAGCCACATCTGAGCGATAATAGGGTAGTGTAGGAATAAATGTTCATTTGTTTAAGATTCTTGTTTACACATAACACACAAGTGCGGCCCATAGATAGATCTGTGGGTGAGGAATTCTCCCGTGGGTGTTTTGTTGCTAAGTGCACACCACATAAACAAATGGTCCCATGATGGTGCTTTCAATTTCTATAGATGGCGCCAGCATTCCTCTACTACCTCTGGTTTGCGATCTGATAGGAGAGAGAGGTAGCCAATTTTTTGGGTGTATTTTCCATGTTCTAATGGGGTCCAAACAAGTTCTTCTAGTCCTTATTTAATATGAACATGTACCTTAGATAGAGTAGTTAAGTATCCTCCCCAAGATTGATGCCACTATATAGGTATGCCAATATTGTGAGCTAAGAACCATGCTTGCTCGAATAAAGAGCTATGTTCCATGTTTGCTATTTGTGAAACCATGTTGATGTCCCTTTGATGTAGATGGTGTATCAGGTTAGGAGGGAGGTGATGTTTATTTCCTCCCCTGATCCATGGATCCATACTAATGTGCACCTGATTTCCATCATTTATTCTCCAAGCCAAGCCTACTCTGATAAATGGCATAGTTTGCAGTATCACCTTTAAACAATAGAAATGCTAGTGCGTGGCTAGACTGGCATTCAGACCCAATCCATCAGCTGTTGTGGCCAGACATATTTTTGGTATGTGATAGTGGTAAAGAGATTTTATGCTGTGAGAAGAGTCCAGCCCATCTTTTCTACTAATTTTTGTGCAAATACAATGAGATCCTTGAAACCCCATCCGCCCCATATTTTTGGTAAAGCTATTTTTTTCCAACTAACGCAAGCAAAACATTTTCCATATTTTTGTCCATTCCAGAGGTATCTATAGCATATCCTGTGGATATGGGCAAGAATTCCCCAAGGGATCCAGTCTAGCGACATCCAGTACACGTGTGGCTTCCAGAATAGATTTGATGAGGACAAGGTGCCCAACTCTGGATAGGAACCTATGGTTCCAATTTGTGAATCTCTTTTCTATTTTGATTACCAACCAGATCCAATATGCAATCCTGTAGCTATGTGTTATAGGGAAAAGTGTCTATATAGAACTGCTCTATCCCACTAAGGTGTGACAGCTACCTTAGAAATAAAGAGAAAAGCTACTTTCATTTTTCCTTTATGAATTATAGATAGAGAGGAACAGAAAGACCAACCTCTGTCTTGCGCTAATCTCCTAATCTGATTCCCCTATTCTTTGATAGTCTTTAGCTACTTGCTCCCTTGCACGCCCAGCTTCACAAAGTACCTGTAAGATCACAAAAGCATAGCATTATACAAAGACATGGATCTATAATCATAAACAATCTAGGATCAGATGTAAATTGACCATACAAATGTAGCAAGCATCAATGACACAAGAGCATGGAGGAAAACTTGAATAGCTTTTATTTATAAACAAGAAAGAGCCAAGAGGAGTTACAACCAGTTTTTCTGACCTAGCATCAACCTCCCAGCAAAGAAGCCCCTCTTCACCTCAAACAAAGCTTAGATCACCCAACAATCTGATGTTTGTCTCAAGAAACCAACAACAATTCCTTACAATATGCGAAATTCCAGCCTCTGGATCTCTGGGTTGAGGGATCCATATATAGATATCTGTAATGGAGATGAGTCAGCTGATGATTTGATTAGTGTCTTCCCTCTGATAGTTCTTGCTTCAACTTGGAGATTGATGATCTCTTACTCATCCTTGGTCGAATTTAGTGAGGCAAGTGTCACAGGAGAAGTTTCTGGAAGCTTCCATTGACTCCACCTCGCAGAATGACACTACCATTTGTCATTTCTCACCCATCGCACCCCATAGAAGGGATTTTTGAGATGCAACGCACCCTCACAGTGTGTTTAGGTGAGATGCAACGCACTTAGCCAGTGGAGCAGCTGAAATGATCCTGTTTTGACCAATTCTGAGCAGTTTTTCATGGAGAACTTCTGGGAGAAGCTGTAATCTGTTGACCTTGTTCCTTTAGGGGTTAGAACAACACTTTTATGGACTTAGGAGCCCTTGGTTTATGGACATTTCATGCTTGGGGTTGTAGTACCCAAAAATGTCTATAACAGTTTCCCCCTAAAGCATGAGTTCGTTAATCTTTTGATGTTGGGTGAAATGCTTTATTATGAGGATCTGAAGTTCTTTCAAGCTGGGAGGAGACCTGTAATAAGATACAATACAATACATTATCTTCATAATATTTTCATGATCTAGCTGAGGCGGGAATTCCCATGCTCAGCTTTATAAATTCATTTTCATGTACATAGGACAGACAATCGTCTGAGTGTAGACTGATGATTCTGATAGAGCCATCATCCTTCTGATTGGATGATTATCTGTGCAGCAATGATGTACATTTGATGTTTTTATTACCCTGAATATATATCGCAGCCCAGATGGATGAAACTAGATCCGAGGTCTTCAATATCGTTCGATCTTCACTCGAAGTACAAGTCGATCCATGTGAAAGGTGTTCTGGAGTCGAACATGGAAAGACATCGCCTGATTACCAACCAATGATGTAAGCTATTAATAGGTGCGAGAGGAATCACTGATAATGATAATGACCCTCAAGGTACTGCAGTACAATTGACGTGGTGTGAATAAAGGAATTGGCATCGAACACCACGCAAAATCTTTCGGTCGAAGGCCATTGATGTAAACCTGTCGCCGGAAGTGAGAAACTTTCCATTGAGGCATGCAAGCTTCAAAGTACTGAATGGGGTGTTCCTAGATAAACTTCTTGGATAATGAGTTGATGTCGACAAGAAGCGATCCGTCACAGGAGGGCCTTAATGAATCCCACATCAATGACACAGAATGGAGCAAATGACTTTAATGGAGGTGAAAACGATCTGGTGATATAAGGTTCAGGGTGGCGGTCATGAAAGAATGGAGTATAAATGTATGGTAGTGGGTGAGACACAGGTTAATTCTCTGAATGACTTCTCTTGAACATATTGGCGACACTGATGTGATGGATTGGTAGCATTAACCCCAAATGTGGATGGTATGATGGGACCATGGTGATGTGACCGGTGAATGAAACAACCCAACCCGACTCGGACACGGAGTGGAAGTGTCATGTTCAAGAGCGACTTGCTACCAGCAAAGTTTCTTCAAGTTTTTCTTCCCAATTTTCCCCAGTCATTACTGACCAGTACCTCTTTATTTTTGTCAAGCTTGAGGAGGATAACATATGCTTGTTCTATAATTTTCCCTTCGGGAAAACCCATCGCTATGTTTTAATGAGCCTAGCGACAGTGAAACTCGTTCTCGTCTATAGACAAGTTTGTCGCTATTACACTTTTAACGAGTTTAACGACAAAGATAACTTAGTCCTTTTCAGTTTTAGAGAGTCTGAAAAGGAATGTAAAGGTAACTCCAAAATTCCTTTTTCGTCATCTAATCCCTTAAGTCCGAAAAAGTATAAAACAATACTGAAGGGATGAATTTTCGATACTTTTAACGAGCCGAACAAAAACAAGCGCTCGATCTTTTTGTGTAATAATCTCTCAGGTCCAAAAAGATTAAAATCTAGAGGAGAGATAGCACTTCCGGTCCCTTTAACGAGCTGGGGAGGCCAATGTCTCAGCAATCTTTTCATATTTTACGAGTCAGTTGAAAAGATATTAAAGGAGACTCATCTTTTGAGGAACAAGTGATAAAATGGGTAGCAACTGATTCCAGGTAAGGTTTGGAATTTTCCAATCACGGCAGTGTTACAAGGATGGCTAGTGAGATCACTCTTCACAGCTGTTCCTCAAAATGGGTAAACAATCAAATGGAGGTGAATGATCGGCCAATGCAAAAGTGGAGGTGACGGTGCAAACACGACCAAGGCTTTAATGGATGAAGTATTACATTCACGATGGTTATTTACTGGTGAATAGTTCATTTTTTAATGAGCTTAAACGCAGGGCGAAACATTTGCTCATGTCTTATGTTTATTTTTTAACGAGCTTGAACTATGTGCTAAAACTGCTCGATTAATTCGGTCGTGTGATAAGAATGTCTCATATATAAAAACGACAATTTTTAGAGTTTCGCCCCACATCCTTTCTTTATTCAAGTTAGGAAACGACCAATCCTACGAGTTTAAAGGGTTAGAGGACCTACAAATTTAAAAAAATAAATAGTCGCTCTTCGCTTGCACGCCAAAAGGCTTGCATGCCCCCACGTATAAAACAGAGTTTCAAGGTTACCCCTTCTTTATTCTGTTAAAACATTTGTTTTACTGAGAGAGGCCTACCTCTTACAGGTTACCCAAAGATTGTTTTATTCACAGCGCAAACAAAACACTTCTTGAGCGATGTTTACCAAAATAGACAAAGGTGAGTGAAGGAGGCTACTCCACTCATGTAACTTTGACAAGAGAATCTTGTTCTAGAATAACCCCCTCTTCCAATCACGGACGGGGGTACAGACTAGTCATATTCTATCACGGAAACCTACCCTATACCCGAAGTTTTCCTGCCGAAGCAGACCAGGGTGCATACCCCCTGGGTTTCAGTCATGTCCCCCGAATCACTCGCGCTCATCAGGTGGACGGATTGGGGATTGAGAAATTTCTTACGTGAAAAGACCATTCAGGGATGGTATATGACTATTTGCTCTGTATGATTCGGGAAATGAAAGCCGGTCTACGAGCTTGACCACTCTTCCTTCGTGCGGAAAACACATTACTCTAAAGAGTGAGGAGACAATTCCTCCCATGAAATAAATATAGTCTCGTCCAAGGAGAAGATTGTAATCTAGGGGTCCTTGAACTACCATTACGTTTATGTGAACGGTTTTCCCTCTCAACGTTATGGGCACATTGAGAAGGATCCCTAATGGTCGACTAGTTCCTTTGTCAAAGCTTGTTAGATTTCTCATCTCAGGCAAAAGCGATGTGCACCAAGCGCTTTCCAAGAAGTTGAGGAAAGGATACTCACAAAAGCCCCTTCATCTATGATGGTACCAGCCATAACCATTCCATATATTTGAACAATGATTCGGAATGGTATACTAGCTGGTAAACGGGGTCTGCCTAGTTGATTCCAGTCGAAGGAGACAACTAGGTTGCTTGTAGGTGGGATCGAATAGACGGTCGGGTATGACTCTGAAGAACTTCCTTCCTACGGTAAAGGAACAGGTAAATTGCCCCCATGTTTGTTGGAGTTCATGCTTATGAAAAGAATTTGGACGGTGTCATCCTTGTTCTCTTCAGTGACTGTATCAACTGAAGATGGAACCTCTGAAGGCAAGACCGGGTCAACTGCCGCCTCGACCTTTTGACTTTCATCTGGTATGGGTTCAGATGGTTTGTCTTCAATGATAGATGCTTCAGCCGACCACTTGAGTGGGCCAGCCGGATTTTCAACCAGTGACGGACTCGGCAAGAGTTTTTTATATCCAGGAGGAAGTCGTAACAGTGAAACCAGACGATCGTCCAAAACTCTTTTAGATTCTTCTAAGAAGGGACAATGGTGGACGGCATGATCGCATTCACACAGTTTACAAGGAAATCTATATTTTCCTTTTTGTCCTAGGGCTTCACTTTCACTAGTTGACAGTGTGTTTTCAACATGACCATCAGAGGTTGATGACACCGGGTTGTGCAAACGAGGAGACCAG
Source organism: Pinus tabuliformis (assembly GCA_031772625.1). Lineage (NCBI taxonomy): Eukaryota > Viridiplantae > Streptophyta > Pinopsida > Pinales > Pinaceae > Pinus > Pinus tabuliformis. The sequence continues at coordinate 1,279,040,135 of CM062805.1, forward strand.
TCCCTTAAGATCTGAGGGATGCAAGGACAATCTCTGTGATAGTGGTCTTCTTTGAAAATGACACATGGTGATTTAGGCCTGGTCGGTGTAGTGTGTGGATTTTACGTTTTCCCCCATTCACTTTTGGCTCCTTCTTCTTCTTCTTCTCTTTCTTCTTCTTTTCCTTCTTCTTCTCGGGTACTTGACTTTTGGCTTTACCAGCCCCATCAAGCGAAGAGGAAGGAGAAGAGGAAGAATTAGAGGAAGTAGAAGGTTCGTGGGTAACTCTGGACTCATCTAGTTGCTGATTCGATTGTTCAGGAATTGTGGTGTTCTGAATGACAGAGGTTGAGAAGAGCCATACAGGCAAACCAATTGTCAGTCCTGGAAGTGACAATGTGGCCATATGGGGTGCACCAACATCTCCCCAAGAGGAGAAAGGACTAGGATTTCCTCCAAGGGGAATTCCTTGGTTGGTGGATTCCATTTTCTCAACCCAAGATCAACGTAGGAAAGGGTAATGAATATTCCGTTTAAAATAAATTTTAGACGCTTTGACACAACTTGTTTTTTCAATTTTTAAGAGTCGAGAAAAAACAAAAGATGACTCTAGTTGCCTTCGATTTTTAATGAGCATGAAGTGACAAGTGCTCAGATGGACCTTTTCTATTAAGGAGTCTTAAAAGGAACGAAAGGGACTACTCTGGAAATCTAGGTAGAGGGATTACCAAACTAATCGCAAAACTGCAGAAAAATTTTGACGGTACGGCAGTCAATCTTCCTGAATGCTGTGTTCAGTGCATTGCGATCGATAGGGCGGTAGACACGGCTTCCTATGGATAAAGGATTAAGCCTATTGGGGTCTCCCAAAATATACTCGACGGTACGTGGGAGCACAAGTCCATACTGGCACTTATCGTCTCAAAGTGGAGGAATCACCCAACCATCAGTGAGAACAACGGTTACCAGGCTTTACGACGTCGGAATATGTCTCTAGCCTAGACTTCTAAATGTTGTGCATTAAGTTCCAAGGAGTTGTTAGATTCATTGAATTTATTTTAAGTTGATCTTGTTTATGAAGTTTGCCTTTCAGGTTCACCGCGAGATGTAGATGTAATTCCTAAAATGCAATCTAAGATGATAAACAAACTTTTTATCTTCTTTGTGCAATGAAAATCCTAGCTACTAAGGAAAAGAAAGACAGAATCTTTTCACAAAGAGCAAAGAGCACACTCTAAATGCACTTTCCTAAATCAAGCCAATCAGACTGTCTATATGCAAATGCACATGCATGTATTTGCTTTCGACTTTCTTAGTATATGAATGCTAAAAAGAAAGTTGATGCACAAATCTGAATTTCTTTTCAAGCAACAAATATCAACAAGTTTCTTTTCGAAATGAAAAATGGAGACGATCACAAAACCTTACGATTTTGAAATGAATACTTGTCCTCGACACCAGAAAATTACAAATTCAGACCAAAAGCAATAGTAGTAGGATAATCGACCATCAACAACAATCAAACTCTTTCCTACGATTGAAATTGACACTTGTGACAGTTTCGAACCAAAGGACGACAGTATGATTATGCTACTTTTGCAAAGGAGAACTGAAAATGACTCAACAAACACACAAAAACATCTACAACTCTTTTGTACAAAGGAGGCAGAATAACAACAAGGAAAAGGGGTTTCAAATAGACATATACTGATCACAGGCAGCAAAATTCAGGAATAGAACTAGAAAGAATGAATCACAGAAACCAAAACTGCATAGAGCCTAGTCTGATCAGCGCACCTGTAACATAGAGAATTTGAAATGCAGCACACCTTGTCCACTCGGGAAGTGCGCTAAAGTTCAGATTCTCTGAACAGTACCTGCGCTGGGCTAGAAACGAGACTATGTTTGGGTTACGGGTCACATTTTGCAGTTCAATTCTTGGGTTTTGGCCGAGAAAAAAGCAATCAATAATGCAACAATCAGGGGTAGATCTAAGGAGGATCTAAGAGCTATCACAAGGGCAATCAGATAGTTTGTGAATCAATTTTTTAAATCATAAATAGATCCAGTAGATGGATTGAAGTAGCATTTATCTACTTTGCATTTGTTATGGCAAATGCAGTTCGAATGCTACTTGTATGTTTATGAAACAGAAAACAAAGAATGATAAACAAACAAACTAATTCGTCTCCAGTGGAGTCGCCATTTTGTTACAGGGAAAAGTGTCTATATAGAACTACTCTATCCCCCTAAGGTGTGACAGCTACCTTAGAAACAAATAGAGAAAAGCTACTTTCATTTTTCCTTTATGAATTATAGATAGAGAGGAACAGAAAGACCAACCTCTGTCTTGCGCTAATCTCCTGATCTGATTCCCCTCTTCTTTGATAGTCTTTAGCTACTTGCTCCCTTGCACGCCCAGCTTCACAAAGTACCTGTAAGATCACAAAAGCATAGCACTATACAAAGACATGGATCTATAATCATAAACAATCTAGGATCAGATGTAAATTGACCATACAAATGTAGCAAGCATCAATGACACAAGAGCATGGAGGAAAACTTGAATAGCTTTTATTGATAAACAAGAAAGAGCCAAGAGGAGTTACAACCAGTTGTTCTGACCTAGCATCAACCTCCCAGTAAAGAAGCCCCTCTTCACCTCAAACAAAGCTTAGATCACCCAACAATCTGATGTTTGTCTCAAGAAACCAACAACAATTCCTTACAATATGCAAAATTCCAGCCTCTGGATCTCTGGGATGAGGGATCCATATATAGATATCTGTAATGGAGATGAGTCAGCTTATGATTTGATTAGTGTCTTCCCTCCGATAGTTCTTGCTTCCACTTGGAGATTGATGATCTCTTACTCATCCTTGGTCGAATTTAGTGAGGCAAGTGTCACAGGAGAAGTTTCTGGAAGCTTCCATTGCCTCTCCACCTGGCGGAATGACACTGCCATTTGTCATTTCTCGCCCATCGCACCCCATAGAAGGGATTTTTGAGATCCAATGCAACCTCACAGTGTATTTAGGTGAGATGCAACGCACTTAGCCAATGGAGCAGCTGAAATGATCCTGTTTTGACCAATTTTGAGCAGTTTTTCATGGAGAACTTCTGGGAGAAGCTGTAATCTGTTGACCTTCTTCCTTTAGGGGTTAGAAAAATACTTTTAGGGACTTAGGAGCTCTTGGTTTATGCATTTCATGCTTGGAGTTGTAGTACCCAAAAATTTCTATAACACTATGTGGTTTGATCCAAAACACCAATTGTTTTAGGCCATTTGCCAGAGGGTGCAATTGGTATGGCAAGAATTAAAGGGCATCTTTGTCCTCCTGAGGGGAGGTGTATGACAAAGTGATAGTGGACTTGGCTTGATTTGTATCCATACCTATCGCATGTGCGAAAAGAGTTAAGATTTCATGGAAAGTGGTGGAGTCTTGGATGCTGCAATCAAGAAAGATAAGGAGATCATCAATAAATAAGAGGTGAGTGAGATAATAGAGATTGCTCATTTTCAATCCTTTGAGTCTACCATCCATTTTTGTTATTGCAATGAGCCTACTGAGGCCCTCCGTCACAATCAAAAACATAAGGGGAGAGAGAGGGAATCCTTGTGAGAGGCCCTGCTCCGCATGAAAGGAGTGTGAGGCTGATCCATTTATGAGGATGTTGAAGGATGCCAATGTGATACAGCACATGATCCAATCTGTGAATGATGACGGGAAACCCAGGTGGATAATATTGAAAATGCAACAAGATGATGGAGCTTAGTGAGAAGAAGTCACCTTCACTAAGTGGGCCTGCAGGCTATTTTGGTGCAAAGTCTATTTTTAGACTATTTCTATTTTTAGACATATGGATCATGGTCTATGAGTTGCAGGATGCTATTTATGGATGATTGGTCATGTTGGTAAAAATAGATGGAACTCTATTTTTAGACATATGGGCAGAGTCTATTTTTAAACTGCCAGTCTAAAAATAGAACAGTCGAATATTATTAGCTCTTAATTATATTTGGACTATAAACATTATCTTATCCTCTTGCAACACTTCAGTTCGAGCTACAGATATGGCACATGCAACTGCCAGAAGGAAATACGCTTTTCCTATGGGTTAGTTGAGCTATTGCATGATGGAATTCCATTAGAACTCAAGTGATTGAGTTTGGTGGAGTTGATTGAGGAGTTGATGGAGTTTTGTTCAGTTTGACTTAGTTGAACTAGTTGTATTTAGTCTAACTGCCAAATACACTAGTGATGAGTGATGTGAATTAATTATTAATTAATTCACTAATTATTAAGTCATAAATCAACTAAAGAATACATCAATTAACTCAGTGCATGGACAGTTCAGTGGAGACAAGTGTTAGAGGTGGGTGAAAGGGTGAGACTACTATCAGTTGTGACTATAGTTGTGTATGAGATTTGCACAACCATTGATTGAGATTGCCAATGAGGATTGCGCAGTACAAGCCAAGGGAATTTGAACTTGGATCAGATCTATTCTCAACTTTGATTTCGCAGTAGAGGCAGGCAAACAGTGGAGGAGATTTGAACCCGTGACTTGTTCAGATCTAAGCTAGTTTGTGTGTAGCAGGTGGAGATAGTACTGAGTACTTGTGAGGAGTATTGTACTATGTATTGTTACATGTTCTCTATCATTATAATATACAGATAGTCGAGGGTTTTCATATGTATGCTTTCCACATTACATACTGTGTTGATATGTGTGATTGATGTTTCAATGTAAGCATGCGATTGTTTCTTAATTCCGCAAATTAATGATCAATGGTAGAGGAGGTTATGTTTATGCATGCATTCCGCAAATAGTGTATAATCAGGATAATCTCTGTGAATAAGTGTTATATTATTCAAATTTCTACATGGTATCAAAGCTAGCTGATTTGTAGAAACATTTCTACATGGTATCAGAGCTAGCTGATTTGTAGAAAAAGTTCTACATGGTATCAGAGCGAGTTGATCATCAGATCTATTATTCAGAAAGTGATTACATTTTATTTCTTCAGGCAGAGTATGTAATCGAGCCAGGTAGCCTCTGGATTCATCCTTATTTTGGAAGGTGGTATATCCGGTAAAATCCCATACAATCAATCTCTGTACAAGAAATATTTTGTTCTCACGAATTTTAGATCAGAAGCGGTTGAGTTTTGAGCTGGTGGAATTCGAATTTGCAACAGTGTTTTCTTGGTGTCGAAGTTGAAATGTCTTTCAACGGATTACGATTGGAGTATGCCCTTGAAGGCAGCTCGAATTATATTGCATGGAAAGACAGGGTGGAGGCGGTGTTATATGACAATGGGTTGAAGTAATTCATAGATGCTAAGGTCCCAAAACCTACTAATGCTGCTCACATTGAGGCTTGGCAAAAGAATACAGCAAAGTGTCGAAGGATTCTGTTGGAGGGCATGAAGGATCACATTGTATCGAGCGTGCATGGAAAGGATTCTCCATACTTGATGTGGAAAGCTTTGATAGATATATTCCAAAGCAAGAGCGACCAGAGGAAGTTGGCGCTCAAGGATAAACTCAGAAACATTAAGTGTGAGAAAGGAGACAGTATGCCCAAGTATCTCACGAAGTTCACACAATGCCAGGATGAGCTGGGAAGTGTGAGGGTGACTATCAATGATGAGGACTTGGTGATCTTGTCTCTCCTTGGTGTTCCAAAGAGTTTGCAATCCTATCTGTTAACACCCAGGTTGTTCCCTTTGACTCCCAAGGGAATACGGCCGGGGTAACCACTAACCAATCTTTGGATTACAGATTCTAGCCCAACTGTAATCAGAGAGGGCTCTCTCTTTATGGTTTGTCTCTATTTTGAGAAGAATTTTAGGCTAGCTATGAGGCTCAAGGTTTTTTTTTTGGACTTGGTTGGGTGATGGTTTCAATCAAGATATATATGTGTTCACTAATTTGTTCTAGGCCATTGGGCATGGAGTCAGTGGTCCTTTAGTAGTTTGGTGTGTTGTGTTGATACAGTAGTGGTGCTGCAGAGCTGGTTAAGTGTCTAGGAAATAATGCTTTGAAATTGTGATTGAGTGTGATGTGTCCAGTTCATGAAAGGCAGTTAAGAATCTTCCAATAAACTGATATGCAAAAGAAGTGAAAATATTATTTAGAAGCAGTGAAGAATTTCTAGACAACATTCACATTATAGAATTAATGAAAGACATGAGAATTTATGAATTCATGTCCATAGTTAATTCTGAAGAAAACATTTACAGCAATAAAAGATTGAGCACAGGGTGTAACCAAACATATCCTGAACTATCCCTTTTCTCTATTGCTAGATTAGTGAAACATGAGCATGATTTAGTAACATAAGAAGACAGAACAGAGATTAAGGAAAACTTATTATTTCATCAGACAACACAAGAATTTTGCAATAGCACGTATGTCATCAGCTAGACATCAAAGTTCTAGGAAATCACTGCGCTGATCCAGCCCTTTGTATTAGATAATCTGAAAGTGTACAATAGATTTGCCTCAGAGTGAAAATCACCAACCCCTTATGCGTTGCTAAGGGGGGTATATATACAAAATTTACATAAGGAAAGTATCAAAGAAATGAGTTAATGGCTCATTAATGTTATGCCAACTCCTGGCTCATTAATCTGCCCCTGATTTTGGATTGGGCACTGTAGGTTTGAAATGGATGAGGATCATTTTCTCCTCTTGAATTTCATATACAGACATTAGCCTTTCTTTTTGGGCTAGTGTTGCATTAAGAAATTGTTTGTAGACTTCCACCCTCAGCAAGTCATTATGTGCCTTAATTTGCTTGAAAGAAGCCTTAGTGCTTTTGGGCTTCTTGCTCTGCTGAGAGGAGGAGGACACCTCCAAACCAAGTTGTAATCCTTGCTCCTGCTGAAAGGAGCTTGTACCTGTATGCTGGCTGCCCTCCCTGTCTTTCCTTGAACTGTCAAGGATTTCTTCAGTGATGTCTTCTACCTCTGGGGAATCAGCTCTTTGCCTTTTGGTCTGGGGTTGTTGGGAGGATCCACTAGCAGGAGTGGACTCTTCTCTGTCTCTTTTTGTACCCCTCTCCTCCTGTGCTGGGGTCTGCATAATTGGAGCTGTTTGTGGCTCAGTTTGTGGAGGGGGAGTCTGCTCTTGTTGCTGCTCTGGTTGCTGCCCTTGTTGCTGCTCACTTGAAGGGGCAGGTTTTTCTTTCACGGTTTCCTTTTCAGCACCCATTATCCCTTTACCTTTGTCTGTTCCTGGTGCTGCTGTAGATGGTGCCTGTGTGGCTGGTGCTGTTCTTGAGGCCGAGGTCCCTTCTCCTGCTGAATGCGGTCTTTTGAAGGGTACCTGCTGCACAGAATCTAGGTCAAGAGTCTTTTCCAGTTCTCTGACATTCTTTAACATTGTCTCTTCTTCAGTTAATTTTTCAATTAAAGTATCCTGCTGCCATTCTTGCTGGTTGGCATATTTTTCAATGTGTGAATATTTGCAATGCTTATAACCTAGTAGCCTATACTTGATTCTTCTAGCAGTAATGAAGCCTTCAGGGTCATAAGGGACCCACCGGAAACTATGTGATAGCTTGTATTTGTTTCTGAGGATTAGGTCAGCATCTTCCCATCCTTCTTTTTTATTCATGATGAAGGGGCCCACCTGGTGCTTGAACTTGAGATGGGCTTTCTTTTTGGAGCTTTGAAAGTGAGTGAGGTCAGATTGAATTAACTGCCTATAATACTCCAAGGCAAATATCCACATAGGCACATATTTTGGGAGCCTGTATGGACAGAGCTCACAGCCATAGACTCTGATGACTGTATGCTCCTCATGTAGGTACCAATCACCTATTTTGTAATTTTTGGAGAGCTGCAGGACTTTCTATATTTCAGTTGATATTCTAGGAGGAGGGGAGCTCATCAATAAGCAAGAGACAGGGTATACAAATTGGTCAATAAACTCACAATAGGAATAGGGTGAATTTTGGACTTGGTGATAGACAGATGTCCAGAAGATAACAGATCTTCTTTCCCCTTTATAATCCAGCTTTTTGATGTAGCCTTGAAAAACCTCAGACTGATAGTACATAAAAAGGTGGTAAATATAGGATGAGTACTTGAAGACACCCTGTCTGTCTACTTTGCACAGCTGATCATGAATATTGTTAGCTATGAACCTGGAAAAGTTATATTTGCAGGCAGGGGGTTGGCCTGGGCTGTAAGCAGCTAGCAATACCAGCATTGTTTCATCCACATGCTCACTAGTTCTGTATCCCAACACATAAGCAATCATGTCTAGCAACAGTCTGCCTACCTCAGTAAAATAGACATCCAAGTAGGGAGGTGGCCCTGCAGGCTGACATTCAGGTTTCATAAATGTCCTGGTGACCTTCTGAATATCCTCACTGGTCATCTTGGCACCAGTGTCCAGCAGATAATTCATGGAAAATGGGAACAACAGCTCAGTTTGATCAAAGTGGAGCATCTTATTGATGGTTTCAGGATTAATGTGAAAGAGGATGCTCCCAGATGGAGACTTAATAGCTCTTTGCTGCACATCATAGTTTTCAGCACATAGGCGAATAATCTCAGGAAAAACATTGACAGAGGGGAGACAGTAGTATGGCAGATTTGACTCCCATATCCCATATGTATCATGACCATTCAGGTAGTCATCTCTTAATTTCCTGAAGGTCTGCAAGAAGTCCCTGTTACCCACAAAGTCTTCAATGAGGTAGTCCCTGTCAGCAAGAGGCAAGGACTCCAGGTCTTTGTTTGGTGCATTTAAAGGAGCAACACTGAGGGCTGAGGGTGCAGGAGCAGCCATTGTGTAATCTGATTTTGAACAAGGTGAGTGCAATGGTTTGCAAGGTTGTTCAGAGCTTGAGTGACAGGCTCACTGTAGACAATGCTTGAAATCTTCTTTACAGTGGAAAAGGCAGGCTTGGCAGACTTGTTTCTGCTGTTTTTGGTAAATTCACAGGGATTGTGAATTGATGGGGATGATTGCAGAGGGTGAGCTGGCTTCAATTTGGTGACATGCAGCCTTGGGCCTCCACCCGGCAAAAGGGAACAATGCCAGGCAAGTTCGAGGCCGAATTTGTAAATTTCAACCGTGAATTATTGTTTTAATACCGAATTCTCGGAGCCAAGGGTAATGAAGGTGGTATTAATGGCAAATTTAAGTGGCAGACAATGTGCAATTTAGGATTTGACCAATGCTTATGGGAGAATTCACATAGAAATGGCATGCATAGGGGCGAAACAGGGAACTTGCGGTGAATACCTGGAAAACAAGCACGGGACGCCTTCGGGCCGAACAGGGGGAGCTCACTGCAGTTGAATTTCCAAGTTATAGCGGCCGCAACTTCGAATTTGATGGCTGGGGGCAATTTTGCGGCAAACAGGTCGACAATGGCTGCGTCGTTTTTGCGTGAAAATGACCACAAACGGCTAGTTTGGGCGTTTTTAACGACAAAATTAGACAAAACGGGTCATTGGCGCTTTTTTCGCCAATGACGTCAGCATGATGTCATGGCGGGCCAGGGTACGGAGGTGACGTGGGCGCTGAGCTGGAGGCCAGCGTGGCTGGACGAGGTGGCAGGCAGATGCAGTGGCAGGGCCACGTGGAGGGCCACGGGGTGCGGGGGCGGATGGAGTGGCATGACATCATATTGACGTGGGCGCTGACGTGCGGGAGGGGTGGTATCGGGGAGGCGGTAAGCGGTCTCCCCGCACCACCTTTGGTGATAGGCGGTATCGGGGAGGGGGGCTCCGAACAACCCCAGCCCGTGCCACGCGTCCCGGGTATGGCCTCCAATACCGCCGTTCCCCGGACGTTAAAAGGAGGTAGGTCGGGATCCAAGATTGACCGCCCACCGTTAGATCTGGGGCGGCGGACGATCAACGGTTGGCGGGTAAAGTTGGTCAACTGCGCAGCTTTGGGTTGGGTCCCGCCCGTGTATTTAAATATTTAATTTAATATTTGGGCGTAGGACTTTGGGTTTTTGGGTTTTTTGTGGGTTTTTTCGGGTTTTTGGGTTAATCTGTGGGGGAAAAGAGGTTAAGAGGGTTTAAGCAGAGGGAAAGGGGTTTTTTGATGGACTTTTGAAAAGAGGGGAGGTGAGGGCTTAGGGTGAGGTTATTATTCCAACCAGAGGTTAGAACAATCCCATGACAGGGTTGACCATAGTCCCTGGTGGACTAATGTCTCCCTTTAACAAACTTATTTAGCTATAGTGCTAACAAGGGGGGATATTATACATGTTTTGGGGTTTATACACCATGGTGTTACAATAGTAGGAAAAAAGGGGAACATAGGTGTTATAGACAATTTTGTGCCTTACAGCAATAAGCATGAATTGTCAATAATCCAAGGGATCCAAAGTTCCCTAAACATGATGTTCCTACCCCTAGAGGAACAAGGTCAGCAAACCAACAGCTCTCAGATCAGTTCTCCACCTGAAAACACTCAAAAACAAGCAATCTTGAAATCAAAGCAGGTGCTCCACTAGGCTTCTGCGCTGAAACACAACTGCTCCATGGTGTACCTGCGTTGCAAAGCAGGTAGAACAAAGCCCACCTACGTTGGGCGAGTTTGGACATGTGGCACAGTGAGTCATTGCTTTAGAATCTTCCAAAAATGACACTTGGGTCAGGTATTTCGCCTTGTGATGAGTCAGAGGCTTTGTTTCTCCAAGTGGAAGCAAGGTTCACCAAGTGGACTCAAGAACTGAAGATCAACTGAAGATTAACTGAAGAGAGAGAGGACACAAGGCAGCTACACATCAGTTGCAAGCTGACTCATCCTTTCTCAATTCATCTATATATTGAGCTCTCTCCTATGAGCTCAAGAGGCTGGAATTTGGTGCAAAGTAATGATATGCTGTTGGTTTCATTCTTGAGTTATTGGGTGATTGTTTGAGAGAGGTGAAGAAGAGAAATTCTTTCTGCTGGGAGGTGTTGCTGGGTTGGAGCCTGCAATGGTTGTAATCCTCTCAGAACCTTTATTTCTTCATTAATAAAAGCTATTGAGGTTCTTCTATGTGCTCTTGTTTCAGTTATATATTGTGATGATTGCATGTTTGGTTTACACTAATCCATGAACCAGTTATGATTGCATGCCTCTTGTAGTTTCCTTCTTTGTCATTGTGCAGGATCTCATTGTAGCTGGGCGAGTAGAAGGACAAAGAGCTAGGAACAAGCAGCCAAAGAGGAGAGTTTGGATTCGACATTAAGCGCAAGGCAACGGTTAGTGCTTTCTCCATCCTCTTTTGCTTTCATAAAGAAGTAAACCTTCAGTAGTTTGTTTTACAGTTGTTGTTAAGGAACTGTCACCCTTAGAGTGGGTTAGGGTCATCCGAGTCGGATACTTTTCCCTACAACAAACTGGCGACTCCACTGGGGATCGTATCCGTTTGATTGTGTTTGTAGTATCTTTGCTATTCATTTCCTGAAGAAAAGAGTACCAAATCGAAAAGCTTTTGACTATATCAAAAGCGAAGTAGAGGGCAGCTACTCTTGCTCATTTTCTGAGAAGATTCATGATTTGAAGAGCTGATCTACAAAGATCCTTGTAAGCTCTTAGTGATAGCTTTGTACCTTCTAAATCATCCCTTTGAGTATGCTTGACTGAATGCTTCTGATTTGAGCAAAAACCGTGCATTTTTGAGAAAATTATGACCCGGAAACTGTGAAAACGCAACTCTCGTTTTCCAAAGCAGGTAGTACACAGGCTACCTGCTTTGCAACGCAGGTCCCGAACTAGCTACCTGCGCTGAGAGCCAGTTTGACTGTGCAAAGACTGCGTTGGCCCAAATTTGCTTAGTGCATTTGGGGTTTCCTCCTTTCTCTTGCCTGTTTTCACTTAGTTTTGCTGCTAGGTGTCAGTCTTGTGCCTGTTTTGAAACCAATATTACTTGCCATCATTCCGCCTCTGTTATATAACGAAATTGTACTTGTTCTTTGTATTTCTTACTCATTTACAATTTCCCATAACGAAAAGTAAACTAGTCATGCTTTAGGCCTCTGATCTAAACCTGTGTTAGGCGTTTTGCTGGTCTAAAGAGTTAGCTTGTCTGCTGTCCATAGCTGGTTAGTCGTTTTACTTTCGTTCGTATGGTTTGATTTCATGTATTTCCAGTGATTAAGCAAGTGAATCTTAAGGTGTCTTTTGATTTTGGACAAGCTTGTTTACTTTTGCTTTAAATCGAAATCAAAGTTATATAACCACTTTCTTTTTGTATCCATCCACATTAAGAAAGGGAAAAGAAAATACATGCATTGTGCATTTTGCATTTGAAAAAAGTTTGCATGATGATTTAGGAGAAAGCGCATTAGTTTGTGCTGTATGAACTGTGTGAAAAGAATTTGCCTTCTTTCTCTCTTAGTAGTTAAGATTTTCATCAGTCAAAAAGATTTGAAAAAGCTTGCTTCTCATCTTAGGCTGCATTTAGGAATTTGTCATATACATCTCGTGGTGAACCTTGAAAGGCAAACTTTAAAAAGATCAACTTAAAATATACTGAATGAACCTAACAACGCATTTGAAACATAACGCAAACATCTAGAGGTCTAGGTAGAGACGTGTTCTGGCGTCGTTAAACATAGTGACTGTCGATCTCTACGAAGGTGGGTGATTCCTCCTGAGAGTCGGTGGCACTAATACGGACTTGTGATCCCACGTACCGTCGAGTATATATTGGGAGACCCCTATAGGCAATTATCCTTTATCCATAGGAAGCCGTGTCGGCCGCCCTACTGATCGCGATGCAGTGAACACAGCATTCACGAAGATCGACCACCCGTACCGTAAAACGTATTCTGTGGTTTCGCGAAAGGTTTGGCACACCCTTTGCCTAGATCTCCAGAGCAGTTTCTTTTGGCCTTTTTCAAACTCTATAACTGAAAAGGTCCAACCGAGCATTTGTCACTTCGGGCTCGTTAATACATCGAAGGCGACTAGAGTCATCTTTAGCTTTTTCTCGACTCTTAAAACATGAAAAAGCAAAGTTATGTTTAAAAGCGTCTAATAAAATTCATTCAAATCGGAAACACAAATTTTCCCCTTCATATTTTAGTTGATCGAGTAATCCGCAATCGTGGAAGAAAGTCAATTGAATATCCATCATTCTCGGAGGCTTGCGAGTCAACCGTCTTTGTCTCCGGAATCGAAAACAATCCGGACAAAGCGAGCTCGTCAAACCAGTTCAAAATCTCCTTTAAAAGTTAGAACAAGCGTTCCAACAACATCTGAGATTCTGGTCACTCCAAACATTTCTGGAAACCCTGCCTCAATAGAAGAAGTTCAATCGCCACAGAGGGACAGTAATACTGATCCTAGTCTGGGGGCAAATACTCGTATGACTGAACCAGTTCCATCTGTAACCGGTCCAGAGAGTTTTGTTCCTCAAACATCCGTCGCGGTCGATACAACCCCTTCTTTGGCACCGGAAATCTTTTACGGACCTGACGGTCTTCCTCTTCCACCTGGTCTGATTGCAATAGAGGAAATTATAGAGGAACCGCAAGTATCCACTCCAATTCAATTTGGAGTAGGGGTCACTCTATTTCCTGCTACAACAGAAGTTTGTCCATCACCAGTGGAAGTTCCTGTAGAATCACTAGGTGATCAATTGGATAGACTAAAAATGACTAAACAACCGTCGACATCTAGGACTGTGTCGAATGACACGGCGACGGCAGAATTACCTGCTGCAAATCCAACAATGTTCGCCGGCATACCATCTGTCCCAACTAGCTCGCAGTCGCTAGAAAGAGTCCATCAAGAGACTATCTCGACAGTATGGTCTGTTCCTGTTTGTTCCGGAGTAATGTCTGGTAACTCTCATGGTGAGGCTCATCAAATTGACCCTTTTGGGAATCTAATTAGGCCATCCAGTCCTCCAAGGCAGGCAGTTGCCTTGAGTTCTGGGTTGCTACCGTATGGGGGGCAGTACCCATACGGGAGCTCTCAACCTTATTCAAGTTATGGCGGAATTACAACGAGTAGTTGGGTACCTGTGCTATCCCAGCCACCGAGAGTTGTATATTCTATGCAACAGTGTGTACCTGTGACAAACATCCCAACTACACCGGCTATTGTGACCGTGTCGCAAGTTCAAACAATGCCTGTTGTGTGTCAACCTCAGATTGCTCAGGTTCTCATGCAACAGCCACTTGACCCTGCGACCCAACCACAATCACCTACTGGTGGGACAACACAAGTACAGTTGGGTACGACTACCCCACATCTTGGTCCAATGGTTAGTGTAGCGCAACAACCCATGGTGTCGCAACCGTGGATAATGCAATACCAACAGCCGCAATTCCAACAAGTGTACCAAGGTTCTGAACAACAAATATTTGCGAATGCTGGACAACCATATATTGGTCAAAATCAATCACTTTATAGTGGCCAAGTCCATCAACCGTATTCATCATACCAACATCAACTCCATTATGCTGGTATGCAAAGACCGACTGTTCAGGCGATTCCATCGTATCCTGGTTACGCTTCACCTAACTTGAACCAGCAGTTACCATTCGTGGCGACTTTAGAGTTTCCTGATTTACATCGGTTAACAAACGATCCAATTGCTTACGCCCCTTGGTGGCCAGTGATTCCGCACAAACTCCCATCCGACATTCCTAAATTCAATGGAAATCCAGGTGAAGACCCGTCGAATCATGTGATGACATTTCATCTATGGTGTTCGTCGAACACTTTGAATGACGATTCGATAAGGCTTCGCCTCTTTCAGAGGACATTGACAGGTCCGGCGGCAAAATGGTATATAGAATTGCCTAGAGCTTCGTTCGACAATTTTGGCTCCCTTGCCACAACATTCTTGACCCACTTTCAATTACCAATAAGGTACGAAACGGGAACAGAGATATTGACTAACTTCAAACAGACAATCGCAACTCATATATCAGATCATATACATGAGTGGCGACGTCGACGAAGAATGGTTAAAACATACGTTCCTGATCAGCTTTTAGCTGAGTGGTTTATAAAGTCATTACTTCCGGCTATAACGGAAGATGTAGCAAAGGGAGGAGTCGTAACAGAAGAGCAAGTTATCGCTCATGCACAATACTTGGATTTAGTATATACTCAGTCCGGCATGCTCTATGACAAAATACCAGACGCCCCTAGACCAGAGTTTTCAATCCCTCCTCCTCCTAAATCAAACAGTGACTCTCATGCCGGCGATGGCGTGATTGGCACGGCAAACGCGAATCCGAAAAGGACCAATCAAAAGAAGGCCCGTAAGGATTCGAATCAAAATGCGCATGAAGAAGTTCTTGCTTCAGAAGTAAATGCCATATCGACAGATAGGGGCAAAGAAACCAATCAACCAGGAAGCAAGAAGAATCAAAACAAAGGGAGGAAGAATAAACAAGGTGGGTCATCCCCTAAGAAAAATTCTTCAAACCCTCCTGGGAATAGGAAACGGTTTCCGTGTCAAATATGCGATGACAAAGATCACAACACTAAGGATTGCCCATTCAAAGTTGAGCTAAAGAGGTTCTTTAAAAGTCCTCATACCTCACCTATGTCAAGTGATCAATTTCCTAACCCAGGTCAAAATCTGGTTGATAGTGGAAACGCTTCCCCGTCCCAAGTACTTATGTTGTCGATTTCGAAACAGCAAAATGATGCTTTGATTTCAACAAGGAACAAAGATTATGGGAATCCGCAGGTGTCGAGCGATAAAGGGACAGATCAACCTAGCAGTTCGACGACAACTTCGGCAGAAGTTGTACCCCCCATCACACATGAATTAACAATAAAACCGCCAAAGGGAGTAATACACAAGTCGACATTCAATCCTCGTGCCAGAGCGGCACAGCATTACAACATAGTAGAGGATTTGGCGCAATCGCCATCTGCTATGTCGACTCTTGAGGTATTACAGCATTGCCCATCCCAAAGGCAGGCATTGTTATCAGCAATTGGTGGGGTGGATCCTAAAGATTCCAATCTGGTATCCTTTGATCATAAAGGGTATGATCCTCAGTTGCCGGCTCAATTAGCTTTCCTCGTCCAAGTGAAAGCCCTCAACAAAACAGTTCATAGAACGATTATTGATGAGGGAGCATCGACATGTATTATGTCGATGAGTTGCTGGAAAACTTTAGGATCTCCAACCTTGTCGCGATCATCGACAACGTTAAAAGCATTCGACGGGAGGATATACACCCCTTACGGTATCCTTAGTAACCTGAAGGTTGAACTAGGGGGCAAAACAGTAGAAATAGATGTTGAAGTCATCGATGGCAATCTTGACTATAACATCCTACTGGGAAGGCCATGGATTTATGCCATGCAAGCTGTTGTGTCGACTTATTTTAGGAAGATCGCATTCCCCTTTGAAGGAGGGATTACGGTCGTCGATCAACAAAACTTCCTCCCTAATGGTTCACAAGTTACAGGAAGCGTTCCCATGATCCATGGCAGCGACCGGTCGATTCAAGACATTGGAGTAGGTCTGTTGAAAGACCCCACTATGATGGGAACTTTCGCGCTACCACCTCCTATTTGCATAGGAAATGTACCATTTGTAGCAACATGCAATATGGTATCCACCTTGAAAGTCACAGAAGGCAGAGTCGCTATGGATCATGCAATGGTTTTGCCACCAAACCCCATTGAAATATTGTAGCAATCAATGTTTCATGCGTGGGAGGCAAACCCAAATCAACGCTCGTCGAGCGTTTGGGTAGATAGATCTAGGGAATATGGTACCCCGTTAGATCCTTGGTCGAAAGTACATGGGACTGACGAAGGAATCTTACAATCAATGATGATTGAGGGGGCA
Source organism: Pinus tabuliformis (assembly GCA_031772625.1). Lineage (NCBI taxonomy): Eukaryota > Viridiplantae > Streptophyta > Pinopsida > Pinales > Pinaceae > Pinus > Pinus tabuliformis. Next base: position 1,279,056,923 of record CM062805.1, read on the forward strand.
CCATGGAATGATCACCACCATCGTTCCCTTCTTCCAGAATACGAGGAAGATACTCAGAAAGATCTTTACCACCCTTCAGTCTTTGAATTCCTAACAAATACTGTAAACACGGTGGATTCCGAGCGAAACTTATCAAATATCGAAGAGACTATAGCCATAAATATCTCAACAAAACCTGATGTTGTAGAGAATATTCATGTTGGCAAAGGTTGTTCCCCTTCAGAACTGAAAATATATAACGCTCTCTTTCGTGAATTTAGAGATGTCTTTGCTTGGTCATACGATGAAATGCCAGGCATCGACTCGAGTATCGTTGAACATGAAATTAAAATGTATCCTGATGTCAAACCAGTAAGACAACGGCTTCGACAGGTGCACCCTAAGAAAGCCGCTGCCATTAAAGCAGAAGTTGAGAAACTTCTCCATGCTGGATTCATCTACCCGGTTCCTCTAACTGATTGGGTATCAAATATTGTCCCTGTTATGAAGAAACAAGGGACGATAAGAGTGTGCGTCGATTATAGGGATGTAAACCAAGCTTGTCCGAAGGACAACTACCCTACACCCTTCATCGACCAGATAATTGATGAATGCGCCGGATGTGAAATCTTTTCCTTTATGGATGGATTTTCGGGGTATAATCAAATAAATATCCGCCCACAGGACCAGTCGAAGACTGCATTTATATGTCCATACCATTCATCGCTTGCAGATATCAGAAATAAAGTCTCGTCCACTATAGACTCCTTGGAAGTTTCGTCGTTGGACGATGACGGGAGATCGCATAATAATTCTGCGAATACTAGAGCTTTCTTTGACTTGGATTTCACAAATTCCAGATCAAACTCTTGAAGGATTGCTATCCATTTGGAATATTTGCCCCCCAGCAACTGTCGCGACAGTATATAAGTCATGGGGTTGCAATCTGACAGAATGGTAGTTTTCCTAAAGAGGATATAATGCCGAAATCTCTGTACCGCTTGAACAGCAGCGAGCGCTAGCTTTTCAACGTAAGAATATTTACTTTCTGTATCATTTAAGTTTTTACTTAAATAATATACAGGATGTTCAACTCCATCGACTTCTTGTACTAAAACCATCGCAATGGTTGTATCTGCTGCAGCTAGATACAGGTTAAAATCCCTAAGATAATCTGGGGCGTACATTAATGATGCTTTTACTAGGGACTCTTTCAAAGCGTCAAAGGAAGCTTGCGCAACCTGGTCCCAATCGAAGGGTACATCTTTTTTCAAAAGACGTGTATAACCTTTAGCAAGTTCTGCGTAATTTGGAATGAACCTCCTCGGATGACCCTATCCCACTCTAAGGGTGACAGTTCCTTAGCAAAAACTGTAAAACAAACTACTAAAGGTTTACTTCTTTATGAAAGCAAAAGAGAATGGAGAAATGCACTAACCGTTGCCTTGCGCTTAATGTCGAATCCAAACTCTTCTCTTTGGCCGCTTGCTCCTAGCTCCTTGTTCTTTTGCTTACCCAGCTACAATGAGATCCTGCAAAATAACAAAGAAGGAAACTACAAGAGGCATGCAATCATAACTGGTTCATGGATTAGTGTAAACCAAACATGCAATCATCACAATATATTATTGAAACAAGAGCACATAGAAGAACCTCAATAGCTTTTATTAATGAATAAGTAAAGGTTCTGAGAGTATTACAACCATTGAAGGCTCCAACCCAGCAACACCTCCCAGCAGAAAGAATTGCTCTTCTTCACCTCTCTCAAACAATCACCCAATAACTCAATAATGAAACCAACAGCATATCATTACTTTGCACAAAATTCCAGCCTCCTGAGCTCATAGGAGAGAGCTCAATATATAGATGAATTGAGAAAGGATGAGTCAGCTTGCAACTGATGTGTAGCTGCCTTGTGTCCTCTCTCTCTTCAGTTAATCTTCAGTTCTTGAGTCCACTTGGTGAACCTTGCTTCCACTTGGAGAAACAAAGCCTCTGACTCATCACAAGGCGAAATACCTGACCCAAGTGTCATTTTTGGAAGATTCCAAAGCAATGACTCACTGTGCCACATGTCCAAGCTCGCCCAACGCAGGTGGGCTTTGTTCTACCTGCTTTGCAACGCAGGTACACCATGGAGCAGTTGTGTTTCAGCGCAGAAGCCTAGTGGAGCACCTGCTTTGATTTCAGGATTGCTTGTTTTTGAGTGTTTTCAGGTGGAGAACTGATCTGAGAGCTGTTGGTTTGCTGACCTTGTTCCTCTAGGGGTAGGAACATCATGTTTAGGGAACTTTGGATCCCTTGGATTATTGACAATTCATGCTTATTGCTGTAAGGCACAAAATTGTCTATAACAGATGCCCCCTAAAGTATGAGGTCGTTTATCGGGTGAAATGCTTTATTGAGAGGATCCGAAGTTCATTCAATCTGCTGAGAAGTGTCCTGTAGTAAGATACAATACAATACATTATTTTTCATACATTTTTCATGATCTAGCTGAGGCGGGCATTCCCATGCTCAGCTTTATAAATACATTTTGGTACATAGAACAGACGATCGTCTGATGTAGACTGATATTCCTCTGCCGAAATTATCATCCTTTGAGAAGGATGATCATCTACTGTAATGATGTACATATCAAATGTCTTTATGTCCTGAATATATATCGCAGCCCGGATGGATGAAACTAGATCCGGGGTCTTCAATCTCTTCCGATCTTCACTCGATGTACAAGTCGATCCATGTGAGAATTTCTTGAAGTCGAACATGGAAAGACATCGCTTGATTACCGGTCAATGATGTAAACCGTTAACAAGCGCGAGAGGAGTCACCGATAAGGATGATGACCCTCAAGGTACGGCAGTACAATCTACATGGTGGGAATAAAGGACTTGGCGTCGACCACCATGCAAAATCTTCTGGTCGAAGGTCATTGATGTATACCTGTCGCCGGAAGTGAGAAACTTGCCATTGAGGCATGCAAGCTTCAAAGTACTGAGGGGGGTGTTCCTAGAGCAACTCCTTGGATAATGAGCTGATGTCGACAAGGAGCGATCCGTCAAAGGAGGGCCTTAATGAATCCCACATCAGTGACACGGAACGGAGCTAGTGATTATGATGAGGTGAAAACAAACTGTGATGTATGATTCAGGGTGGCGGTCATGAAGTGGATGAAGGATAATGTATGGCAGTGGGTGGAACACGGTTGACTCTTTACAGAACCACATCTCTTGAACATATAACGACACTGATGTGATGGATTGGTAGCATTACCCCAATGGTGGATGGTGTGGCGAGGACCATGATTCTACGACCGGTGAATGAAACAACCCAACCCGATGTGCTACGGAGGACAAAGTGTCATGTTCAAGAGCGACTTGCTACCATTAATGCTGTGAGGTTCTCCCAATTTTTCCCCAGTCATTGCTGACCAGTACCTCTTTATTTTTGTCAAGCTTGAGGAGGATAACATATGCTTGTTCTATAACCTGCCCTTCGGGGAAGCCCATCGCTATGTTTTAACGAGCCTAGCGATAGGGAAACTCGTTCTCGTCTAAAGACAAGTTTGTCGCTATTTAATCATTTTAACGAGTCTAACGACAAGGAAAACTCGGTCCTTTTCATTTTTAGAGAGTCTGAAAAGGTACGAAAAGTTAACTCCAAAATTCCTTTTTCGTCATCTAATCCCTTAAGTCCGAAAAAGTTTAAAACAATACAGAAGGGATGAATTTTCGGTTGCTTTAACGAGCCGAACAAACAAGCGCTCGATCTTTTTGTGCAATAATCCCTCAGGTCCAAAAAGATTAAAATCTAGAGGAGGGATAGCTTTCCGGTCGCTTTAACGAGCTGGAAGGCCAAAACTCGGCAAACTTTTCATATTTTACGAGTCAGTGAAAAGAGCTCAAAGAAGACTCGTCTTTTGAGGAACGAGTGATGAACAGGGATAGCAGCAGATTCCAGGTACAGGTTGGAATTCTCCAATCACGGCAGTGTCACAAGGATGGCTAAGTGAAATCACTCTTCGCAGCTGTTCCTCAAAATGGGTAAACAAACATATGGAGGTGAACGATTGGCCAAATGAACAGATGGAGGTGATGGCATATAAACACGACCAAGGGCTTTTAATATGGCTTTCAAAGGTTACATTTCTCGAGGTTGTTTACCGGTTCATTTTTCTGGATGAGCTTGAACTGCTAGGGAAAGATTGCTCACAATTTACGTTTATTTTTTAACGAGCATGAACTTCTGCACAAAAACTGCTCGATGATTGCTTTTATTTTTTAACGAGCATGAACATTGCTAAAACTGCTCGAATTATACCAGTCTTAATACAAGGAATGCTTTAGGTGAGGTAATCTTATTTAAGGAGCGATACCTCACTAATTACTCCAAATTGGCAGGTTTTAACTTTTGCCCTTCATCCTTTCTTTATGCAAGCTAGAAACGGCTAATCCTACGAGTTTAACGGGTTAGACCTACAGGTTTAAAGGGAGGACCTAAAAATTTAAAAAATAAATAGTCGTCCCGTGCTTGCACTCCAAAAGGTTTGCATGCCCCCAGGTATAAAGTATAATTTCGAGATTCTGCCATCTCTTACTTATTATCCGAAAAATGGTTTTGTTTGCTGCTGCAAACTAAACTCTCTTTTCGGCGATGTCTATCATTAGGTTGCTAAGGATGGTGACTACTTGTTGCAGCAATTTCATCTCTTTCTTTGAAGACTGCCCCTACTTATCCTTCAAAACAGCTTGTTTTAATGGGTGAGGCTTGACATTCAAAGATGGTGGCCTCTTGCTGCCACAAATAGACCCCCTCCTTAGGAGAGCCCACTTCTTTAGACAAAGGGAGTGATCGCTTCGCTCACATAACTTTGACAAAAGAATTTTATCCTAGAACAACCCTCTCTTCCTTTGCCGGATGGGGTACGGACTAGTCCATCCTTCTGCGGAAATTAACTTTATACCTAAGGTTTTCTCTGCCCGAGGCAGGCCAGGGTGCATGCCCCCTGGGTCCCAGTTCTTTCTTTCCGAATTACTCGCATTTATCGGGAAGTAGAACCGGGGGCGGTGGCATTCCTTGAGCGAATAAACCGTTAAGGGATGGTATTTGACTATTTGCAATGCGTGATCCTGGAAATGAAAGTTGGTCTATTAGGGGAAAAATTGGGAGAACCTCACAGCATTAATGGTAGCAAGTCGCTCTTGAACATGACACTTTGTCCTCCGTAGCACATCGGGTTGGGTTGTTTCATTCACCGGTCGCAGAACCATGGTCCTCGCCACACCGTCCACAATTGGGGTAATGCTACCAGTCCATCAAATCAGTGTCGTTATATGTTCAAGAGATGTGGTTCTGTAAAGAGTCAACCGTGTTCCACCCACTGCCATACATTATCCTTCATCCACTTCATGACCGCCACCCTGAATCATACATCACAGTTTGTTTTCACCTCATCATAATCACTAGCTCCGTTCCGTGTCACTGATGTGGGATTCATTAAGGCCCTCCTTTGACGGATCGCTCCTTGTCGACATCAGCTCATTATCCAAGGAGTTGATCTAGGAACACCCCCCTCAGTACTTTGAAGCTTGCATGCCTCAATGGCAAGTTTCTCACTTCCGGCGACAGGTATACATCAATGACCTTCGACCAGAAGATTTTGCATGGTGGTCGACGCCAAGTCCTTTATTCCCACCATGTAGATTGTACTGCCGTACCTTGAGGGTCATCATCCTTATGGGTGATTCCTCTTGCGCTTGTTAACGGTTTACATCATTGACCGGTAATCAAGCGATGTCTTTCCATGTTCGACTTCAAGAAATTCTCACATGGATCGACTTGTACATCGAGTGAAGATCGGAAGAGACTGAAGACCCCGGATCTAGTTTCATCCATCCGGGCTGCGATATATATTCAGGACATAAAGACATTTGATATGTACATCATTGCAACAGATGATCATCCTTTCAAAGGATGATAATTTCGGCAGAGGAATATCAGTCTACATCAGACGATCGTCTTTTCTATGTACCAAAATGTATTTATAAAGCTGAGCATGGGAATGCCCGCCTCAGCTAGATCATGAAAAATGTATGAAAAATAATGTATTGTATTGTATCTTATTACAGGACACTTCTCAGCAGATTGAATGAACTTCGGATCCTCTCAATAAAGCATTTCGCCCGATAAATGACCTCATACTTTAGGGGGCATCTGTTATAGACAATTTTGTGCCTTACAGCAATAAGCATGAATTGTCAATAATCCAAGGGATCCAAAGTTCCCTAAACATGATGTTCCTACCCCTAGAGGAACAAGGTCAGCAAACCAACAGCTCTCAGATCAGTTCTCCACCTGAAAACACTAAAAAACAAGCAATCCTGAAATCAAAGCAGGTGCTCCACTAGGCTTCTGCGCTGAAACACAACTGCTCCATGGTGTACCTCCGTTGCAAAGCAGGTAGAACAAAGCCCACCTGCGTTGGGTGAGTTTGGACATGTGGCACAGTGAGTCATTGCTTTGGAATCTTCCAAAAATGACACTTGGGTCAGGTATTTCGCCTTGTGATGAGTCAGAGGCTTTGTTTCTCCAAGTGGAAGCAAGGTTCACCAAGTGGACTCAAGAACTGAAGATCAACTGAAGATTAACTGAAGAGAGAGAGGACACAAGGCAGCTACACATCAGTTGCAAGCTGACTCATCCTTTCTCAATTCATCTATATATTGAGCTCTCTCCTATGAGCTCAGGGGGCTGGAATTTGGTGCAAAGTAATGATATGCTGTTGGTTTCATTCTTGAGTTATTGGGTGATTGTTTGAGAGAGGTGAAGAAGAGCAATTCTTTCTGCTGGGAGGTGTTGCTGGGTTGGAGCCTGCAATGGTTGTAATCCTCTCAGAACCTTTATTTCTTCATTAATAAAAGCTATTGAGGTTCTTCTATGTGCTCTTGTTTCAGTTATATATTGTGATGATTGCATGTTTGGTTTACACTAATCCATGACCCAAAAGTTTCGGCCTGACACCTCTCACTCTGAACAGAAACGTATACGATACCAAGCAAAAGACTACATAATCGTCGGTGATACTCTTTACCGTCGGGGTATCGATACCGTTCTGAGGAGGTGTCTCACCCATGAAGAAGCCGAAAAAGCCCTGAATGAGTGTCATTCGGGCGCGTGTGGGGGGCATCAATCAGGTTTCGCTACAACCCAAAAGATATTAAGAGCAGGATATTTTTGGCCAACGATGTTCAAAGATTGCATAATCGCAGTCCGAAGTTGTCATTCCTGCCAAATCTTTGATAGCAAAACTAGAAGACCACCCGCACCGCTACAACCAATAGTTGCGGTTGGGCCTTTCGCCAAATGGGGCATCGATTTCATGCAATGTAACCCCACCTCGACCGGGGGGCATGGGTATATTATAGTCGCAGTTGACTATTTTACCAAATGGGCCGAGGCGATGCCTACATTGGACAATACTGGTGAAACAGCTGCCCTATTCTTTTTCAATCATGTAGTCGCCAGGTTCGGTGTACCCCAGGCTATAGTTACAGATCATGGATCGCACTTCCGCAATCACATGATGGTCGAATTAGCTGCCAAACTAGGGCTATCGCACGACAGCTCTACTCCGTATTATCCACAAGCCAACGGACAAGTTGAAGCAATCAACAAGGTCCTGAAGCGTATGTTGCAGAGGATGATCGGAGTTCATAAAAGAAGATGGCACCTAATCCTGTATGCAGCCTTGTGGGCCTACCGAACCTCGGTAAGAAACACGACCGGTTTCACACCTTTTCAATTGGTGTACGGTCTACAAGCAGTCTTACCGATCCAGTGTGAAATTTCGTCGCTTAAACTCGCAATTGATCTCCTCCCCAGAACTTCGGAAGAAGAGGCTCGTTTCATGGAATTAATCCAATTGGATGAAACCCGTCGTGATGCCGCTTTGGCTAACGAAGCCCATAAGAAACGAGTCAAGGCTCAGTTCGACAAAAATGTCAAACCCCGTGTCTTCTCAGAAGGTGATTTGGTCTTGCTTTATGACCAAGAATCCGATAAATTAGGAGCAGGCAAATTCAATTCCTTATGGATGGGCCCCTATATTGTTAAAAGAGTATTAGCAAAAGGAGCCTACGAGTTAATAGATTACGACGGAATTCCACTGGCACAGCCCCGGAACGGGCTGTACCTCAAGCGTTACTATGCTTAAATAGTAACCTGCGTGCTTTTGTTATATTTTGTTTTCGCCAAAGTTCTTACTCTGGTTGAGTGATTCCCTTTTGCATTCGTTGCAGATGTCAAACCTCATGGAGACATGTGTTGGATATGCCGACGGAGCAAGTCGTAGTTCGCGAAACCTATCCTCCGCAGCGTGGGCCATTTTTAATCCAAATGGCGAGTTAGTAAGTTTCAGAGGTGTATGTATTGGGCAATCAACGAATAACATCGCTGAATATAGCGCGTTGATAGAACTACTCTCTGATGCCATCGCACGAGGCATACGCCGACTAATTGTCAGGCTAGACTCACAGCTCGTAGTACTACAACTCAATGGTATATATTCTGTTCGTAATCCAGCTATTTATCGCATGTTCCTAAGAGTAAAGATCTTGGAAAGACGATTTGATTCAATTCAATATCAACATATTTCAAGAAATCTAAACACATTAACAGACTCATTGGCAAACTATGTGTTAGACAGACATTTGCAATATTTATAAAGGACACATCATAAAAAGTGTACATATGAATCATCCAAAGCAACCAGAATAAGACTCGAAAATCAAAATATATATATAAGCTGTTCATAAAGTTCATACATGATGTTCTGCAACCAAGACAAAATTGGTCATATGACCTAAAAACTCAAAATGCTAGGGGGCACCCTAGCCTAGTGATGCTCCTGATAATAAGCCACAGTATGTGCGATCATGCGCAGAAGACGGGTCCATCGTCTAGGTACACCGATAGTATGCTGCTGCATCGGTAAAGGTAACTCGTCAACCTGTACATCCGGAAGACCACGGGTAAGGTTCTCAACCTGCCCCTGCACAGCTGTAAGGGTCTCTGTGTCGCTAAGATCACGGATAATAACCCTCCGAGCAGGTTCCTCTGCCGGAACAGTAACAGGTGGCCTCGGACGAAATGCCGGACGAACAGGACCGACATCTGCAAGCGCACATGAGTTCAATTAAAGTCTTGAAAGAATAAAGCACAGGAACATTATGAATGAAAACAATGAACGGTAATATGGTTGAAGTTCTTACCAGTAGCATCCCACTGAGCACCGTCTGGCAGTACCATATCCGGATCGCCCCGGAAGTCCATACCAACATATGGGTACTCGGAAAAAGCCATCTCCTGGCGATCGAACCACCTAAAGAAAGCAGCATTGAAAGAAATCTGGGATTGACCGGCATGCCTGGACATGTGATCGACCCATCGCTGCATACGTGGCTCGGTAGGAGAAGGCACTCCGAGATCAATGTACTGAGGTTGCATCAGAGGGATCTTCTCCAAGGCGAAGGCAGTCAGAATTGAACCAAAACCAAAGTTCTTCAGCTTCCCGTCCTTCACCTTGTTCAATTGATTTTTCATCTGACTAAGCACTGCATCACTCCAGTTGAAGATTTTCGGTTGGAGACATTCCAAGGCGTGCTGCATATGAGACCTGTTGGCGACATGTAAAGATGCGCTACCGGCCATCCTACCAAGAGTATACAGAATGGACCTGAGAGGCCTGCTAGTAACATCACGGATAACCACCTTGCCGTCTCTGCTCGGCTGGGACCCCTCCCTGCAATACTGGCGAACATAATCTCTCACGGAATCATTCCCCCGAACTGTACCTGATAAAGAAATGGGGGCACCCCGCCTTGACAGGCCAGTCAAGAAGTAAATATCTGTCACAGTCAATGGAATAGGTTTGTTCCTGATTTGGAATACTTGGTTAATAGGATCCCAAGCATCAAGCAAATACTGCAGTAGTGAAATCTGTGCTCTCATGCTAGAGATACGGAAAAACTTCAGTAAACCACAGTCTCGCAATGCGCCCACCGTAACAGGATCATGAAGGGAAATCATATCTTCTTCTTCGTGTTCTCGTTCTCGCCATGTTAGGGCCATCTTGTTCAAGAATCCCTGCAAAACAAACAAGAGGATGAGTCAGCTCCTGAAATTGATGAAAAACTGGCGAAAATTTCATCAAAATCTGTGAAAAATTGTTGCTTTTATGCCCCAAAGCAGGTGCCCAGTGTACTACTTGCGTTGGGGGACAAGCTGCCTTCAAGCAGCTTGGATCCCAACGCAGATTTCGAATGGGGTACCTGCGTTGATCAAAGGGTGCCCTGGCAAAACCCCAGAGGCCCAATAGAGCAGCAAAACAGGCATAAAACAGGAAAATGAAACCATGAAAATGAAGAGCTAAGGTTTAGCTCCTACCTGGTCCAAACGGCGCCGAAAATCGTCCGCAGAATCCTCCGGAATCAGCTGGTGAAAATCGAGGGGAAAGAGGCTCCTCCAAAGCTCCAACAAGCAAAATGCAAATGAAATGGTAAAATGAGAGGTAAAACCCTTTTTATTTGCTTTCTTACGTAATTCAAGGTAAATGTTGTAAGTTAATCTCATTTTCAAGTAAATATTACCCATTTCTAACTAGTTTGTTGCAGCAAATTGAAAATGCAGTGCTATCAATGAAAAAGAGAAGCTAATTATGGTAAAGATCAAAAGTAAACCATATAATCGAGCAGTTTTAGCAATGTTCATGCTCGTTAAAAAATAAAAGCAATCATCGAGCAGTTTTTGTGCAGAAGTTCATGCTCGTTAAAAAATAAACGTAAATTGTGAGCAATCTTTCCCTAGCAGTTCAAGCTCATCCAGAAAAATGAACCGGTAAACAACCTCGAGAAATGTAACCTTTGAAAGCCATATTAAAAGCCCTTGGTCGTGTTTATATGCCATCACCTCCATCTGTTCATTTGGCCAATCGTTCACCTCCATATGTTTGTTTACCCATTTTGAGGAACAACTGCGAAGAGTGATTTCACTTAGCCATCCTTGTGACACTGCCGTGATTGGAGAATTCCAACCTGTACCTGGAATCTGCTGCTATCCCTGTTCATCACTCGTTCCTCAAAAGATGAGTCTTCTTTGAGCTCTTTTCACTGACTCGTAAAATATGAAAAGTTTGCCGAGTTTTGGCCTTCCAGCTCGTTAAAGCGACCGGAAAGCTATCCCTCCTCTAGATTTTAATCTTTTTGGACCTGAGGGATTATTGCACAAAAAGATCGAGCGCTTGTTTGTTCGGCTCGTTAAAGCAACCGAAAATTCATCCCTTCTGTATTGTTTTAAACTTTTTCGGACTTAAGGGATTAGATGACGAAAAAGGAATTTTGGAGTTAACTTTTCGTACCTTTTCAGACTCTCTAAAAATGAAAAGGACCGAGTTTTCCTTGTCGTCAGACTCGTTAAAATGATTAAATAGCGACAAACTTGTCTTTAGACGAGAACGAGTTTCCCTATCGCTAGGCTCGTTAAAACATAGCGATGGGCTTGCCCGAAGGGCAGGTTATAGAACAAGCATATGTTATCCTCCTCAAGCTTGACAAAAATAAAGAGGTACTAGTCAGCAATGACTGGGGAAAAATTGGGAGAACCTCACAGTATTAATGGTAGCAAGTCGCTCTTGAACATGACACTTTGTCCTCCGTACCGCATCGGGTTGGGTTGTTTCATTCACCGGTCGCAGAACCATGGTCCTCACCACACCGTCCACAATTGGGGTAATGCTACCAATCCATCACATCAGTGTCGTTATATGTTCAAGAGATGTGGTTCTGTAAAGAGTCAACCGTGTTCCACCCACTGCCATACATTATCCTTCATCCACTTCATGACCGCCACCCTGAATCATACATCACAGTTTGTTTTCACCTCATCATAATCACTAGCTCCGTTCCGTGTCACTGATGTGGGATTCATTAAGGCCCTCCTTTGACGGATCGCTCCTTGTCGACATCAGCTCATTATCCAAGGAGTTGATCTAGGAACACCCCCCTCAGTACTTTGAAGCTTGCATGCCTCAATGGCAAGTTTCTCACTTCCGGCGACAGGTATACATCAATGACCTTCGACCAGAAGATTTTGCATGGTGGTCGACGCCAAGTCCTTTATTCCCACCATGTAGATTGTACTGCCGTACCTTGAGGGTCATCATCCTTATCGGTGATTCCTCTCGCGCTTGTTAACGGTTTACATCATTGACCGGTAATCAAGCGATGTCTTTCCATGTTCGACTTCAAGAAATTCTCACATGGATCGACTTGTACATCGAGTGAAGATCGGAAGAGACTGAAGACCCCGGATCTAGTTTCATCCATCCGGGCTGCGATATATATTCAGGACATAAAGACATTTGATATGTACATCATTGCAACAGATGATCATCCTTTTCAAAGGATGATAATTTCGGCAGAGGAATATCAGTCTACATCAGACGATCGTCTGTTCTATGTACCAAAATGTATTTATAAAGCTGAGCATGGGAATGCCCGCCTCAGCTAGATCATGAAAAATGTGTGAAAAATAATGTATTGTATTGTATCTTATTACAGGACACTTCTCAGCAGATTGAATGAACTTTGGATCCTCTCAATAAAGCATTTCGCCCGATAAACGACCTCATACTTTAGGGGGCATCTGTTATAGACAATTTTGTGCCTTACAGCAATAAGCATGAATTTTCAATAATCCAAGGGATCCAAAGTTCCCTAAACATGATGTTCCTACCCCTAGAGGAACAAGGTCAGCAAACCAACAGCTCTCAGATCAGTTCTCCACCTGAAAACACTCAAAAACAAGAAATCCTGAAATCAAAGCAGGTGCTCCACTAGGCTTCTGCGCTGAAACACAACTGCTCCATGGTGTACCTGCGTTGCAAAGCAGGTAGAACAAAGCCCACCTGCGTTGGGCGAGTTTGGACATGTGGCACAGTGAGTCATTGCTTTGGAATCTTCCAAAAATGACACTTGGGTCAGGTATTTCGCCTTGTGATGAGTCAGAGGCTTTGTTTCTCCAAGTGGAAGCAAGGTTCACCAAGTGGACTCAAGAACTGAAGATCAACTGAAGATTAACTGAAGAGAGAGAGGACACAAGGCAGCTACACATCAGTTGCAAGCTGACTCATCCTTTCTCAATTCATCTATATATTGAGCTCTCTCCTATGAGCTCAAGAGGCTAGAATTTGGTGCAAAGTAATGATATGCTGTTGGTTTCATTCTTGAGTTATTGGGTGATTGTTTGAGAGAGGTGAAGAAGAGCAATTATTTCTGCTGGGAGGTGTTGCTGGGTTGGAGCCTGCAATGGTTGTAATCCTCTCAGAACCTTTATTTCTTCATTAATAAAAGCTATTGAGGTTCTTCTATGTGCTCTTGTTTCAGTTATATATTGTGATGATTGCATGTTTGGTTTACACTAATCCATGAACCAGTTCTGATTGCATGCCTCTTGTAGTTTCCTTCTTTGTCATTGTGCAGGATCTCATTGTAGCTGGGCGAGCAGAAGGACAAAGAGCTAGGAACAAGCGGCCAAAGAGGAGAGTTTGGATTCGACATTAAGCGCAAGGCAACGGTTAGTGCTTTCTCCATCCTCTTTTGCTTTCATAAAGAAGTAAACCTTCAGTAGTTTGTTTTACAGTTGTTGCTAAGGAACTGTCACCCTTAGAGTGGGTTAGGGTCATCCGAGTCGGATACTTTTCCCTACAACAATAGGGGATTTAGATAATAAGAAGTTAGGGGTTAATATGAAGGGGGGGAAAGGATGAGATGGTAAAACACTAAGTTTATATGAAAACAACTTAGTTTAGAGAGCAGATCAAAATAAAAAGAATTTTTAGACAAGAAATGTGGCTCTTAAAGAACCAAGAACCAACATAAGACCTTGAATTCTTTTATGAAGGCAACTGGTGTGGGGATGTTAGTAATGAATGTGCAGGGGTGAAACAAGAAGTTAGACATGCTCCTTTGCCTTGCTGCAACATGATGGAGAAGAGAGGCTTCTCTATGCCTTGATGTTTTTTTCATGTTAGACCAGCAATATTCAGTTGAAATGAATGATATTTCTGCAACCCCATCTGCCTACCCCTCTATTTCCTAGCATTTTTTGTTTCTTCATGAAGGGTGCACTTAGACTTGCAGACCCTTATGTGCCTTTTCTTTTCTTTTGGCTTTTCTTTTGATTTTCTATCTAGAACTACCCTTATTGCTTCCAAGGTCCCAGATTAAGCAGTTGGGAGCCTTACTTCTCTACCTAGCTACTTGTCTGCCAAGGTTAAACAGTTTGGACAGACTTCTTTCTCTATTCTACCACAGAAAATTGAAACATGGCAAGATCCAGATTAGGCTATTGGACCATCCATCAAAATTGAGTCAACATCAAGCTATGTACACATGTTTTCTCTTGGAAATATGGGATCTTTGCATCACCAAAGCAGAGCATATTTGGACCTTTCTTTGCCAATCATGAAATATGAAACCTATTGGTATAGGTAGCTAATAGTGGCTCCACATGGGGATGGTTTTTCCATCTGAAAGACCAAGAACAACAGGTCAGAAAGCCTTGGCCCTTGATCTGTTATTACCAAAATTTGAAAATTCGCTCTTTGTATTTCAAAACTAGAGGCTATTACCTCTGTGGAATTTCTGGGATGTAAAGCCCCTTTTTTGCTTATTTGTAGTGACTTCTCAAACTGAACTATTTATCTGCTGAAAGAAAATATATACAGCTGATTATATAGAGGGAAAAATTAGGCTGCACTCATGGATGGTAGTCAAAATAGTGCTTTAACATCCTGCCATTCACAGGACCTTCATCCAAATCAGCTTCATCAAGACTTTTAAGGAAATAAGTATTGTTTCCTTGTATTGCTTGAACAGCAAATGGTCCTCTCCAAAGGGAATCAAATTTTCCATGTTTTCCCTTATCTTCCCTTCTTGAATCCCATTTGAGGACTTTGTCACCAACATTAAAATCTTCTGCCTTTGTCCTTCTGTCAAAGGCTTTCTTTAACTTTTCTTGTAAAACTTGAACTCTGTTGTAAACTTGGTCTCTAGTTTGCTGCAAACATATTATTTGATTGATCCTTCTTTGCATATCATTTGGCTCAGCTTGACTTTCTTGAAGTAATTTCATAACAGGGACCCCTAGTGATGAAGGAAATTTGGCTTCTAATCCATAAACTAACTCATATGGGCTGATCCCAATTGATCTCTTGGTTGTTAGTCTATCTGCCCATAAGGCATTGACCAGCTTCTTATGCCAATTCTTCTTATTTTCTTCTAACACCTTCTTTATGATGTTTACAAGGCTTTTATTTGATGATTCAGCCAGGCCATTACCTTGGGGATAGTATGCAGTAGAATGGCCCAAGGTAATGTGAAATTTGTGGCAGAAATTGACCATCTTCTTAGATCTGAAGGCAGCAGCATTGTCTGTTATTATCTTATCAGGACAACCAAATCTAGAAAGAATATTGGTCTCAAGGAACTGAATGATAGTGGAATCATTTGCTTGTCTGCATGGAACAGCTTCAATCCACTTAGTAAAGTAGTCTGTAGCTGTTAGAATCCATCTATGTTGGCCTGAAGATGAGGGATGAATTTCCCCAATGAAATCCAAGCCCCATTGTTGAAAAGGTCTCTCTGTTGCAATAGGCCTCAAAGGAAGTGGCAGTAACTTTCTCTTTCCCTCAAACACTTGACATTTGTGGCATGAGGTAGAAAACTTTTTAACATCAGAGAACAAGGTGGGCCAATAGTAGCCAGCCCTCAGTATCTTATCCACAGTGGACTTCCAATACAAGTGTCCACCACAATCACCTGCATGAAATTCTTCCATGATTTTGTTAGTCTCATTCTCAATTAAGCAGTTCAACAATATACCCTCATGGTTTTTCCAAAGCAAATTGCCATCCATAACACAAAATCTTGAAGCTTTCATTTTTAAGAACCTACATTTAGTTCTGGACAATCCTGGGGGAGCACTCAGGTTTTGTAGGACATAATAGATATCAGAATACCAAGGGGATTGTTCAAAGGCTACATTGATCTTTGGAGTCGCCAGCTCCTGTTCATTGTCCAGCTGGTTTATGTCTAAGGCTTGGAAGTTTACTTCTGTCATTAATTTGGCCAAGCCTTACCCTTTTATTAGTTTTGTTGGTTTTATCTCAATATCAAATTCCAAGACGTTGGCAATCCATTTTCCTCTTCTACCCTCTAAGTTTTCTTGAGTGAGAATGTCTTTTACAATGGGACTTGGCACATAAGCTATAACATGGGAATAAAGGATGTAAATCTTAAAGTCTTTAATGGCCTTGACCAAAGCATAAGCTTGTTTCTCCATGATTTGATATTTTAAAGGTGCATCTCTAAGAGCTCTACTAAAGAAAGCAATGGGTTTCTCATTTCTTTGGTCATCTTTCTGTAATAAAACAGCAGCAATGGTATGCTGGGAGGAAAAAGAGAAAATGATAAATTCTCTGTCAAATTGAGGATTTGTTAAGACTGGGGTTTGGGTAAGGGCCAATTTTATACCTTCAAAAGCTTGATTTTCTTCTACCGTCCATTTTACTTTTGAATCCTTTTTTAGCATGTTATTTTGTAATCTGATCAATTCTGCTAAGTTTGGGATAAACCTTCTTAAGAAGTTGATCTTACCCAAGAAGGCTTGCAATTCTTTGATGTTTCTTGGGTGGGGCATTTGTAAGATAGCTTGTATCCTGTCTGGGTCAATTCTTATGCCATCCTTTGAAATAATATGCCCTAACAGCTTACCTTCTTCCAAACCAAATAGAGACTTCTTGGGATTCAAGGAAATTCCATATTTCCTACATGTTAAGAAAATCTGCCTCAAGTGCTTCAAGTGTTCTTGGTCAGATTTTGAGAAAGGTGTGAGATCATCTAAATAAATGACAAGAAAGTCATGAATCTCTTTGGCAAAGGCAATATCCATTGCTCTTTGAAATGTTGCCCCTGCATTCTTCAATCCAAAAGGCATTTTTACATATTTGAAGGTTCCCCATGGGGTTGTAAATGCCGTTTTGTCCTGATCATCAGGGTGAACTAGGATCTGGTTGAAACCTGAGAATCCATCAAGTAAAGAAATTCTTGAGGCCCCCACTACTCTTTGCAAGATGTGATCCATCTTGGGTAAGGGGTAATTATCTTTCAAGGACACTTGGTTCAAGTTCCTTAGATCAACACAAAGCCTTATTTCACCAGTTTTCTTTCTGGTAGGAACCAAGTTTGAAACCCAATCAGAAAATCTGATTGGTGCTATGATGCCAGCTTTAAACATTTTTTGTACCTCTTGCTCCATTGCTGGGAGAAGCATAGGATTGATTCTCCTCAATTTTTGCTTAAAGGGTTTTTGATTTGGCTTAAGAGGGATAGTGTGTTGAATAACAGAGGTTTCATAGGATTTTAAATCCTCATAACTCCATGCAAAGACATCTTGGAATTCTTTAAAGAGGTCAATGTATTTAGGCTTCTGATCAGGTGGTAAAGACGCAGACAATTTAATTATTTTGGGTTGTTCTCCAGTTCCAATGTTACACTCTTCTATGGTAGTATTGAGGGGCTGCAATTTTGGCTTCCTGAGAATATCATTTGAGTCGAAAATGTCTTCCAAGGGAGTAAGGCCTGTTGGGAGGAAGTTGTCTTTCAGTTGTATAATTTCAGCTTCATTATCAGCTATCTCCTCACAACTGATTTGTTTAAGTTCTTGTAGATTTTCTTTGTTAAAAATAGTTGGATGTAACATTTGGTTTGCTGTTTTGGGCGAAATACTTGTTTGGTGCTGTTCACCTAGTGTTTGTGAATCACTTGCAGCCTCCATATCAATGTTTAGCCCTGAAAATTCTTGCTGCAAAGTCAAAAATTGATTTATATGGGTATCATCCTCAAACACTTGCCAGTCCTTGACATTGTTTGGGACAGAAGGTCTGTGTTTTACCTCAGCTGTAAAGCAATGCTGGGGTTCAAAATGAAGTTTACAAGTGCTTGCAAATGTAGCCAAGCTATGAGCATGCAGGTTATGGGTTCTATGAATTTTGGTAATTTGAAATTCAGTGAAGGACTGCAGTAGTTCAACAGCAGCAGATCTATAAGATCTCAGTCTTTTGTCATTGGTGACAAAATTACCCTTTACTTGTTGGATGACTAGGTCTGAGTCTCCTAGGATTGAAACTTTTATGGCTTGTAAGGATTTTACTAGCTTGAGGCCTAGTAAGAGAGCTTCATATTCTGCCATGTTGTTGGTGCACCTGAAGTTTAACCTATAGGCTCTGCCTTCTGCTTGACTATTTTGTTTATTATGTATCCAAACCCCTGCTCCTGCCCCTAATTTGTTGACTGACCCATCAAATTCAAGGAACCATAGGATATCTTTTTTTAGGGAAAAATTGTCAACTGTTATGGGAGTTAGCATCAACAATTTAAGATCTTCGCTTATATTTGGTTTTCCTTCTTGAACTGCTTTGTTAATTGATTTCTCAATCATTATGTCTTGAACAGCAGTTTCTTCATTTATATGCTGATCTTGTTTGAGTGTTTGGTTTTCTTCATCATTTGTGGGACCTGTATTATTACTGAAGAGAATATAGGAGTCTATGTCAGAATGGACAGCATATATGGGAAAATTTTGAGGTTTTTCTTCGCTGCTGACCATGTATTTCATAAGTGACTCTCTATATAACCTCTTGGGTTGACCAAAGACCGAGATGGTGGCATATGACATGTCTAATTGTAGGGAACCTTGGAGTTTAGCCCCCCATGATCTTGATAATAGCATCCCATATTTAGGTGGGATATCAGCAACTACAACATCCATTAGAATTGTTTTATTTGGGTACTGAACAAGGGACACACATAAGTCTTTTATTAAGCCTAAACACTTAACTTGGCTGGAGTCAAATGAGAATAGGTCCTTATATGGTCTTGTAATATCTAGATTCAATCTCTCCATGACTGATTTAGGCATCAGGTTGTGAGAGGCCCCTGAGTCAAACATTGCATTGTGTAGTATCTTATCATGAACATGTAGGCTCACATAGAAAGGCAAGATCCCTGTAACTGTTGTCTTTCCATCAACCTCTGGACCGAAAAGCAATTCTGGGGTGTCATCCAATATATTGACATTATATTTAGTACGAGTAAGTTGTAGGGACTTCTTGATTTGTTGTTTATAAATGTCATTCTTGGCTAGTTCTGAGAGAGGGATAGCTACCTTCAATTTGCCAATTTCGGTTTCTAAGTCAAAGGGTCTTTCAGATTGGATCTTGGTGTTGTGGGTGACAGCCTTTTCCTTGTTCACTAGGTTTTCTTCTTGATTCTTATCTTGATCTTGGGGCTTGTCCTTCTTACTCATCTCTTGAGGAGTGTTACTTGGAATGGGCTGCAAGGGCGATGTAGTCATAGGCTATTGTTTTGAAGGCAATGGTTCAGTGACTTCTTGAACGGTTATTTCATCTCTAACTGAATCAGTTGTGTCATTCGGTTTTGTGACTATGACTCTTTTGGGCTGCTGGTTATCCCTTATTTTTTCAGGCTATGTTACATTTATAGTTCTGCTTCTCAACTTATATTGTTTATGAACTTCATAAACAGCTGTGTCATAGCCTTGTTTAAAGTCAAATGACTCACCTAACTTGGTTTGGAATTGTTGAATGTCATCATCTTTATGATCCTCTTGACTCAAGAAAACTATCTTCTCATCATTCATGCCCATTAGGTTAATGTGGGTGTCATCTATTTGCTCATTCGAAGTGGATGCCTCAGTATAGTTTTCCTGGAAAGGAGGTCTTATGTCTGGATAAGAACCGACCTTGCCAACGTTTGGGTTTTGATTTCTCTTAAAATTGGGATTCCTGATAGGGTTATTTTGTGGTGCTTCCCATGATGACTTTCTTTCAACTGATTCTACTCTATCACCCAATCTCTTCATACTAGTGAGTATTGCATCTAGTTTTTTATCAAAGGCTGAGGGTTCTTCTTTGAAAGTGGTTCTCTTTTCCAATCTTGCCCTGTTTCTTTTGGCAATCAGGTTGGCCTCTACTGTGACAGCAACCTTTTGGGCATCTTCAAGGGTTTCAGGGGCTCTTTCCTTCAACTAATATGCCATATCAGGGTCAAAACCATCCGGAAATTTGTACAAGGCTAAATCAGGAGGAGGTCTTAAATTCTGTGGTATTGCATTATATACGTTGTTGAATCTTGCACAATACTCCAAAACGGTCTCTTGAGGACCTCGTTTGATTGTATCATATTCACCAAGTATGTGCAGGGGATCTTTCTTTTTCTCCCATCTGTTAGTAAAGGCTTGATAAAGCTCATCAGGGGTTGTGATGGTATTTACAGCCAGTGATCTAAACCAAGTTCTTACGTCCCCTGTGAGGTTCTGAACAAAGATTCTCATTCTCACACTGTCATCATCTATTTCATAGTTCTCAAAATGGTCTTGCATCCTTCTGGCATGCTGAATTGCTGTGAAAGGGCCAGTGGAGTCAAAATATGAGATCTTGGATTGGTAGTCCTGGGGTAGAGCTGCAGCATTGGCAGGTAACTTCAGGGGTGCATATCTATTAGCCATATTTGCAGGATTTATAGGATTGACAGGGATAACTGGGATAGCATGAACGACTGGTACAACAGGGGGATTGGGAACGGTAGAAACTAGAGGGTTGGTCAAGGAAATATGTGCAGTGGATGAAGGTGTGAAAGGAGGGCTTTGAGATGTGGATGGTGAACTGGGGGAATCAAGGGTAGACCGAAATAGAACCTTGATTGGAGTTGGAACAGGGTTTGGAGGAGCTGTCTCAGGACTTGAATCAGCAAGAGTTTCCTGTCCCTGCTGCTTCCTAATGATCTTAGGGATTGTATTAGGATTTTCAAAAACAGTTGGAGGATTGGGGTTAGGATTTGACCTTGTATATCGTGGATTCTTCTTGGGAGCCAACTTCTGAACTGTGTTTCAGTATGTTTTTTGGAATATTTTTGTGTCTACAAGGGCCAGACAAGATTTTGGAGTGACTGTGTATATCTTAAAGCTAGCATGAAAATTGATTGCAAGAAGCTTTAAGAAATATACAGAGATTAGAAAATCCTAAGGAATCCCCAGTGGAGTCGCCAATTATGTTAACACCCAGGTTGTTCCCTTTGACTCCCAAGGGAATACGGCCGGGGTAACCACTAACCAATCTTTGGATTACAGATTCTAGCCCAACTGTAATCAGAGAGGGCTCTCTCTTTATGGTTTGTCTCTGTTTTGAGAAGAATTTTAGGCTAGCTATGAGGCTCAAGGTTTGTTTTTTGGACTTGGTTGGGTGATGGTTTCAATCAAGATATATATGTGTTCACTAATTTGTTCTAGGCCATTGGGCATGGAGTCAGTGGTCCTTTAGTAGTTTGGTGTGCTGTGTTGATACAGTAGTGGTGCTGCAGAGCTGGTTAAGTGTCTGAGAAATAATGCTTTGAAATTGTGATTGAGTGTGATGTGTCCAGTTCATGAAAGGCAGTTAAGAATCTTCCAATAAACTGATATGCAAAAGAAGTGAAAATATTATTTAGAAGCAGTGAAGAATTTCTAGACAACATTCACATTATAGAATTAATGAAAAACATGAGCATTTAAGAATTCATGTCCATAGTTAATTCTGAAGAAAACATTTACAGCAATAAAAGATTGAGCACAGGGTGTAACCAAACATATCCTGAACTATCCCTTTTCTCTATTGCTAGATTAGTGAAACATGAGCATGATTTAGTAACATAAGAAGACAGAACAGAGATTAAGGAAAACTTATTATTTCATCAGACAACACAAGAATTCTGCAACAGCACGTATGTCATCAGCAAGACATCAAAGTTCCAGGAAATCACTGAGCTGGTCCAGCCCTTTGTATTAGATAATCTGAAAGTGTACAATAGATTTGCCTCAGAGTGAAAATCACCAACCCCTTATGCGTTGCTAAGGGGGGTATATATACAAAATTTACATAAGGAAAGTATCAAAGAAATGAGTTAATGGCTCATTAATGTTATGCCAACTCCTGGAGCCTTGTAGCTGAGAAATTTAATGCTGTAATAACTCTTCAGTGCTTTAGCTATCCAAAATAGTCAGAAACTGTTGACTTGGTGGCTGTTGGAGTCGGTTGAGGGTACGCTGTCCAAAAATCCACGTATCTTCTTATCCTTTGGGCTAGCTGTCGTTCTCCATGTGCTTAGTCACCTTTCAGCTGCCTTAAATGCTAACTTTTTCTGTTGTTTGTCTTCTAGTTAATTGGAGCTGGCAATGACCGAGCAACTGGAGCTATCGTGGCAGAATTTGAAGCATTGCTTGCCACCAATCCTCCTTTGGCAGCTGATGTCTTCTAATTTTTACCAAAGTTTCGTCGGCCTCTGTATATCTGTAAAAGTTTGGAGGATTTTCAAAAAGGTGATTGACCTCATTTTCAATAAAAAAACAGGCCTTCAAGTTTATTGTATAGGCTCTGTCCTGTTGGAGGCCCTGTTTCCTCAGATGTACTGCCAGATGTAGTGATTTGATTTTCGATATAAGTTGCAATCCTGTTGGTAAATTGATCTCGGGAGATCAGTCTTCCTGCACCGCTTAGTAGGCTGGGCAGTCCCTTTGCCTGCAGCACTGCCATCTTGACTTTATACTCCTCCACATCAGCCTATATTTCATAGCACTTCCTCTCCACAGTTTGTACATAATTTCTGAGAGTTAGCACCTTTTTGGCTGTGAGGACAGCCTCTGTTCTGTTGACGATGCCGATGGCTTCCATTTCCTCCTTTTCTTGCCTGTTCAAGAAATCTATCATTCTGTTTGCTTGTTCAGGTTTGTCTCCCAGTACTGCTTTGGCCCTCTTAATTTCTGTCTGTGCTTAGCCAATTAAATCCATCTGCTCATGTATAGTTTTGATTGACCTCCATTGTTGAGTGATGGATTGGCCAATTTTGGCCCATAGAATTCTTTTTATCTCAGCCATGGCACTCTCCAGATTTAGCTCTTTCTCTAAGGCCTTTATCTTTTCTTTTAGGGCCTTTATTTCTCTGCCTTGCTCTACTACAGTCACTTTTGATTTATCATACTTGGCATCCAGTTCCGCCAATTTTTCCTTGGCCTTTTTTATCTCATTTGCCTGGAGCTCCATTTCTTTGATGGCCTTAGTCAATTCTTCTACGCTTGTGCTGGAATCTGGAGCTGTTGTTGTTGTTGTTGCTTCTGTTGTGGGGGCCACTGCTGCCTCTGTAGTTGTTGCTGTTGTTGAAGTAGTTGGAGGAGCTTGGGATGTAGATTCTCCCTGCTTATCTTGTAATGCTCCCTCAAGCTCTTTCTCCAAATCGAGGACCTTTTGGTTTAGCTGCATTATGAGGTCCAGTTGCTCATCAGCCTGCTTTTCCTTTTGTAGCTCTGCTGTTTGAGGGTGCTCTGTGGGCAGCAGCTTTAACCTCTTCTTTAATGCATTCAGGTCATCCTCCTTTTTCTTCATAAGGGCCCTTACACCCTTTGGATCCTTAGGATCATGTCCTAGGTCGATAATAATGTCCTCAAGTGATTTTATTCTGTTGTCTTTGGCTAGGGAGGACATTCTTTCAAAATCCAACTGAGTGTTGGTATTTTTTAGTGATTCTTTCAGCTCATGGGCCATGGTTGCCCTGTCCACCAAGGTTGCATAAACCATCTCTCCAGTCTGTTTGTGGAGTTCAATTTGGTCCATGGGATGGATGTCTTTGGCTAGGACCTCCACCCTTGTCTTCACATAATCTGCCCCTGATTTTGGATTGGGCACTGTAGGTTTGAAATGGCTGAGGATCATTTTCTCCTCTTGAATGTCATATACAGACATTAGCCTTTCTTTTTGGGCTGGTGTTGCATTAAGAAATTGTTTGTAGACTTCCACCCTCAGCAAGTCATTCTGTGCCTTAATTTGCTTGAAAGAAGCCTTAGTGCTTTTGGGCTTCTTGCTCTGCTGAGAGGAGGAGGACACCTCTAAACCAAGTTGTAATCCTTGCTCCTGCTAAAAGGAGCTTGTACCTGTATGCCGGCTGCCCTCCCTGTCTTTCCTTGAACTGTCAAGGATTTGTTGGCATTATGATTCAGGTGTTGTCCTTGATGGCAACCCATTCAGGTGGTAGATCACTATTCTTGATGATCAACTCTCTATTTTTAAGAAGGACGCAGGCAAGCTGAAGATCATGAGGTTGCCATCAAGTCCAAAGGGGGAGATTGTTGGCATTATGATTCAGGTGTTGTCCTTGATGGCAACCCATTCAGGTGGTAGATCACTATTCTTGATGATCAGCTCTCTATTTTTAAGAAGGACGCAGGCAATCTGTTCAGAAAGTGCATCCCCGCAGGTATACCATGCAAAACCCGCGTCCAGGGACGCAGGCCAGCTGTTCAGGGGGTGCGTCCACCCAGTGCACACATTTCAAGATAGAGAAAAGCACGAGGGGGTTTCTTGTGTGGTATCTAGCCGACGGTTTTGTGTTTCTATGGTGTCGGCTCGTGGTATTGTTCCATGTTTTGGGGAGGAGCTTGCCTATATAAAGCAAAGGAGTTCATTTGGATTTATCATCATCTTTGGTTGAATATCTTTTGGTGTGATCTAGTCCAGATCTATGAGGGCGAATCTTCTAATGGACTGTGATCTCTATGGCGCATGATCAGATCTGCAGATCTGACTGTTTGGGCTAGTTCTGAAGTCTTCATATCTTTTATATCTGAAGGGACGTAGGTTCAGTGAAGTACAAGTGCGCCGAGACGCAGTACAGTAAGGGCTCAGGTGCATCTCTGAAGCGAAAGACGCGGCGCGATAGTATTATTGGGTGCGTCTTTGAAGCAAAAGACGCGGCGCGATAGTATTGTTGGGTGCGCCGGTACGCAGAGCAGTTTAAAGGAACAGTGCGTCGGTACGCAGAGCAGCAGAAGGTAAAACTGCGTCCAGTCGCAGGCCACAGAAAGAAAAATTGCATCCCTGTGTTAAGATGATCTGTTGACTGTATTTTTCTGTTCATAAGGTGTTCTGGGTTAGTTCTGTGATTACTGATCTGATAACTGTAGTGGACTGTAACTGTTGTATACTTGTTGATCATTTGATTCTTCATGAAAAGAAGTAGGGGGTTGTAGCTCCCTTCCAGGAGAGACTGGAGAACGAGAGAGAGTTGTAGCTCTCTGCAGGTTGCAGCCTGCGTACTGGTAAAGGACTGCACCAGTACAAAATCATTGTAAAAGAATTTCTAAATTGAAAGAAGATAGAGACATATTGCAGCAGGTGGTTTTCTCCCACATTGGGTTTCCACCTTACATCTTGTGTTCTTTGGTGTGACTGTCTATTTTCTTTGTTCATGCTCATTATTTTATGGTACTGATATGCAAGAATAATTCAAAAGATCAAATAAGGAAGATTTGTTAAATTGCTAGATAATACTGATTCACCCCCCCTCTCAGTATTATTTCCAACAATTGGTATCAGAGCAGGTCCTTCAGAAAAGCTTGATCGCTTGAAGGTAGATCGTTCATCATGAGCAACTACGAGAGAGAAGCATCAATCAGGCCACCGGTTTTTGATGGGACAAACTTCAATTATTGGAAGGTAAGAGTTACTGCATATCTTCAATCTCTTGGTACAGAAGTTTGGGACATTGTAGAAACAGGCTATGCTTTTCCTTCAGCCACTCCTACAGATCCAGCTGAGAAAAAGAAGTATGAAACAAATGCAAAAGCAGTCAGTACTCTATTAGGAAGTATATCCCAAACAGAATTCATGAAGGTAATGCACTTCAAATCAGCAAAAGAAATATGGGACAAAATGATCACGAGCTATGAAGGAGATGAACAGGTAAAACAAGCTAAACTTCAAACTCTCAGGATTCAATATGAGACTCTCAAGATGTATAATGATGAAAGTGTAGCTAATTATTTTCTTCGGGTAGATGAGATTGTTAATTGTATGAAAAATTTGGGTGAAGAAGTAAAAGAGTCTATAGTAGTTCAAAAGATTCTAAGATCATTATCCCCCAAGTTTGAATCTAAAGTATCTGCAATAGAAGAAAAAGAAAATCTCCGTGTTCTCACTATGTCTCAGCTACATGGAATTCTAACTGCTTATGAAATGAGAAAGGGAGGTCCATCAGACAGAAGGGAGGCTGCTTTTAAGGCATCAGGCAAAGAAGATCACTATGAAGCAAGCCATGTTCCAGAAGAAGAGGAAGAAGAATCAAATTTTGTCAGAAATCTTCAAAGGGGTTCTGGAAGGTTCAGAGGTAAGCTACCCTTCAAATGCTTTGCTTGTGGGAGAGTAGGTCATTATGCTGCAAAATGTCCTTATAAGGATAAAGGAAAGGAACTAGCTAGATGGAACAAGAAACAAAGTGCAAATAAGAAAAGCTATTACACCCATGAAGATAGTGATGGCTTATCAAACAGTGATGAAGATGAACAAGGTAATAAATATAGGTTGTTAATGGCATTTGAAGATGATGATTATGAGGATGCTGTAGATGTGGATAACCTTTATGATGAAATTACTAGACTCAAGAGATGTATAGAAGAAAAGAACATGATCATTGATACTCTACAATTTCAAATTGATGAAAAGGAAAAACATCTTGAAAAATTAGAAGGTGAAATTGTTGGTCTTAGAAAAGAAATTGAGAAAACAAAAGCTATTAATCTCAAGTTTGTCAAAGGATCTGAAACTTTGGATGAGATTATCAGTGTGCAGCGGTCTCCACTAAATAAGACAGGTCTGGGCTATAATGGAGAAACTTCTCAAGCATCCACTTCAAAAAGTTATCTTGATGCAGCAAGAAGAAATGAGCAAAAGCACAATGAAGATCATCAGGTAAAGCAGGGACAAACTTCAAACAGAAACTATCAGGGGCAATCCAGCTTAAGGGTGAACAAAAGCCACAACCAGCCACAGGTAAAATCTTCCCAGTTTGGTTCAAGAATAGATGAAAATAGAAATTACAATCAGTTGGCTGGTAGATTCAATAACCGCAGAAGCTTCTTCAATGGACAATGCTTTTCTTGCCATAACTTTGGTCACAAAGCAGCTCAATGTGTTGCGTATAAAACAATCATGACTAGGGAAGCTCAAAAACAAAGAAGTATGACAGGGATTACAAAAAGACCTATAACAACTTTTCGGCTCTTGAAAATGAAGTTGAATGTTCTATTTGCAATAATTTTGGTCATGAAGACTTTGAATGCAGAAGCAGGTTTCAGGAAAGAAAGGAACAAGAGCGGAAAAAGGAACAAGCCTCAGGAACCAAAACATGGAGAATAAAGGAACCTCAAACAGAAAGATGTGGGATAGCGTTTTATGCAGAAGGACAGGAAAATCTATGGTACATTGACAGTGGATGTTCGAAGCATATGACAGGTGATAAAGAAAAACTTGAGTCTTATTCTATTTTAGAAAAGGGAAAGAAAGTCTCTTTTGGAAATGATACTCCTGCAACTATAAAAGGAAAAGGTATTGCTCCTTTAAAAGAAGATGTTAAGGCTGGAAATGTTTTGTTTGTTGATGGATTGAAGCATAATCTACTAAGTGTCAGCCAGATGTGTGATCAAAGAACCGAGGTTATATTCAGATCAAATGGATGTCTTGTTCGTGATCTTGATACAGGAAAAACAGTTCTCAAAGGGAAAAGAACTCCAAATAATCTATACATATTTGAAGAAGGACAACAACAATGCTATCTAAGCAAGGATGAAGAGCACTGGTTATGGCATCGAAGATTGGGACATCTAAGCTTCTCACAAATAAGGAAAGCATGCAAATATCAGGCAGTTCGCGATCTTCCAGATATCAAAATTCCTGACAACACCATATGCAGATCATGTCAGTTTGGAAAACAAACCAGGACTAACTTTCCAGAGAAAGAAGGATCAGCTAGCATGCCTCTTGAGCTAGTACATACAGATGTATGTGGACCATTCAGGAAAAGAACACCTAGAGGAGAGGAATACTTGATATTATTTATTGACGATTTCTCCAGGTTTGTTTGGTTAGGACTTATGAAGCACAAAGATGAAGCATTCGAAAAATTCAAATCCTTCAAAGCCTTGGTTGAAAATGAATCAGGTCACAAAATTAAGTGCCTCAGATCCGACAGAGGTGGGGAATTTACTTCAAATGAATTTTTCGATTTCTGTGATGAACATGGGATAAGGAGAGAATTCTCTACGGCTAGAACTCCTCAGCAAAATGGAGTTGTTGAAAGAATGAACAGAACAATCCAACAAATGGCTCGTGCTATGCTTGATGAATCAGGAACTCCCGCAACTTTCTGGGGTGAAGCTGCACATGCTGCGGTTATTATTCTCAACAAGAAAAATGTCCGGGTGAACAGCACTCAAACTCCTCATGAGCTCTGGAGTGGTAAAACTCCTTCGGTAAAGCACTTCAAAATCTTTGGGAGCAAATGCTATATCAAGAATACTGAAGAGCAGCTTGGCAAACTTGATCCTAGAGCAGATGAAGGCATTCTTCTTGGCTATTCTCCACATAGCAAAGCATACAAATGCTACAATAAAAGACTTGGCAGAATTGTTGACAGCATTGATGTAGTGGTTGATGAGAAGGGATACATTCCTAGGCAAATACATCGTGAAGACATCGAAGAAGATGAAAGCTACCCTCAAAACAGAATGATGAAGAAGAAGAACCTCAAGAAGAATCTCAAGAAGAACCTCATGAAGACGCAGAAGAACGAACAAGAATAGAAGAAAAGACTCCATCCAGATATGTTCAGAAGAACCATCCAGAATCTCAGATCATGGGACAGAAAGAAGCAGGTATACAAACTAGAAGAACAGTTGCAGAAGCTTCAAGCTATTTGGCATTACTCTCCTCTACTGAACCACAAAATGTGAAAGAGGCATGCAAAGATGAATGTTGGGTGAAAGCAATGGATGAAGAACTTGAGCAAATCGAAAAGAACAACACTTGGGAGCTGGTTCCTAGACCAAAGGATAAGAATGTTATCGGAACTAAATGGGTCTTCAAAAATAAATTGAATGAAAATGGAGAAGTAATTAGAAACAAAGCCAGACTTGTTTGTAAAGGGTATGCGCAGCAAGAAGGAATAGACTTTGAAGAAACTTTTGCTCCTGTTGCAAGACTTGAGGCCATCCGAATGTTCCTTGCTCTCTCAAGTTTTCAGAACTTCAAAGTATTTCAAATGGACGTAAAATCAGCCTTTCTGAATGGAGACTTGGAAGAAGAAGTGTACATTGAACAGCCAGATGGGTTCATTCTTGGAAATGATCCAAATCTTGTATGCCGATTGAAAAAGGCTCTCTATGGTCTCAAACAAGCCCCAAGGGCTTGGTACTACCGGTTGGACAAATATCTTCATCAACAAGGTTTTTCAAAAGGTTCAGCAGATAGCAATCTGTATATAAAAGTTGAAAATGACAAATTGCTAATACTTGTTGTGTATGTAGATGACATTATTTTTGGCAGCAATGAAGAAGCTATGAGTCAAAGCTTTGCCTCGGTCATGCAGAAAGAATTTGAAATGTCCTTACTAGGAGAACTGACATACTTCCTTGGTTTGCAAATCCAACAAAAGGAAGGAGGAATCGTTTTATCTCAAACCAAGTATCTCAAGCAGATTTTGAAGAAATATGGCATGGAAGATGCAAAACCAGTATGTACACCCATGGTCACAGGATGTAGTCTCAGTGCAAATGATGAATCTGCAGCAGTACATCAACCAACCTACAGATCTATGATTGGAAGTTTACTATATTTGACAGGTACCCGACCAGACATCATGCATGCAGTTGGAATAGTTGGAAGATTTCAGGCAAATCCGAAGGAGACTCATCTTCAGGCAGTGAAGAGAATTTTCAAATATCTTCAAGGGACTCAAAATTATGGCTTATGGTATCCTAGAGATACAGATCTCACTCTTCATGCTTATACAGATGCAGATTGGGCCGGAAGCGTGGATGACAGGAAAAGCACAAGTGGTGGTGCGTTCTTTATGGGTTCCAGACTGGTATCTTGGTTCAGCAAGAAACAGAGTTCAATTGCCTTGTCTACAGCTGAAGCGGAATATGTTGCTGCTGCATCTTGTTGCACCCAACTCCTTTGGATGATGCAGACCTTGCAGGATTATCAAATCACTTGTACACCTCCAATCCCTATCTTATGTGACAACACAAGTGCAATCAGCATCTCAAAGAATCCGGTTATGCATTCAAAAACCAAGCACATACCAATCAAGTACCATTTTCTCCGGGAACAAGTACTTGAACAGAAGGTCAAGTTGGAGTATGTTCCTTCTAAGGAACAAGTTGCTGATATTTTCACCAAACCGTTGCCCAGGGACACTTTTGAATACCTCAGGCAAAAACTGGGGGTTGTTGATGCATCATCTTGTTGAACCTCTTCTTATTGGTGGTACAGGCTCAGGGGGAGCACATAATGCATTGTTGGCATTATGAAGAAGGAGATCTTGGAAATAGCTGCAATATGTCTCTATCTCTTTCATGGTGGATTTCTGGTTATTTGCAGATCTGGAGGAGCATGAGCGTAGGGGGAGCATACCCTTTGCCCTTGATGTCAAAGGGGGAGAATGAAGCTGAAGATCATGAGGTTGCCATCAAGTCCAAAGGGGGAGATTGTTGGCATTATGATTCAGGTGTTGTCCTTGATGGCAACCCATTCAGGTGGTAGATCAATGAAGCTGAAGATCATGAGGTTGCCATCAAGTCCAAAGGGGGAGATTGTTGGCATTATGATTCAGGTGTTGTCCTTGATGGCAACCCATTCAGGTGGTAGATCACTATTCTTGATGATCAGCTCTCTATTTTTAAGAAGGACGCAGGCAATCTGTTCAGAAAGTGCGTCCCCGCAGGTATACCATGCAGAACCCGCGTCCAGGGACGCAGGCCAGCCGTTCAGGGGGTGCGTCCACCCAGTGCACACATTTCAAGACAGAGAAAAGCACGAGGGGGTTTCTTGTGTGGTATCTAGCCGACGGTTTTGTGTTTCTATGGTGTCGGCTCGTGGTATTGTTCCATGTTTTGGGGAGGAGCTTGCCTATATAAAGCAAAGGAGTTCATTTGGATTTATCATCATCTTTGGTTGAATATCTTTTGGTGTGATCTAGTCCAGATCTATGAGGGCGAATATTCTAATAGACTGTGATCTCTATGGCGCATGATCAGATCTGCAGATCTGACTGTTTGGGCTAGTTCTGAAGTCTTCATATCTTTTATATCTAAAGGGACGCAGGTTCAGTGAAGTACAAGTGCGCCGAGACGCAGTACAGTAAGGGCTCAGGTGCGTCTCTGAAGCGAAAGACGCGGCGCGATAGTATTATTGGGTGCGTCTTTGAAGCAAAAGACGCGGCGCGATAGTATTGTTGGGTGCGCCGGTACGCAGAGCAGTTTAAAGGAACAGTGCGTCGGTACGCAGAGCAGCAGAAGGTAAAACTGCGTCCAGTCGCAGGCCACAGAAAGAAAAATTGCGTCCCTGTGTTAAGATGATCTGTTGACTGTATTTTTCTGTTCATAAGGTGTTCTGGGTTAGTTCTGTGATTACTGATCTGATAACTGTAGTGGACTGTAACTGTTGTATACTTGTTGATCATTTGATTCTTCATGAAAAGAAGTAGGGGGTTGTAGCTCCCTTCCAGGAGAGACTGGAGAACGAGAGAGAGTTGTAGCTCTCTGCAGGTTGCAGCCTGCGTACTGGTAAAGGACTGCACCAGTACAAAATCATTGTAAAAGAATTTCTAAATTGAAAGAAGATAGAGACATATTGCAGCAGGTGGTTTTCTCCCACATTGGGTTTCCACCTTACATCTTGTGTTCTTTGGTGTGACTGTCTATTTTCTTTGTTCATGCTCATTATTTTATGGTACTGATATGCAAGAATAATTCAAAAGATCAAATAAGGAAGATTTGTTAAATTGCTAGATAATACTGATTCACCCCCCCTCTCAGTATTATTTCCAACAGGATTTCTTAGTGATGTCTTCTACCTCTGGGGAATCAGCTCTTTGCCTTTTGGTCTGGGGTTGTTGGGAGGATCCACTAGCAGGAGTGGACTCTTCTCTGTCTCTTTTTGTACCCCTCTACTCCTGTGCTGGGGTCTGCATAATTGGAGCTGTTGGTGGCTCAGTTTGTGGAGGGGGAGTCTGCTCTTGTTGCTGCTCTGGTTACTGCCCTTGTTACTGCTCGCTTGAAGGGGCAGGTTTTTATTTCACGGTTTCCTTTTCAGCACCCATTATCCCTTTACCTTTGTCTGTTCCTGGTGCTGCTGTAGACGGTGCCTGTGTGGCTGGTGCTGTTCTTGAGGCCGAGGTCCCTTCTCCTACTGAATGCGGTCTTTTGAAGTGTACCTGCTGCACAGAATCTAGGTCAAGAGTCTTTTCCAGTTCTCTGACATTCTTTAACATTGTCTCTTCTTCAGTTAATTTTTCAATTAAAGTATCCTGCTGCCATTCTTGCTGGTTGGCATATTTTTCAATGTGTGGATATTTGCAATGCTTATAACCTAGTAGCCTGTACTTGACTCTTCTAGCATTAATGAAGCCTTCAGGGTCATAAGGGACCCACCAGAAACTATGTGATAGCTTGTATTTGTTTCTGAGGATTAGGTCAGCATCTTCCCATCCTTCTTTTTTATTCATGATGAAGGGGCCCACCTGGTGCTTGAACTTGAGATGGGCTTTCTTTTTGGAGCTGTGAAAGTGAGTGAGGTCAGATTGAATTAACTGCCTATAATACTCCAAGGCAAATATCCTCATAGGCACATATTTTGGGAGCCTGTATGGACAGAGCTCACAGCCATAGACTCTGATGACTGTATGCTCTTCATATAGGTACCAATCACCTATTTTGTAATTTTTGGAGAGCTGCAGGACTTTCTGTATTTCAGTTGATATTCTGGGAGGAGGGGACCTCATCAATAAGCAAGAGACAGGGTATACAAATTGGTCAATAAACTCACAATAGGAATAGGGTGAATTTTGGACTTGGTGATAGACAGATGTCCAGAAGATAACAGATCTTCTTTCCCCTTTATAATCCAGCTTTTTGATGTAGCATGGAAAAACCTCAAACTGATAGTACATAAAAAGGTGGTAAATATAGGATGAGTACTTGAAGACACCCTGTCTGTCTACTTTGCACAGCTGATCATGAATCTTGTTAGCTATGAACTTGGCAAAGTTATATTTTCGGGCAGGGGGTTGGCCTGGGCTGTAAGCAGCTAGCAATACCAATATTATTTCATCCACATGCTCACTGGTTCTGTATCCCAACACATAAGCAATCATGTCTAGCAACAGTCTGCATACCTCAGTAAAATAGACATCCAAGTAGGGAGGTGGCCCTGCAGGCTGACATTCAGGTTTCATAAATGTCTTGGTGACCTTCTGAATATCCTCACTGGTCATCTTGGCACCAGTGTCCAGCAGATAATTCATGGAAAATGGGAACAACAGCTCAGTTTGATCAAAGTGGAGCATCTTATTGATGGTTTCAGGATTAGTGTGAAAGAGGATGCTCCCAGATGGAGACTTAATAGCTCTTTGCTGCACATCATAGTTTTCAGCACATAGGCGAATAATCTCAGGAAAAAATTTGACAGAGGGGAGACAGTAGTATGGCAGATTTGACTCCCATATCCCATATGTATCATGACCATTCAGGTAGTCATCTCTTAATTGCCTGAAGGTCTGCAAGAAGTCCCTGTTACCCACAAAGTCTTCAATGAGGTAGTCCCTGTCAGCAAGAGGCAAGGACTCCAAGTCTTTGTTTGGTGCATTTAAAGGAGCAACACTGAGGGCTGAGGGTGCAGGAGCAGCCATTGTGTAATCTGATTTTGAACAAGGTGAGTGCAATGGTTTGCAAGGTTGTTCAGAGCTTGAGTGATAGGCTCACTGTAGACAATGCTTGAAATCTTCTTTACAGTGGAAAAGGCAGGCTTGGCAGACTTGTTTCTGCTGTTTTTGGTAAATTCACAGGGATTGTGAATTGCTGGGGATGATTGCAGAGGGTGAGCTGGCTTCAATTTGGTGACATGCAGCCTTGGGCCTCCACCCGGCAAAAGGGAACAATGCCGGGCAAGTTCGAGGCCGAATTTGTAAATTTCAACCGTGAATTATCGTTTTAATACCGAATTCTCGGGGCCAAGGGTAATGCAGGTGGATTTAATGGCAAATTAAGTGGCAGACAGTGTGCAATTTAGGATTTGACCAATGCTTATGGGAGAATTCACATAGAAATGGCATGCATAGGGGCGAAACAGGGAACTTGCGGTGAATACCTGGAAAACAAGCACGGGACGCCTTCGGGCCGAACAGGGGGAGCTCACTGCAGCTGAATTTCCAAGTTATAGCGGCCGCAACTTCGAATTTGATGGCTGGGGGCAATTTCGCGGCAAACAGGTCGACAATGGCTGCGTCGTTTTCGCGTGAAAATGACCACAAACGGCTAGTTCGGGCGTTTTTAACGACAAAATTGGACAAAACGGGTCATTGGCGCTTTTTCCGCCAATGACGTCAGCATGACGTCATGGCGGGCCCGGGTACGGAGGTGACGTGGACGCTGAGCTGGAGGCCAGCGTGGCTGGACGAGGTGGCAGGCGGATGCAGTGGCAGGGCCACGTGGAGGGCCACGGGGCGCGGGGGCGGATGGAGTGGCATGACATCATATTGACGTGGGCGCTGACGTGCGGGAGGGGTGGTATCAGGGAGGCGGTAAGCGGTCTCCCCGCACCACCTTTGGTGATAGGTGGTATTGGGGAGGGGGGCTCTGAACAACCCCAGCGTGTGCCATGCGTCCCGGGTACGGCCTCCAATACCGCCGTTCCCCGGACGTTAAAGGGAGGCAGGTTGGGATCCAAGATTGACTGCCCACCGTTAGATCTGGGGCGGTGGACGATCAACGGTTGGCGGGTAAAGTTGGTCAACTGCGCAGCTTTGGGTTGGGTCCCGCCCATGTATTTAAATATTTAATTTAATATTTGGGCGCAGGACTTTGGGTTTTTGGGTTTTTTGTGGGTTTTTTCGGGTTTTTGGGTTAATCTGTGGGGGAAAAGAGGTTAAGAGGGTTTAAGCAGAGGGAAAGGGGTTTTTTGATGAAACTTTTGAAAAGAGGGGAGGTGAGGGCTTAGGGTGAGGTTATTATTCCAACCAGAGGTTAGAGCAATCCCATGACAGGGTTGACCATAGTCCCTGGTGGACTAATGTCTCCCTTTAACAAACTTATTTAGCTATAGTGCTAACAAGGGGGGATATTATACATGTTTTGGGGTTTATACACCATGGTGTTACAATAGTAGGGAAAAGGGGAACATAGGGGATTTAGATAATAAGAAGTTAGGGGTTAATATGAAGGGGGGGAAAGGATGAGAGGGTAAAACACTAAGTTTATATGAAAACAACTTAGTTTAGAGAGTAGATCAAAATAAAAAGAATTTTTAGACAAGAAATGTGGCTCTTAAAGAACCAAGAACCAACATAAGACCTTGAATTCTTTTATGAAGGCAACTGGTGTGGGGATGTTAGTAATGAATGTGCAGGGGGGAAACAGGAAGTTAGACATGCTCCTTTGCCTTGCTGCAACATGATGGAGAAGAGAGGCTTCTCTATGCCTTGATGTTTTTTTCATGTTAGACCAGCAAGATTCAGTTGAAATGAATGATATTTCTGCAACCCCATCTGCCTACCCCTCTATTTCCTAGCATTTTTTGTTTCTTCATGAAGGGTGCACTTAGACTTGCAGACCCTTATGTGCCTTTTCTTTTCTTTTGGCTTTTCTTTTGATTTTCTATCTAGAACTACCCTTATTGCTTCCAAGGTCCCAGATTAAGCAGTTGGGAGCCTTACTTCTCTACCTAGCTACTTGTCTGCCAAGGTTAAACAGTTTGGACAGACTTCTTTCTCTATTCTACAACAGAAAATTGAAACATGGCAGGATCCAGATTAGGCTGTTGGACCATCCATCAAAATTGAGTCAACATCAAGCTATGTACACATGTTTTCTCTTGGAAATATGGGATCTTTGCATCACCAAAGCAGAGCATATTTGGACCTTTCTTTGCCAATCATGAAATATGAAACCTATTGGTATAGGTAGCTAACACTATCAAGACTCTGTCAATGGTCGGGAGAAATTTCCAGGATGGGAGTGACTTTGGTTTGATCTTGTGCAAGAGGAGATCAGGTAGAATACCAGGGACGGATCTTCATCAAAGGCATCTGATGAAGAAAATTGTGCTTTGGCTACCAAAGCAAAGAAGGGGAAGAATAAGAAAGCTTCTCATTCCGGTGCGAAAGGCAAGAAGCAAGACATGTACAAGGTGATGTGCTTTCACTGTCACTAGCACGGACATTATGCCACAAATTGTCTGCAGAAGAAGAAAAATAAGCAAGCTGCTGGATCTACAGCGGGAGAGGCCTTAGCCTCGCAGTTTGAGCTGGATTTTTCACTCATCGCATGCTTGGTATCAAGTGTGATGGGATCGGTATGGTTTTTGGACAGTGGTGCATCTTTTCACATGACAGGAGATCGATATCTTTTTCTGATCTAGATGAGAAAGATCTTGGGGTGCACATCAAGATGGGTGATGATGGCAGATACAGTGCGACCGGTATCGGTACCATTTCCTTTGAGAGGGAGTCTGGTAAACCCTTCGTATTGAAGGAAGTGATGCATGTTCCAAGATTGAAGAAGAATCTT
Organism: Pinus tabuliformis; assembly: GCA_031772625.1. NCBI lineage: Eukaryota > Viridiplantae > Streptophyta > Pinopsida > Pinales > Pinaceae > Pinus > Pinus tabuliformis. The sequence goes on from CM062805.1 coordinate 1,279,093,679, forward strand.
CTCTCTGTGGTGATGTTAGAAGACAAGGGATATGATGTTGTCTTCAGCGAGGGAAAGGCTTTCCTACGCAGTAAGACAACTGGAGAAACCTGGAAGATAGGGGTTCGAGTCAAGAACCTTTATCAGTTACATGTAGATGGCTGCGGAGCAATGGCAAGCAAGGTAGGAGGATTGGTGAGCTGGGATGATGGCAAGCTGTGGCACCAAAGTTTGGGCCACCTTCACCATGGAGCCTTGAAGATACTGCAGTAGATTTCTACTGGGCTTCCTAAAGGCACTCTTGTGTAGTCAGATCAGTGCAAGGGGTGTACTTTGGGAAAATTTGTGAAAGCCACCTTTCATGAGAAGGATAGTCGCACCACGATGATCCTTGAGAGAATTCACACAGACGTGTGTGGACCTTTCTCAGTAGCTTCGAAAGCAAAGCACAAGTACTATGTGATCTTTGATGATGATTTATCTCAAAAGTGCTGGATCTTCTTCATGCAGAAGAAGAGCGAGACATACTCAAAGTTTTGTGAGTTCAAAGCTCTGGTCGAGAAGGAAGTGGGGAAGAAGGTGAAGGCTCTTAGGAGCGAAAATGGTGGTGAATTCATCTCTGGCGAGTTCAAGGACTTCTGCAGCGCAGAAGGGATTCGAAGAGAGCTCATAGCTCCCCATAACCCACAGCAGAATGGGGTTGCTGAGTGGAAGAACAGAACGATCGTGGGTGCTGCACGGGCGATGTTGCATGATCAGGGCCTACCCCTTCACTTGTGGGCGGAGGCATGCAATACTGCAGTATATGTGCAGAACCGTTGTCCTCACAAGATACTTGGCATGAGTACACCCGAGGAGGCTTATTCTGGTAAGAGGCCTGATATTTCCCATTTGAGGATTTTTGGTTCTCCTGTTTACATGCATGTGACGAAGGATGCCAAGAAGAAGCTAGAGCCGACTGCAGAGGTTGGGATATTTGTGGGGTACACTGATACGCCCCACAACTATCGTGTGTATTTGCCAGACAGTCGTAAGACTGTTGTGTGACGGGATATCAAATTTCAGGAGGAGAAATCCATGAAGTGTTCGCTTGAGGTGGAGCCACACTTGCATGCAGATGAGGAGCTATTAGTTCCTAAGGATGAGCTTTAGGATGTGGATCAGCCAAGTTCATGGAGTGGAAGAGACCACTCATGCAGCGCCAACCATCAGAGGGTGAAAGCACACTACAGAAGTTGAGCAGATGGGGTGGCACATCCATTAGATGGATGTGAAGACTGCGTTCCTCAACGGAGTCATTGAGGAGGAGCTCTACATAGAGTAGCCTGAAGGTTTCGAGATCTTTAGCAGCGAGTTGCATGTGTGTAAGCTCAAGAGAGCGTTGTATGGGTTGAAACAAGCACCTCGTGCTTGGTACACACGGATAGACAGTTATTTCATCGGACTTGGATTCTCCAAGAGTGAGGCGGATCCTAACCTATACCAGATTGTGGTGGAGGGTAAGTTGCTGATTATTGTACTTTATGTAGATGATTTGATTTTGACGGGAGATGAGTTGTTGATACTTTCATGCAAGGAGGATCTTGCTAGAGAGTTTTAGATGAAGGACTTGGGCCTCCTTCTTTATTTCATGGGATTGGAAATTTGGCAGCACAGTGATGGACTATTTGTTTCTTAGGGTAAGTATGCCTAGGAGATACTGGAGAAGTTCAACATGCATGGCTGCAAGCCTGTTGATACTCCTCTTCCTGTAGGTTGGAGGAAGGAGGATGCTACTTCAGCGGAGGTGGTGGATGCCACTGTTTTTCGACAGTTGGTGGGGTCGTTTATGTATCTGGTCAATACACAACCCGATATATGCTATGCTGTTAACCAGCTTTCACAAGCTATGGTTAAGCCAACCAAGCTCTTCTGGAAGGCAGGCAAGCATGTATTGCATTATCTCATAGGCACATCAGGATATGGATTGTGGTACAGACAAGAGGATGAGGTGAAGCTATGTGGCTTCACGAATGCAGATTGGGAAGGGAGCCTGTTACACAGTAATTTATCACTGCCTTCCTGTCAGTCACCCTGCTGTGTCCAGAAGTCACAATCACTAAGTGTTTGATCCCTGAACTGGCTTAAAACCCATTTTTCCAAAGTTTTGTGCATCAGCGCGTCTGTTCCTAAAATAACCGCGATGACCAGCGCCCCACAGTGTATTTCGTGCGCTGCCATCGCGGAAGAACATCACTTTTCCGCGATGACGCACAGCGTGGCTTTCGCGTGTCCTTCCGCGCTGACATGACTTGTTCAGTTATTGTTATGTGCTGACAGCGCGGCAGTCTCCATATAATCCGCGCTGATCCAGTTTGGGCGAATTTGTTCAAACAACCAGCCTTCCAGATCTCTCCAGGCTTGGTTGTTAGCTTTGTGAATATCGACTCCCTTCTGTGGCATGTCTGTTCGACCCTTTGCAACTACTCCCCTTGAAGATAAGCTCATCCTTCCACCTTTTTAGGAGACTCATTCTCCTATATAAACTTCCACCATTACCATGAGCAGCTGGTTAGAAACTAGCTAGACTTAGCTTGGATTGTACAGAGCCTGTAGTGCTCAGATTGCTGCTATAGGTGTGGTGTGTTAGGAGTGGAAGTGATTGATTGCTTTGGGAAGTTTTGTTTGTGACATTTGTGTGAGAGAGAGAGAGTTGTTTGTCTTGGGAGAATCATCCTCAAAGGTGAATGCTTGAGATACATGCTGACTGATCCCTCCTGAGGAGTTTACCGACGTCAGAACATTTGGTTGTACTCTTCTCTATTCTGATTAATAATAGATGACTGCTATTATTGTTCCATTCTCGTTTGTTTATGCAATGGATAAATGTGAATTATGTCTTTTCTGACTGGCATATAGTTACTTTTACTAGATTTTACGCTTGCATTTTCCTTCTCTTCGTGTGTGCAGGTGTCTGTTCGCGGGGATCGCGGAGGACTGTGACCAGCTGAAGCGAAGGAGCGAAGGAAACATCTCTTCGTCACGCGACAGCGCAGGAATCCAAGTAGGTGCTCTTTACTTCTTGTTTAATTGTAACTAGGAACATGCGTGGCAGCATTGTGTGATTGTTGCTAGACCCCTATTGGGCTAGTAGGGATCGCCTCTATCCGTAGAGGGGATTTACCTTCTCAACAATTTGGCGACTCTGCTGGCGAAAAAGTATAAAACTGTGCTCGAAAGAACCGCCTGGTCATTACAACCGAGGAGTACTTTTCATAAATAGTGTCGCCGACCGGAAAAAGTAAAAAAGTGGTCGAAGACACGTCGTTTTAGAGCCAATATCGAGTGCGAAACGACAAACACCCGGCGATCTTTTTTGGTTTCGAGAGACACAACTGTACGAAAAAGGACCCCCCTGGAGTCTCCTTTTCCGCATTCTTTTCAGACTCTCGAAACAAGAAAAGAAGCCGAGTTTTTCCTTTGTCGGGCTCGTTAAACACTCAATGACATCGGATATTGTCAACATGACACACATCAAGCATATGTTATCCCCGTCAAGCTTGTCATCCAAAAATAATCGGGGTACCTGCCTGCAAAGGTGGGGAAAATGGAACTTTGATTACAGTCGTCTCGGCAGTACGTCACTCTTGAACATGGCACTCCGCTGTTTCGTGTCTGGGTGGGGTCATCTCATCTCGTTTTCACTAGCCTCCATGGGTTTGGGATATTCTATTTGACCTCTCATCTGTTCATTGCCGTCATCATCTTATCCGCTGCTCATTTGATGTCAAGTACTGCCAAATCCGTTATAGTGCCGTTATATGTTCAAGAGAAGTTGTCCTCTGCCCCAATGCAACCTCGTTCGCTATCTCGTCGCAAATCATTATATCTCTGTCTCGTGTCGATGATGTGGGAATCATCATGGCCCACCTTCGATCAAGGCCACTTCTCGTCGACTTCAACTCATTATCCGAGAAAGTGACTTAGAGACTCCTTCCAGGTGCCTTGGAGCCTGCATGCCTCAATGGCAGGTTCCTCGTGTTCGACGCAAGGTTTACATCATTGACCTACGATCGAATGATTCCGTGGGTGTTCGACACCAGCTCATTGATTCACACGCCACGGATTGTACCTATAGTACCTTGAGGGCCATTGTCATTATTGGTGGTACCTCTCGCGTCTGTTAACGGTTCTCATCATTGGCCAGTAATCAGACGATGTTCATGCATGTTCGACTCCAACCCCTGTATTCACATGTGTGGACTTGTACTCTGTTCGGGTCGAGATGGAGCGCAAGACCCTGGATCCTTGCTCACTGTGGTCCAGGTTGCGATTTTGTGGATAATCATTACATGACTCATTGATGGATGGCTGCGCCCATACCTGAGTCTTCATGGATGGCTGCGACCATACCTTATCATTATTATGGTCTCTTTAGCTGGGTGGCTGCGTCCATACCATAGACCAGTCTCGCATGTCTTTTGGATGGCTGCGCCCATGCCTAGACTGCATGTATATGATTGTCAGAGATTTTTCGGTACTTCCTGGTGGTGTTCCAGTTCGGCGTGTGTTGTAAAGCATTTCACCCCTCCCACTCTCTCGGTCTTCATGCTTTAGGGGGCATCTGTTACACAGTAATTTATCACTGCCTTCCTGTCAGTCACCCTGCTGTGTCCAGAAGTCACAATCACTAAGTGTTTGATCCCTGAACTGGCTTAAAACCCATTTTTCCAAAGTTTTGTGCATCAGCGCGTCTGTTCCTAAAATAACCGCGATGACCAGCGCCCCACAGTGTATTTCGTGCGCTGCCATCGCGGAAGAACATCACTTTTCCGCGATGACGCACAACGTGGCTTTCGCGTGTCCTTCCGCGCTGACATGACTTGTTCAGTTATTGTTATGTGCTGACAGCGCGGCAGTCTCCATATAATCCGCGCTGATCCAGTTTGGGCGAATTTGTTCAAACAACCAGCCTTCCAGATCTCTCCAGGCTTGGTTGTTAGCTTTGTGAATATCGACTCCCTTCTGTGGCATGTCTGTTCGACCCTTTGCAACAACTCCCCTTGAAGATAAGCTCATCCTTCCACCTTTTTAGGAGACTCCTTCTCCTATATAAACTTCCACCATTACCATGAGCAGCTAGTTAGAAACTAGTGGGAACTAGCTAGACTTAGCTTGGATTGTACAGAGCTTGTAGTGCTCAGATTGCTGCTATAGGTGTGGTGTGTTAGGAGTGGAAGTGATTGATTGCTTTGGGAAGTTTGTTTGTGACATTTGTGTGAGAGAGAGAGAGTTGTTTGTCTTGGGAGAATCATCCTCAAAGGTGAATGCTTGAGATACATGCTGACTGATCCCTCCTGAGGAGTTTACCGACGTCAGAACATTTGGTTGTACTCTTCTCTATTCTGATTAATAATAGATGACTGCTATTATTGTTCCATTCTCGTTTGTTTATGCAATGGATAAATGTGAATTATGTCTTTTCTGACTGGCATATAGTTACTTTTACTAGATTTTACGCTTGCGTTTGCCTTCTCTTCGTGTGTGCAGGTGTCCGTTTGCGGGGATCGCGGAGGACTGTGACCAGCTGAAGCGAAGGAGCGAAGGAAACATCTCTTCGTCACGCGACAGCGCAGGAATCCAAGTAGGTGCTCTTTACTTCTTGTTTAATTGTAACTAGGAACATGCGTGGCAGCATTGTGTGATTGTTGCTAGACCCCTATTGGGCTAGTAGGGATCGCCTCTATCCGTAGAGGGGATTTACCTTCTCAACAATTTGGCGACTCCACTGGGGAGAAGCCTTTTTGTCTCTTGAGTCCACTTTTGTGTTTGGCTTTGATTGATCTCTTTGTGGGTTTTTTGGATTGTCTTTTGTTGCTTATGAACTTTCTGGGTGTTTCTGGAAAGCGTCTTTATTATTAAAAAGCTCCTGCCTTTGGTTTGGGAAGTTTTTATTTTGGCCTTCCTTGTTTTTTACTCCCAGCGCGTTTTATTTCGGAACAGTCGCGCTGACATCGCGACTCTGTTCTTTTGGTTTTCTCTTCATCGCGCCTGTACGTCTAACAGCCACGCTGACCTCGTTTTCAAGGGCAGCGCGCTTTATTCGTGTTCTTCCGCGCTGACATCGCGCCCCCTCTTCTTTGCGATTTCGGTCATCGCGTCTGTGTGCCTTATATCCGCGCTGACCTCGTTTGTCCTAGGGCAGCGCGCTTTTTCCCTGACTTTCCGCGCTGACGTCGCAAAGTTGCTGAAGGCCTCCCCCTGTTAGCGCCAAGTTGCTGAAGGCTACCCGCGCTGAGCCTGAAAAACTCTTTTTTTGTCCAATTTGACCTCCTGAACCTCTTGCTGTGACTTTCCCTTCTTCTCCCCACTTGTCTGATGACTTGTTTTTCACTCTCTGAACTTTGAACTGTTTGATTACGGAGCTCAACTCCATAGGGTTTCGTTTTGCTTGGTTTTAAGTTTGTAAACAACTTCCCTTCTAGCTGCTTGGTTCATGTTTTCATCCTTACTTTTGCGATTACTGGATTGTGTTTGGGTCTCTAATTGACTGGTTGCGACTCTGGTCCGTCGGATGTTTGCTTTTCTCTATTTGATTTCACGCTCTGAACCCTAGGACATCTAGTGGCCGTGTGTGTGTCAAGCCTCCCATGAGGATCCCTGTTTGCTTGATTGACCAGCTCGTTCTAGACTCGCTTTTCGCATTTTTTCAGTGATTGTCAGAGTGTATTGGTTTGTGCTTCCAAGTGGTCTTTTTCGCTTCCTCCTTGCTTGCGATCCTTGCTTGTTTTGCAGAGCTTAGATCACATAGCTCGTGCATTGCCTTGTTTCCCTTTGATTTCGAGACTTTGGTTGAGTGTTTTCGGGAACTTCGTGTGCTCTCATTAAGTAGTTTACTTGGTGTTCAAGTTCCTCCAAATTCCTTTAGGTGTTTTATGTCACTAAAAGAAAACGAATTAGTAGCTTACTTTAAAATTCAAAAAGGAAAAGAACATTTCATTGATTTCCATTTTCAAAAGAAAAGTTTCCTTTCCTCGCTTTAGTTGCATTTAGCTGCTTGTTTGTTTGTATTCGTTTTGTTTAAAAAATTCTTTGCTCTCTCGTAGCTAGAATTCATCGAACGAAACGAAATTCTTTTGCATATAGATTGCATCTAAGTAATTGTGAGCGAACATACGATAGAGCTTGAAATCGAAACTTAATCTCAAGATCAACTATAAAATGAACCAAATGAATCTAAAAACGCATTGGAACTAAACGCAAATATTTAGAGGTCTAGGTTAGAGACGTGTTCCGGCGTCTTAAAACATAGTCACTGTTGTTTCACATTAGGTTGGGTGATTCCTCCTTCTGTGACTCGATAGTGGTCTAATACGGACTGCGCTCCCACGTACCGTCGAGTATATAGGGAGACCCCACTAGGCTTTTATCCTTTATCCATAGGAAGCCGAGTCGGCCGCCCTACAATTCGCAATGCAGTGAACACAGCATTCACGAAGATTGACCACCCGTACCCTAAAAAGTATTCTGTGGTTTTGCGAAGAGTTTGGCACACCCTCTACCTAGAGTTCCAGAGCAGTCACTTTTGATCCTTTTCGGACTCCCTAAACGAAAAGGTGCCTGTGAGCATCTTGTCACTTCGTGCTCATTAAACATTCGAAGGAGACTGGAGTCATCTTTGTCCTTTTCTTGACTCCTGAAATATGAAAAGGTCAAGTTTGGTCCTTGCGTCTTAAAAATTAATTTGGCCACGATAACATCTCCTTTTTTAGGTCTTGTGTGCGATAGTTTTGAGTAGGCTTTTATCGATAGTTTCCTTTAAGAGTTCTAAGGGGTCTGGTCATCCTGGCTGACCCATCAACTCCCGGTATAAGTGACCAAGGTTCTCAATCCTCTGTTGCTCCCGAGGTACCAGTTGAAGGCGGTACTCTTCCCATTGTTCCGAGTATCCAGCCTATTAACGTACGGTCCCCAGGCAACCCAGATTACTTGGAGGATTGGAATCCCGTCTGGGAAGAAGATTGGGATACCCCCCAAACCCCCCGTACCCCTTTAGGTATGTCATCTCCAATGGAGGGGGCAGCTTCCAGCACGGGTGAGACACCCGCAGTCACAGACATCGAGACACCCGCGGTCACAGACATTGAGACCCCGATCCCGTCTTCATCTCCCCTCCCTCCACGATATCAATCGCTAAGGGATAGGTATGATGCTAGAACAACTTCTACCACTATATGGGATCCTACTCTCGCTGCCTCGATCGGCCCTTTTGTTTCGCAGCCTCTTTTCCCACCCCTCACGTCAGAACTCAACCCGCCCGTCACCTCAGTTCCCGCTCAACCTACTGTTTGTGTAGCACGTTCGACTCCGGTCGTCAGTGCTGTACCGATTCCCTCGTCTGAAGTTCCTCAAGCTGGTTCTTTTGTTGGAGGCATTCCAGGATCAGGACCGTATGATGCTTATGGGGAACCTATAACAGACCCAGATTACAATGGTCCTGTTTTCTTCTTCGATGCAAATGGTGAGTTCCTTGAGGAAATCTCAGGTCTCCCTCGTCACCCTTTCGAAGAGAACGAGGAATCTTTGAATGTCATGTATGACCACACTACTAAGTACTTTGGAAACCGAGACCCTCCTCGGCAGCCCATAGGACCACCCAATCAGGACCCGTCATTCTACGTGCAGCCCCCTCAAGGGCAACCATTATATGGCCTGCCTGACCCAGGACAATCTGGGCACCCACAAGGTCAACCTTACCAGGAACAACCTATGGACATGGGAGGTCCGCCATACCCATATCAGAATCAACCTACTGGGCAGCCAGAGCAACCGTCTTTTCAAGACCAGCTTGGTTTCCAGCCAGGGTACCCCTCTGGACAAACTGGCTCAGTTTACAATCCCTCAAATCAACCAGCCGTCCAGCAAGGGTATCCTTATGGCCAGGGTGGACAACCCTATGTTCAACAGGGCCCACCTACCCCTCGAAACGCAAATCCTTCTGGGCAAGGGGGGCAACCCTCTGCCCAGCCTATATACCCAAGAGGGCAGCCTGCCGTACAGCAAGCCCAACCCTCTTCCCAACCCGGTTACAGTGGGGGACAAACGGGCCAACCGTCTATACAGCCAAATCAACCCGGGGTCTACCCTCACCGTCAACCTGGACAAGCTGGCCAGCCTCGGCGTCAACCAGCTATCCAACCAATTCGACCACCCGTTCCGCAAAGACAACCCTTGGTGGCACATGGACAACCTGGCGTTCAGCAAGGCTATCCTGCTGGCCAACCAGGTCCATCTCGAATCCGACCAAGTCAACCTTCGGGACGCGTGGTCCAACCTCAACCGGTTCAAGGACAGTACTCTGGGCCTCAGACTCAAACAGGTTATCAACCTCCATATCAAACGCAGCCTGCCTACCAGGCTCCGTATGCGACCCAGCAGTCACATGGCTACCAGCAACCCCAGGGGCAAAATCAGTATGCTCCTTACCAAAATTATCAGCGACCACAGGTCACTCCCTATCAAAATTATCAATATGGTCAACCTGGCGGGCAAGCTGCTAATTCATGGGGAGCTGGGGGGCAAACACAGGGACAGTCGTCCGCACACGGACAAAACTCCTACGGACAAACTCCCTATGTGCCAGGTCCTTTCGGACCAGGTCCATCGGGACAAAATTCCTATGCGGCCGGTCCTTTTGGGCCAGGTCCGTCTGGACAAAGTTCGTGGGGGCAACCCCAATCTGGGTGAAACCCTAATACCGCCTCGAACCCTCAGCCACAGATGTCCTTCAACCCGCAGCTACCATTTTTGGCTACGTTGGAACTACCCGATGTGTCCAAGTTAACAAACGATCCTATTTTGCATAACTCATGGTGGCCACCGGTTCCGACCAAAATACCAGGTGACTGTCCAAAGTTCGACGGCAAAGCCGGAGAGGATCCTCAAGCCCACGTAATGACATATCACCTTTGGTGTTCATCTAACTCATGGCTTGATGATTCTATCCGACTGCGCCTCTTCCAGAGGACCCTCACTGGTTCAGCCGCAAAATGGTACATCGAACTTCATCGCGGTATGTTTTCAGACTTTAACTCGTTGGCTATGGCCTTTCTTACTCATTTTCAGTTACCCATTCGGTACGAGACTGGGACCCATTTGCTCACGTCTCTAAAACAGGATACGGCAACGCACATCTCTGATCATATACATGAATGGAGAAGGCGCCGTCGTTTGATTAAATTTTGGATTCCCGATCAACTCCTGACCGACTGGTTTACCACGTCCTTTGTTCCTAAAATTGCCAAAGATATTGCAATGGGGGCGTGTGTAACTGAAGAGCAAGCGATTGCGCGAGCTCAATACCTTGACTTAGTATATTCTCAGTCAGGTACTTTGTATGACTATTTGCCAGATGCCCCGAGGCACGGACAAACCAAAGCTCCACCGAAACCGTCTGTGGATGGAGTTATTGGCTCCGTGAATTCACCAAGTAAGAAATCAACCGCAAACTCTGGGAAGCAGAAACAAAACGCCTCTAACGAGAATGCTTCTCAGAGCCCATCTATTCCTGGGAATACCTCCGAGGTAAATGCCGTTCAGTCCACCGCGGCAGACAAATCCTCGAAAGGCAAAAAGAAAGGAAAGGCCAAAGAAAAATCCGGACAACCTAAGCAGAATCCTCCTAAACCTCCCACCGAGGACGGAGCCAAGCGGAAGCCTAAGTATCCCTGCCTCATTTGCGAGGAGGATCACTACACCAAGGACTGCCCCAGGCGGTCCGAGGTTAGTCGGCTTTTAAAAGGTGCTTCAGGGTCCCCCTCCGTGCTTAAAGAGCCTTTCCCATCCCAGCAGACGCATCAGGTGGCAGACCCTTCTCAATCCTCTTCCTCGTTCGGTTCTCAAGTATTCATGGCAGGAACCATCCCCGTCCACGTCACGACTCGAACGAAAGAATATCCATCTTCAGCCGGGAAGGAGCCGGAGGTCCCCTCCAGCGCTCCCGCGTCTAGTTCTGGCCCTCTTCACATTGAACGGCCCAGCACCGAGACGATCCCCCGACCCCCTCCCAAAGGTGTACTCAGGAAGTCATCTTATAACCCCAATGCTCGTGCCGCTCAGCATTATAGCATTGTCGAGGACTTAGCTCAGGCTCCGTCTGCTATGTCCGCGTTAGAAGTCCTCCAGAGCTGCCCCTCCCAGAGGAAGTCCCTGCTATCAGCAATTGGTGGCATCGACCCGGCAGATTCGGATCTCATTTCTTTCGACCTCGAAGGTTTCACGCAGAGATTACCTCATCAGGTGGCCTTCCTTATACAAGTTCTCATCAAAGGCAAGACGATTCACCGTACTGTCATTGATGAAGGAGCCTCAACCTGCATCATGTCGGTTGCTTGTTGGAAGGCTATTGGTTCGCCTGCTCTGAGCCAGTCTCCCACCACCCTAGAGGCGTTCGATGGAAGAGAATCTCGTCCACTTGGTATCCTCCCGCGTTTACCTATCTCTTTAGAAGGGAAAACTGTAGAAGTCGAGGTTGAAGTCGTTGACGCTAATCTCACTTACAACCTCCTTCTAGGACGAAGCTGGACTTATGCCATGCAAGCCGTGGCTTCCTCCTTATTCCGTGTCGTTCGTTTTCCCCATCAAGGAAAAATCGTCACGGTGGACCAGCTGTCCTTTTTTGCTTCCTCTTCTGAAGGGAATGTACCATTCGTGGAGCATACCTTCAAATCGCTCGAGAGTGTGGGTGCCGGATTATTTAAAGATCCCTCCTTGATGGGAGTCTTTCCCCTCCCACCTCCAAATCTCGCCTCCGTTAACATGATCACGACGCATTCTGATCCATGGGTTCTCCCTCCCGTGAATCAAGAAGACTCCTGGGGCGAGATGATGCCGTTGAGCCCAGCCGAGCTCAACTACATCGAAATAGTTGCTGCATCGGCTTCAACCTCCGGACCTGCTATTCCAGGCAGCGTTCCCGATTCACCTCAAACCTTCCCCTGGTTGGGAGAGAAGGCCACCTCGGACCCCCTGAAGGAATCATTCCCATCCGACGAGGCTATTATCGAGACTATGTCTCCCGAAGAGCTCCCTTGGTTAGATCACCACCATCGCTCTTCGTTCCTCCCTCCTCATTCGGAAATGGCCACGTGTCTCGGAAAGTTTGCTTCATGCCTCCCACATATCCCTCTCCAAACACCTATCCAGTTATATCAAGTGTCTTCGGAAGGGAACATGGGTAACATTACGCAGACTTTGGCTATCGACATCTCTGTCAAAACAGGGGTTGTCGAAAATATTCATATTGGAGTCACATGTACTCCTGAGGAAATTCAAATCTACACAGATCTATTTCGTGAATTTCGTGATGTTTTCGCATGGTCTTACGAAGAAATGCCCGGCATTGACCCCAGTATCGTGGAGCACGAAATCCCTACCTATCCTGGGGCTAAGCCTGTTCGTCAGCGTTTACGCCCGGTGCACCCTCGAAAGGCTGCAGCCATCAAGGCCGAAGTTGAAAAGCTTTTTCGAGCTGGTTTCATTTATGCCATTCCCCTCACGGAATGGGTATCTAATATAGTTCCTGTCAATAAAAAACAGGGCACTATTCGGGTTTGTGTTGACTATCGCGATATCAATCGCGCCTGTCCAAAAGATAACTTTCCTACGCCTTTTATTGATCAGCTTATCGATGATTGCGCAGGAAGCGAAATTTATTCGTTCATGGACGGCTTTTCTGGTTACAACCAGATCAACATAGCCCCCGCAGACCAGCACAAGACTGCTTTCATTTGTCCTTGGGGCACCTTCGCTTACAAGAAGCTACCTTTCGGTCTTAAAAATGCCGGCGCCACTTTCCAGCGTGCGATGTCGTATGCTTTTCATGATATCCGAAACATCGTACAGCCTTACCTGGATGACCTACCCGCTCATTCAGCTAAACGTCAAGACCATCCATCTCATTTACGCGAAATCTTCCTTCGCTGTCGACACTACCGTATTCGACTCAATCCGCATAAGTGTGTCTTCTGCGTGGAATCTGGCCGACTACTCGGGTTTATCGTCTCCCGAGAGGGCATCCGTTTGGATCCCCTTAAAGTCGAGGCCATTGTGAATCTTCCTCCCCCTGCCACTCTACAGCAATTACAAAGCTTGCAGGGAAAAGCCAATTTTCTCAGACGATTCATCCCAAATTATGCCGAAGTGGCCAAGGGTTTCACGCGATTACTAAAGCGAGACACGCCCTTTCATTGGGACGCTATCGCTCAGCAATCTTTTGAGCGTCTTAAAGACCTTCTGGTCTCAGCTCCGCTCCTAAGACCTCCAAATTACCACCGTGACTACACCCTTTATTTGGCCGCTGCCGATACCACCATCGGCATGGTTTTAGTGCAAGACGATGACGATGGCTCGGAGCACGTTGTATACTATCTTAGTCGCAACCTCCTTGATACGGAGACTCGCTATGCATATGTCGAAAAGTTGGCATTGGCCGCTGTATGTGCCGTCCAACGTTTCCGTCATTACATCCTGTTGCGCACAACGACCGTGATCTCTGACTGCAACCCCATGACCTATATTTTATCACGTCAGTTGCTGGGGGGCAAATACTCGAAGTGGATCGTAATCCTCCAAGAGTTCGACTTGGAATTTACTGCCGCCAAGTCCAAGAAATCACTGGTCTTTGCTGAACTGCTCTGTTCCTTACCATCTCAATCTGCACCATCTCATTCAGAGGAGCAAATTCCGGATGAAACGCTCTTTCTCATCAGCACTCTCGACCCATGGTACGGGGACATCATTGTATATTTACAAACGTCTTCGTTTCGTCCCAATACATCAAAGGAAGCCCGACGACGGATACGTCATCAGGCTCAACCGTATCGCATTTTAGGTGACACCCTGTACCGCCTCGGCGTCGATTTTATTCTTCGCCGATGCTTAACTCTCGAGGAAGCTGAGCGAGTCATGAATGACTGCCACTCCGGCGCTTGTGGCGGCCACATGTCCGGATACGCTACCGCTCAAAAGATCCTCCGCGCTGGTTATTTCTGGCCTTCTATATTCAAGGATTGCATCCTTGCTGTACGCGCATGCCATGAATGCCAGGTTTACCACCGGAAGATGCGTGCACCTGTTGCACCACTGCACCCTGTTGTAACCGTAGGTCCATTTGCCAAATGGGGCATCGATTATACGTCCTGTAACCCTCGTTCGGCGGGGGGCATGGGTACATTATCGTTGCCGTGGATTATTTCACCAAGTGGGCCGAAGCGATGCCTACATTAAACGAAGACGGTCACACAGCGGCGCAGTTTTTATTCAATCATATCATCACTCGCTTCGGAGTCCCTCAGGCTATTGTTACAGATCATGGAAAGCATTTCCGAAATCATATGATGACAGAGTTAACGAGCCAGTTAGGCTTGCGTCAAGATAGTTCGTCACCGTACTATCCTCAATCTAACGGTCAAGTTGAAGCTGTGAACAAAGTTTTGATCACCATGCTTCAACGCACCGTCAATACACACAAGTCAAACTGGCATCTAATGCTTTTCCCAGCCTTGTGGGCCTACCGGACTTCTGTGAAGGATGCCACCGGTTTCACCCCGTTTCAACTGGTCTATGGACTGGAGGCTACCCTTCCCGTCGAATGTGAAATTCCTTCATTAAAATTAGCTGTCGAGTTGCTTCCCAACACCACTCCGGTGGAGGAACGGCTTCTTTACCTAGAACGGTTAGACGAGACTCGTCGTTTGGCCTCTCTGGCTATCGAAGCGCAGAAGAAGAGAGTCAAAGCTCACTTCGATCAGAATATTCATCCTCGTTCCTTTGTTGAGGGAGATTTAGTACTGCTCTACGATCAAGCTAAGGATAAGCTGGGGGCAGGAAAACTCGAATCCATGTGGTTAGGTCCCTACATCGTGAAACGTGTTTTACAAAAGGGCGCATATGAGTTGATTGATTATGAAGGAAATCCTCTTGACAAGCCCCGAAATGGGCTGTATCTGAAGAAGTACTATGCATAACTGCTCACAGTCACTTTGTATATACGTGTGTTTTTGAGTTTTTACTGCATGAGTTTCTTTTGCTTTGGTGTGAAGGCGTGTTTTTGCCCCTTATTATGCTTTCTCTTTCCTGCGCAGATGTCTCGTACTCCTTATGTTGGTTTCGCTGATGGTGCCTGCCGTAGTACTTGTAATTTGTCTTCGGCAGCGTGGGTGATCTACGATCCTCACGGGGAATTGATAAACCTGCAGGGTGTATGCCTAGGTCGTACCACTAACAACGTTGCCGAGTACAGTGCTGTAATAGAATTACTTGCCGAAGCAGTTGACCTCGGCATCCGAGAGCTAGTGGTGAACCTGGACTCCCAGCTGGTTGTCCATCAACTCAACAGACGATATTCCGTCAGAGACCAGCGCATATTAAGGTTGTACCTACGTGTAAGATTGTTAGAACGGAATTTCGATTACATTACTTATCAGCATATTCCGAGACGATTAAATACGTTGACTGATGCATTGGCAAATCGTGTATTAGATAGACATTTGCGAAACAGATAAACATCATACAAGGAAGGAAAGAATAGCATAGTAAGACCATAAGCATATGTAAATAAATCATTCCAAGCATAGTTTGCACGTGTGTTTTTAAGCTTGCATTAAACATATAAAATCCATGAGTCGAGTGTCGTGCAAATTCATACATAAGATCACAAATTGTATTGAACAAACGCATAACACAAGATAACACATCATCACATGTAACAACGACTCATCCAAAAATCGGTATGTATATATATATATATCGTGTGGCGCACTGAGGCGCTCAAAAATAGAAGTACGTGTCCCAAAATCTCAATACACCTGAGTCATAATGTCTCAAAATAAACAGTGGAAATAAAACCTAGGTGACTAATCGGCTGGGTGGTGCTCTCTGTAGTACGCAGCCGCTCGTGCCACCCGCCTCAGAAGGCGGTGCACTCTGGGTTCCACACCCACTGTGTGGATCTGATGCTCCACAGGGACCTCCTCAACCCCCTGGAAATCCGGCACCCCCTCCAGCAAACCCTCAAGGTTGCGAGCCACAGTCTCTGGTGTGTTGGCCCCTGGAGGGGCTAAGGCCAAAACTCCGGCTCCCGGGCCCTCTCTCCGTGCCGTGGCAGCCAGGCCAATCGGTCTAGTAGGCCCCACATCTGCATGACAAGACATTTATTAAGACATGTACATAAAAATTTAAAAAAAAAATACAAAACTCAAAAGACAAAAAGTGTCATACCTGCATCATCCCACTGTTCACCCGGAGGCAGCACCAAGTCAGGATCATTGCGGAAATCCATCCCCGCATATGGCCAATCCTGTACGAAGATCTCCTGTTGGTCCAACCAGTCTCTGAAATATACCCCCCAGCTATGTGGTCGGCCGCCACCCCCACGTGGCATAATCCGAGCCCATCGTGAGGCCCTCGTCTCTCGAGGATCTCTGGGGGCATCCACAGCCATAGACTGCAGTCGCATGGCTGGTACTCGCTCCAGGATGAGCGGGACCAGGATCGATCCATACCCGAACTGCTTCGTCTCTCCGCGACGGCAGTTGCTCAATTGCCTCTTCATATTGTTGCACACTGCAGTGCACCAGTCAAACACGGTAGGCTCGAGGCACTCGAGGGCTAGTAGGAGATGGGTCTTGGATGCCTCGTGGTTCGCTATGCTGCCCGCTGCCCGGGTCACCATGAACAGGATGGTGCGCAGCACTATATCTCTCACTGTGGGGATCTAGCACTTCCCACTCCGCGTTTTCACCGCCCCCGGGCAAACTTCAGCCATCAAGTCATCCAGGGTACCACCGCTAGGTCGCTGCCCCTCTAAGATGGGCCTCGCACCTCGGCGCGACAACCCAGTCAAGAAAAAGATATCCATATGGTCAAACTCAATGTCGTGACCACGGATGGTGAACTTTTGGTCCACCGGGTTCCATGCCCTGATCAGCAGCTCCAGCAGATCATGTTGGGCCCTCAGACGCGGCGTAAGGAAGAATTTCATGAATCCACACGCCCGCATGGCGTTGCAGCAATTTACGTCTCCCCAAGCAGCCACATCCTCTACATCGTGGACTCTCTCTTGCCATTGAAAGGCCATGGTGTCCTGCATGAACAATAAAAACCAATCAGAAGTGCTTCCATGTAAAAATTCACGTTCATTTTCAAAAACAAAATTTTTTCCGCGCCAGCGCGGCTGTTTTAGAAACAGCCGCGCTGACAATGGCAGCTCTTTGTAAAAAATGCGAGGTCAGCGCGGAAGAACACGCCTTTTCCGCGCTGACCCGAAGTTGGTTACATTGGCTATTTTTCGATCAGCGCGACCCCGTGGGCAATTTCCGCGCTGACCGAGGGCGCACCCATGCAAATAAAAAATGCCCAATTGGGCCTATTCAACCGTTAAAAAACTCCTAAAATGAACCAGAATGCAGGGCAAAGGAATGGGAACCTACCTGGAAGAAGCAGATCTGAAAATGGTCTCCGGATGGGCTGGCAATCGCTCCGTCAACTTTTTGGTTTCTCCACATTCTTCGCACTCCAAATAGTAAAATGGTAAAAATGACTTATTACCTCCCCCTATTTATAGTAAAAACTCCTAAATTACCATATTTTTTGGGTTTTTACCATTTTTAGCCATAAAACTAGCCTTGGTTCTGTTTTCAAGCATGTTTCAATATGTTTTTACGTATATCGAATGGATTTATGCGGGTAGTGCCCTTGTGCAGGTACAGGTATCGCAGTTTGGTCGTGACAGTCCACAATTCATGTGATTCCCAAAGTGTCGTCTCTAAGCTCTTTTCCGACGTTAAACAAGAGAAGATGGCCGAGCCCCCTTTCAGCTCGTTAAAGGGAACGAAAGGCGGTCGTTCTTAAGCTCTTTTTCCGACCGTTAAACCAAAAAAGATCGTCGGGTGTTTGTCGTTTCGCACTCGATATTGGCTCTAAAACGACGTGTCTTCGACCACTTTTTTACTTTTTCCGGTCGGCGACACTATTTATGAAAAGTACTCCTCGGTTGTAATGACCGGGCGGTTCTTTCGAGCATAGTTTTATACTTTTTCGGGCTCGAGAGACACAACTGTACGAAAAAGGACCCCCCTGGAGTCTCCTTTTCCGCATTCTTTTCAGACTCTCGAAACAAGAAAAGAAGCCGAGTTTTTCCTTTGTCGGGCTCGTTAAACACTCAATGACATCGGATATTGTCAACATGACACACATCAAGCATATGTTATCCCCGTCAAGCTTGTCATCCAAAAATAATCGGGGTACCTGCCTGCAAAGGTGGGGAAAATGGAACTTTGATTACAGTCGTCTCGGCAGTACGTCACTCTTGAACATGGCACTCCGCTGTTTCGTGTCTGGGTGGGGTCATCTCATCTCGTTTTCACTAGCCTCCATGGGTTTGGGGTATTCTATTTGACCTCTCATCTGTTCATTGCCGTCATCATCTTATCCGCTGCTCATTTGATGTCAAGTACTGCCAAATCCGTTATAGTGCCGTTATATGTTCAAGAGAAGTTGTCCTCTGCCCCAATGCAACCTCGTTCGCTATCTCGTCGCAAATCATTATATCTCTGTCTCGTGTCGATGATGTGGGAATCATCATGGCCCACCTTCGATCAAGGCCACTTCTCGTCGACTTCAACTCATTATCCGAGAAAGTGACTTAGAGACTCCTTCCAGGTGCCTTGGAGCCTGCATGCCTCAATGGCAGGTTCCTCGTGTTCGACGCAAGGTTTACATCATTGACCTACGATCGAATGATTCCGTGGGTGTTCGACACCAGCTCATTGATTCACACGCCACGGATTGTACCTATAGTACCTTGAGGGCCATTGTCATTATTGGTGGTACCTCTCGCATCTGTTAACGGTTCTCATCATTGGCCGGTAATCAGACGATGTTCATGCATGTTCGACTCCAACCCCTGTATTCACATGTGTGGACTTGTACTCTGTTCGGGTCGAGATGGAGCGCAAGACCCTGGATCCTTGCTCACTGTGGTCCAGGTTGCGATTTTGTGGATAATCATTACATGACTCATTGATGGATGGCTGCGCCCATACCTGAGTCTTCATGGATGGCTGCGACCATACCTTATCATTATTATGGTCTCTTTAGCTGGGTGGCTGCGTCCATACCATAGACCAGTCTCGCATGTCTTTTGGATGGCTGCGCCCATGCCTAGACTGCATGTATATGATTGTCAGAGATTTTTCGGTACTTCCTGGTGGTGTTCCAGTTCGGCGTGTGTTGTAAAGCATTTCACCCCTCCCACTCTCTCGGTCTTCATGCTTTAGGGGGCATCTGTTACACAGTAATTTATCACTGCCTTCCTGTTAGTCACCCTGCTGTGTCCAGAAGTCACAATCACTAAGTGTTTGATCCCTGAACTGGCTTTAAAACCCATTTTTCCAAAGTTTTGTGCATCAGCGCGTCTGTTCCTAAAATAACCGCGATGACCAGCGCCCCACAGTGTATTTCGTGCGCTGCCATCGCGGAAGAACATCACTTTTCCGCGATGACGCACAGCGCGGCTTTCGCGTGTCCTTCCGCGCTGACATGACTTGTTCAGTTATTGTTATGTGCTGACAGCGCGGCAGTCTCCATATAATCCGCGTTGATCCAGTTTGGGCGAATTTGTTCAAACAACCAGCCTTCCAGATCTCTCCAGGCTTGGTTGTTAGCTTTGTGAATATCGACTCCCTTCTGTGGCATGTCTGTTCGACCCTTTGCAACTACTCCCCTTGAAGATAAGCTCATCCTTCCACCTTTTTAGGAGACTCATTCTCCTATATAAACTTCCACCATTACCATGAGCAGCTGGTTAGAAACTAGCTAGACTTAGCTTGGATTGTACAGAGCCTGTAGTGCTCAGATTGCTGCTATAGGTGTGGTGTGTTAGGAGTGGAAGTGATTGATTGCTTTGGGAAGTTTTGTTTGTGACATTTGTGTGAGAGAGAGAGAGTTGTTTGTCTTGGGAGAATCATCCTCAAAGGTGAATGCTTGAGATACATGCTGACTGATCCCTCCTGAGGAGTTTACCGACGTCAGAACATTTGGTTGTACTCTTCTCTATTCTGATTAATAATAGATGACTGCTATTATTGTTCCATTCTCGTTTGTTTATGCAATGGATAAATGTGAATTATGTCTTTTCTGACTGGCATATAGTTACTTTTACTAGATTTTACGCTTGCGTTTGCCTTCTCTTTGTGTGTGCAGGTGTCTGTTCGCGGGGATCGCGGAGGACTGTGACCAGCTGAAGCGAAGGAGCGAAGGAAACATCTCTTCGTCACGCGACAGCGCAGGAATCCAAGTAGGTGCTCTTTACTTCTTGTTTAATTGTAACTAGGAACATGCGTGGCAGCATTGTGTGATTGTTGCTAGACCCCTATTGGGCTAGTAGGGATCGCCTCTATCCGTAGAGGGGATTTACCTTCTCAACAGAGCCCAACGGACAGAAAGAGCACATATAGGGACCTTCAGTATCGGGTCGACAACAGTTTCTTGGTACAACAGGAAGCAGAGATCCGTGGCACTCAGTTCAGCAGAGGCCGAGTATATGGTAGCAAGCTTGGCTGCATGCGAGGCTATATGGATGAGGAAGATCCTGGTCGGGTTGTTCAAGTCACACTTGGAGCCTACTGTGATTTATTGTGATAACCAAAGTTGCATTAAACTCTTGGCTAATCTAGTATTTCATGATAGATCCAAGCACATCGACATCAGGTACCATCATATCAGAGATTGTGTGCAGCGGAGAATCATGTTACTTTCATACATTCCCACGGAGGATCAGGATGCTGATATCTTGACGAAGCCGCTCACCAGGAGAAAATTTGAATACCACGGAGGCAGGATAGGGATTGCAGATAATCCATATCTTGTTGAGAGGGAGTGTTGAAAATGCAACAAGATGATGGAGCATAGTCAGAAGAAGTCGCCTTCACTAAGTGGGCCCACAAGCTATTTTTGGCGCAAAGTCTATTTTTAGACTATGTCTATTTTCAGACATATGGATCATGGTCTATGAGTTGCAGGATGCTATTTATGGATGATTGGTCATTTTGGTAAAAATAGATGGACCTCTATTTTTAGACATATGGGCGGAGTCTATTTTTAGACTACCAGCTAAAAATAGAACAGTCGAATGTTATTAGCTCTTAATAATATTTGGACTATAAGCATTATCTTATCCTCTTGCAGCACTTCAGTTCGAGCTACGAATGTGGCACATGCAACTACCAGAAGGAAATATGCTTTTCCTATGGGTTAGTTGAGCTATTGTGTGATAGACTTTAGTTAGAACTCAAGTGGTTGAGTTTGGTGGAGTTGATTGAGGAGTTGATGGAGTTGTGTTCAGTTTGACTTAGTTGAACTAGTTGTATTTAGTCTAACTACCAAATACACTAGTGATGAGTGATGTGAATTAATTATTAATTAATTCACTAATTATTAACTCATAAATCAACAAAACAATACATCAGTTAGCTCAGTGCATGGACAATTCAGTGGAGACAAGTGTTAGAGGTGGGTGAAAGGGTGAGACTACTATCAGTTTTTACTATAGTTGTGCATGAGATTTGCACAATCTTTGATTGAGATTGCCAATGACGATTGCATAGTACAAGCCAAGGGAATTTGAACTTGGATCAGATCTATTCTCAACTTGGATTGTACAATAGAGGCAGGCAAACAGTGGAGGAGATTTGAACCCGTGACTTGTTCAGATCTGAGCTAGTTTGTGTGTAGCAGGTGGAGATAGTACTGAGTACTTGTGAGGAGTATTGTACTATGTATTGTTACATGTTCTATATCATTATAATATATAGATATTCGGGGGTTTTCAGCTATATGATTTTCCCATTACATACTATGTTGATATGTGTGATTGATGTTTCAATGTGCGCATGAGATTGTTTCTTAATTCTGCAAATTGATGATCAATGGTAGAGGAGGTTATGTATTATGCATGCATTCCCCAATTAGTGTATAATCAGGATAATCTCTGTGAATAAGTGTTATATTATTCAAATTTCTACATGGTATCAGAGCTAGCTAATTTGTAGAAAAAGTTCTACATGGTATCAGAGCTAGCTGATTTGTAGAAAACGTTCTACAGATAAGTATCATTTTTATATAGATCCAACTTACCCGATCGAAAGCCTTTGCAAGATCAATATTTAGGATAATGCCCTCCAAATTGTTGACTTTGATAGAGTGTAATTCCTCCTGACCTGCGCCAATGGCCTCGTGGATTTTTCGATCCTGAAGGAAAGAAAATTGCTCAGGAGATATATGGTGGGAGAGGATGAGGCAAAGCCTATTAGTGATGATCTCGGCAATGATTTTATATAGAGAATTGCAGAGAGAGATAGGGCGGAAGTCATTGAATGATGTTGGGGAGTCTGATTTAGGGATCAAGGCAATAAAAGTGGAGTTTATGGCCTCATACATTGTACCTGTGATCATACATTCTTCAACCACTTTGAGGAGATCTTGTCCTATAAGCTCACAAAAATCCAGATAGAATTCAATAGACCATCTGTCTGGTCCAGGGATTTTATCTTTTTTAAACCATTTCAGAGTCCCTTCAAGTTCTGTAGAGGAGACTGGGGTAGTAATCTCTTCTGTTGTGTCCATATCGAGGAAACTAGGAAAATGTCCCACCAAATGAATTATTTCTGCAATATTTGTAGCAGGTGGTGCTTTATAGAGTTATTGGAAATGATATTTTCCCATCCGTGAAAGATGGTCGAATGTATTAGCAATACCTCCATCATGCGTGGGCATATTCCACATAGTGTTGGAGACTTTTCGACCCTTGGCATAATTCTGAAAGTACTTTGTATTCTTGTCTCCAGCTTGTATCCAGGTCACTCTGCTCTTGAGGCGCCATGATTCCTCCCTTTCCTTCAGGATTTTGGATCACTGATTTTCCAATTCGATAAGGTGGAACTTTGCTTTTGGAGATAATAAGCCCTTATTCCGTTCGTCCAATAGAACATCTGGTGATGACTCGAGAGTGGCAAGGGTGTTGTCATCCTTCATGGTTTTTTCCTTTGCCCATTGGATAGATAATCTCTTAAGATGAGAAATGTTGTAGCAAAAACCTTCAACAAGGGTGCATCCCCTGTAGGAAGGGTTTGCCAACCAAAAGTCAGTAATTAATTTGGAATAGGTCGAGTCTTGTAGCCAGGTTGAATTGAATTTGTATGGTTCCTTGGGCTTATTTGGAGGACCAGTGATTTCCAAGAAGATAAGGGAGTGATTTGAGATACCACCAGAGCCTACCCATTGTTTGTAGAGGGATAATTTCTGTAACAGTGGGATTTGGATCAAAAATTTGTCCAATTTCCTAGCAAAAGTCACCTCCCCCACTCTCCTATTTCTCCATGTGGGTATCAGTTTACTCATGGGGATATCAGTCAAATGGGAAAGTTCCAACAGTGCTTCCACGGCATCAGAGAGCGGGTCTACCTGTGCAGAAGAACCCTAGGACTCATCATCTCCTAAGGAAAAATTGAGATCTCCTCCAATTATGAGGTTATCCGGTGACGTGATGGACAGGTTTAATAGACGATTCTAGAAATCCTCTCTCCCTTGGTAGGCCCATATACGTTGATGACCTAAAGGTCCATACCAAGGTGAGTAGAGAAAATGTCTATCCCAATGAAACCCACACCTCCCCAGGTAGACTTGAGGTTGATGCAACGAGGGTTATATCCCAGAGCCAAACTGCCAGATATCCCGAATGCATCGAGGGAGAGGAAGGTCCAGTTAGGTTTTAGAGATCACAGGATACAAGTAATGTGATCTGCCTTGCCTAGGGTTTCTTATAGGAATATGATGTCAACAGGCTTGGATTCAAAAAGTCTATAAAGGGCTAGCTTTTTGGGCAAGATAGCCATGCCCCTACAGTTGAAAGATAGCCACTTCATTGTGGTAATTGGTTATGGGTGTTTAAAGCTCTAAGAACCTGGTTCAGGGATGTTTGTCTACCAGAGACCACCTTGTCCCCTACCTATAGGATGGCTTTTGAGAGGAAGGATTTACGGCCACGGGAGGGTTTGAGGGGAAGCGAAGGGGTGGATAAGCCCAAACCAAAGTGGGAGAGGGAGGATTCAGATGAGAGGGAGTCGGGTTTGAGTTTGTATGAGTTGGGGGGGGGGTCAGTTGATGCAGAGGATGGAGGGGGAGGAACAAAGGGGGCTTCCAGAGGGAAAGATGGGGAGGTTGTAGAGAAAACAAGTTGATGGGAGGTGAGGGGGTAGGGGATGGGAGGAAGGATGGAATTTCGATCCAAAACTGATGCATCATGCAAATGGAGTGCAAAATATGCAATAGTATAAGAAAAAACAGGGTCGAATAAAACAGGATTACCCGAGGAGCATGCAGCCTCTGCTGTTGCCCTAGATCGAGTCATCGTTGGAGATGGTGGACGAGGGTAGTTGACAGGAGCCTGCTGAGCTTGTTGAGTTGTGGTACCCTTCCTAGACAAAGGAAATGATGTTGGTGAAGTCTTCTCAGGGGCAGCTGCAATAGGCTTTCCCATCCCCCTATCCGTTCCCACTGACGAATCAGGAAACATTTGAATCAGGGGCATTATTTGAAAACATGCCCAACTTTGTGATAGCAGTGACATCTGAACGACACGCCTTCGTAGTCTAGGATTTGGATCCTTGTGAAGTTCCGCCACCGCAAGGTTATTTTCTCCTCCAAGCCTTCCTGAGTATCTAAGTGCACTAGGATGTGAGCTAGAGTACAGTTCTTTGACTGTATGAAGGACTTATCATAGTCCAAGTAGGTGCCCAAAGTATTCCCAATATGCACAAAAACCTCTTCAGACTAGTATTGAAGGGGTAAACTAGGCAATCTTACCCAAAGGGGTCTTGCCCCAATCTGTTGTCTTTCCGTATCGAAGAGTGGACTCCATCGTTTTAGCAAGATTGGGGCCATTTCTATGTGCCAATATCTGGTAAACACCATATTAGTGTACTATTAGAGGGTGAAATGGAGCGTGAACCATCCTCAGGGTAGGATATGCACCTCAAGTAGCTCTTTAAATATTTTTCCCCATATCTCTTTCACCCATAGTGCAAGATGCTCCATAGGATAGGTTCTCACATGAACCCTACCCACTAGTACTTTTCCAGCCGTGTCTGCAACTTCCTCCATGGTGAGTCCTTCCCAAAATTTGATAGTGAAGTCTTTCCCAGAGGCTTTGACACACTTGATTTTTCCTTTCCGAGTTATGGGTGCGGTTGGATGGTCATGCAGAGGGTCCAAAGGACTCAAATTGTTGGGTCCCTATAATACTAGTGATTACCCCATTACTATTGTAGTTATACCCCTTATTTATATTGTTGTGCCCCTATTACCCCCATATTGTTATTTCTGTGCCCCATAGAATCCCTCTATTGTTATTTTTGTGGCTTCATATTATTATTGTTAGGTCAGCTGGATTATATTGTGACTCCTTAGACTCCTATATATAGAAAGAAGGTTTTGTCATTTTTATCATCCAATAATTGTTCATTTATGTAATGTAAATGAGGTTTCCCCCTCGAAGAGGCTGAATTTTAAGGCGTTGATCTATCTTTTCTATCTTTTCGTGAGCTGGTTTCATAACATTTGGTATCAGAGCTTTGGATTCTAGGGTTTCGCTGCTCCAAACAGGTCATCGTGGAATTTTCGTTATAACTTTTTTTTCTGTGATGTTTCAAAAGTCGCAAACAAAACCCATTTGAGAAGAATTCGCGTTGAACATTGGATCCAAATTTCAGAGCTTTTCGCGCGATATTTGCGGAGATATGATCTAAGGAAGTTGGTCTTTTTGTAGACTCCTGAATTACATTCAAAACAGGTGACCTGGGGAAAATCATCATGACTTTCTCTTTGGAAATCAAATTGAAATTTTTTAAGAAGGTACAGAAAGAGGACGGACTGTAGTTTCTTGTATATCTTTTTCAGAACCAAAGATGGAAAATTGTACACGTGGTGCTTCATACAAGTTCGTTCTTCTGGAAAGGTCTATAATCAGGTCATCTTGGGAGATTGTGCATAACGCTTTCTTGGGAATCCAATTTGGATCAGACTGGTGGCATTGGAAAGAGGACATAGAGAGCTACTACAGGTCACAAATTTAGAACTAGATGATTGGAAAGTACAGAGATACATCAGAGGCAATATCAAGCTCCTACAAAGTGAAAAAAGGTGTGTAGATTTTTTTAAAATTTTTGCTTAAGCTTGGTTTGAAAATTTATTTTGAAGCAATTCAAAGGGCATAGTAGAGCATTATTATTGGTAACTGATGCCCCAAGGAAAGAAAATGCAAACACCTAGTAAGGAACCTGAAAGCTCTAGCATGACTCATGAAGAAGAGGAAGAAATGCTACATGATATATCAAAATTACAAGAACAAGTGCAACAAATGTCACGCTCACAAAAGTTAACAGAAGCTAAGATAAATGGCGTGGAAGCTAAGATTAATGGCATGGAAGCTAAGATGGACAATTTGAAGATAGATTTGAACACAAATTTGAAGACAGGCATGGTAGATTTGGAGACAGATTTGACAAATTTTCTACAAGAAATACTTACTAATGGTGAAAAGGTAGTAAAGGAAACTCATGATGAGAACAAAAGAAATGTTAATCATGATTCCATAGACGCTAATGTTGGATCAAAGAATCACCATATTCCAAAAATCGATATGAGGAATTTTGATGGCAAGGATCCCGCCACATGGATATTACAGATGGAGCAATTCTTCGATCTCAATAATGTGCAAAATGCACAAAAGGTACGTATGGAAACTGTATATTTGGAACCAAATCAGTTTGTATGGTATCAATGGCTTTGTTCTCGTAAGAAATTTATCACTTGGGTAATTTTTACGGAAGAATTGATAGCACATTATGAGGACACAAAAAACAACACTTTTTTTAGCCAATTGATAAGTCTCAAACAAAAGGGTTCAATAATGGAGCACATTGAGGAGTTCCAAAAATTGAACATAAGGGTAAAAGATATTCCAGAGGAGCATAGGATTGATGTGTTCATAGGGTCTTTAAAGGATAATATCCAACATGATGTTCGCCTTTGGGAACCTGATTCATTAGAGAAGGCATTCAGGTTAGCAAGAAAATGGAAAGCAAAATTATGGCAACTAGGAAGCATACCACTCACAACTATAAAGATGGAAGTGTTGTTGCCCCTAGTCTTCCACAACCTACAAGGTTGACACCACAAAAATTGGAAGAAAAAAGAGCAAAAGGGCTTTGTTACAATTGTGATAGCAAATACACAAAAGGTCATAAGTGTGCTGAGAAGAAATTATTCTACATAGATTGTGAAGAGGAAGAAGAAAAGGAGCAAGAAAGGTCAAAAGAAGAGGATATACTCCAGGAACAAAGCCTAGATGAAGAAAAAATAAATCTGACCATATCTTGTAATGCATTGGCGGGAATTACCACTCCTCAAACCATCAAGATAGAAGGACAAATCAAGAAGAAAAAGGTAATAGTGTTGATTGATTCAGGAAGCACCCACAATTTTATTCATTGTAGGGTAGCAAAAGAATTGAATTGCTTCCTATATCCAGCACCAGAGTGTCAAGTGATGATTGCAAATGGAGGAACAATAAATTGCTCTGGAAAGTGCCATAATATCAAGCTATCCATGGGAGAATATGTATTGACTAGCCCAATGCTTTCCATTCCAATGGGAGGTGCTGATGTTGTACTAGGAGTCCAATGGCTACAATCCTTGGGTACAATAGCTTTTAATTTTCAAGAACTTTTCATCAAATTTTCTATAGAAGGAAAGGAAGTTGAATTAAGGGGTATTGCAGGGAAACCAGGAAAGATAATCAGCTCTAATGGCATGACAAAGCTTCTAAAAAAGGAGCAAAGAGGTGTAATTGCACAATTATGTTCGCTAGATGTTTCCACATTGGAATCATCTATTTCTCCAGATCTCCAAAAAGTCCTGGACAATCATTCCAAGGTATTTGAGACTCCCAAAGGTCTCCCACCTATGCGTGATCATGATCATGCTATTCATCTGATTCCAGGAAGTGTTCCTCCAAACATCAGGCCGTACAGATATCCCTATGTCCAAAAAAGTGAAATTGAACGTATGGTTGCAGAAATGCTAGAGGCTGGTATAATTCAACCGAGTCAAAGTTCTTTCTCAGCTCCAGTAGTATTGGTGCACAAGAAGGATGGATCATGGCGCATGTGTCCGGATTATAGGGAGCTCAACAAGCTCACTATTAAAGATAAGTTCCCCATTCCTGTCATTGATGAATTACTGGATGAATTGCATGGATCAATTTACTTCACCAAGTTGGATCTTCGTTCAGGATATCATCAAATCAGAATGAAGATTGAAGACATTCCGAAAACGGCATTTAGAACTCATGAGGGTCATTATGAATTTTTGGTCATGCCTTTTGGCCTTACCAATGCACCTTCAACATTTCAAGGTTTGATGAATTCAATTTTCAAACCATTCCTTAGAAAATTTGTGTTAGTATTTTTTGATGATATACTAATCTACAGCAAGTCTTGGAAGGATCATGTTGAACATGTTGACAGGGTGCTACAACTATTGGAGGAGAAACAATTATATGCAAAAAGATCCAAATGTTTCTTTGGAGTCCAGGAGGTGGAATATTTGGGTCATATTGTATCTCATGAAGGAGTTAAGGTAGACCCTAGCAAAATTAAAGCCATTAAGGAATGGAAAATCCCCACATCCATAAAGCATCTGCGAGGATTTCTTGGGTTGACAGGGTATTATCGCAAGTTTGTTAAGAATTATGGGAGAATAGCAGCACCTCTAACAACATTATTGAAGAAAGATTCATTTTCATGGACTCCGGAAGCAACAAAGGCCTTTGAACATCTTAAAGAGGCAATGTGCCAAGCACCGGTCTTAGCTACACCGGACTTCACAAAAACCTTTATTGTGGAATGTGATGCTTCAGGAAATGGAATTGGTGCTGTTCTAATGCAAGATGAAAGACCCATTGCTTTTGAAAGTCGTCCAATCAAGGGAAAGTTTTTAAGCAAAGCTATTTATGAGAAGGAAATGTTGGCAATACTCCATGCACTTAAGAAATGGCGACCCTACCTAATGGGAAGACACTTCAAGGTAAAAACGGATCATGATAGCCTTAAATACTTTTTAGAACAAAGATTATCCTCTGAAGAGCAACAAAAGTGGGTCACAAAGATGTTGGGTTATGACTTTGAAATCATCTACAAAAAAAGGAAGCAAAATGTGGTGGCAGATGCACTCTCAAGAAAGGATGAGGATGTGGAAGCATTGTTGTGTGCCATTTCTATTATCCAACCAGATTGGATAAACGAAGCAAGGGAGGAATGGAAGAATGACGAAGAAGTGTGGGCACTTATTCGAAAGCTACAACAAGATTCCAGTACTTCTGATACATTTAGCTGGAAAAATGATTCGTTATGGTACAAAGATCGCTTATACCCCTGTAAGAATTCCCAGTTTAGGAGGGCACTCAGGATTTTTAAAAACTTACCACAGGGTTAAGAAGGAATTTTTTTGGGATGGCCTTAAATCAGATATTCAAAAGTTTGTGGTGGAATGTTTGGTTTGCCAACAAAATAAAGTTGAAACAATTAAGACACCGGGTCTATTACAACCTTTATCCATTCCAAGCCAACGTTGGGAGGAGGTTTCAATGGATTTTATCACAGGTTTACCCAAGTCTGAGGGAAAGAGTGTCATCATGGTGGTAGTTGACAGACTTACCAAGTATGCACACTTTTGTGCATTATCACATCCATTTAAAGCCAGTACAGTTTCTACTGCATTTATGGAAACAATTCAAAAGCTACATGGAAACCCAAAGATTATTGTAAGTGACAGAGATCCCATTTTCACTGGAAATTTTTGGACAGAATTATTTTCTTGTCTTGGTACTCAGTTAGCTCATAGCTCATCTTATCATCCTCAATCTGATGGGCAAACTGAGATAGTAAACAAATGTTTGGAAGGATATCTTCGTTGCTTTGTATCTGATAAACAGACACAATGGGTCAAATGGTTGCCTCTGGCTGAATGGTGGTATAACACTTCCTTCCATACAACAACAAAAATGACCCCATTTATGGCACTTTATGGGTATCAACCACCATCCATCAAATCATATTTAAGAGAAAATTCTAAGGTTCAGGCAGTGGAACATCACATCGAACATCAAAAACAAGTCCTCCAACTCTTAAAGGATAACCTCATGTTGGCACAAAATAGAATGAAACAACAGGCATATCAACATCGCAGTGAAAGAAGTTTTGATGTAGGTGATTGGGTATTCCTATGGCTACAACCATATAAGCAAATGTCCCTAAAGCAAGCTAAGAAGGATAATAAATTATCACCAAAGTATTATGGTTCGTACAAGGTGTTGCAAAAGATTGGTACTATGGCATACAAATTGGAGCTTCCTGCAGCTTCTCGATTGCACCCAGTTTTCCATGTTTCATGTTTAAAGAAGGTTATAGGTGTCAAGCTCCCAATTCAAACAATATTGCAAGAACTTGACGAGGAAGGAAAAATTATATTGGAACCAGAAGCAGTCACAGAAACAAGAACTCGATAGCTACGAAATCGATCAGTTTCAGAGTATCTTTTCAAGTGGAAGAACTTATCCGCTGAAGATTCCACATGGGAGGATGAGAATTTTATGCAGAAGTATCCAGAACTACTCAAGCTTTGAGAACAACACTTTTTTGAAGGAGAGGGGCATGTTGGGTCCCTATAATACTAGTGATTACCCCATTACTATTGTAGTTATACCCCTTATTTATATTGTTGTGCCCCTATTACCCCCATATTGTTATTTCTATGCCCCATAGAATCCCTCTATTGTTATTTTTGTGGCTTTATATTATTATTGTTAGGTCGACTGGATTATATTGTGACTCCTTAGGCTCCTATATATAGAAAGGAGGTTTTGTCATTTGTATCATCCAATAATTGTTCATTTATGTAATGTAAAGGAGGTTGCCCCCTCGAAGAGGCTAAATTCTAAGGCGTTGATCTATCTTTTCTATCTTTTCTTGAGCTGGTTTCATAACATTTCTATGAAACCATTTCTATGTGCCAATATCTAGTAAGCACCATATTAGTGTACTCTTCGAGGGTGAAATGGAGCGTGAACCATCCTCAGGGTAGGATATGCACCTCAAGTAGCTCTTTAAATATTTTTCCCCATATCTCTTTTACCCATAGTGCAAGATGCTCCATAGAATAGGTTCTCCCATGAACCCTACCCACCAGTACTTTTCCAAGCCGTGTCTACAACTTCCTCCATGGTGAGTCCTTTCCCAAATTTGATAGTGAAGTCTTTCCCAGAGGCTTTGACACACTTGATTTTTCCTTTCCGAGTTATGGGTGCGGTTGGATGGTCGTGCAGAGGGTCCAAAGGACTCAAATTCTCCTGTTGTGTTTTCTGTGCTATGGTCCTTACCCTGATGATCGGGGTTCCAAAGCACCCAGATGGAGTGGCCAAAGAGATCATCGTCGTGAAGACGATGGGAGGGTTGTGACCCTAGGATTATGGTGCTAGCTCCATAAGAATGTCAAGACCTGGGGGGGAAGGGTTTGCTGAGAGGAGGTGGTCCATAAGAGGCACGGGGTAGAAAGATGGGGATGAGGGCGAGCAGGCAAACAGGAGGTTTAGGGTCCCGGGAAAGAGCGGGGGACAATCAAGGGTCGGGGAATCGATGGACAAGGTTACAATATGGAGAGTAGATGCGGATAGCCCAGGGAAGGAGACAGCTAGGGATGGGTTTGAACGCGATGGATCAGTAGAAGAGTATTGGTGAGTTAGGGCCGGCGTAGGGTTAAGGCACCAGAAAATAGCTTGATCGGGGTAAGGGTCTGCTGAGTAGTTGACCGTTTCGAGGTCCATGTATTCCATCCTATAGAACGGAGACCGTGACCATCGGATCATGGAAGTAGGTGCGTAGGAGGAGGGCAGCTAGTAGCGGAGGGAGCCAATGATTACAAATGTCTAGACTTAATTGTAATCGTAAACGCGGCTAGGGTAAAACGCCCTGGAAACTGCCATCACAAGATATAGAAGATGCTATTACGATTCTCTTTGCATTAATGCTACTATTTTATTACTTCCTTGATTTATAATTTATTTAGCCCATAAATTATATATGAGATTTAAAAAATATTGAGTAAAATATTTCAATATCTAACATATAACCAATATCTATATCTAACATATAACAAATCTGAAGCAATATAACAAATATAACAATATAAAACATCTAACAAATATTTCAATATCAAACAACTGCAAACTAAAAACAATATTTTTGAAATTATAAGTTATATATATTTTCTTTATCATGACAATTCTTATAGTTTTTTAATCCAATTTCACATTCTTCACACTAGATCCCCTCGCATTTAAATAGATAACCATAATAAGAATGGAATATTGAGAATTGTTCCATTTGACACCTCACACTCAAGGCATTGATGTCCTTAGGCTTTAGCATACTTCTCATGGGATGTGACATAATCCCATATTATGTTATTATGTAGTTTTCCAACTTCTAAGTTTACTCTATCATTCGGTAGTGCAGGACCTCACTAGTCAGGTTGCCTTACTATATGGAAAATTTCTATAGTTTTAAATCAGTTCAAAGAGGGCTAATAACTTTTTAAGAAAATCGTGAGGGCTAATAACTTTTTAATCAAATTCGACCGTTTTCCAGAAGGCATATTCCTTCAAAAATATTTCCCACCATTTGGGACTTTGATGCAGTTAGGGTTTGAGAAAGGGATGAGGGTTAGCGTTTGAGTCTAAATAGTTGTGAGTAGATTGGAATCGAAGACAACGTGTAGGGTAGGCATACTGCTCTTGCGCTTGACCAAATCATAGATTTTAGATACGGGCGAGGGGTAGGAGGTAGAAAACTGAGGGATCTGACAGTGAAATGGTAGCTGAAGTGGGGAGGGGAGAGATCCCTTCCTACAAAAACATAATAGTGGGGGAGTCAAGTAGAAATGGAGTGCAAAGAAGTTTAGGGAAAAGCAACAGAGATACGCTAGTAATGGGAGCCCGATGGCAAGTGGGATTAAGCGGCAAGTGTCTCCCAAGGGCATCAAAAAAACCCAGGTTCGTAATTCCGAACAATAAACTCGAAGAATATAGAAGCTATATGAGAGATCATGCTTTAATTTGTAAGTTCGTAGGGTTTTGGCCATCTGAGAAGGATTTTTCCAAATGGATACAATAGAGGTGGAAACCTAAGGGGCATATAGATTTAAAATTGGGGGCAAAGGGTTTTTTCACAGTTATATTCTCTAATCTGGAAGATAAGGAAAGAATTTTTGAGGGAGGACCCTACTTTATGAACAGTGCTGGTTTATTCATGTGGCACTAGGAGGACTGCTATAACCTAGATGAGGAAAAAACATTAGCAGCATCTATTTAGATCAGACTTTTTGGAATACCAATAGAGTTTTGGGACTCGAAGATCATAGAAGGAATAGGTAATACAATCGAGACATTTGTTAAAGTAGCTGAGACCACCAAAAGAGGGACATACACATCCTATGCAAGGATATGTGTATACATGAATATAACAGAGCCGCTTCCAGAATTTATTGAGTTAGAATACCATGACGAGGTTTGGCAGCAACCAATGGATTACAAAAACATCCCATTTCGCTATAGAAGATGCCATGAATGTGGCCACCTCTTCAAACAATTCCCTTTAAATACCGTAGAGGAATCAACTGAAAAGAAAGAAGAAGAGAAGAAGGCAACAGAGGTAACCAGAAGGATGGACGAGGGATTTAAAGAAGTGCCCACCAGAAGAAAATCTGTAAAAGGATCACCCCTGCTGCAACCACCCATCAAAACAAGTTTAAGACCCTTCAGGAAGAGGAAATGGAAACGGAAAAGGAAGATAGTGATGAAGAACCTATGGAACTATCAAAAGAAACAAAAGAACAGGACACAATTCAGATAAATATGGAACAAGGAGGGGTAGAGGAGAACATGGACTTGCTAAATGACCAAACCCAAATGGAGGTAGATCCTCAAAAAGACAGAGGAAGCGAAGAGGAATGAATAATGAGGAGACTGTTACAGGAATGGAGGTATCTAGATGAAATATTTATACCAGAAGAACAAAATAAATTATATAAAGAGATGTTCCAAAAATACAAGGAGAAGGTAGGAGTACTTTCGACAAATCAACCAGAACAACTAGGAGCACAAGGGACTTCGAGTATCAGAATGGACAGTACTGGCAAAGGAGGAAGGAAACGTGGTAGGTGTCCAATGAGTGAGACCATCCAAGAGGTAGGGGAGATGCTCATTAATTAAGGAAGAGTTATACCTCTCTCAGAGGTATTTCAACAACCGTCAAATATATTAAAATGATAATCACAAGCTGGAATATCAGAGGTCTCAATAGCAGCAGAAAACAGAGATATCTGAGGGATAGGTTGAAAAAAGATAAACCTAGTATAATGATAATTCAAGAAACTAAGATTAGTACTCAGAAAATGGAAGAAATAATGAGAAGATTCAATACTCACTATGAGATAATGGGTCAGGATGCGGCAGGCAGTGCAGGAGGTCTAGCAGTCCTATGGAATCCTGAGGAAGTTCAATTCGAAAATTGGGTTAGCTTCCCTCGAATTCTTTCAGGAACCTTTAGAATGATAGGTTCGTCGGAATGGATAATCCTTACAGGGGTATATGGCCCGCATTTATCAAGTGAGCGCAGAAGCTTTCTTCAAAATATGAGAACAATTCGAAGGTTGTTCCCGGATATGCCATGGATTGCAGGTGGGGACTTTAACATGATTACAACCATAGCGGAAAAATGAGGAGGATTGAGAAGAATAGACCAAGACATGGAAGCCTTTGGTGACATGATATCGGAGCAAAGATTGGTTGATATTCCCACAATAAACGGGATCCATACATGGAACAATAGAAGAGGGGGCAAAAATCAAATTGCATCGAGACTGGACAGATTTTTAATATCGGAGCAAATTATAAATAGAGATATATTCATAGAAACAATGATCCTTCCAGCAATGGGCTCAGACCACTGGCCAATCAAGCTAGAAATTGACATTAAAACGAGCCCAAAAAGACGCCCTTTTAGGTTTGAAGCTTTCTGGCTTAGGAATCAGCAGTTCATGCCAAAGGTGGAGGAGTGGTGGACCCAGAGCCAACAAAGAGGATGAAGTAAGATGCAGACTTTCCAACTAAAACTAAAAGAACTCAGAGAAAAAATAAAAAAATGGAACAAAGATGAATTTAGGAATATATTCATGGAGCAGCAATGCTTAGAACAAAAAATGAGAATGCTGCAACAAGAAATTATAATAGAAGGCAGAAGCAAGGAAAGAAGCAGAGAAGAGGGCATAGTGATAAGCCAAATTGAGGAATGAAGAAAACATGAAGAGATATTATGGAAGAAAAAGTCTCGAAGAAACTAGCTTCGTGAAGGAGAAGAATACGAAGTTCTTCCACCAAGCCATGATCCAGCACCGACAAAGGAATAGAATATTTTCCATAAAAAATGAGGAAGGGTAACGTATAACCCAACATGAAGAAATGGAACAGGGCTCTAGTGAGACACTTTAAAGACATCGTTACTGAACCTCAAGTGAATAGAGAAGAGGCTATAGGAAGGATATGCAATGGAATCCCAAGGATGATCACTAGGGACCAAAATTTAGCTCTGATGAGGGTAGCAACCCTGGAGGAAGTGGAGGAAATAGTGAAAGGGATGAAAAGAAATAAAGCTCCAGGACCAGACAGATTTACAGTGGAATTTTACAAAGCAGGCTGGCACTTCCTAGGGCAAGATATCCTGTAGGTGGTAGAGGAATCACGTAGACACCAGAAGGTATGGCCTAGCCTAAACTCAACCCTTTTATCTCTTATTCCTAAATCTACTCATTCAGAAACTGCTCAAGGTTTTCGTCCTATTGCTATTTGTAATGTAATATATAAGATTATTGCTACTCTAATGCTAAGAGATTGAACCAATTCTATCTAGTATTATCTACTCGGAACAAACTGGGTTTGAGGAAGGGAGACAAATTCTAGACAGCCTGGTGATATCTCAGGAAGTGGTTCATTCTCTGAAACAAAAAAAGGAAATGGGAATGATGATAAAATTGGATCTCTCAAAGGCGTATGAACGTCTAAATTGGAATTACCTTAAAACAATTTTAATGGCATTTGGCTTTTGCAATAGATGGGTAAATTGGATCTATGATATGATATCCACCCCCAATTTCTCCATTCTCTTAAATGGATCACCAACCTCGAATTTCAATGCCATAAGAGGATTGCGACAGGGGGATCCTTTATCCCCATTCTTGTTCATCATAGCAGTGGAAGGACTGGGACAATACCTCAAAAAAAACTCAGGGAGAGAAAAATAAAAGGATTGAGGCCATGGGGAAATAACTTACCAATTACTCATTAGTAGTTCATTGATGACATTATGCTTTTTTGTGATGTCTCACTGAGAGAAGTTAAAATGATTAAACAGATTCTGGACCTATTTATGGAAGCATCAGGCACAAAAATTAACAATGATAAATTGTGCATATTCCTCTTCAATAAACCAGATGCAGTCAAAGCCCACCTAACCAGAATTCTGGGATTTCGCTCTGGAGAATTACCTACAAAATACTTGGGAAAAAATTATCTTTAAATCCTCTAAGGATAGAAAATTGGTAGCAAACCATTGAGAAACTCAAGAACAGACTAGCTAATTGGTCCTCCCGATCTCTGAATATAGTGGGAAGACTAGTGCTTCTTAAATATATTCTTCAAGCAATTCCTATCCACCCTCTCTCGGAAATGGTGGTCCCTAAAGGAGTATGCAAAAAAATGACAGATATATTCAGAAAATTCATCTGGGGATGACCAAAGCAACAAAAAAAATGGGCTTTAATATCATGGAAGGGCGTAATAAAAAATAAAGAAGAAGAGGGACTAGGTCTCATAGACCCGTATACTTTGAACCAAGTTCTAGGAGTGAAGTTGTGGTGGAGATGGATGAGGGGTGGAGAATATCTATGGAAAAAGATATGGACCCAAAAATACAATATGCCCACAACTACTGAAGGCATTCTTAGGCTGGAGGAAGATCTAAGAGGATCCACAATATGGGACCTGGCTAGTCAAAACAGAGATATTATAGGCAAACATGCATTCTGGGAAATAAGGAATCGAAATGTAGCTAAATTTTGGGAGGAATCCTGGCAACAAAGAGAGAGAATGATAGAGATACAAGACTTGTAAAATACATATCAAAAGGCTATAGTGGAGGGGTTAAATTATGTTAGTGAATATTGGAAAGAAGAAAGGTGAGATGAGACCTAGCGAATTTGGAAGAAACCAGAAAAATGGGATAGCAACATTAATCCTGAACAGAAAGCTCTATTTTTAAAGGAAATGGAATCAAGAAGAAATAAAATCAGAACAGGCCCGGATATACTTCAATGGTGTAGATCCACAAAGGGAACTTTTACGGTAAGGGAAGCCTATTATCTAACCACCCGACAGGAGCAAGATGAAGATACACTTCATGTGGAAACAAATATGGCCGAACAACTGGTGGCCAAAGGTAACCTTGTTCGTTTGGTTAGTAGTAAAAGGACAAATTTTGACTTGGGATCAGATACAGAACCGAGGATTCCATGGCCTTTCTAGATGTAACCTCTGCAAACATGACAAAGAAATGCAAGAACATCTCTTGAAATCATGCCCTATTGCCTAGCAGCAATGGGAAGAAATTAGGAACCTTTTTGGGAGGACAAACAAAGATCCTTATGACATTAAACAAACCATTTACTAATCGGGGAAAGGTCAATTCTCAAGCCCAGTGGTTAAGGGAGAATGTAGTCTAGCAATGGGGTTTTCTAGTGAAAATGGGATTTGTGTTGCTTACATTAATCTTTGGGTTTCCATGTAGCTTTTGAATTGTTTCCATAAATGCAATAGAAACTATACTAGCTTTAAATGGATGAGATAATGCACAAAAGTGTGCATACTTGGTAAGTCTGTCAACTACCACCATGATGACACTCCTTCCTTCAAACTTGGGTAAACCTGTGATAAAATCCATTTAAACATCCTCCCAATGTTGGCTTGGAATGGATAAAGGTCGTAATAGACCTGGGATCTTAATTGTTTCAACTTTATTCTATTGGAAAACCGAACGTTCTGCCACAAACTTTTGAATATCCGACTTAAGGCCATCCCAAAAAATTTCCTTCTTAACCCTATGATAAGTTTTTAAAAATCCTGAGTGCCCTCCTAAGGGAGAAGTGTGTAATTCCATCAAAACATTTTGTTTGAGTTGGCAATTCTTAATAAGTATAAGCGATCTTTGTACCATAACGAATCATTTTTCAAGTTAAATGTATCAAATGTACTAGGATCTTGTTGTAACTTTTGAATGAGTGCCCACACTTCTTGGTCATTATTCCATTCATCCATTGCTTCGTTTATCCAATCTGATTGAATAATAGAAATGACATAGAGCAATGCTTCCACATCCTCATCCTTTCTTGAGAGTACATCTGCCACAAAATTTTGCTTTCCTTTTTTAGTTGATTTCAAATTCATAATTCAACATCTTAGTGACCCATTTTTGTTTCTCTTCAGAGGATAGTATTTGTTCTAAAAAGTATTTAAGACTATCATGATCCGTTTTTACCTTGAAGTGTCTTCCCATTAGGTAGGGTTGCCATTTCTTAAGTGCATGTAGTATTGCCAACATTTCCTTCTCATAAATAGCTTTGTGTAAATACTTTCCTTTGATCAGACGACTTTTAAATCAATGGGACTTTCATCTTGCATTAAAAAGGCACCAATTACATTTCCTGAAGCATCACATTCCACAATAAAGGTTTTTGTGAAGTCCGGTGTAGCTAAGATGGTGCTTGGAACATTGCCTCTTTAAGATGTTCGAAGGCCCATGTTACTTCTGGAGTCCATGAAAATGCATCTTTCTTCAATAATGTTTTTAGAGCTGCTGCTATTCTCCCATAATTCTTAACAAACTTGCAATAATACCCTGTCAACCCAAGAAATCCTAGCAGATGCTTTATGGATGTGGAGATTTTCCATTCCTTAATGGCTTTAATTTTTCTAGTGTCTACCTTAACACCTTCATGAGATACAATATGACCCAAATATTCCACCTCTTGTACTCCAAAGAAACATTTGGAGCTTTTTGCATATCATTGTTTCTCCTCGAATAGTTTGAGCACCCTGTCAACATCTTGAACATGATCGTTCCAAGACTACTTGTAGATTACTATATCATCAAAAAATACTAACAAAATTTTTCTAAGGAAGGGTTTGAAAATGGAATTTTTCAAAACATGAAATGTATAAGGTGCATTGGTAAGGCCAAAAGGCATGACCAAAAATTGATAATGACCCTCATGAGCTCTAAATGTTGTTTTCAGAATGTCTTCAGTCTTCATTCTAATTTGATGATATCCTGAACAAAGATCCAACTTGGTGAAGTGAATTGATGCATGCAATTCATCCAATAATTCATCAATGACAGGAATGGAAATTTATGTTTAATAGTGAGCTTTTTAAGCTCCCTATAATCTGGACACATGCACCATGATACATCCTTCTTGTGCACCAATACTAGTGGAGCAGAGAAAGAACTTTGACTAGGTTGAATTATACCAGCCTCTAGCATTTCTGCAACCATACGTTCAATTTCACTCTTTTGGGAATAGGGGTATCTGTATGGCATGATGTTTGGAGGAACACTTCCGAGTCTCGAATACCTTGGAATGATTGTCCAAGACTTTTTGGAGATCTGGAGAAATATATTATTTCAATGTTGGAACCTCTAGTGAACATAATTGTGCAATTACGCCTCGTTGTTCCTTCTTTAGAATCTTTGTCATACCATTAGAGCTGATTATCTTTCCTGATTTCCCTACAATACTTCTTAATTCAACTTCCTTTCCTTTCACACAACATTTCATGAAAATTTCTTGAAAATTAAAAGCTATTGTACCCAAGGATTGTAGACATTGGACTCCTAGTACAACATCAACACCATCCATTGGAATTAAAATCATTGTGATATTCAATACATATTCTCCCATGGATAACTTGATATTATGGCACTTTTGAGAGAAATATATGGTTCCTCCACTTGCAACCATCACTTCACACTATGGTGTTAGATATATGAAGAAATTCAATTCCTTAGCTATCTTACAATGAATAAAATTATGGGTACTTCTTGAATCAATCAACACTATTACCTTTTTCTTCTTGATATGTCCTTATACCTTGATATTTTGAGGAGGGGTAATTCCAACAAATGGATTACAAGATATGGTCGGATTCATTTCTTCTTTATCCAAGGTTTGTTCCTGGAGTATATCCTCTTCTTTAGACATTTCTTGTTCCTTTTCTTCCTCCGCTTCACAATGTATGTAGAATAATTTCTTCTTAGCACACTTATGACCTTTAGTGTATTTGCTATCACAACTATAACAAAGCACTTTTTCTCTTTTTTCTACCAATTGTTGTTGTGTCGACCTTGTAGGTTGTGGAAGGCTAGGGGAAACAACACTTCCATCTTTATAGTTGTGAGAGGTAGGCTTCCTAGTGGCCACAATTTTGCTTTCCATTTTTCTTGCTAATGTGAATGCCTTCTCTGATGGATTAGGTTCCCAAAGGTGAGCCTCATGTTGGATATTATCCTTTAAGGTCCCTATGAACACATAAATCCTATGCTCCCCTGGAAAATATGTTACCCTTATGTTTAATTTTTGGAAGTCCTAAATGTGCTCCATCATTGAACCCTTTTGTTTGAGTTTTATCAATTGGCTAAAAAACTTGTTTCTTTTTGTATCCTCATAATGTGCTATCATTTCTTCTTTAAAAATTCCCAAAGAGAAAATTTGTTTACGAGAGAAAATCCATTAATACCATACAAACTGATTTGGTTCCAAATATAAAGATGCAATCTGTACCTTTTGTGCGTTTTTCACATTATGGAGATTGAAAAATTGCTCCATCTGTAGTATCCATGTTCTTGGATCCTTGCCATCAAACTTCCTCATATTGATTTTTGGAATATGGCGGGTCTTCAATCCAACATTAGAGTCTATGAAATCATGATTAACATTTCTTTTGTTCTCATCATTTGTTTCCTTTACTACCCTTTCACCATTAGTAGCCATTTCTTGTAGCAACTTATTCAAATTTATCTTCAATTGTTCCATCTTATCATCCATTTCATTCATCTTGGATTCAGTTACCTTTTGTGAGAGTGAAATTTGTTATACTTGGTCTTGTAATTTTGATATATCATGTTGCATTTCTCCCTCTTTCACGTGTCATGCTAGAGCTTTCAGGTTTCTTACTAGGTGTTTCCATTTTCTTTCTTCAGTGCATTAATTAATGCTAATAATTCTTCACTATTCCCTTTGAATTCCTTCAAACGAATTTTTCAAACCAATCTTATGAAAAATTTAAAAGTAAACTACACAAAGTTTTTTCACTTTGTAATAGCTCGATATTGAATCTCTTGTATCACTTTAACTGCAAATCTCGAATATCTAAAATCGTGTCCTACAATAGCCCTTTGAGTCCTCTTTCTAACCCCACAAGTCTAATCAATATTGGATTCTCCTAGGTAGAGTTATGCCAAATCTCCCATAGTGACTTGATTATAGACTAGTTCAGTAGAGTGAACTTGTACGAAGTTCCACGTGTCACTGTTTCGACCTTAGTACCTGAAACTGATATAAAAAACTACAGGCCGTCCTCTTTCTGAAACTTCTTACAAAATTTCAATCTAATGCTCATAACAAATGTTATGACAATTTTCCCTAGGTCACCTATTTGGAATGTAATTCAGGAGTGTGCAAAAACCCTAACTTCCTCAGATCATATTACCGAAAATATAGAGAGACAAGCTCTGAAATTTTCACTGAAGTTTAGAACTATTTCATCTCAAATGGGTTTTTTTTTTAGATTCTGAAACCTAGAAAAAAAAATTATAGTGAAAATGCCACAATGACTTGTTTGGAGTAGCAAAACCCTAGAATCCAAAGCTCGTATACCAAATGTTATGAAACCAGCTGAAAAAAAGAAAGAAAAGATACATCAATGCCCTAGAATTCGGCCTCTTCGAGGGGGCAACCTCCTTTACATTACACAAATGAATGATTGTTGGATAATACAAATGACTAAACCTCCCTTCAATATATAGGAGTCTAAGGGGTCACAATTTAATCAAGATGACCTAACATTAATAACATAAGGAAACAACAATAACAATAGTGGGTTTCTATGGGGCACAATAATAAAAATTTGGGGACAATAGGGGCACAATAATAACAATAAGGGCTACAATGACAATAGTAATGGGGGAATCACTAGTATTATAGGGACCTAACATAGGATTGGAAATTTTTCATAAAAGTAGGTTCTAATCCAATTGCAAGAGATATGAATGTTGCATAAAAATCGAGTCTAACATAATTGCAAGAAATTAAATGCTTGAAATGGAAACCCTAACTTATTGCAGGGAAAAAAGTACAGAGAAACCAAACCTAATATAACTACATAAAATAAAGAGCATGAAATCAATTCTAAATGACTACATTCAAAACAGATCACATTCTAGTGACAAATTTCATTAGATGCTTCAATAAGTAGCCATGTAAACCATCCCTACACCATTCAATTCATGAACATGTTTACTAACCCTAATCACAAAAATAAATTATAGTGATGGAAAAACAAATTCTAACTGGTGTATGATCTTTGTCAAGCTTGGATTCAAATATTAGGAGTCATTGTATAAGGATAAGATGAAAAAATAAATCTCAAAGGTATTTTTGGTCGAGTTTGGAGGGTTTCTACCTAGTGCCACAAGATTGGTATAGGGTTCTACAAGACTTCCTTGTTTTTCTACATGATCAAATCCGAGAGCACTCTCTAGGATTACAAGGTGATATAAAGGTGAGTAAAAGTGGTACAAGGTAGAAGAAGGGTGTATGAGGTCCTTTCCAATCTTAATGGCCCTCAAGAGCCCATCTTGCAAAAGGAGAAATCAAAATAGTGGCCTCTAACAAATATGAAATTTGTTCTCAATGAAAAGTATGCTTGAAGGAGTTTTTGAGGAGGGAAGGAGGGTGTTGATGGTATGATGAAAAGTTAAAATGATAGTTCTCAACCCTACAACCCAATAGTCTTACCTGCACATAAGAAATATTAGGTTTTTTATGATTTAAAAGACTGCTAAAGAAATTCTCAATTACAAAAATAAATATGCAAAAAGGAAATATAATTGAAGATATAACTATTGCAGAAGGAGAAAAAATATTTTTTTTCTCACCAACACAAATAATATAACCAATATTCACACAAGGGAGATAAATGGTAGACCAACAAAATCAAATTTCCTCATAAATAAATCTGGCTAGAAAATAAGGAAATCTTACTAAATAAGTACATGAAAAAAAACCATATTAGAAATTTACAAGGGAGAGAAACTAGAGTGCTTGGGTTGGGCCCTGGGACAAGGGAAATTAACCATCTAAAACACACTTGGATTGAAAATGAAAAAATGGTTCACGTTCATATCAAACAATGTTCAAGTATATGATGAGAGAATTGCAAATGACAAGTATAATATCCTAGCTCTAGAAGTTTCTATCC
Source organism: Pinus tabuliformis (assembly GCA_031772625.1). Classification (NCBI taxonomy): domain Eukaryota; kingdom Viridiplantae; phylum Streptophyta; class Pinopsida; order Pinales; family Pinaceae; genus Pinus; species Pinus tabuliformis. The sequence continues at coordinate 1,279,137,453 of CM062805.1, forward strand.
TTCTCTAAAAGTTTAAATCCTATTTATCCATTAGTTTTATTTAGTTACACAAATATGGTTGAGGGGGAACCCTCCTTGGAAGGAGGGATTCTTCCCTCTAAAATCCATATAAAGGTGGATCTAGCTCCCTGAGATCCTCCCAGTCCTTGAGTGCATTAATTGTTCAATAGGTCCTCGAGTTGTAGGTGAGTATATATAGGGAGAAAGTAGAGTTGTAGGGGTGTAAATTCAAGGAAAAAGTCTCCTACATCTCCTCGATCTAGTGTCCAATGTATCCCTGCACATTAAATGCTCCTCTTCCTTCACATTCAACTATGTTAGGCTACAAGATATGAAGATATTATTTTCCCTACCTATTGAACACATTATAACTCAATTGTCATCAAATGTAGAGAGAGAGAGAGAGACAGAGAGAGAGACAGAGAGAGAGATAGAGAGAGAGAGATAAAAAACAAATATTCTAAAATATGGCCATATTAGCCTTAACGTGTACCTATTAGGAGGTCCATCGTCACCTCCCTACTGAAAATGTTGTTTACCCTTTGGGAAACTCAGTAACTTATCTCCATCTTATTCATGGCCCTCGTGGCCTCCCTAACATCCCAAGATAACTTTGATGGAGTTCCCTCCTCAGGGTCGAAGGATGCATTTAATTCTACATCTGCCTATTCTCTCTACTCTTTTGTTTGGTCTCTCCTCTCCTACAACCCCAATAGGAAAGGAGGGATGAGTTTGATCCCAATCCATATGATCTTCAACCTTTGAAATATTATTTTATATAGGGGTGTCATGCAGAAAGAGTCAATTTTGCGGACAAAACCGACCTCCCTAGAAGCTAAGGCTTTCTAGTGACAAACAAAACAATCAAGCACTATCTTTCCCTAAATATGCATTTAAAATAAAAGCAACCAGGTGTTTAAGGCTTACCTTTAGTCCAACGCTTGTTTGTTGTAGTCCAGCCTCTCTGATCCAGATGATCTCCTTCTCTTTGAAGCCTGCATTCACTAACAAGCAAACGATTACATAGCACCTGAATAACTCATATAATAAAACATATTTATCATAAAGACCAAGGAGTTTATGAAACAAATTATATATAACAACTTGTTGACAAAAATGAATTTAATTGTATTAATTGGAAACAAAAGAAACCATTACAACCAGTGCCTTGGTGTTGTGAAGGTCCCTCCCAGGGTCCAGCAAGAGTTCTCCTTTACTTTGATCAGCTCACCCACTTCCAAATGAAGCTAAGAAAGGATTGGAATCTATCCTGTCAAGCTCTAAAACGGAGTCCTAATTTCAGTAGCATCTACCCTTAGGAATGTTAAGCTTTTTAACCTCCCCTCTCTCTGGCCCAATGCCTGTATTTATAGTGCTTTGGAGGAAGTTAATCAGGTCCACATGAATGGGATAAGCCCCTCTTTCAATGGGATAGCTCCCCTCTTCATGGGATAAGTTCCTCTTTCATTGGGATGCATGAACCATCTGGAGGCACTCAATCCACGTCAAACCATATTCTAGAATGCTCTAGAAACGACCACAAGTAACTTTTTTGGAGTAAATCTTGTGCCTTTTGACCTTTACAGGAGTATGCACCCACCCCTTTACAGACAGAGCGTAAAAGTACACAGGTGTTATGAACTTGGGGTGCGTACACGCAGGTAAGGATAAGAGAAATTGCGTAACCAGAGTTATATAGATTTTTAAGGACTTTCTCTCTTTCTTGGAGTTTGAAAATGAGGGGCAGAGGTATAAGACTTGCCAAGGAGGATAATATGACTATTGATGGAGCCATACTGACTGCAAATAGTCATGGTGACAAATTTTAGTGTAACAGATTGCCCCCTAAAGTGCGAAGCCTGTAGTAGATTAGGGTTTCATATCATCTAGGAAGGGTGAAGTACTTTATCATTTCAAGGATTATCTTGTGGAGAGCCCAGTCAGAACCTGCAAATATTCAACACAAAATACATGTATGAGATCATATCATCGCTGAGGTAGGCATTCCCATACTCAGATCAAAAACTTTAACTAACAAACTAACTACTGCTCTGATATAGGAATGATTTCGCAGTACATCATAATCTCATCTAGACACAGTATGGACGTAGCCATCTGTTTATAATTAGTCTACTATATAATGAATACAAAACTCCTCGCAGCCTGGATGGCGGAAACTAGATCCAGGGTCTTCATTTCTACTTCCCGAAATAGTACGATTCTATCCATGCGAATAAATGAGTTGATGTCGAACATGGTAGAAACCACTTGATTACCAGTCAATGATGTAAACTGTTAACAAGTGTGAGAGAGACCATCAGTGATGTCAATAGTTCTTAAAGTAACTAGTACAATCCATGAGATGTGAATGAATGTGTTGATGTCGAACATGTCACGGAATCCTTCGATCGAAAGTCAATGATGTAAACTGTTGTCGAAGGCGCGAAACCTGCCATTGATGCATGCGGATTTCAAGGTACTGACGATTTCTAGATCATCTTTCTAGATAATGAGCTGATGTCGATAGAAAGCGATCCGTCGTAGGCAAGCCCACAACACGAAATCATAAATCAAGTTGAAGAAATGTAGCTGTAAGGACCGACTCAGGGATGGTCAAGATGGACGAAAGGTATTTTGCAGATGAATGTTTTATTTGCAGTGACCTTTTGAACACATAATGACACAACAGATGGCTTGGTGACAATTGACCCAAAGTTAATACCTGGAACCCAGCTAAAGACTTTCAATGTGGTTTGATCAACTGTGAGGCAAAGGATTTCCCAACCCAGGTGAATGAAAAGTGTCGTGTTCAAGAGTGGTGATAAGGTTTCTCTGAGACAAAGGATAACAAGTAGGCTCATTTTTCTCTCTTTTCCCCCACCATTCTGGCAAGTACCTCTTTATTTTTTACAAGCTTGAGGAGGATAACATTTGCTTGATTATAAGCTCATCCTTCGGATGAGTCCAACTTAGTTTAGATTTGAACCCTAAGAAGGAGTGGTCTGTTCCTGTTTGTAATCGAACAGGTCCTTTACTGTGAAATTTTAACGAGTCCAGTATAGGAGAAACGCGACGTTTTTCAATTTTAGAGTCTGAAAAACTTAAGACGACTCTAGGGTTGACCTTTTTCGTAAGTTTGTGTCTCCTAAGCCCGAAAAAGTATAAAATAATACTTGAGAGAACCGCTTGATCTTTACGACCAAGGAGTACTTTCATAATTAGTGTCTCTGACCTGAAAACTAAAAAGCGATCAAGGGCACGTCGTTATATTTCCAATATCGAATTTGAAACGACAAAAATCTGGCAATATTTTCATGTTTTTACGGTCAGAAAAGGGCTATAAGAGGACCGTCTTTTAATTCTGTTTTAACGAGTGTAAAAGAAACGCTTGGCAATCCTTTCATGTTTTAGGAGTTAGAAAAGGGCTTAAATATGACTCTGATGTTTTTGTCTGTAAAAAATGACAATTTTCCCTGAAAATCCTTTATCCTACACAAAAACCAACACATTACTCATACCTGTTGACGATAGATAAAAATACTTTGAAAAATACCTTTTCATGGTGAAAAATAAACAAATTTACCATTTATTTACCCAAAAACCTATAAAAAGGGCTTTTACCAATTCATTTTTACCATTTTACTGTTGAGGAAAGAAAAAGGGCTTTTAGCAAGAAACTTCCCGTGGACATTGCGGAGAATCCGACCATCAAAACCGAACGCCGTCTCTTTCAGGTATTCTACAACATCCTCCTCTTCATTTTCATCCATTTGGAATTCGTTTTTAGGCCCTAGTTTCATTTTTTGGAGGCTTTGGGGTTTCAAGATCTGCCTTTCGGGGTACGCAGGTGCTCCACTGGTGACCCGCGTACCCCGACATTTTCTCAGTTGGGAAAATGCCGGGCGTATGCACCTTGCCTTAAGGGAACCCGCATACCCACGCTCTGTTCCTAAAGGTGGGGTGCGTACCCCACAAAACGAGTTTTCAAACCCCAATTTCTTCAAAATGGACCAATTTTTTTTTATTTCATTGAATCTAACAGATGTTTTTTGGTGTGTAGATTTCCCACCATGCTTGATTGGCGTGAGAGAGAGCACGAAGATGTTGATTTGGCTGCCATTAATCATCAACCGTCAATTGATGCTTTGAAGGCATGCAGCCTTTATAAATATTGGGCCATACCTGGCATGAGGGCCCAAGTGAGATTTCTAGAGTGGCTGGTAGAAAGGTGGAATGTTCAGGACCAATGTTTTTATATCGGAGGGAACCAGCTCGAGATAGAGCCCTCAGATATTTACTTTCTCACTGGTTTTCCCAAGAGAGGCGAACACTTGACTCTGTTCGGGACTAGGCCGGGTGGCCAGTCCATCGTTAGTCTCCGACTAGAGTGGTATAACACTCAGAACCAGGAGAAGGGGATAGAGATCAAAACTATATCCCGACCTGAACTTATGGTGATTGCCTTTACAGTTACCAGACTGTGCAAGGCTGCCGCTTTTCACATTGCCACTGGGTCCCAGATGCGGATGGCGATGGATTGCTATCGAGGTACCATTTTTAACTGGTGTGATGCTGTGTTGGCCAATGTAAAAGGCCAATTGACTCGAGAAAAAAATAGACAATTGAAGACTTTTGGTTATGGGCCTTTAGTTGTGAGTTTTGGCTTAGAGAGGGTTCCGATGCTGATCCCACAACAGCTCACTGTTGGTGTTGGGCTTCCTCGAGAGCCCAAATTGATGCGATGGGTTGCGGTTATGGCCCGTCATCCTGATGAGGGAACGAAGGTTGTTCGATTTACTGCAGAGTACTTTCACTGGTTAGAGGACCGATGAATACCAATTCGACCGATGAATACCAATGATTTGTCGGATCATGATAACTAAAACTTTGTTGATGGACTCAACCAGACCATTTACTTGTGGATAATAAGGAGTTGAACTATCGTGACGCAAACCAAGCTGGCCTGTAAGTTCTGTCATCATAACATTTCGAAAATGGCACCCATGGTCAGTGATTATTGCTTTTGGGACACCAAACCTAGCAATTATGTGATTGAATACGAAAATTGAAGCTGTCTTGCCGTCTGCCTCGAATGTAGGCATCGCCTCGGCCCACTTAGTAAAATAATCTACCGCAAGGATGATATACGCATGCCCCCGGCCGAGTGAGGGTTACATGTAATAAAATCGATACCCCATTTGGCAAAAGGACCAACAGAAACTATAGGGTGGAGAGGAGCAGGTGGAGCGCGCATCTTTCGATCAAACACCTGACAATTGTGGCATTTTCGGACCGCAGTAATACAATCTTTAAACGAGGACGGCCAGAAGTAGCCAGCGCGCAATATATTTTGGGCTGTGGCATACCCAGACATATGACCGCCACACGCTCCAGAGTGACAGTCATTTAGAACCCTTTCTGCTTCTTGGTGAGTTAAGCAACATCGAAAAATAGAGTCCGCCCCACGTCAATAAAGAGTATCTCCAATAATTTTGTATTGTTGGGACTGGAATCGAATTTTTCGACGTTCTGACTTTGAACCTTCGGGCCGAAACGATTGGGTCTGGAGATAGATGATGATATCCCCATACCACGGATCTAAAGTGCTGATTAGAAACAGAGATTCGTCCGCAATGGGCTCCTCTGCCACAATTTCCATGTCAGCACGCGGGAAGTCACACATTAACTCTGCAAAAACTAAAGATTTCTTAAACTTAGATTTCTCAAACTCCAAGTCGAACTCCTGCAGGATAACAATCCATTTGGAGTACTTGCCCCCTAGCAATTATTTAGTCAAAATGTAAATCATAGGGTTGCAATTCGAAATGACTGTAGTTTTACGGAGTAAAATGTAGTGACGAAAACGTTGGACAGCTTGAACGGCTGCCAATGCCAATTTCTCCACATGTGAGTATTTTAGCTCAGTGGGATTTAATGTCCTGCTAAGGTAATATATCACATGTTCCATTCCGAATTCATCTTCCTGAACTAAGACCATTCCAATGGTGGAATGGGATGCGGTGAGGTACAAAACGTAATCCTGGTTGTAGTTGGGAGGATGCAACAACGGTGCATGGGTCAATGCGTGTTTGAGTGCATCAAAAGATTTCTGAGCTATCTCATCCCAAGAGAATTGAGCGTTCTGTTTCAACAACCGGGTAAAACCCTTTGTAACCTCGGCGTAGTTAGGAATGAATCGTCGTAAAAAGTTTTCTTTCCCCTGCAAACTTTGGAGTTGGCAAAGACTCGAAGGAGGAGGCAATTTGATGATAGCTTCTACCTTCGAAGGATCGACGCGAATGCCAGATTTCGAAACTACAAATGCTAGCAATCGTCCCACTTCTATACAGAAGACACATTTGTCTGGGTTCAACCGAATACGATAATGCCTACACCTCATGAAGATTGCTCGTAAATGGACAAGGTGATCAGCTCGATGTAATGAATGAGCGGGCAAATCATCGAGATACGGTTGCACAATGTGTTTGATGTCATGAAACGCATAAGACATCGCCCTTTGAAAAGTTGCTCCGGCGTTCTTAAGCCCAAAAGGTAATTTGCAGTAAGAAAATGTCCCCCATGGACAAATGAAAGCCGTTTTTGGTTGATCGGCAGGTAGAATATTGATTTGATTGTAACCAGAAAAACCGTCCATAAAGGAAAATATTTCACTGCCGGCACAATCATCAATGATTTGATCGATATAGGGCATTGGGTAGTTGTCCTTTGGACAAGCTCGATTAATGTCCCTATAATCGATGCATATTCTTATTGTTCCCTGTTTTTTGTTAACCGGAACAATATTCGATACCCAATCCGTTAACGGGATCGGATAAATGAAACCTGCTTTCAACAGCTTTTCAACTTCTGCTTTAATTGTAGTAGCTTTTCGTGGGTGAATCTGACGCAAAAATTGCCGGACTGGTTTAGTGTTCGGGTAAGTCTTGATCTTATGAACAACAATTGCGGGATCAATTCCTGGCATTTCCTCGTAGGACCAGGCAAACACGTCACACAATTCTTGAAATAGGGCCTTGTATGTCTGAATTTCATCATCTGTACAAGAAGCACCTATATGAATGCTCTCAACAATTCCAGGCTTAACTGAAATGTCAATGGGAACAGTTCGAGAGATATTTCCCAAATTCAACTCTGAATCAGGATGTTTCATGGGATTCTGAGCTTCCTTGACATATTCAGCTGTAAAAATTGATGAGAAATCATTTTCAAAATGATCATCCTCAGGTAAAAACGAAGATCTATGATGGAGATCGTCCCATGGTAAGTTATCTATACACAGGACTTCACGAAGTTGTTCGTCAGATGACACAACTTCGGGAAACGCTATTAACTCCGAGGTTGATGTGAAAAGTGATTCCTCACGGACCACATTCATTTGGTCAACTCTGGTTGAACACGGGTCGGAAAAATACTACACGGCTTCATAGGCAATTTCATATGGACTCAACGGCATAGAATTACCAAATGAGTCTATTTCAGATTCAGAAGGAACGATCCAAGGATCGTCGTAATAAATTGCGTCTGATGTAATAATATGAATGGTTGCAAATGAAGATGATGCGTTGAGTGGAGGAAAAGGAAAAGTTCCCAGTAAACCGACATCTTTAACTAATCCTACACCAACATCCTTATATGGGATAGTCGTTTTACCGACATGCTGGATACTCTCTGAAGAGGTTGGGTCGGATGAAAAGTAAGTCAGCTGGTCTATTGTTACGATCTTTCCATTATGTGGAAACTTTATTACTCGGAAGACCTATGAAATGACCGCTGCCATAGCGTAAGTCCAACTTCGACCCAAGAGAAGGTTGTAGTCTAGAGGGGCATCAACCACCTCCACATCTAGACTAATGGTTTTTCCTTCAACCCCTATGGGCAGATCCTGTAAAATGCCAAAAGGACGGAACCCACGGCCATCAAAGGCCTTAAGAATTGTCGGGGATTGATTTAGTGAAGGAGAACCAAGCGACCTCCAACACTCCATCGACATAATACACGTGGAAGCTCCCTCATCAATTACAGTCCGATGAATAGGCCTGTTGTTGACTATCACTGGGATCTGGAAAGCCATTTGATGAGGTAAATAGGGTGTACTATTTTCTAGATCAAAGATTATTAGGTTCGGGGCCTGAACATCAACAGCTCCTATAGCCAACAAAAGTAATTTGCGTTGTGTTGGGCACGATTGCAGCACTTCGAAACCTGACATTGCTGAGGGTGAAACAGCTAAGTCCTCAACAATGTTGTAATTCTGGGCCGCTCTCGCATGTGAATTGAAAGTAGACCTTCGAAGTACACCCTTGGCGGGCGGTTTGATTACTAAGTTTGGGTTAGGTTTCTCGATCTGTAGTGGATCTGAACCAGGAGCTGAGGTTGATGGATTAGAATTAGAAGATTCTGCTTCTTTGCCATCAACAGGACTTTTACTACCATAACCTTGCGATCGAGTCGCAATCCTTACATGAGACATCATCAAAATGGGTTCTTCAGTGGCACTCGAGGAAGAACCTATCATTTTGCTATCTTTCGGAAATGGGTTCTTCAAGACAACAGGAATTTGGGAACCCTTGACGATATTGGCAACCTCTGCTCGATGAGGGAAGTCTCTTGTAAAGTGTTCTTCTTCACAAATAAGACATGGATAACGAGGCTTGCGCTTTTCATCATTGGATTCTGCCTTTTCAGTTTTCTCCTTTGGAGTTTTTTCTGCTTTATTCTTCTTCTTGCCTTTCTTCTTCCCACCGGATTTTGATTTAGCCGTAGATGACTCTACAGCGTGAATATCGGCGGAGAGTTCAACAGAAGAATCTCCTGTCGGGGAGTCTGGCAAGGTTATAATAGGAGAAGAATTCTTGGAAGACTTCTTCTTGCTTTTAGTATTCACCATACCAATCATGTCATCAGCAGCATGAGACCCTGACGGAGCAGCAGCGATTTGATTTGACTTAGGAAGATCTGGGATCTTTTCATGTAGCGTACCTGACTGAGTATAAACTAAGTCAAGGTACTGCACTTGAGCAATCACTTGCTCCTCAATAACTACTCCGGCTTTAGCTACGTCTTCAGTAATCTTCGGTAACAATGATTTAACAAACCATTCAGCTAAGATCTGGTCGGGGATAAAAACTTTCACTAACCGCCTTCGACGTCTCCATTCATGAATGTGATCGGAAATATAAGTGGACGTCGATTGTTTTAATGAAGTTAGTAACTCCATGCCATTATCATATCTGATCGGCAACTGAAAATGAGTTAAAATCGAAGTAGCTAACTGGCTAAAATTATAAAAAGAGGCTCGTGGTAACTCAATGTACCACTTGGCCGCGAGACCAATGAGAGTGCGCTGAAAACGACGCAGACGGATCGAATCATCCGAGATGGAATTTGAGGCACACCAGAGGTGGTAAGTCATCACATGATTCGACGGGTCCTCTCCAGACTTACCCTCGAACTTGGGAATGTCACTAGGCAACTTATTAGGCATTGGCGGCCAGAACGGAAGATAATTAATTGGATCGTTCATTAGGCACGACAAGTCTGGTAAATCCAAAGTTGCGATAAACAGTAGCTGCCGATTAGGATCCCTAAAACTCTGGGTCACTATACCAACCCCAGGAGGAGGATATCCAGGATAACTAGGAATAAGAATCGCATTCGGGATATTGTATCCTCCTGGAAAACCAGGATTAACCGGACCGTACTGGGGTTGTTGTGATTATTGATAAGTGTACCCAGGATACGGTTGATACTGGTAAACTGGCTGCTAGATAGCAGGACCAAATTGGTACTGTCCCTGGTACGGTTGATAAGTGAATTGTGGTTGACTTGTGACAACCGTACTTGAACCAGGTTGTCCTACAGGCATCTGAACCGTAGTTTGAATCGTGGATCCAGACGATGGTAAAGATGTCTGAGGAGTAGTTATAGGGACAGTAGAAACCGGAGCTGTCGATACTCCAGAAGTAAGTGTGGTAGATGGAGCAGATGTTGCGGCAGTTGCAGCAGTCATTTGAGATGGAGTACGAGGCGAAATAGGCCCGGACTGAGAAACTACCGAAGGTACAGAAGTTTGAATATTAGACTGGACTGGTTGCTGGGGTGAACCAGAAACTAAGGGTTGTCCAGTTTGAGATGACAACTGTACATTTGGCTGCAACACCGGTTGAACTTGTGATGGATCCCACACTATGTTTATTCCGGGGTATTGACCCATAACAGGTTGAAGATATTGAGATCCGTAATCGGGTTGAGGGTAGGATTGATAATTGAAAGGCACATTTCCCGTACCTTGAACATAAGATTGACCTTGGGGTGGTTGGAAACCTTGACTCGAGTACTGACCTTGGGGTAGATACCCTTGAGGCATATACTAATACTGAGGTTGACCTTGATGTATAAATTGATACTGGGGTTGACCTTGGGGTACATATTGAGTCTGGGGTTGACCTTGAGGAATGTAATGTACCGTAGGCATGTACTGTCCTTGAGGTTGCCCCCCAGATGCAAATTATGTACCTTGAGGTTGCCCCCTAGGCGTTAATTGAGGCTGCCCCCCAGGCGGTAACCGGCCACCTTGAGGTTGAGAAGCGGGAATAGAACCTAACATCATAAGAATGTCTTCTACACTCAACGGCTTTGCACCATTGCTTCCAGTGAACATCCTTTGTTCAATGGGTTGAGGAGATGCTCCTGAAAAAGTACCAGACAGAGACTAATACCCAGCAGGAACAGAAGGACCACCGTACAAAAAAGATTCAGGCGATTGAGTAAACATGGACCACTGGCCTGACATATTTACGGGAGTATAAATACCCCTAGGTGGATAAGAAACACGAGGTGGTGAAAAACTCGACACTGAGTTGTCCAAATAATTAGTTAAAGAAAGATACCAAGTAGTACTTCTAGGTGGACTGTAAAAAATGGATTCACGCTCCCTTAGATCAATAGTAGGTTGATTTTCAGGGATAGGGATGCCTATTTCTTCTTCCGGAGCAAGTTCTTCAATCGTTATCAAACCAGAAGGAAGATTTTCGGTGATGACTCTTTCTACCCTAGGTGAATTAGGAACACTAGAAGCGAGAGAGACTAACCCCGATGTTGGAGTAAGAGGTTCAGATATCTCAGGTTCTTCACCTATATCACTAGTAGATGAAAAACTACCAGCAAGCTCGGAAACCGAAACAACTTCAGGATTATAACCTGTTTCTAGACTTTGGTAATCAGGATGAACAACCAACGAAGACTCTCCTTCTTCAGGTGACCCTACTTTACTGCCACTAGGAGTTACAAGGACTTTCAAACCTTCGTAATGGCCCGGGACGTCTTCAGGAGGTTGTCCCCGAAGTCTACGGGACTTACTCAATAAATCAGCCACGGTTATAACCTCAGGAGACTGGCCCCGAAGTCTACAGGACTATCTTGGTAATTCAGCCACAGCTAAAAAATTTTAACTACTGCACACACAAACAAAATAAAATCTCAAAGCAAACCGCCTAAAGTCTCTAAAGAACCAAACAAATTCGAATCACACGCCTAAATAATCTAGGGTGTCAAATCAAACACAAACAATAACCTTCCGGACCGAAAACACTAGTTGGTGATGAAATCCAACATCGCCGAATTCAGTACAGAAGTGGCGGGTGGAACAGTTACCCCGACAACCTGCTTAATGAATAGACTGGACCAAGTTCCTCCACTTAAACCGTCTCGAGTGAAGTGAACCCCCCAGAAAATCCAAGTGAGTCTAGCCGACGTCTGCTCCAGGTACAGTGGGATCTTCCCTCCACCGTCACCTTAGGAAGAATCCTAAAGATAATAGTCACTAAGGTCACCAACAGCAACAAATATACTTGTGGGAACAGTCTACGATCCAATAACATGCAAGGGCAGAGTAACAAGCTCAATCCCCTTGGCGGCTCCTTGACAATAATCCAAGGTTTACCGACAAGTGACCCCAGGCTCCTCGACAATGGTTAATCCAAGGTTTACCGTTTGTAGTACATGCGTATCTGGCGTCATTCCCAATGAAGGAGGATTGATTCCCTCACTGGTTTGGACACGATCTCGTGCTTCTTCTTTAAGAGGAGCTTTCCCAGAGTACAAATGAAACAATTGGATTTATCCTACCACAAGATAAGCTACTTATTTAGTTTTACTGTCTTGGAGAGTTAATTACTCTCCTACTCCAAGACACTAGCTTGATCTATATTGGTGTTTCAGAGCCCTAGTAAATAAAAAGTTACTAAGTTGATTTTACTTTAAGCGTTAATTTTTATGGCTTTTCTTTAGGACAAAAGGTAGCGGAGATGAAACTGATGGTGTGTAGACTCGACTCAAATCCACTAAAATTCCCTAGCTAAGAGAGTTGGAGAATGCAAAACTTATAAAGACAACTTTCTTGGCAATGAAAATCAAAGAAACAATCTCTTTTATCTTTTCCAAAGCACACAACACATGACCACTAACTATTTCATGAAAATTTCCTTTCTCTTTTCAAAGACTTCAAATGCTGCTAAAACAAACTTTCCTCAAAAGAGATTTTGTATTTTTTCCTATTTAACAAAGCATGTAAAACTTCTTTAAAAATCAATCTTAAGATCTATGACAATCAAACCAATCTAAGATCTATGAAAACGAAAATCAATTTTAAGATCTATGCAAATCTAAGAGAAAATCACCTAAAAGAAAATCTAATGAGGTAAAAGCCTACAAAATATAATTCCAGGATGTTTTACTCAGTTACAATTCAACCAAGGACTAATTCATGCAGAATCATAAACTAGTCAAAAACAAAATTAAAAGTTTTTGTTCTTTTTCTTAAGAATGAAATTCACAGCTTAACCAACAAGCCTTCTCGAAATTCCGCAAAGAGACAACAAAAAGGTAGGTTTCTCACAAAGGTGGATTTTACGAAAGGTGCGACTCCTAAGAAGACTGAAAAGACCAGGGAGATCCAAGGTTTTTACAACTTCCAAAGCCAAAGTCACTACAAGACCAATGCGAAAATCAAACCTAGGGCTAGAATCTCTTTGAACTTCACTAAAACCCTTGACGCTAATGAAACAAGCTTAGATGAAAACTTTTGACAGGTAAACAGTGGATCTGGGCAGAAAAAACAAGCTACAAACAAAATCTAATAGGAGAAAAAGGAAAAAATGGAAATTTTCCAGGCTTTTGACAGGGTACGCAGGCAGCCTGTTTGCACAGGTGCGGCCATGCTCTGCGTACAAAGCAGAAGTGCGTACAGGTACGCACGGTGCTTAACACAGAGGGTGCGTACTACTCTCAAAATCAAGAGAAATAAAAACTAACTCAACCCTAAGCTATTCCACCCAAATTCACAGTCAATCAGTCAAAAACTAGAAAGAAATCAGATTTTCTCAAATCAAAGTATCAATCAAAAGAGAAATCAATCAAATCCATGGATTCCCCAGTGGAGTCGCCATTTTGTCATGTGGAAAGAGTCAGTTTTGCGGACAAAACCAACCTCCCTAGAAGCTAAGGCTTTCTAGTGACAAACAAAACAATCAAGCACTATCTTTCCCTAAATATGCATTTAAAATAAAAGCAACCAGGTGTTTAAGGCTTACCTTTAGTCCAATGCTTGTTTGTTGTAGTCCAGCCTCTCTGATCCAGATGAGCTCCTTCTCTTTGAAGCCTACATTCACTAACAAGCAAACGATTACATAGTACCTGAATAACTCATATAATAAAACATATTCATCATAAAGACCAAGGAGTTTATGAAACAAATTATATATAACAACTTGTTGAGAAAAATGAATTTAATTGTATTAATTGGAAACAAAAGAAACCATTACAACCAGTGCCTTGGGGTTGTGCAGGTCCCTCCCATGGTCCAGCAAGAGTTCTCCTTTACTTTGATCAGCTCACCCACTTCCAAATGAAGCTAAGAAAGGATTGGAATCTCTCCTCTCAAGCTCTAAAAGGGAGTCCTAATTTCAGCAGCATCTACCCTTAGGAATGTTCAGCTTTTTAACCTCCCCTCTCTCTGGCCCAATGCCTATATTTATAGTGCTTTGGAGGAAGTTAATTAGGTCCACCATGAATGGGATAAGCCCCTCTTTCAATGGGATAGCTCCCCTCTTCATGGGATAAGTTCCTCTTTCATTGGGATGCATGAACCATCTGGAGGCGCTCAATCCACGTCAAACCATCTTCTAGAATGCTCTAGAATCGACCACAAGTAACTTTTTTGGAGTAAATCTTGCACCTTTTGACCTTTACAGGAGTACGCACCCACCCCTTTACAGACAGAGTGTACAAGTACGCAGGTTTTATGAACTTGGGGTGCATACACGCAGGTAAGGATAAGAGAAACTGCGTAACCAGAGTTATATAGATTTTTAAGGACTTTCTCTCTTTCTTGGAGTTTGACATGAGGAGCAGAGGTATAAGACTTGCCAAGGAGGACAATATGACTATTGACGGAGCCATACTAACTGCAAATAGTCATGGTGACAAATTTTAGTGTAACAAGGGGTTTCCTTTCCAAGGCATTACTTAATCTCCCTGGGGAATGGTATTCTAGTATTTTTAGACCATGTGGTATAACATGCCATCTCCTTTGGCAAGCTTGCACACTCTCGATTCCTACTAGCCTAAAAATATCCTCAAAGTGCAGTATTCATTTTTATTGTTTATCCATCTATAGGGGTGCCAATTTAGGATTGTCAAAGATGATTTTATGGTTGTTGATGACATCATGAGGTATTTTCAATTCTGATTTCATGTATAAACATTCATTTTATTCCTTGGACATGACCCTCTTAATACCCTCAACCGTAGCTTCCTAATGAGTAAGCTAAGAGTCGAGTGCCATTAATTGTACATATCCCAACCTTGATTTGGGATCCTAAAAGTTCATATAAGTTAAATCATATTACCATGTATAACTCGACCACTCTAGCCCTATCTTCAAAATTGGCATTTTGAAAAAAATCCATGAACTTCTGGTAATATTGAAAAGGGAGTTACCCATACCATGCTAGAGTCTTGATCTAAAATTGAAGCCACTACTCCTTGAGGAAAATCGCATAGGTCTTGAATGATTGTATGCATTGAATGACATCTATACCCAAGCTTTCCATGGTGGCAAGTTGTTCATCTTTCTCTTGTAGCTAGCCTCTTAATTTTTGGTTTTCTAATTGTATCCACTCCCTCATAATTTCCTCCTTGAATCTCAAGTCAACCATATCCTCACCAATATTCTTAATCTTTTCATCCATCATGCCCACATTCTCAATTCCCTTGGACCTTGCAATTTGAATCCATCGATGGGTTCTACCTCTTTCTTTTTCTAACTCAAGGAGGGTTGGGATGAGAAAATTGGTAGGTATTATCTACCATTTCTCATAAAATTTGTAATAATACCCAATATATGGTTGTGGATTAGTTTCTTGCAGCTCTTGTGACCCTTCACCTCTTTCTTTTGTGCAACGCTTTCCTGTAGAATTTCCCTCACTTCTGGCAGTACTTCTTTTCCTTCCTATAACACTTATCTACCTCCATGTAGCATGGAAGATTCCTCTTGCAGCTGTTTAGCCTTTGCTCCATTGGTGCTTGAATTATTCTGAGAGGCTTAGGGTTTCTTTTCCTTGGCCTGGAGGGAGGATATTTCTTCATTTTTCTTCTTATTCTCCTCAAATTATTCTTCTCGGCGAATAGTTGTCTTATGAATTGTCATGGAGATTGTTGATGAAGGTTGAGGTTTTATTTTTTTTATTGTAGTGCTCTTCCTATTTTTGAGATATATAGGGAATTTTCTTCATTTCCTTTCTTTAGCCTTGACTGGTGTTCCCAAGGCTGCCAAGTTCCCAACCACCTCTTCCTAAGTATTTCCCTCTTAAATACTAGCTCGTTTCTTTTCTCTTATCCTTTTTTCAGGTTTGGAAGATTCTTGAATGATCTTTGAGGCTCCTTGTACTCCTTTTTCTTCTCATTTTATCTTCTCTTTGGATTTCTCCTCTTGCACATTTTCTTTTGTTTCAGCCTCTTATTTTTCTTTGCCATCGTCCTTCTACACAACGATCCTTGACTATGTCTTCAAGTTCCAATATAATTTTTCCTTCTGTTTCTAGAAAAGAATCCATATCCATGCCTACAAAATCTATCCGTGCTACCGAGCATTGAACATGTTCTAGGGAATCCATTACAACAATTTGTATGAGCCCATGATGGGATATGTACTGAGGTTTTCCTACCCTAACCCTGTGGCTCATTTCTATCATAGTCTAGAAAAGGAAATAGGGGATGCTAAATCTTCTTGGAATAGGAAATTCCATCTAGAACCTCAGCTGATAGAGTAGTCTAAATTGATAGGAATAAAAAACACTTAGTGTTCCCTCACAAGAAATATATTTTATAATGTGATAGGCTACTTCATCCTAGGGGTATAGTAGGATCTCCCTCCTGAAACCATTCCTTTCTTCAACAGGCTTCTCCTTAGGGAGGAGGAAAATTTTCTTGGCTATAAAACCCTGAGTTCTTTCCTTCATAGTCCATATCACTCCCACGGGTAATGTAGTCACTCTGATAAAAAATTCTTCATTTATATGGATAATTAATACGCTCACAATGGTGGTAACATTGTCTTATCCTTGAGGCTAAAGGCACACTGCAAACTCATGGGTAATTTCATCATCAAATGCTTTGAATTTATAAAAATGAACTCCAAACGCTGGTGGTTTACAAATATTTATCTGACAGGAGAGTGTTATTGGATCCTAGAAGAGTTTGTTGGTTTTCTCCTATTAAAACCAACTCCCATGAATTCCTTATGTAGCTTCTTAAAAATTTTGCAAGGGAATTCTACAACCAATTATCAGTTTTAGATCAACTTAGGGTTTCAGAACAAGAACAAAAGGGTCAATGTTCTTGGTAGGTTAGTGGGAGAAAAAAATCCATGCCAATATCAAGACAAGTTCATATTCCTATTATATTTCTCAACTTCACAGGTGAAAAAATTCACACTTTAGTTTCTTTTGTTTTGAGGGTTCTACTACAAGATGTTTTGTGGAGGAATTCTAGAAATATTGCACAAGATTATTTTTACTAAAAGTGAGGAGAATCAAGTACTTACCCATCCCTAGGTGGGTCCCTCATAATTCTAGAGTTTTGTGGCTGATATTTCTCAATACAGTGCTCCTTTACACCTCTTCGAACAATCTTGTAGCACATAGTCTGTCTCCTGTAGAACCTAGTCTGCATCGTGTAAAACTCAACCTAACTCTTGTAGTGTCTATCCTATGGTCCTATCCTCTCTATGGAATACTATGAGATACGTGATGTATCTATCTTGATTCTCGATGATTGTAGCAGGCCTCCTTACTATTTTTGGATTGAAATTTTGCTATAAATGAGGCTCAGGCTCACTTTTATGTCCTTGGTAGTTTGTTGGTGTGATCAATGCATTGTATGAGTTTCCCCCCACATACCACCTTCACACTTCTATCATAGGTCCAATGGCCCACCGTCATATTGATAACACATTTTGATTTTGTCTTTTTTCTCCACATGTGATGAGAGAAAAATTTAACTCCAACTTCACTATTTGAGAGTGGCCAAGACTTCTGAGCCACTTTTAGCCGGCACAACCTTGTCTCTCGTGCATTGACAAAAAAAATTTAATCATAACATTTGCATCAAGAGAGATCAAGAATAGTGCATATCTATGCCTACCTAATCATTTCTTACTGATGTGTTTATCAATTGATGTTTGCATGGCATTATTGGACATGCGTGAGGTTATTTTTGAGTGTATTTTGAGAGGTCATTTCTTTCCCCCCTTGCTTCTTGCAATTTCTGGAGAAGGATATATTTTTTTATGTTATTTTGTTGACTCAACCTCAATGATGAAGGTCCTTTCTGTTGGAAATAATACAGAGAGGGGGGGTGAATCAGTATTTTTAAGTCAATAATATTTCATTTCCATAATCAGATTCATATATGCTACTTCAGTTAATGGAACTTGCGTGTATACGCAACTGTATTTAAGGAAACTAGCATATATCCCAGAAACTTATGATTCAGTTAATTCATCATATGTTGTTATTTAATATGTGCATCAAAACCGTATAAATAGTAACCAGGTGCAGTAAAAACATAACAGACAATCACACACATGAACAAAGATATAAGGTGGAAACCCAATGTGGGTGAAAACCACCTGTTGCAATCGTCTCTATCTTCCTTTTAATAAGAAACTTCTTTTTACAATTTTTGTACTGGTGTAGTCATATACCAGTATGTATCCTACTACCTGCAAAAGGCTACAACCTTCTCTCATTCTCCATCTTCTCCTGGATGGGAGCTACAACACCCTAGCTCTTGTACTAGCCGATATGTTTACTAGTACGTAGGTGCCGGCCTACAGAAAGCTACAACCTTCTCTTTTCTTCCAGGGACCACTTTTCATAAATTTTCAGACTCGATCCATCAATAACATCATTCAAACATCAAATATATCTGCATCAACCAATCTCCTTTGCACCAACCACAACTAAATCAATCAATCACTTTTTAGAATGTTGTAACCAGAATACAGTAACCAGAACACAGTAACTAGAACCCAGAACACTGCAACATCAAACAGAAGTAGCGAAAGGATATTTTATGAGGCATACGCTACTTAAATGTGTCGAACCTATGTGCTTACGCACTTTTCTTAAGGCAAAGATGCGTACAGATATGGAAATCAAATTTAATATGTATACACTGTTTTGATATGAAAAACCAACGTGTATATGCGCCTTTTCTAAAGTGAACATGTGTACAGATCTGTAAATGATGATTTAATCTTTACAACAACTTCAGACTTCAGTTATACCCAAATCATCATAGTTACAGACTACAACATGTGCCAGTTATTCAGATAAAAGATCAAAACCACACAAAGATACTTCACGTCAAGCCTTAAGATCTTGACCCATCATTAGATATTATCCTTCATCAAGCGCTAAGGTTCATCCTTGATTCAGATCCAGCTATGCACCATAACCCAATAACCTGTATTCTAGATCTTTCTCTTCATTAGATATTCAAGACTTGAGTGTCTTTGACTAATGATCTTCTCCTCCTTTTATAATCTTAGGCCTTACTCAATGTTATGCCTCTATACCACTAGGTGTCATATTTCATGATTGTCTTGGTTGAGCTTTGTAATACGTTCATACCTTTACTTGTTGCATAGGTTTTCCATATTTGTAAAAAATCAAAAAAATTTAAAAATGTAAAGAGAGTACCCTAAAAGAAAAATCAAAGGGTGAAAAAGAATAAAGGATGGTCAAAAAAATGAAAGAAAATGAACCCCAACAAAAATAAAGACCAAGAAAGTGTGCAAGTCTAAATGCCACTATTTTTTACTTTGTATAATAAAATTTGTGTGCAGTTTGTCACTTATGCCACAATTTATGAATAATAAAACAATTTAAGCTTGGGTAGTTCATATTTCAATTTCATGTCTTAGAAGTAGAGAATAAAGGTCTAACCAAATAGTGTAATCCTGGCATATTAGTAGATAGGTAGAGTGAAAAAGGAGCTCAAAAGTTTAATCTGACCCTTGGATGTAATAAGTGTTGACTTAGATAGGCATCACCATGTAAAAGAAAAGAAAGTTTGCTATGGGTTTTCCAGTCTAAGTGCACCCAAATAAAGAAGTGAAAATGCTAGGATAAAGTAGGTAGGGTAAGTAGATGATGGTTGCAGAATAAATATGTGGTAAATGATAAGTTTAAATGTTTAAATCTTTTACTTTCACCACTGAGCAAAGGCATATATCATATGGAAGGCACATCAAGCAAGCAAAGTCAAAATAATTAACTTCCCTTCTCATTTCCCCTAAATTTTCACTAATTCCCCCTACATGCCAAGGTATCTATCAAATTAGAGGGTCTCAGAGCATTTCTCTAACTTTTGGAGGGACTGAACCCTTGGCCCAATAATTTATAATGCATAAGTACTTAAAATCAATATTCACCCCTTCATAACATCATTCATTCCCTTGATAAATTTTTTCCTAAGTAAAATCCTATTTTACTTAGGAAAATTGAAATATTTTCCATAAAAACGCTAATTTTTCACTTAGCCTAAGTTTCAAATATATACATGAAATGTTTAAGACTTAGCGTTTTTTCCATTCAATGTCATATTAACTACTAATTTATGTTATTAAGTAAATCCCCTATAAAAATCTACCCATTCCTGTATTATTTTAACTATGTAAAAACCCTAAATTCTTATATATCCCGCCCCTTGGTTAAAATATAACCATAATACATCATTAATTGGGATTAATTAGTTAATCTATAACTAATTAAGAACCCCGACCCCTGCCACATTAAATAAGGATTAATTAACCCCCACGGTTAATTAATAACTTTCCCAACCAATCCCATTGCTCTCGATATGATTAAAAAATATTTAATTGCGTTGGGCCCGCCCACATTAAAATCCTATCACCTCGCCTCCCCAATAGCTAGCCGATCAAGCCCCCCACATCCAAGGGATGTCGTGCGTATCGCACGACCCTCCACGATTGAACGTTAGCACATGATCATGAAGCGGTTTTGCAAACAGTACCCTCGCCACGCGTCACTCATCGTATGGTATAGTGCGGATGAGCCCAAATACCACCCCCCTTCCATTAGCGGTGGGATAAAAACTATTTACCACCTCCCGCTAAATGACAAAATATCAAATCCTTCCACTGACGCCACACGTCCAAATCCCGAAGCCCGCCAAATTTTTGACTTTGTATAAAAAACAAAATAAATCATTTCGCCGTCCTATTCTGCAAACATATACATCCATGCAATTTGAACATCGAGGTCAACCAATTTTTGCACTCAACCATCAACTGCCCTCAGACTTGCAATCGACACCACTCAGAGTCTGCCAGCACACCCAGTAAACTTGCATTTCATCGCCTTCACTAGAAACGGGTATTTACTAGCTTCCCGTCAAATAAAACCCTGTGAATACTTGTTTTCACTACAAAATTAATTGAAAAGAATCCCAATTCACCATAATTAAGTTACCACACTTGAAATTCAAGTTCCCCAGACCCTCTGTTTCCCCAATTTTACTAAGAAAACCCCTGTTTCCTATCTGAATCCACAAGAGCCAGAATGGAAACCACGGTAGCCCTAAATATTGCACCCATTACCACCCCTCATCATGATTTATACTATCTGCCCCTGGCATATAAGGATTTTCAAATAAAAGACCTAACCATTGATAAAGACCACCTAAAAGTATTTTTCCAATGCTGAGATAATCACTTGAATGGCTATGATGCCATAGGATTGTGGGAATCCAATCTCCCAATGTACTTTCTCCCCTTTGTGCACGTTTTCCCTGAAATAATCCATTAGTGCCATGCAAATTATGACCCCAACCTCCGAGCAGTGATGTCTCCCAATCAAACAGTCTTCTTCACAATAAATATAGACTCAATTAATGAGATGTTGCAATTTCATCCTAGTCAATCCCTAACCCCCATTTCCCTTGGAGATTTTCTTGAGAGGTCAACTAAATTATCCGAACCTGAACTCGGTCGCTTTTGTCAAACTTTTATGGATAAGAACCATCAACCCAAAGATCCTCCTCCTTATATGGCAGTTTTCTTCACAAACACTGGCAAACTTATAATTGATATGATAGCTGCAGTCATGGGATTCAACACCAGTGAATATGTAGATGAGTTGACCCTAGTATTGATGTCCATTTTTAATCCTGGTTAGCCCCCTGCTGTCAAGTACAATTACTGCATTTATAGTTGAGAAAATCCATGACCATTTCATGAGGCTAGAAAATGAAAAGGTTTTTAAGTATTCCACATTCATATATCACCTCATCCTCTACTATCAGTCTAAAAAGTTCCCATTTTCTGTCAAGAAACTTGATAGAAAGGGTAATCCAAGGTCAGTCATTTTTTGAACTTCTATCTTCCATGAATCTTTTGGTTTCCCTTATACATATAATGAGTTCATTGACCAGTTTTTCCATCTAGCGACCACCTTACTGACAGTAAATCCTCCTCCTAGGATTAGTGATGAAATCAAAAGGATCCTTCAACTATCAAAATAGTGCAGAGTAGGTGATTGGTACTTATCCCAGAATCACACAGAAATCAGGGTATATGGCTGTGAGCTTCCTCTATTCAAGCTACCAAAATATGTTCCAATGAGACT
Organism: Pinus tabuliformis; assembly: GCA_031772625.1. Lineage (NCBI taxonomy): Eukaryota > Viridiplantae > Streptophyta > Pinopsida > Pinales > Pinaceae > Pinus > Pinus tabuliformis. The sequence goes on from CM062805.1 coordinate 1,279,159,685, forward strand.
GCTTGCTTTGAAATATTATAGATAGATGATCAACTCAAATCATATTCATTTCACCAAACCCAAGAAAAAAACACAGCTGAGAATCAAAGATCGCCTAGGCCCATTTGCTTGCAATAATAGAGAAGCAGGCAAAACAGTAGAAGCAATCCTAGAAGACCACATGAAATTAAACAAAAGCTTTGGTTGGACTCCATATGACCTCCACAGTTTAATCTGTGATAGGAGAATGAAAAATAGACTATCACCATATTTTCATCACAGAATCATAGAAATAGAGCAATATGCTAACATGGACGAATGGAGGGAAGGGACTCTTGTAGAAATGAATACTAATCAGGTCAATGTAGAAAATGTAATGAAAGATCTAGAAAAAACACTTGACCTGGAATCTTGTGAACAGGTACCAGTTGGGACTTCTCAAGAGGCAACACCAGTGACTAGTGCCTCAACAACAGATACTTCTCAAAGGCACTCATAGGAAACAAGTGCACCACTTGTAGAGACATCACAAGGAAGAGAACAAGAGACCAACACTCCAGCAATAGGACAATCAAACATGTCAAAGTAGCCTGAAACCCCTCAAGAACAAGCTCAAAATCATACCCACCCAACTAATGTTAACATGGGAGACCCCCCAATTTTGCAGACTCCTCTTAATGAGGAAAAGAGCTTAAAGAGAGACAGGGAAGTAGCTACCCCTGCCAACGGTAATTCAGATAAGCCTGATGCTAAGAGGCCTAGGCTAAATCCCCATTCAAAAGAGGAATTTTTTGAAGGAACTATAGGGAGTCAGAGGAAAGAAGGTGCAAAGAGTCAGCATACCTTCCCAGTAGGTGGGACACCTTCTAGCTCACAAAGACATGAGATAGAAAGATAGCAAAGTGTTGAAGCATCATCTTTTAGGCCTTCAACTAACAACTCCCTGGACATCAAAGAGAAATTTAAAGAGATAAAGGCCAGAAATGAACCATTACGGGCCCATGTCTACAATCAATATTTGAAGATATCTCCCACAAATCAGACTAGGTTGATGTCAGCCTATGACATCAAGGAAGGAAAAATGCAGATGAGATTTTTAAGCCCAAAGTACAACAACCTCAGTTAATTGTAAACTACTTCAAAACTGATTTTGAGGTCATGGCCAACGACATTTACCCCCTAGATCAGATTGAATTACACAAGCAGACATGGGAGATGGTGTATTCCACCTTGAAAATTAAAGCCATGATGGCCCAAAGATTATTAAATTCTTTGAACAGTACCACTGCTCAACTACAGCTACAAAAAGCCTCCTCACAGGCTAAAGAAAATAGAATCAAATCACTGGAGGAGTTGATTATTGGATTGGGTCATAACCCAAAAGATGTAAAAGTTGTAGAGGCCTTGATAAAGAAAAAAGATGAAGATATAGCTGCCTTGAGAAAGCAGTTAAAGTTACTTCCATTAAGGCATCCACAAACTGCTAAAGCTATTCAAAACAAGTCTGAAGAAGAGCTTATGGACTTAGTCCTTAAGCTAAATGAACCGTTGAATGAGACTGAGCAGGAATTAGAAAAATCACTAAAGAGCAGGCAGAGTGAGTCGACTTCTCAACCTCAAAATGTGATACCAGTGGTCTCCACGATAGTCCCATCAACACTTGCAACAACTCATGCACTTAATGTCCCTCTGGTTATAGCATAAACTATTCAGGAAATAGGTACAGCACAGGCAAAAAATTCAAGTCGAAGCACAAAAGAATTAATTAAGTCAATGGAGGAAATGAAACTCCAAGTTTCTGAGCTCCAAAAAGTTAAAGAAAAATTTGTCACCTTGGAGTAGAAATATGATGTTTCAAAGATTAATTTTGCTAAAGAAGTGAGGAAAAATAAAGGCTTAGTCCAACAAGTCAAAACATTGGAGAAGGACCTCACATTTGAAATCCTTTGAAAAATATTAGGAAGATTCTATGGACTAACATCACTCAATAAATAAATGATGGTTGGTCATCAATATAGATCATTTTTGAATAGATTGAACTAGTTAAAGTTGCTCTCCAAGAAATTGTCAAAACCAGGGATGAGCTAGGAGGTAAGCCTGAGGAAGTTATCAAGCTGATAAAATTTTTGAACAGTAGGTCTACGAATCAATTAGAGCAGCTGAATATTGAAGACAGAACTACAACCATCCTTGAAATCAATTTTTTTTTGACCAAAAGGTCTCTAATGTAGAATCTAGAAAGAAAATGCCAAAACATACAAGAGGATATAAATGAATTTATGGAAAAGTTTGGCATTTTATAGAGAAAAGGACTTCCCAGTCCTTTAGTTATTAATGATAAATTGATGAGAAGTGAATATTATATCGACAAATTGGGTAAATATGCAAATAACCAAGCCAGTTCATCAGCTAGGGCATCTGCACCCAAGGCACTACCTATCGGCAAAGTTTTCTATGACAGTCTAGAGAACCTTTTTTATGTCGAGCATGAATTAAAACATTTGTTTCTAGTGTAGCCCAATTTTGTTAAATACACTGAGGCTGATGAAATCTTCAGGAAGATACAAAGGACAAGGATACCAATGGATGATTGGTGGGCAGATATGACCAAATTTTTGTGATTTACCTTGGTAAAATCAAAGATTTACCATGGTAAATTTTGGTAAAAGAAGGTAATTGAGGATAAAGCAGGTAAAGTGTATCAAAACAGGTTAAAGAGTATCAGTCGAAAGTCAAAAGAAGAAAACCAACACAGAATTACAAGCTATACAACAAGATGCTCAATCATAGGGCCTGCCTCCAGGTCATTCACAAAAATAGGTACACCAAAGTAGTAGCTCACTTTCAGTTTCTATCCTCAAGACCATCTGTCTCTACTTTTATGTAAAATGTATTTATATTTCCTAGAATATATCTCTCTCGGTTAAGAGATATTTTGTTGTAAATTTTTGTATAAGTACTTCCTCATTCAGAGTACTGGGGAGATTCTTAGACATTTCTTGTAAAATTGCTATTTTGAAAAAGAAGTGCTATTGGAACAACTGTTGTATGTCTAGGTGGAAGCAGTGAATAAAGCAAAGGACTTTCACAGGATTCTCATGCAAAACAATGGTCAAATAAGTATTCTATATCTCTTGTTTATTATTGTTTTTCTCTGTTTATTAATAATCATATGTGTTTTCCTGAAATCTGAATGCTAAGCAAAATAATGATATCTCAGAAAGTGCTTTATTGCAATTTATTTTAAAAAGTTTATCTTTCTTAATGTTTTCTTCAAAACTATTATAAACAAGGAATTCTTAGTTGCTCCTTGTTTCTTAGTTTTTCATTGTGATCATTTAGTAAGAAATTGTTAACTACATTTTATTAGTGATCACCCACTTTCCCTCCCCTCGAAACATGTTCAAGGATTCTTAACTGCCCTTCATCCCTTTTGAGACCATTCCACCCTTTCAAGTTACCTTTTGCCTCTTGTTTTACTATCTTGCCCTTTGAATCCCTCCTTTGCTGAATCAACCCAATCCAATTAAGCCATCTTCAGTTGACTCCTTAGCCCAATGGCTTGAAATACTTTATTTTACCCATCTGTTCCTGAATTCCACCACCAATGAAAATCAAAACCCACAAGCTTTCATACCTAGCCTAATACCTTACTAAACAAAGCTAAATCATAAAGAGAGAGCCCTCTCTGACTAAAACTTGGCTAGATTCTAAACTTAAAAGTTGGTTTGTGGTTACATCAGACCGCTTTCCTTCTTTTGACGACTTCTAGGAAAATCTGAGTGATAACATAGTGGCGACTCCACTGGGGAAGACAATTCCTCAATCATAATAAGTCTTTAAGAAATTTTAAACCCAAATCTATAACATCTTAAAGAAATCACATAAGTTGTTTGTTTGATATCATTTAAGAAAATCAAAAACATAATTCAAAAACCTGGCTTCAGAAAGGACTCGTTACACTAGAGCTAATCCTGATCCCAATCCACCACAAGTGTTTGAGAACCCTAATCTGATCCCCAGAATTCTTAGGAGACAAGAAAGTTCTGTTAGTCCTCGGCCCACCTTCAGATCATCATCCTGTCCTGTTAGGTGGATTTACCTTGAAGACCAACCCTTTGACGAATACTTTGAGACCTCTTTGTTTAGGACTTCAGCCGATTCGGAATTAATTGACTTAGTCCCAAACCCAAAGTTTATCTGAAAATTAGAGCTCCAAGCTGCCAATTTGTCAATTGATAGGTATTTGCAGAACTCCCCACAATCTGATGTTACCACTGAAGGAACACCTAATCCGTCTATCATTACTACTGTTTATCCAAGTTCATCATCATTTCGTCACACATCTCAACCTGAAACCACTCCACAACAAACCATCACATCCAGATCTCCATCCACAACTCAAACACTCACGGTTCCAACCCCAGCTATTGTTTCACCATTACCTACAACAATGGAAAACAAATATGCCCCCTGGTACTACCAGCAAAGCTGGGTGCCATGCCCTAGGATTACCAAAGTAAGATCACTCAATTTGATGGTACTGGTACCTATACAACCCAACAACACACCAAGAAGATGACTGATTATTTTGAAATTTATGAAATAGATACTGTTGATGTTCAAATGAGAATATTTGTTTAGAGTTTAACTAGGGAAGTTGGAACCTGGTTTAGAGCTTTAGCTGCAAATAGTAGAGACAGTCTAGCAACTCTCTATAGATAATTCTTGAAACAATGGGAGAAAAAGAAAGACGCTCTTCAAATTCTATCTGAATACGAAAACCTAAAGAGAGGAACACAAGAAACTGTGCAAGAGTATTGCACTAGATTCAATAGTGTCTATAATGCCATCCTTCAAAATCTTAGACCCCCACATGATTTAGCCTTAATCAAATACCCAGATGGATTTGATTCTGATATGGCTTTCCAGCCGAGAGAATGAGCTCCTCACACTTTGGAAGATATGCAAAGCATAGCAGTCAGTGTTGAAGCCAACCTGATGTCTAAAAGAGCCAAGGTTAGGAGTGAAAGGAGAATACCATTAAAGGAAGAAGCCTCAGCATTTGAACAAAATCTAGATGCCATAATTAACAAGATGGATAGACTTGGAGACAAAGTGGAGACAATTGAAAGGAAACCTCCTTGGGATGGTCAACCAACCAACACAGGGAGAAATCCTAATTTCAGAAAAAATAAAAACCCAAACACTAGGAAGAATGGTCCTGACCAAAACATCAGACCTCCTTTTCAGGAGAATTATGCAGAAGCTTCCAACTCTGAGGAACCAGAGGAGGATACTCAAATTAATTTTATGGGACTTGGTAATGAAGGAGAAGTTTTCTTGACCCAAGAGGATCAAGAGGCTCACATACTTAAACAGTTTCAAACTCAATCAGGGGAGTCATTCGACTTTAGGGAAGGTTATGACACAACCATCTTTGAGGTTCACAAGCAATACAACCTAAGAAGTAGGAGAATTGATGTCCCTAAAGCAAACAAGAAAAAGGTTCCAAATCAACACAAAAAAGGTAAGACAGTCACTACACCTATACATATTCTTTCTAGATCAGACCCTAATCCTTCTAACCCCATAATTGAAGATGTCTCTGATAATCAACCAAACAATAGACAACCTTCCACTCCCCTTCCTTCTAAGGGAACTGTGGAAGAACCTCCAAAAGTTGATTTAGGAGAACCAACAAATCCTAATTCCACTCCTGAAAAGGAAAAAAACACAGAAAACACAGAAAACAGAGAGAATACTGATATTCGAAATCCAAAGCACAAATAGAAAAACTCTTTAATCTAGAAACTGAAGTAGGTAAGCTAAAAATTGTTGTTTCATCATCTAAATTAGCTAAACATGATGCTTACCGAGCTCAAATAAATAAATCACTGAAAATTACTGGAACTAAAGACTCAGTTAATCCTTTTGATGACTAGCCTGAATTAATCTTTGGCCCTGAAGTGAATGGAAAACCATTAGGGGAAATTCCTCCCTTCTATGTGAGCTTACATATACATGATAAGATTCTTCACAATGCCATGTTTGACTTTGGGGCATCTCATAATTTAATTCCCAAGTCTGTAATGGAAAAGCTAGACTTGGACATCACTAGATCATACAAAGATTTATTCTCTTTTGATTCTAGTTAGGTAAGATGTTTAGGACTGATAAAATACTTGTGTGTCTCATTGGTTCAATACCCTGCAAAAAAAATATTAATGGATATAGTGGTAGCAGATATACCACCTAAATATGGCATGTTATTATCCAGATCCTGGTGTGCTAATCTTCAGGGATCTCTTCAATTGGATATGTCATATGCTACTATATCGGTTTTTGGAAAACCAAAGAAACTATACAGAGAAACGATGATGAAATATGTAGTAAGTAGTCAGGAAAGACCCCAAAATTTCCCCATCTACCCAGTACCCTCTGATATGGACTCATTTATCCTTTACAATTTAGAAACCAATCCTTCCAATACTTTAGAAGTTTTAGCAGCAAAACCAAAAGAAATTAAAAAAGAAAAATCTAGTGTTCAAATTTAGGAAATATCAGATAAAAAAGAAAATTCTAGTGTTCAAATTCAGGAAATATCAGATGAAAAAGAAAAATTAGACGAGAATGAAAAACCAGATCCCATTGTTAAACAAGATCCTACTACCGCTGACACCAATTACGAGCATGAAATCCTTTGGCATTTAGAATTTGATGGCTCAGTCAATAAGCTAGGGGCAGGTGCAGGAGTTTGGGTGTACAATTTAGAAAATGATCATGCTGAAGGTCATGCCTACAGACTAAATTTTAAGCGCACCAATAATATGGCAGAATATGAGGCACTCTTACTTGGTCTTAAACTTGTTAAAAGATCAGGAGCAATCAAAGTGTCTGTCATAGGAGACTCGGAATTGATAATCAAACATATTAAAGGAAAACACTTAACTAGGTACCCTAGATTAGGATATTATCAAGGAACAGTCATAGAGATTCTCAATAATTTTTTGGAAACTCAGCTTGCTATAATCCCTAGAAAACACAACTTGCAAGCCCATAGCCTGGCTATGTTTGCAAGCACCTGAAAATTACCTTTTGAACCTAATCATCAGTTTACTACTGAAATTAGGCATAGACCAGCCATCCCTAATAATTTGAAGAACTGTCTAGTTTTTGATAGTGATGAGTAGATTAATAACTTTTTAACTTTAGATGAAGAGTTTTCAGACAGTAATATAGATGTCAATCATTGATCCATTCTAATCAAATAGACGAGGTAGAAACAAACATTTTAGAAGAAAGTTCAATAAACATGCTCCATCCCACTAAATTCACACAAAAAGATGTTCGAGACCTGAAACAAATGGATCTAGAGGAAGTAATTGAAGAAGAAATAGAGGTTATCAACCTAAAAGAAAATCATCTTCCTAAAGGATTAACCCCACTAGAAGATCTATTTGATTCTAATGACATTCCCAAGAAACCTAAAATGGAACCATTAAAAGCAAATATTGAAGAATACAACCTAGGTACTCAGGACAATCCAAAAATGATAAAACTGTCAAAATCTCTACCTCCTGATCAAAAGTTAAAATATGCTGAACTTATGAGGGAATTCTAGGACGTCTTTTCCTGGAGTTATGAAGATTTGAAATCCTATGACACTTCTATTATTCAACATACTATACCTCTGAAAGAAAACCAAAAGCCCTTCAAGCAAAAACATAGAATAATTAACCGTATGTTATTACCATTGATTGGAAAAGAAATTAAACACATGTATGAAGCAGGGATTATTGCCCCTATTAGATTTTCAGAGTGGGTGTCTAACTTGTTGCCTACTAGGAAGAAAACTAGGGAAATAAGGTTATGTGTTGATCTGAGAAATATGAATAAGGTCTTTCTTAAAGATAACTATCCTTTACCCATAATGGATCCTATTTTGCAAAGGGTAGTGGGTTCTTCTAGAATTCAATTTTAGATGGGTTTTCAGGATATAACCAAATCTTGGTTCATCTTGATGACCAAGATAAAACTGCTTTTACAACACCATAGGGTACTTTTATTTACATCAAAATACCATTTGGACTCAAAAATATAGCAGCAACCTTCCAAAGGGCAATGGACATTGCCTTTACCAAAGAAATTCATGATTTTCTTATTATATAGCTGGATGATCTAACTGTTTTTTCAAAATCAGATCAACAACACTTGAACCATCTCAGACAAGTTTTCTTAAAGTGCAGAAAATATGGTATTTCTTTGAATCCAAAGAAGTCCTTGTTCGGTCTGGAGGAAGGTAAGCTGTTAGGACACATCATTTCCAAAGATGGCATTCGAATTGACCCTTCTAGGATAGAGGTTATTCTATAGATAGCTCATCCAAGAAGTATTAAAGAACTTCAAGCTTTCCTAGGGAAGATAATTTTTTTGAGAAGATTCATTTTTAACTTATCAGAACTCGTTAGATTACTAAATAACATGCTAGAAAAGGATTCAAGTATCAAATGGATAGTGGAGGCCAAGCAATCGTTTGAAGAAATAAAAATGGCCTTAACCAGAACACCGACCCTCACTAGTCCATAATTTGATAAAGACTTCATCATTTTTTCTTTTGCATTAGAACACACCATAGCTGTAGTTTTATTACAAAAGGATGATCAAGGATGTGAAAAACCAATAGCCTTTTTTAGTAAAGCACTCATATATGCATCATTAAAATACAAAATAATGGAAAAATAAGATTTTGCATTGGTAAAAGCCATTAAAGATTTCAGAGTCTACATATTATACTCTCATGTGATAGCTTATGTTCCTAATGCAGTTGTCAAAGACATCCTAACTCGGGATGGAATTGAGAGCAAACGATGAAAATGGATTGCTACCATCTTAGAGTATGATATAGAGATAAAACCTACAAAACTGATAAAAGGTCAGAGATTGGCCAAACTCATGGCGGAAACTAACTGTCAAGCCCTTCACATAAATGAACTGGATAACGAGTAGGAGATGGCAACTCCACAAATCAGCAAAACCTTTATAGAATCTCCTTGGTATGCTGATGTAATTTATGTTTTACAAAACCTGTAGGCTGCTTTAGGGTTATCCAGAACCAAGAATTGGTTTCTAAAAATGAAAGCTTCAAAGTTTTATATCTTAGATAATACTCTTTTTTGGAAAAATCATGAAGGAATTTTATTAAACTGTTTATCAAAAAATGAAGCTGACAAGGCTCTCCAAGAATTTCATGCAAGAGACTATGGTGGACATCTCTATTGGAAGTCAATTGTAGACAAAATCCTAAGGGTTGAATTCTATTGGCCAACCTTGTTCACAGATGTGAAGAAATTTGTAACTTCTTGCCATAAATGTCAAATCTTTGAAGGCAAGAGAAAGCTATTACCTTTACCCCTAAAACCCATTTCCACCAAGAAACCTTTTCAACAATGGGGCCTTGAATTCATTAGAGAAATCCATCCACCCTCTTCAGGCCAACACAAATGGATACTCACTGCCACAAACTATTTCACTAAATGGATAGAGGCCATCCCCTCTAGACAGGCCAATGACACAGTGAGCATAGGTTTCCTTGAAACCAATATATTATCTATGTTTGGTTGCTCCTCTAAAATCATTACTAATAATGTTGTAGCCTTCAAGTCAAAGAAAATGATTAGTTTCTTTAACAAGTATCACATTACATTGGGCCATTCCACTACCTACTACCCTCAAGGGAATGGATTGGAAGAATCTTCCAACAAGAGTCTAGTTAACATCATCAAAAAACTGTTGGAAGCAAAAAAGAAAAGATGGAATAAAAAATTGATCAATGCACTGTGGGAAGACAGACTTACAACCAAAAAATCCATTGGAACCAGTCCTTATGAATTACTATATGGCATGGAGGTTGTTTTTCCTTCATCTCTAGGAGTTCCTGTCACGAAAATACTCCAAGAAGCTCAAGTGGAACCTAATGATATTCAAAGAAGGATAAACTAGACTATCAATTTACAACAAACCAAGGAGGAGGTGTACCAAAGATCCAAAGTGTTACATGAGAAACTTATGAAGATATTTGACAGAAGAACCAAGGAAGATGATTTCTACCTTGGAGATAAAGTGTTGATATGGGATTCCAGAAGAGAGGACAAGGGGAAGCATGGGAAGTTTGACTTCCTATGGAAAGGACCATACATAATCTATGCTTTAAAAGGAAACAATGCATATTTTCTTAAAGAGTTAGATGACACAGAAGCAGAAGAAGGACTAGTCAATGGTCGGATGTTAAAACATTACTTTGATCCAAATTACTAATGTTACCATGTTTTTCATGTACATATTATATCCTTTGTAATGTCAGAGTGTTGATTGGATAGTAAAGTTTTGGAGTTGAAGCCTGAAGAGAAGGCCCTAAGCTTCAAAAGTGTCACTGTCATACATACAATAAAGCAACAAACAAAAGGAGATTGCAGATCACAGTCCAAGTCATTAAGAGGCCACTGATCTACTGTTCTTGACTTTCCACCAAGGAAGGCCATCCCCAAGTGGAGCCACCTTTATGTGGAAATTTGAATAATATAACACTTATTCACAGAGATTATCCTGATCATACACTATTTTCAGAATGCATGCATAATACATAACCTCCTCTACCATTGATCATCAATTTGCGGAATTAAAAAAAGCAATCGCATGCGCACATTGAAACATCAATCACACATATCAACACAATATGTAATGGGGAAAGAATACAGCTAAAAACCCCCAACTATCTGTATATCATAATGATAGAGAACATGTAACAATACATAGTACAATACTCCCCACAAGTACTCAGTACTATCTCCACATGCTACACACAAACTAGCTCAGATCTGAACAAGTTGCGGGTTCAAATCTCCTCCACTATTTTCCTGCCTCTACTGCGCAATCCAAGTTGAGAATAGATTAGATCCAAGTTCGAATTCCCTTGGCTTGTATTGCATGATCCTCATTGGAAATCTCAATCAATGATTGTGAAAATCTCATGCACAGTTATAGTCACAACTGATAGTAGTCTCACCCTTTCACCCACCTCTAACACTTGTCTCCACTGAACTGTCTGTGCACTGAGTTAACTGATTTATTCTTTAGTTGATTTATGAGTTAATAATTAGTGAATTAATTAATAATTAATTCACATCGCACATCACTAGTGTATTTGGCAGTTAGACTAAATACAACTAGTTCAACTAAGTCAAACTGAACACAACTCCATCAACTCCTCAATCAACTCCACCAAACTCAATCACTTGAGTTCTAACTGAAGTCCATCATGCAATAGCTCAAATAACCCATAGGAAAAGCGTATTTCCTTCTGGCAGTTGCATGTGCCACATCCGTAGCTCGAACTGGAGTGCTACAAGAGGATAAGATAATGTTTATAGTCCAAATATTATTAAGAGCTAATAATATTCGACTGTTCTATTTTTTGACTAGCAGTCTAAAAATAGACTCCGCCCATATGTCTAAAAAGATAGGTCCATCTATTTTTACCAACATGACCAATCATCCATAAATAGCATCCTCCAACTCATAGACCATGATCCATATGTCTAAAATTAGACTTTGCGCCAAAAATAGCCTGCGGGCCCACTTAGTGAAGGTGACTTCTTTTCACCAAGCTCCATCATCTTGTTGCATTTTCAACACTCCCTCTCAACAAGATATGGATTATCTACAACCCCTATCTTGCCTCTGTGGTATTTGAATTTTCTCCTGGTGAGCGCCTTCATCAAGATATCAACATCCTAATCCTCTGTGGGAATGTATGAAAGTAACATGATTCTCCGCTGCACACAATCTTTAATATGATGGTACCTGATGTCAATGTGCTTGTATCTATCATGAAATACTAGATTAGCTGAGATTTTAATGCAACTCTGGTTATCAAAATAAATCATAGCAGGCTCCATGTGTGACCCGAACAACCCAACCAGGATCTTCCTCATCCATATAGCCTCGCATGCAGCAGAACTTGCTGCCATATACTCAGCCTCTACTAAATTAAGTGCCATGGATCTCTGCTTCCTGTTGTACCAAGAAACTGTTGTCGACCCGATACTGAAGATCCCTCCAAATGTGCTCTTTTTGTCTGTTGGGCTCCCTGCCCAATCTACATCCGTGAAGCCACATAGCTTCACCTCATCCTCCTTTTTGTACCACAATCCATATCCCGATGTGCCTCTAAGATAACACAATACATGCTTGCCTGCCTTCCAGAAGAGCTTGTTTGGCTTAACCATAGCTTGTGAAAGCTGGTTAACAGCGTAGCATATATTGGGTCATGTATTGACCAGATACATAAGCGACCCCACCAACTGTCGATAAACAGTGGCATCCACTACCTCCGCTGAAGTAGCATCGTCCTTCCTCCAACCTCCAGGAAGAGGAGTATCAACAGGCTTGCAGCCATGCATGTTGAACTTCTCTAGTATCTCTCGGGCATACTTACCCTGAGAAACAAATAGTCCATCACTGCGTTGCCAAATTTCCAATCTCAGGAAATAATGAAGGAGGCCCAACTCCTTCATCTCAAACTCTCTAGCAAGATCCTCCTTGCATGAAAGTATCAACAGATCATCTCCCGTCAAAATCAAATCATCTACATAAAGTACAATGATCAGCATCTTACCCTCCACCATAATCTGGTATAGGTTAGGATTCACCTCACTCTTGGAGAATCCAAGTCCTGTGAAATAACTGTCTATCTGTGTGTACCAAGCATGAGGTGCTTGCTTCAACCCATACAACGCTCTCTTGAGCCTGCACACATGCGACTCACTGCTGAAGATCTCGAAACCTTCAGGCTGCTCTATGTACACCTCCTCCTCAATGACTCCGTTGAGGAATGTCGTCTTCACATCCATCTAATGGATGTGCCACCCCACATGCGTTGAGAGAGCAAGAATCTTCCGTATGGAAGAATACCTTGCGACAGGTGCAAAGGTATCCTCATAATCGATCCCCTCTATCTGTGAGAAACCTCGGGCAACAAATTTTCCTTGTACTTATCCACACTCCTGTTAGCTACCTGCTTCACTTTGTAGATCCATCTCGAACCCACCACTGATTTCCCCTCTGGTATTGGGACAATCTCCCATGCACTGTTTCTGACAATTGAATCATACTCTTCCACCATGGCATCTACCCATGCGGGATCCTCCACAACTTCCTCGAAAGAGGATGGCTCAGTCACGACACATTTGCTCACAAGAGCCATGTATCCAACATACCGATCAGGTGACTGTCTCTGTCTGCGCAGTGCTGTAGGTGGTCCTACAACCTTCTCTGCATCTTGAGCCAGTCGCTCAGCTTCTGTAGTGTGCTTTCGCCCTCTAATGGTTGGCGTTGTATGAGTGGCCTCTTCCACTCCATGAACTTCATATTGTGTCTGATCCACATCTTGAAGCTCATCCTTAGGAACTAATAGCTCCTCATCTACATGCAAGTGTGGCTCCCTCTCAAGCGAACACTTCATGGCTTTCTCCTTTTGAAATTTGATATCCCGCCGCACAACAGTCTTGCGACTGTCTGGAAAATACACACGATAGTTGTGGGGCATATTAGTGTACCCCACAAATATCCCAACCTCTACAGTCAGCTCCAGCTTTTTCCTGGCTTCCTTCGTCACATGCATGTAAACAAGAGAGCCAAAAATCTTCAAATGGGAAATATCAGCCTCTTACCAGAATAAGCCTCCTCGGGTGTACTCATGCCAAGTATCTTGTGAGGACAATGGTTCTACACATATACTGCAGTATTGCATGCCTCTGCCCACAAGTGAAGGGGTAGGTCCTGATCATGCAACATCGCCCATGCGGCACCCATGATCGTTTTGTTCTTCCACTCAGCAACCCCGTTCAGCTGTGGGTTATGAGGAGCTATAAGCTCTCTTCGAATCCCTTATGCACTGCAGAAGTCCTTGAACTCGCCAGAGATGAATTCACCACCATTGTCACTCCTAAGAGCCTTCACCTTCTTCCCCGATTCCTTCTCAACCAGTGATTTGAACTCACAGAACTTTGAGTATGTCTCGCTCTTCTTCTACATGAAGAAGATCCAACACTTTCGAGAGAAATCATCAACAAAGATCACATAGTACTTGTGCTTTGCTGTCAAAGCTACTGAGAAAGGTCCACACATGTCTGTGTGAATTCTCTCAAGGATCATCGTGGCGTGACTATCCTTCTCATGAAAGGTGGCTTTCACAAATTTTCCTAAAGTACACCCCTTGCACTGATCTGACTACGCAAGAGTGCCTTTAGGAAGCCCAATAGAAATTTGTTGCAGTATCTTCAAGGCTCCATGGTGAAGGTGGCCCAATCTCCGGTGCCATAGCTCGCCATCATCCCGGCTCACCAATCCTTCTACCTTGCATGTCATTGTTGCGCAGCCATCTACATGAAATTGATAAAGGTTCTTGACTTGAACCCCTATCTTCCCGGTTTCGCCAGTTGTCTTACTGCGCAAGAAATCCTTTCCCTCGTTGAAGACAACATCATATCCCTTGTCTTCTAACATTGCCACAGAGATAATATTCTTCTTCAATCCTGGAACATGCATCACTTCCTTCAATACGAAGGGTTTACCAGACTCCCTCTCAAAGGAAATGGTACTGATATTGGTCGCACTGTATCTACCATCATCGCCTATCTCGATGTGCACTCCAAGATCTTTCTCATCCAAATCAGAAAACAAATCTCGATCTCCTGTCATGTGAAAAGACGCACCACTTTCAAAAAACCATACCGATCCCATCAAACTTGATACCAAGCATGCGATCAGCGAAAAATCCATCTCAAACTGCGAGGCTGAGGCCTCCCCTGCTGGAAATCCAACATCTTGCTTATTTTTCTTCTTCTGCGGACAATTTGTGGCATAATGTTCGTGCTGGTGACAGTGAAAGCACTTCACCTTGGACATGTCCTACTTCTTGCCTTTCACACCGAAATTAGAAGCTTTCTTGTTCTTCGCCTTCTTTGCTTTGGCAACCAAAGCACAGTTTTCTTCATCAGATGTCTTTGATAAAGATCCGTCCCTGGTATTCCGCCTGATCTCCTCTTGCACAAGATCAGACCAAAGTCTCTCCCATCCTGGCAATTTATCCCGACCATTGACAGAGTCCTGATAGGAATGCCAACTCTTTGGAAGACCAAGAAGAGCCAAGCTCACCAAGTCCTCATCATCGACAGTCACCCCCACACTTCCGAGCTCATCCCGGCATTGGGTGAACTTCATGAGATACTTGGGCATACTGTCTCCTTTCTCACACACATGGTTTCTGAGTTTATCTTTGAGCACCAACTTCCTCTGGTCACTCTTGCTTTGGAATAAATCTGTCAACACTTTCTACATCAAGTACGGAGAAGCCTTTCCATGCAGGCTAGATACAATGTGATCCTCCACGCCCTCCAACCAAATCCTTCGACACTTTGCTGTCTTCTTTTGCCAAGCCTCAACTTGAGCAGCATCAGTAGGCTTTGGGACCTTAACCTCTATGAACTCCTTCAACCCATTGTCATCTAACACTGCCTCGATCCTATCTTTTCATGCAATATAATTTGAGCTGCCTTCAAGGGCATACTCCAATCGCAATCCGTTGAAAGACATTTCAACTTCGACACCAAGAAAACACTGCTGCAAATTCAAATTCCACCATCTCAAAACTCAACCGCTTCTGATCTAAAATTCGTGAGAACAAAGTATTTCTCGTACAGAGATTGACTGTATGGGCATTTACTAGATATCTCACCTTCCAAAAGAAGGATGAATTCAAAGGCTACCTGGCTCGATTACAGACTCTGCCTGAAGAAATAAAAATGTAATCACTTTTTGAATAATAGATTTGATGATCAAATTCGCTCTGATACCATGTATAAATTTGAATAATATAACACTTATTCACACAGATTATCCTGATTATACACTATTTGCGAAATGCATGCATAATACATAACCTCCTCTACCATTGATCATCAATTTGCGGAATTAAAAAAAACAATCGCATGCGCACATTGAAGCATCAATCACACATATCAACATAGTATGTAATGGGGAAAGCATACAGCTGAAAACCCCCAACTATCTGTATATTATAATGATAGAGAAAATGTAACAATACATAGTACAATACTCCTCACAAGTACTCAGTACTATCTCCACATGCTACACACAAACTAGCTCAGATCTGAACAAGTCACGGGTTCAAATCTCCTCCACTGTTTGCCTGCCTCTACTGCACAATCCAAGTTGAGAATAGATCAGATCCAAGTCCGAATTCCCTTGGCTTGTACTGCATAATCCTCATTGGCAATCTCAATCAATGATTTTGCAAATCTCATGCACAACTATAGTCATAACTGATAGTAGTCTCACCCTTTCACCCACCACTAACACTTGTCTCCACTGAACTGTCCATACACTGAGTTAACTGATGTATTCTTTAGTTGATTTATGAGTTAATAATTAGTGAATTAATTAATAATTAATTCACATCACTCATCACTAGTGTATTTGGCAGTTAGACTAAATACAACTAGTTCAACTAAGTCAAACTGAACACAACTCCATCAACTCCTCAATCAACTCCACCAAACTCAATCACTTGAGTTCTAACTAAAGTCCATCATGCAATAGCTCAACTAACCCATAGGAAAAGCGTATTTCCTTCTGGCAGTTGCATGTGCCACATCCGTAGCTCGAACTGAAGTGCTGCAAGAGGATAAGACAATGTTTATAGTCCAAATATTATTAAGAGCTAATAATATTCGACTGTTCTATTTTTTGACTGGCAGTCTAAAAATAGACTCCGCCCATATGTCTAAAAATATAGGTCCATCTATTTTTACCAACATGACCAATCATCCATAAATAGCATCCTCTAACTCATAGATCATGATCCATATGTCTAAAAATGGACTTTGTGCCAAAAATAGCCTACAGGCCCACTTAGTGAAGGCGACTTCTTTTCACTAAGCTCCATCATCTTATTGCATTTTAAGAATTATGCCCCTATACCAATAGGTGTCATATTTCATGATTGACATGGCTCAACTTTGTAATATGTTCATACCTTTACTTGTTGCAAAGGTTTTCCATATTTGTAAAAAATCAAAAAAATTAAAAAATGTAAAGAGGGTATACCCTGAAAGAAAAATCAAAGGGTGAAAAAGAATAAAGGATGGTCAAAAAAATGAATGAAAATGAACCCCAACAAAAAGAAAGACCAGGAAAGTGTGCAAGTCTAAATGCCACTACTTGTTACTTTGTATAAGAAAAATTGTGTGCAATTTGTCACTTATGCCACAATTTATGAATAGTCAAACAGTTTAAGCTTGGCTAGTTCATATTTCAATTTCATGTTTTAGAAGTAGAGAATAAAGGTCTGACCAAACAGTGTAATCATGGCAGATTAGTAGATAGGTAGAGTGAAAAAGGAGGTCAACAGTTTCATCGGAGCCCTTGGATGTAATAAGTGTTGACTTAGATAGGCATCACCATGTAAAAGAAAGGAAAGTTTGATAAGGGTTTGCTAGTCTAAGTGCACCCAAATAAAGAAGTGAAAATGCTAGGATAAAGTAGGTAGGGTAAGTAGATGATGGTTGAAGAATAAATATGTGGTGAATGATAAGTTTAAATGGTTAAATCTTTTACTTTCACCACTGACAAAAGGCATATATCATATGGAAGGTACATCAAGCAAGCAAAGTCAAAATAATTAACTTCCCTTCTCATTTCCCCTAAATTTTCACTAATTTCCCCTAAGTACCAAGGTATCTATCAAATTAGAGGGGCTCAGAGCATTTCTCTGACTTTTGGAGGGACCAGACACTCGGCCCAATAATCTATCATGCCTAAGTACTTAAAATCCATATTCACCCCTTCATAACATCATTCATTCCCTTAATAAAGCTTTTCCTAAGTAAAATCCTATTTTACTTGGGAAAATTAAAATATTTTCCATAAAAACCATCATTTTTCACTTATCCTAAGTTTCAAATATATACATGAAATGTTTAAGACTTAGCGCTTTTTCCATTCAATGTCATATTAACTACTAATTTATGTTATTAAGTAAATCCCCTATAAAAATGTACCCATTCCTATATTATTTTAACTATGTAAAAACCCCAAATTCTTATATATCCCACCCCTTGGTTAAAATATAACCATAATACATCATTAATTGGGATTAACTAGTTAATATATAACAATTAAGAACCCCAACCCCTACCACATTAAATAAGGATTAATTAACCCCCACGGTTCATTAATAACTTTCCCAACCAATCCCGTTGCTCCCAATATGATTAAAAAATCTTTATTTGTGTTGCGCCCACCCTCATTAAAATCCCGTCACCTCGCCTCCCCGATAGCCGTCCGATCGAGGCCCCCACATCCAACGGGTGTTGTGCATATTGCACGGCCCTCCGCAACCGAACATTAGCACGCGTTCGAGAAACGCTTTTGCAAACAGTACCCTCGCCACACGTCACTCATTATATGGTATCGCGCGGATGAGCCCAAATACTGCCCCTGCTCCAGTAGCGGTGCGATAAAAACCATTTACCTCCTCCCGCTATACAACAAAACATCAAATCCTTCCACTTATGCCAACCATCCAAATCCCAAAACCCACAAAATTCTTGACTTTGTATTAAAAAAAAAACAAATCATTTCGTTGTTCTATTCTGCAAACATATACATCCATGCAATTTAAACGTCGAGGTCAACCAGTTCGTGCACTCAACTATCAACCACCCTCATACTTGAAGTTGATGCCACTCAGAGTTTGCCATTACACCCAGTAAACCTGCATTTCATCACCCTCACTAGAAACAGGTATTTACCAGCTTCCCGTCAAATAAAACCCTATGAATACTTGTTTTCACTACAAAATTAATTGAAAAGAATCCCAATTCACCATAATTCAGTTACTGCACTTGAAATTCAAGTTCCCCAGACCCTTTGTTTCACCAATTTTACAAAGAAAACCCCAGTTTCCTATATGAATCCATAAGAACCGGAATGGAACCCTAGTAGCCATAAATATTGCACCCATTATCACCCCTCACCGTGATTTAGACTATCTGCCCCTGACAGATAAGGATTTTCAAACAAAATAACTAACCACTGATAAAGACCACCTGAAAATATTTTGCTAATGCTGAGATAATCACCTGAATGGCTATGATGTCATAGGACTGTGGGAATCCAATCTCCCATTGTACTTTCTCAACTTTGTGCATGTTTTTCCTGACACAATCCATTAGTGCCATGCAAATTATGACCCCAACCTCAGAGCAGTGACGTCTCCCAATCAAACAATCCTCTTCACAATAATTGCAAACTCAATCAATGAGATGCTGCAATTTCATCCTAGTCAAGCCCTAACCCCCATTTCCCTTGGAGATTTGCTTGAGAGATCAACTAAATTATCCCAACCTGAACTTAGTCGCCTTTGTCAAAATTTTGTGGATTAGAACCATCAACCCAAAGATCCTCCTCTTTATATGGCAGTTTTCTTCACAGACACAGGCAAACTTATAATTGATATGATAGTTGCAGTCATGGGATTCAACACCAGTGAATATGTAGATGAGTTGACCCTAGTATTGATGTCCATTTTTACCCCTGGTCAGCCCCCTTCTTTCAAGTACAATTATGCTAGATTTATAGCTGAGAAAATCCATGACTAATTCATGAGGCTGGAGAATGAAAAGGTCTTTAAGTATTCCACATTCATATATCACCTCATCCTCTATTATCAGTCTGACAAGTTCTCATTTTCTATCAAGAAACTTGATACAATGGGTAATCCAAGGTCAGTCATTTTTTGGACTTCTATCTTCCATGAATATTTTTCTTGCTGTTATACATATAATGAGTTCATTGACCATTGTCCATCCAAAGACCACCTTGCTGACAGGAAATCCTCCTCCTAGGATTAGTGATGAAATCAAAAGGATCATTCAGCTATCAAAACAGTACAGAGTACGTGACTAGTACTTATACCAGAATCACACAGAAATCAAGGTGTATGGCTGTGAGCTTCCTCCATTCAAGCTACCAAAATATGTTCCAATGAGACTGTTTTCTTTGGAATATTATAAACAAATGATCCACTCAAATCAGATTCATTTCACCAAAGCCAAGAAGAAAGCACAACTGAGAATCAAAGATCACCTAGGCCCATTTGTCTGCAATAATAGAGAAGCAGACAAAGTAGCAGAAGCAATCCTAGAAGACCACATGAAATTAAACAAAAGCTTTGGTTGGACTCCATATGACCCCCATAGTTTCATCCGTGATAGGAGAATGAAAAATAGACTATCACCATATTTTCATCACAGAATCCCAGAAATTGAGCAATATGCTAACATGGACGAATGGAGGGAAGGGACTCTTGTAGAAATGGATACTGATCAGGTCAATGTAGAAAATGTAATGAAAGATCTAGAAAAAAACACTTGACTTGGACTCTTGTGAATAGGTACCAGTTGGGACTTCCCAAGAAGCAACACTAGGGACTAGTGCCTCAACAACAGATACTTCTCAAAGGCACTCACAGGAAACAAGTGCACCACTTGCAGAGACATCATAGGGAAGAGAACAAGAGACCAACACTCCAACAACAGGACAATCAAACATGTCAAAGCATCCTGAATCCTCTCAAGAACAGGGTCAAACTCAGACCCACCCAACTCAAGTTAACATGGGAGACCTCCCAATTTTGCAGACTCCTATGAATGAGGAAAATAGCTTAAAGAGAGATAGGGAAGTAGCTACCCCTACCAGTGGTCATTCAGATCGGCCTAGTGCTAAGAGGCACAGGCTAAATCCCCATTCAGAAGAGGAATTTTTTTAAGAAACTACAGGGAGCTAGAGGAAAGAAGGTGTAGATAGTCATCATACCTTCCCAGTAGTTGGGACACCTTCTAGCTCACAAAGACAGGAGCTTGAAAGACAACAAAGTGCTGAATTATTATATTTAAGGCCTTCAAAGATGGCTCCAACAAATTAGACTAGGTTGATGTCAACCTATGACATCAAGGAAGGAAAAATGCAGATGAGCTTTTTTAAGCCAAAAGTACAACAGCCTTAGTCAATTGCAGACTACCTCAAAACACTTTTGAGGTCATGGCCAAGGACATTCACCCCCTAGATCACATTGAATTACATAAGCAGACAGGGGAGATGTTGTATTCCACCTTGACAACAAAATCCATGATGACCCAAAGATTAGAAAATGCTTTGAACAATACCACTGCTCAACTACAACTACAAAAAGCCTCCTCACAGGCTAAAGACAATAGAATCAAATCACTGGAGGAGTTGGTTATTGGATTGAGTCATAACCTAAAAGATGTAAAAGTTGCAAAGGCCTTGATAAAGAAAAGAGATGAAGACATAGCTACCTTGAGAAAGCAGTTAAAGTTGCCTCCATCAAGGCATCCACAAATTGCTGAAGTTATTCAAAAGAAGTCTGAAGAAGAGCTTATGGACTTAGTCCTTAAGCTAAATGAACAGTTGATGGAGACTGAGCAGGAATTAGAAAAATCAATAAAGAGCAGGCAGAGTGAGTTTACTTCTCAGCCTCAAAATTTGATACCAGTGGTCTCCACGGCAGTCCCATCAACACTTGCAATAGCTCTTGCACCTAATGTCCCTCTGGTTACAACTAAAACTCTTCAAGCAACAGGTACAACATAGGCAAAAACTTCAAGTCAAAGTAGAGAATAATTAATTAAGTCAATGGAGGAAATGAAACTCCAAGTTTCTGAGCTCCAAAAAGTTAAAGAAAAATTTGTCACCTTGGAGCAGAAATATGATGTTTCAAAGATTAATTTTGCTGAAGAAGTCAGGAAAAATAAAGGCTTATCCCAACAAGTCAAAACATTGGAGAAGGACCTCACATTTGAAAATCATTTAATAGATATTAGGAAGATTCTATGGACTAACATCATTCAATCAATAAATGATGTTTGGTCATCAATACAGATCATTTTTGAATAGATTGAACTGGTTAAAGTTTCTCTCCAAGAAATTGCCAAAACCAAGGATGAGCTAGGAGGTAAGCCTGAGGAAGCTATCAGGCTGATAAACTTTTTGAATAGAAGGTCCAGGCATCAATTAGAGCTGTTGAATATTGAAGACAAAACTACAGCCATCCTTGAAATTAAGAAAGTTTTGACCAAAAGGTCTCTAATGCAGAATCTAGAAGGAAAATGCCAAAACATGCAGGAGGATATAGATGAAATTATGGGAAAGTTTGGCATTTTACAGAGCAAAGGACTTCCTGGTCCTTTAGTTATTAATGATAAATTGATGAGACATGAACATTATATCGACAAATTGGGTAAATATGCAAATAACCAAGCCAGTTCATCAGCTAATGCATCTGCACCCAAGGCACTACTTACAGGCAGAGTTCTCTATGATAGTCTAGAGAACCTTTTTCATGTTGAGCATGAATTAAAACATTTGTTTCCAGTGCATCCCAATTTTAATAAATACACTGAGGCTGATGAAATCTTCAGGAAGCTACAAAGGACCAGGATGCCAAGGGATGATTGGTGGGAAGATATGTGATGAGCCCCAATTTTTGGTACAATTTGGGCTCATTTGGCCTACTTGCTTTGCTCAAACCATTCATTTTTTTATTGCTTATGCATTCATTTCTTGGTTTATTCATGTTGTTTGTAGGAAGAAGGGTAGGCATTCTATCTACGTGACTAATGCATGATGCTTTCAGGTTTTTGGCATTAAAAGGGAGAAAAGACCACGAGAAGGGAGACAAGGAGACAGTAAGGTGGCACTGCTGGTTTTTAGGAGAGGATGTCCACAATCTTGGGGACCTTCCTCGTGATTCCCACCATAGCTCCGAGCTCCAACCAATCTCCCCACCGAGCTTAGAGGCAGCCAACCATTCTACAGGAACCACAGTTACAACTGTTCTACAGGAACAACAGTTATAACAGTTCTACAGGATCAGCAGTTTAACCTTCAGTTGGACAGCCGAGCTCCACAAATCAAGGACACTTGTTGGATGATCATTTTGCATAAATACTGAGGCCGTAGCCTTGGATAGAAGCTTTTTGAACTTTTGTATTGCTCTTGTAATTTGGAAGTACGAGCTACAGCTCGGTGTTGGTTCTTTTTGCAAACCAGTTTTGGCATGACATCAGATTTTTGTTTATGAATAAAGGCAGGCAGATTTTGATCTCATTCTGAGTTTCTAAGGGAGCTATAGCTCTCAGGTTAGGGCCCAACCTAAGAGCAATAGATCTCCTCGGTGTTGTAATGTTATTTGCATTTCGTTCCAGCACTTTGAGTCTTTACTTTGACATGCAATTCGAATTTACAGTCTGTTAATTTAGTCTTTTTCATAAGATTGAATAGGATTAGTTTATGGTGAATTTGCTTCCAGTTGGTTAGGTTAGAAGAGGATAGTTATAATCCATTGGAGCTCCAGAAAAAGGTTGTTAGAGCTCACTCCCATCTCTGCTTAGGGATTGGGGTGCAGTCCATATCAACCACCAAAAAGAAACGCAGTCCTTCTCACGTTCATGCAAGCTGCAACATAGACATTTTCGTTGAAGATCCATCCATGCACTTTTGATATTGAACCATACTTCTACATTCTTCATTCCATGCACGGTTTCTTTTCTTGGTTTTACATTGCTGTTCATAGGTTTAATGGCACAGGTATCATAGGTTAATGAATTCTCGTTTTTGGTGCAAGACATACGTCATTTGTTTCATTTACACTGCTCCATATCATTCCACTTCCTTCTTCTTCTTCTTAACCTCTCCTCAAGCCACCTACTCGACCTCTGTCCAGCTCGTTTACCCTCCAATTCATCCACTGCCACGTAGCTTCATCTTTTTGACCTTTTGTTAATCCCATCCTTCCAGCCATCAACCCACTGCATGCACTCTTCCTCCATCTGACTTCTCTGCTCCTGAGCCATCACTAGTTCCATCTCCATCTCACCTATCCTCCCACTCCACTCCAACACTTCACCATCTCCCAAAACTCCCACGGTCGAGCATCCTGTAGAACTGCACAGACTTCCTGTAGAATCCCTAAGTTTCATGTAGGATCCCCTACAGACTTCCTGTAGAAGCCTGCAAACTCGTTTGCTGAGCATCCGAACATGGTAGACTTCCATGGACTGATGCTAGAGACCCTCAGGGACCTCCCCTAGCCATCCTGACCTTGCCCATGCTTTCCTTCCATTTGAACCACTCCCGCACAGTCAAACCCTAATCAAAAGCACCATCACAATAAATCCAACCACTTAATGACAAAATACAAAAACATGTCTTTTCAGATGCAAATAGCTTAGATTCATGTATTTCAACTCACTGCAAGTAGTGGCATCATTGGTAGAAGTTTCATTCACATTTTTGCATTGTAAGGGTCAAGCTAGTTAAATTAGGGTTTATTAGGGTTTCCATGCTTTGTTGTCTTTCAATTTCCTTTTTGCAAAATAGGTTAGCTTCCTTCAAGATAGCTTTCGTCCATCACTCATAAAGTTTCTTCTGAGAGCATATAGAAGTTGGCTTGAGCCCTAGCGGACTTGTGCCAGCTGACCAAGTGACTGCTGCGACAAGAGCTAATACTTGTGCATACAGCACCATCGCTTCCAAGTTTGTACGAACTACTGGGTTGATAAAATTAGAGATAGGAAGCTCCAGGAGTTGTAGCATCATTGCTACAATACTGGAGCCCACCAATATGACAGAAATTTTGTGATTTACCTTGGTAAAATCAAATATTTACCATGGTCAATTTTGGTAAAAGAAGGTAAATTAGTATAAAGTAGGTAAAGTGTATCAGAATAGGTTAAAGAGTATCAATCAAAAGTCAAAAGCAGGAAACCAACACAGAATTACAAGCTATACAACAAGATGCTCAATCATAGGGCTTGCCTCCAGCTCATTCACAAAAACAGGGACAACAAAACAGCAGCTCGCTTTCAGTTTCTATCCTCAAGACCATCTGTCTCTACATTTATGTAAAATGTATTTATCTTTCCTCAGAATATATATCTCTCTATTAAAAGTAGTTCCTCGTTCAAGGTACTGGGGGGATTCTTAGACATATCTGTAAACTTGTTATTTTGAAAAAGATGTGCTATTGGAACAACTCTTGTATGGCTAGCTAGAAGTAGTGAATAAAGAAAAGGATTTTCACAGGATTCTCGTGCAAAAAAATGGTCAAATAAGTATTCTGTATCTCTTGTTTATTATTATTTTTCTCTATTTATTAATAATCATATGTGTTTTCATGAAATCTGAATGATAACTGAAATACTGAAATACTGATATCTCAGAAAGTGCTTTATTGTAATCTGTTTTAAAAGGTTTATCTTTCTTAATCTTTTCTTCAAAACTATTATAGACAATGAATTCTTAGTTGCTCCTTGTTTCTTAGCTTTTAATTGTGATCATTTAGTAAGAAATTCTTAACTACTTTTTATTAGTGATCACCCACTTTCCCTCCCCTTGAAACTTTTTGAAGGATTCTTAACTACCCTTCCTCACTTTTGAGACCATTCCACCCTTTCAACTTACCATTTGCCTCTTGTTTTACTATCTTTTCCTTTGAATCCCTCCTTCGCTGAATCAACCCAATCTAGTTAAGCCATCTTCAGTTGACTCCATAGCCCAATGGCTTGAAATACTTTATTTTACCCATCTGTTCCTGAATTCCACCACCAATCAAAATCAAAACCCCCAAGCTTTCATACCTAGCCTAATACCTTACTAAACAAAGCTAAATCATAAAGAGAGAGCCCTCTCTGAGTACAGATTGGCTAGATTTTGTACTTAAAAGTTGGTTTGTGGTTACCTCGGACCCCTTTCCTTCTTCTGACAACTTCTAGGAAAATCTAAGTGATAACATAGTGGCGACTCCACTGGGGAAGACAATTCCTCAATCATAATAAGTCTTTAAGAAAGTTTAAACCCAAATCTACAACATCTTAAAGAAATCACAAAAGTTGTTTGTTTGATATCATTTAAGAAAATCAAAAACATAATTTAAAAACATGGCTTCGGAAGGGACTCGTTACACTAGAGCTAATCCTGATCCCAAACCACCACAAGTGTTTGAGAACCCTAATATGATCCCCAAAATTCTTAGGAGACAAGAAAGTTATGTTAGTCCTCGACCCACCTTTAGATCATCATCCTGTCATGTTAGGTGGATTTACCTTGAAGACCAACCCTTTGACGAATACTTTGAGACCTCTTTGTTTAGGACTTCATCTGATTCAGAATTAATTGACTTAGTCCCAGACCCAGAGTTTATCCGAGAATTAGAGCTCCAAGCTGCCAATTTGTCAATTGATAGGTATTTGCAGAACTCCCCACAATCTGATCTTACCACTGAAGGAACACCTAATCCCTCTGTCATCACTACTATTTCTGCAAGTTCATCATCATTTCCTCACACATCTCAACCTCAAACCACTCCACAACAAACCATCACCTCCAGCACTCCATCCACAACTCAAACACCCACTGTTATTCCAACCCCAGCTATTGTTTCACCATTACCTACAACAATGGCAAATAGATATGCCCCCCTGGTACTACCAGCAAACCTGGGTGCCATGCCCTAGGATTACCAAAGTAAGATCACTCAATTTGATGGTACTGGTACTTATACAACCCAACAACACACCAAAAAAATGACTGATTATTTTCGAATTTATGAAACAGATACTGCTGATGTTCAAACGTGAATATTTGTTCAGAGTTTAACAAGGGAAGTTAGAACCTGGTTTAGAGCTTTAACAACAAATAGTATAGACAGTCTAGCAACTCTCTATAGAAAATTCCTGAACTGGTGGGAGAAAACGAAAGACCCTCTTCAAATTCTATCTGAATACAAAAACCTAAAGACAGGAACACAAGAAACTATGCAAGATTATTGCACTATATTCAATAGTGTCTATAATGCCGTCCCTCAAAATTTTAGACCCCCACCTGATTTAGCCTTAATCAAATTCCCAGATGGATGTGATTCTAATATGGCTTTCTAGCTGAGAGAATGAGATCCTCACACTTTGGTAGATATGCAAAGCATAGCAGTCAATGTTGAAGCCAACCTGATGTCTAAAAGAGCTAAGGCTAGGAGTGAAAGGAGAATACCATTAAAGGAAGAAGCCTCACCCTTTGAACAAAAGCTAGATGCCATAATTAAAGGGATGGATAGACTAGGAGATAGAGTGGAGACAATTGAAAGGAAAGCTCCTTGGGATGGTCAGCCAACCAACACAAGGAGAAATCATAATATTAGAAAAAATCAGAACCCAAAGACTGGGAAGAATGGTCCTGACCAAAACACCAAACCTGCTTTTCAAGAGAATTGTGCAGAAGCTTCCAACTCTGAGGAACCAAAATAGGATACTCAAATTAATCTGATGGGACTTGGTAATGAAGGAGAAGTTTTCTTGACCCAAGAGGATCAAGAGGCTCACATACTTAAATAGTTTCAAACTCAATCAGGGGAGTCATTCGACTTTAGGGAAGGTTATGACACAACCATATTTGAGGTTCACAAGCAGTACAACCTAAGAAGTAGGAGAATTGATGTCCCTGAAGAAAACAAGCAAAAGGTTCCAAATCAACCAAAAAAGGTAAGACAATCACTACACCTGTACATATTCTTTCTAGATCAGACCCTAATCCTTCTAACCCCATAATTGAAGATATCTCTGATAACCAACCAAACAATAGATAGTCGTCCACTCCCCTTCCTTCTAAGGGAACTATGGAAGAACATCCATAAGTTGATTTAGGAGAACCAACAAATCCCGATTCCACTCTTGAAAAGGAGAAAAACATAGAAAACACAGAAAACAGAGAGAATACTGCTGTTCAAAATCCAAAAGCACAAATAGAAAACCCCTTTAATCTGGAAACTGAAGTAGGTAAGATGAAAATTGTTGTTCCATTATCTGAATTAGCTAAACATGATGGTTTCCAAGCTCAAATAAGTAAATCACTAAAAATTAATGGAAGTGAAGACTCAGTTAATCTTTTTGATGACTAGCTTGAATTAATCTTTGGCCCTGAAGTGAATGGAAAACCATTAGAAGGAGGAATTCCTCCCTTCTATGTGAGCTTAATTATACATGATAAGATTCTTTGCAATGCCATGTTTGACTCTGGGGCATCTCATAATTTAATTCCCAAGTCTGTAATGGAAAAGCTAGACCTAGACATCACTAGACCATACAAAGATTTATTCTTTTTTGATTCTAGTCAGGTAAGATGTTTAGGACTGATAAAATACTTGTGTGTCTTGTTGGTTCAATACCCTGCAAAAACAATCTTAATGGATATAGTGGTAGCAGATATACCACCTAAATATGGCATGTTATTATCCAGATCCTGGGGTGCTAAGCTTCAGGGATCTCTTCAATTGGATATGTGATATGCTACTGTATAAGTTTTTGGACAACTAAAGAAACTCTACAGAGAAACCATGATGAAATATGTAGTAAGTAGTCAGGAAAGACCCCAAAATTTCCCCATCTACTCAGTACACTCTGATATGGACTCATTTATCCTTTACAATGCAGAAACCAATCCTTCCAATACTTTAGAAGTTTTAGCAGCAGAACCAAAATAAATTAAAAAATAAAAGTCTAGTGTTCAAATTCAGGAAATATCAGATAAAAAATAAAAATCTAGTGTTCAAATTCAGGAAATATCATATGAAAAAGAAAAATCAAATGAGAATGAAAAACTAGATCCCATTGTTAAACAAGATCCTACTACCCCTCACACCAATTATGAGCATGAAATCCTTTGGCATTTAGAATTTGATGGCTCAGTCAATAAACTAGGGGCAGGTGCAGGAGTTTGGGTGTACAATTTAGAAAACGATCATGCTGAAGGCCATGCCTACAGACTAAATTTTAAGAGCACCAATAATATGGCAGAATATGAGGCTCTCTTACTTTGTCTTGAACTTGTTAAAAGATTGGGAGAAATCAGAGTGTATGTCATAGGAGACTCGGAATTGATAATAAAAAAGATTAAAGGAAAATACTTAACAAGGGACCCTAGATTAGGATATTATCAAGGAATAGTCATAGAGATTCTCAATACTTTTCTGGAAACTCAGCTTGCTACAATCCATAGAAAACACAACTTGCAAACCCACAGCCTGGCTATGTTTGCTAGCACCTGCAAATTGCCTTTTGAACCTAATCATCAGTTTACTACTGAAATTAGGCATAGACCAGCCATCCCTGATAATTTGAAGAACTGGCAGGTTTATGATAGTGATGAGCAGATCAATAAATTTTTAATTTTAGATGAAGATTTTTCAAATAGTAATATAGATGTCGACACATTGATCAGTTCTAATTAAATAGATGAGGTAGAAACAAACATTTTAGAAGAAAGTTCAATAAACATGCTCCATCCCATGAAATTCACACAAAAAGATGTTCAAGACCTGAAACAATTGGGTCAAGAAGAGGTAATTGAAGAAGAAATAGAGGTTACCAACCTAAAAGACAATCATCTTCCTAAAGGATTAACCCCACTAGAAGATCTATTTGATTCTAATGACATTCCCAAGAAACCTAAAATGGAACCATTAAAAACAGATATTGAAGAATACAACCTAAGTACTCTGGACAATCCAAAAATGATAAAACTATCAAAATCTCTACCTCCTAATCAGAAGTTAAAATATGTTGAACTTATGAGGGAATTCCAGGACGTCTTTGCCTGGAGTTATGAAGATTTGAAATCCTAATTCAGCATACTATACCTCTGAAAAAAAACCAAAATCCCTTCAAGCAAAAACTCAGAAGAATTAACCCTGTGTTATTACCAATGATTGAAGAAGAAATTAAATGCATGCATGAAGCAGGGATTATTGCCCCTATTAGATTTTCAGAGTGGGTGTCTAACTTGGTGCCTACTAGGAAGAAAACTAGGAAAATAAGGTTATGTGTTGATCTGAGAAATGTGAATAAGGTCTCTCTTAAAGATAAATATCCTTTACCCAAAATGGATCATATTTTGCAAAGGGTAGTGAGTCCTTCTAGAATTTCACTTTTAGATGGGTTTTCAGGATATAACCAAATCCTGGTTCATCCTGATGACCAAGAGAAAACTGCTTTTACAACACCATGGGGTACTTTTATGTACATCAAAATGCCATTTGGACTCAAAAACGTAGGAGAAACCTTCCAAAGGGCAATGGACATTTCCTTTGACAAAGAAATTCATTATTTTCTTGTTATACATCTAGATGATCTAACGGTTTTTTCAAAATCAGATCAACAGTACTTGGACCATCTCAGATAAGTTTTCTTAAAGTGCAGAAAATATGGTATTTAATTGAATCCAAAGAAGTCCATCTTCGATCTGGAGGAAGGTAAGCTGTTAGGACACGTCATTTCCAAAGATGGCATTCGAATTGATCCTTCTAAGATAGAAGATATTCTACAGATACCTCATCTAAGAAGTATTAAAGAACTTCAAGCTTTCCTAGGGATGGTAAATTTTTTGAGAAGATTCATTTCTAAATTAGCAAAACTCATTAGATTACTAAATAACATACTAAAAAAGGATTCAAGTATCAAATGGACAGTAGAGTCCAAGCAATCATTTGAGGAAATCAAAATGGCCTTAACCAAAACACCGGTCCTCACCAGTCCACAATTTGATAGAGACTTCATCATTTTTTCTTTTGCATCAGAACACACCATAGCTGCAGTTTTATTACAAAAGGATGATCAAGGATGTGAAAAACCTATAGCCTTTTTTAGTAAAGCACTCAGAGATGCATCATTAAAATAAAAAATAATGGAAAAACAATCTTTTGCACTGGTAAAAGCCATTAAAGATTTCAGAGTCTACATATTATACTCTCATGTGATAGCTTATGTTCCTAGCGCAATTGTCAAAGACATCCTAACTCAGGATGGAATTGAGGGAAAACGAGGAAAATGGATTACCACCATCTTAGAGTATGATATAGAGATAAAACCTACAAAACTAATAAAAGGTCAGGGATTTGCCAAACTCATGACATAAACTAATTGTCAAGCCCTTGACATAAATGAACTAGATAATGAGTAGGAGATGGCGACACCACAAATCAGCCAGGCCTTTATAGACTCACCTTGGTATGTTGATGTAATTTATGTTTTACAGAACCTGCAGGCTCCTCCAGGGTTATCCAAAACCAAGAATCGGTTTTTAAAAATTAAAGCTTCAAAGTTTTGTATCTTAGATAATACTCTTTTTTGGAAAAATCATGAAGGAATTTTATTGAACTGTTTATTAAAAATTGAAGTTGACAAGGCTCTCCAAGAATTTCATGCAGGAGACTGTGTTGGACATCTCTATTGGAAGTCAACTGCAGACAAAATCCTAAGGGCTACATTCTATTGGCCAACCTTGTTCGCAGATGTGAAGAAATTTGTAACTTTTTGCCATAAATTTCAAATCTTTGAAGGCAAGAGAAAGTTGTTACCTTTACCCCTAAAACCCATTTCCACCGAGAAATCTTTTCAACAATGGGGTCTTGACTTCATTGGAGAAATACATCCACCCTCTTCAAGCCAACACAAATGGATATTCAATGCCACATACTATTTCACTAAATGGATAGAGGCCATCCCCTCTAGACAGGCCAATGACACAGTGATCATAGGTTTCCTAGAAACCAATATATTGTCCAGGTTTGGTTGCCCCTCTAAAATCATTACTGATAATGTTGCAGCCTTCAAGTCAAAGAAAATGATTAGTTTCTGTAACAAGTATCACATTACATTGGGCCATTCCACTGCCTACTACCCTCAAGGGAATGGATTGGAAGAATGTTTCAACAAGAGTCTAGTTAACATCATCAAAATACTGTTGGAAGAAAATAAGAAAACTTAGAATAAAAAATTGATCAATGCACTATGGGCAGACAGACTTACAACCAAAAAATCCATTGGAACCAGTCCTTATGAATTAGTATATGGCATGGAGGTTGTTTTTCCTTCATCTCTAGGAGTTCCTATCATGAAAATACTCCAAGAAGCTCAAGTAGAACCTAATGATATTCAAACAAGGATAAACGAGACTATCAATTTATAGCAGACCAGGGAGGAGGTGTACCAAAGATCCCAAGTGTTGCGTGAGAAACTTAAGAAGATATATGACAGAAGAACCAAGGTAGATGATTTCTGCCTTGGAGATAAAGTGTTAAGATGGGATTCCAGAAGAGAGGATAAGAGGAAGCATGGGAAGTTTTACTTCCTATGGAAAGGACCATACATCATCTATGCTTTCAAAGGAAACAATGCATATTTTCTTAAAGAGTTAGATGGCACAGAAGCAGAAGAAGGAACAATAATTGGTCGGATGTTAAAACATTACTTTGATCCAACTTACTAATGTTACCATGTTTTTTCATGTACATATTATATCCTTTGTAATGTCAGAGTGTTGATTGGACAATAAAGTTTTGGAGTTGAAGCTCAAAGAGAAGGCCCTAAGCTTCAGAAGTGTTACTCTCATATATACAATAAAGCAACAAACAAAAGGAGATTGCGGAGCACAGTCCAAGTCATTAAGAAGCCACTGATCTACTATTCTTGACTTTCCACCAGGGAAATCCATCCCTGAGTGGAGCCACTGTTATGCCCCTATACCAATAGGTGTCATATTTCATGATTGACTTGGTTCAGCTTTGTAATATGTTCATACCTTGTTGCAAAGATTTTCTGTATTTCTAAAAAATTAAAAAAAAAAATAAAAATGTAAAGAGGGTATACCCTAAAAGAAAAATCAAAGGGTGAAAAAGAATAAAGGATGGTCATAAAAATGAAAGAAAATGAACCCCAACAAAAATAAAGACCAGGAAAGTGTGCAAGTCTAAATGCCACTACTTTTTACTTTATATAATAAAAATTGTGTGCAGTTTGTCACTTATGCCACAATTTATGAATAGTCAAACAGTTTAAGCTTGGCTAGTTCATATTTCAATTTCATGTTTTAGAAGTAGAGAATAAAGGTCTGACCAAATAGTGTAATCTTGGCAGATTAGTAGATAGGTAAAGTGAAAAAGGAGCTCAACAATTTAGTCTGAGCCCTTGAATGTAATAAGTGTTGACTTAGATAAGCATCACCATTTAAAAGAAAAGAAAGTTTGATAAGGGTTTTCCAGTCTAAGTGCACCCAAATAAAGAAGTGAAAATGCTAGGATAAAGTAGGTAGGGTAAGTAGATGATGGTTGCAGAATAAATATGTGGTGAATGATAAGTTTAAATGTTTAAATCTTTTACTTTCACCATTGAGTAAAGGCATATATCATACGGAAGGCGCATCAAGCAAGCAAAGACAAAATACTTAACTTCCCTTCTCATTTCCCGTAAATTTTCAATAATTTCCCCTAAGTGCCAATGTATCTATCAAATTAGAGGGGCTCAGATCATTTCTCTGACTTTTGGAGGGACCGGACCCTCGTCCCAATAATTTATAATTCCTAATTACTTAAAATCAATATTCACCCATTCATAACATCATTCATTCCCTTGATAAAGTTTTTCCTAAGTAAAATCCTATTTTACTTAGGAAAATTAAAATATTTTCCATTAAAACCCTCATTTTTCACTTATCCTAAGTTTCAAATATATACATGAAATGTTTAAGACTTAGTGATTTTTCCATTCAGTGTCATATTAACTACTAATTTATGTTATTAAGTAAATCCCCTATAAAAATTTGCCCATTCCTGTATTATTTTAACTAAGTAAAAACCCCAAATTCTTATATATCCCACCCCTTGGTTAAAATATAACCATAAGAAATCATTAATTGGGATTAATTAGTTAATCTGTAACTAATTAAGAACCCTGACGCCCGCCACATTAAATAATGATTAATTAACCCCCACGGTTAATTAATAACTTTCCCAACCAATCCGATTGCTCTCGATATGATTAAAAAATCTTTAATTGCACTGGGCTCGCCCTCATTAAAATCCCATCACCTCACCTCCCCGATAGCTATTCGATCAAGCCCCCGACATCCAATGGCTATCATGCATATGGCACGGCCCTCTGTGACCGAACATTAGCATGCGATCGCGAAGCGCTTTTGCAAACAGTACCCTCGCCATGTGTCACTCATCCTATGGTATCGTGCGGATGAGCCCAAATACCACCCCCCTCCACTAGCGGTGTGATA
Source organism: Pinus tabuliformis (assembly GCA_031772625.1). Lineage (NCBI taxonomy): Eukaryota > Viridiplantae > Streptophyta > Pinopsida > Pinales > Pinaceae > Pinus > Pinus tabuliformis. The sequence goes on from CM062805.1 coordinate 1,279,193,936, forward strand.
AAAACCATTTACCGCCTCCGTCTAAACGACAAAACATTAAATCCTTCTGCTGACGCCACCCATCCAAATCCCGAAACTCATCAAATTCTTGACTTTATATAAAAAAACAAAATAAATCATTTCGTCATTCTATTCTGTGAACATATACATCCATGCAATTTGAACGTTGAGGTCAACCGGTTCATGCACTCAGCCATCAACCGCCCTCAGACTTGCAGTCGACGCCACTCAAAGTTTTCCATTAAAACCAGGTATTTACCAGCTTCCCGTCAAATAAAACCTTGTGAATACTTATTTTCGCTGCAAAATTAATTGAAAAGAATCCCAATTCACCATAATTCAGTTATCGCACTTGAAATTCAAGTTCCCCAAACCCATTACTACCCCTCACCGTGATTTAGACTATCTGCCCCTCGCATATAAGGATCCTCAAATAAAAGACCTAACCATTGATAAAGACCACCTGAAAGTATTTTGCCAATAACGAGATAATCACTTGAATGGCTATGATGCCATAGGACAGTGGGAATCCAATCTACCAATGTACTTTCTCCCCTCTGCGCACATTTTCCCTGACATAATCCATCAGTTCCATGCAAATTATGACCCCAACCTCAGAGCAGTGATGTCTCCCAATCAAACAGTCCTCTTCACAATAACTATAGACTCAATCAATGAGATGCTGCAATTTCATCCTAGTCAAGCCCTAACCCCCATTTCCATTGGAGATTTTCTTGAGAGATCAACTAAATTATCCCAACCTGAACTCAATCTCCTTTGTCAAACTTTTGTGGATAAGAACCATCAACCAAAAGATCCTCCTCCCTATATGGCAGTTTTATTCACAGACACAGGAAACATTATAGCTGATATGATAGCTACAGTCATGGGACTCAACACCAATTAATATGTAGATGAGTTGACCCTAGTATTGATGTCCATTTTTACCCCTGGTCAGCCCCCTACTGTCATGTACAGTTATGCTGCATTTATAGCTGAGAAAATCCATGACCAGTTCATGAGGCTAGAGAATGAAAAGGTCTTTAAGTATTCCAAATTCATATATCACCTCATCCTCTACTATCAATCTGACAAGTTCCCATTTTCTATCAAGAAACTTAATACAAAGGGTAATCCAAGGTCAGTCATTTTTTGGACTTCTATCTTCCATGAATATTTTGCTTGCCCTTATACATATAATGAGTTCATTGACCAGTTTGTCCATCCAGTGACCACCTTGCTGACAGGAAATCCTCCTCCTAGGATTAGTGGTGAAATCAAAAGGATCCTTTAGCTATCAAAATAGTACAGAGTAGGTAACTGGTACTTATACCAGAATCACACAAAAATCAGGGTGTATGGCTATGAGCTTCCTCCATTCAAACTACCAAAATATGTTCCAATGAGACTGTTTGCTTTGGAATATTATAGACAGATGATCCACTCAGATAAGATTCATTTCACCAAAGCCAAGAAGAAAGCACAACTGAGAATCAAAGATCACCTAGGCCCATTTTTTTTGCAATAATAGAGAAGCAGGCAAAGCAGCAGAAGCAATCCTAGAAGACCACATGAAATTAAACAAAAGCTTTGGTTGGACTCCATATGACCCCAACAGTTTCATTTGTGATAGGAGAATGAAAAATAGACTATCACCATATTTTCATCACAGAATCCTCGAAATTGAGCAATATGCTAACATGGACAAATGGATGGAAGGGACTCTTGTAGAAATGGATACCGATTAGGTCAATGTAGAAAATGTAATGAAAGATCTAGAAAAAAACACTTGACCTAAACTCTTGTGAATAGGTACCAGTTGGGACTTCTCAAGAGCCAACACCAGGGACTAGTGCCTCAACAATAGATACTTCTCAAAGGCACTCACAGGAAACAAGTGCACCACTTGTAGAGAAATCATAGGGAAGAGAACAAGAGACCAACACTCCAGCAACTAGACAATCAAACATGTCAAAGCAGCCTGAAACCCCTCAAGAACATGCTCAAATTCAGACCCACCTAACTCAAGTTAACATGGGAGACACCCCAATTTTGAAAACTCCTCTAAATGAGGAAAAGAGCTTAAAGAGAGACAGGGAAGTAGCTACCCCTGCCAGCGGTCATTCCGATCAGCCTGGTGCTAAGAGGCACAGGCTAAATCCCCATTCAGAAGAGGATTTTTTTGAAAAAACTACAGGGAGTGAGAGGAAAGAAGGTGCAGACAGTCAGCATACCTTCCCAGTAGGTGGGACACCTTGTAGCTCACAAAGACACGAGCTGGAAAGACAACAAAGTGTTGAAGTATCATCTTTCATGCCTTCAACTAACAATTCCCTGGACATCAAAGAGAAATTTGAAGAGATAAAGGCTAGAAATGAACCATTACGGGCCCAAGTCTACAATCAATATTTGAAGATGGCTTGCACAAATTAGACTAGGTTGATGTTAGCCTATGACATCAAGGAAGGCAAAATGCAGATAAGCTTTTTTAAGCCCAAAGTACAACAATCTCAACCAATTGCAGACTACCTTAAAATTGATTTTGAGGTCATGGCCAAGGACATTCACCCCCTAGATCATATTGAATTACATAAGCAGACAGGGGAGATGGTGTATTCCACCTTGACAACTAAAGCCATGATGGCCCAAAGATTAGAAAATTCTTTGAACAATACCACTGCTCAACTACAGCTAGAAAAAGCCTCCTCACAGGCTAAAGACAATATAATCAAATCACTGGAGGAGTTGGTTATTGGATTGGGTCATAACCCAAAACATTTAAAAGTTGCAGAGGCCTTGATAAAGAAAAAAGATGAAGACATAGCTGCCTTTAGAAAGCAGTTAAAGTTGCCTCCATCAAGGCATCCACAAACTGCTGAAGTTATTCAAAAGAAGTTTGAAGAAGAGCTTATGGACTTAGTCCTTAAGCTAAATGAACAGTTGAAGGAGACTAAGGAGGAATTAGAAAAATTACTAAATAGAAGGTAGAGTGAGTCGACCTATCAGCCTCAAAATGTGATACCAGTGGTCTCCATGACAGTCCCATCAACACTTGCAACAACTCTTGCACCTAATGTCCCTCTGGTTACAGCTGAAACTATTCAGACAACAGGTACAACACAGGCATAAACTTCAAGTCAAAGCACAAGAGAATTAATTAAGTCAATGGAGGAAATAAAACTCCAAGTTTCTGAGGTCCAAAAAGTTAAATAAAAATTTGTCACCTTGGAGCAAAAATATGATGTTTGAAATATTAATTTTCCTGAATAAGTGAGGAAAACTAAAGGCTTAGCCCAACAAGGCAAAACATTGGAGAATGACCTAACATTTGAAAAGACTTTAATGGATATTAGGAAGATTCTATAGACTAACATCACTCAATCAATAAATGATGTTTGGTCATCAATACAAATCATTTTCTAATAGATTGAACTGGTTAAAGTTGCTCTCCAAGAAATTTCCAAAACCAGGGATGAGCTAGGAGGTAAGCCTAAGGAAGCTATCAGGCTGATAAAATTTTTGAACATCAGGTCCATGCATCAATTAGAGCAGCTGAATATTTAAGACAGAACTACAACCATCCTTTAAATAAAAAAAAGGTTTTAACCAAAAGGTCTCTAATGCGGAATCTAGAAAGAAAATGCCAAAACTTGCAGGAGGATATAGATGAATTTATGGAAAGGTTTGGCATTTTACAGAGCAAAGGACATCCCAGCCCTTTAGTTATTAATGATAAATTGATGAGTCATGAAGATTATATCGACAAATTGGGTAAATATGCAAATAACCAAGCCAGTTCATCAGCTAGTGCATCTGCACCCAAGGCACTACCTACAAGCAGAGTTCTCTATGACAGTCTGGAGAACCTTTTTTATGTCGAGCACAAATTAAAACATTTGTTTCCAGGGAAGCCCAATTTTTTTAAACACACCGAGGCTGATGAAATCTTCAGGAAGCTACAAAGGACCAAGATACCAAGGGATGATTGGTGGGCAGATATGACAGAAATTTTGTGATTTACCTTGGTAAAATCAAATATTTACGATGGTCAATTTTGGTAAAAGAAGGTAAATGAGGATAAAGCAGGTAAAGTGCATCAAAACATGTTAAAGAGTATTAGTCGAAAGTCAAAAGTAGGCATCCAACATAGAATTACAAGCTATACAACAAGATGCTCAATCATAGGGCCTGCCTCCAGCTCATTCACAAAAGCAGGGACAACAAAGTAGCAGCTCACTTTCAATTTCTATCCTCAAGACCATTTGTCTCTACTTTTATGTAAAATGTATTTATCTTTCCTAGAATATATCTCTCTCGGTTAAGAGATATTTTGTTGTAAATTTTTGTATAAGTACTTCCTCATTCGGAGTACTGGGTGGATTCTTAGACATTTCTGTAAACTTGTTATTTTGAAAAAGAAGTGCTATTGGAACAACTCTTGTATGGCTAGCTGGAAGCAGTGAATAAAGCAAAGGACTTTCACGAGATTCTCGTGCAAAACAATGGTTAAATAAGTATTCTATATCTCTTGTTTATTATTGTTTTTCTCTATTTATTAATGATCATATGTGTTTTCATGAAATCTGAATGATAAGCGAAATGATGATATCTCAGAAAGTGCTTTATTGCAATCTATTTTAAAAGTTTTATCTTTCTTAATGTTTTCTTCAAAACTATTATAGACAAGGAATTCTTAGTTGCTTCTTGTTTCTTATTTTTTCATTGTGACCATTTAGTAAGGAATTATTAATTGCTTTTTGTTAGTGATCACCCACTTTCCCTCCCCTCGAAACTTGCTGAAGGATTCTTAACTGCCCTTTCTCCCCTTTGAGACCATTCCACCTTGTTGAAGGATTCTTAACTGCCCTTTCTCCCCTTTGAGACCATTCCACCCTTTCAAGTTACTGTTTGCCTCTTGTTTTACTATCTTTACCTTTGAAGCCCTCCTTTGCTGAATCAACCCAATCTAGTTAAGCCATCTTTAGTTGACTCCATAGCCCAATGGCTTGAAATACTTTATTTTACCCATCTGTTCCTGAATTCCACCACCAACCAATATCAAAACCCCCAAGCTTTCATACCTAGCCTAATACCTTACTAAACAAAGTTAAATCATAAAGATAGAGCCCTCTGTGAGTACATATTGGCTAGATTCTGTACTTAAAAGTTGGTTTGCGATTACCTCAGACCCCTTTCCTTCTTTTGAGAGCTTCTAGGAAAATCTGAGTGATAACACTCAATACCATGGACCAAAACCACTTAGGACCAATACCTTGGACCAAATACCTGGGGTCAACACTTCAGATCAGATACCTTGGACAAATACCATGGATCAAAATACCATGGACCAAAATACCATGGACCAAAACTTAGTTTTCCAACATGTACATACCTTTCCTTCTGTGAAAGTGCATGTGTACACTATACGCTTCTTTTGGTCTACTAAACAACGTGTACATGCAAATTGGTCAATGGGGAACCTGCGTATACCTCTCTTTCTTCAATCTGTGAGTCTAAACTATGATCTGTCATCTGAGTGAGTTTCCATCAAGGACAGCACCTGTGTCATAGTGCCAAATATGTGTCATAATGCCAACAATCTCCCCCTTTGGACTTGATGGCAACCCCAAGTCACTCTTCCCCTCTGTCATCAATGGAAAAGGGTTATGCTGCCCCTTAGGTCATGTAGATTTCTCTGATGTGTTGAAGTGTGCTGATTGAGCTCCATGCTCCTCAAGAATATAAGCAAGGTTTGCAAAAAGATGTTCTAAAAGAAGAACACGACTCTATACATACCATAAATGACCTTCCTATCACCAATGACTCATACATACATCCATCTCCCAACCAAGTGGGGATATTCCAAGTTTGACTCATCCACCCAACCAAGTGGGGATATATCAATTCTTTATACATGTTAAAACAAGAGAATTACATCATCCATCCCATGCATAGTGGGGTAACAAAATAGGTCGTTTCATGACCTTGACATTAAAAGATACACATGACATAGAGACCAAATATCTGAAACAAGACCATGATAGTCATGAGTAACTATCATCAGATCTGTCAATCAACATCCAGACCAACAACCATGATCTCCCCCTGAACCTATTCTACCTGAATAAAAAACAACTGTGAATTTGTACCGAGATATTCTAAGATAATGCCAACAATGCATTATGAGAAGTATATGCTCCTAAATCTATGCTAGATGATCACTGTCAGACCCATATCAAACTCCTTTCATCCTGAGTCTGGTACACTACTTTTCTTCAAACCAACATATATGCGACTGTATCCATAGAAATCGGCGTATGTACATGGCTACGCTTTATGAAACTCGCGTATAACCACTTTTCTCTGAAATGGATAGGTTTTAACAGCAAGATGATGCATCAACTACTCCTGGCTTCTGTCTAAGATATTCAAATGTCTCTCTAGGCAGTGATTTGCTGAATATATAAGCAACCTGTTCTTTGGAGGGAACATACTCCAATTTTACCTTTTGTTGAAGCACTTGTTCACGTAGAAAATGATATTTGATGGGTATGTGCTTAGTCTTGGAATGCATGATTGGATTCTCTGAAATACTGATGGCACTTGTATTATCACATAGAATGGAGATGGGTGGAGTACATGTGATTTGAATGTCTTGCATTGTTCGCATCATCCAAAGGAGTTGTGTGCAGCAAGATGCAGTAGCCAGATATTTTGCTTCAGCTGTAGATAATGCGATTGAAATTTGTTTCTTGCTAAACTAAGACACTAATCTGGAACCCATATAGAATGCACCACCACTAGTGCTTTTTCTGTCATCAACACTTCCTGCCCAATCTGCATCTATATATGCATGAAGTGTAAGATCTGTATCTCTAGGATACCATAAACCAAAATTATGTGTTGCTTGAAGATATCTGAAAATCCTTTTGACTGCTTGCAGGTGTGATTCCTTTGGATTTGCTTGGAATCTTCCAACTATTCCCACTGCATGCATGTTGTTTGGTTGGGTACTTGTTAGATAAAGAACACTGCCAATCATGGATCTGTAGGTTGGTTGATGTACTGCAACTGATTCGTCATTTGAGCTGAGACTGCATCCTGTTACCATTAGGGTACATACTGGTTTAGAACCTTCCATGTCGTATTTTTTCAAGATCTACTTGAGATATTTGGTTTGTGACAGAAAAATACCATCTTTATTTTGTTTAACTTGTAGACCAAGAAAATATGCAAGATCACCAGGCAAGGACATTTCAAATTCTTGCTGCATTACTGAAGAAAAATTATGACTCATGGCTTATTCATTACTACCAAAAATGATATGATCAACATACACAACAAGTATTAGCAATTTATTATTGTCAATTTTTGTGTACAGATTGCTATCAGCTGATCCTTTTGAAAAACCTTGTTGATGGAGATATTTGTCAAGACGGTAATACCAGGCCCTTGGAGCTTGTTTTAGACCATAGAGAGCCTTTCTGAGTCTACATACAAGTTTTGCATCATTTCCAAGGACGAATACGTCTGGTTGCTCAATATATACTTCTTCTTCTAAGTCTCCGTTAAGAAAGGCAAATTTTACATCCATTTGGTACACTTTGAATTTCTATAAACTAGAAAGAGCAAGGAACATTATTATGGCTTCAAGTCTAGCAACAGTTGCAAAAGTTTCTTTAAAATCTATACCTTCTTGTTGAGCATATCCTTTACAAAGAAGTCTGGCCTTGTTTCTAATAACTTCTCCATTTTCATTCAGCTTGTTTTTTAACATCCATTTGGTTCCTATTATATTCTTATCATGGGGTTTAAGAACAAATGCCCAAGTACTATTATTTTCAATTTTCTCAAGTTCTTCGTTTATGGCCTTGACCCAACATTCATCTTTGCATGCTTCATTTACATTTTGAGGTTCGATGTAGGAAAGTAATGCCAGATAGCTTGAAGCTTCTATAATAGTTCTTCTTGTCTTCACACCTGCCTCTTTCTGTCCCAAAATTTGAGTCTTTGGATGATTTTTCTTAACATACCTGGATGGAGTCTTTTCTTCTGACGTTATCTGTTCTTTCTGTGCTTCATGGGTTTCTTCTTCAGAATTAGTTTGATTTGATGTGGGAGGATAATCCTAATCTTCTCCACAATCTTCGGTCTTTGGATTTTTTCATGCTTCATCAACCACGTCATCAATACTCCCAATAATTTTCCCAAGTCTTTTATTATAACACTTATACCCTTTACTTTGGGAAAAGTAACCAAGGAGAATGCCTTCATATGCTCTGGGTTCAAACTTGCCAAGTTTTTCATTAGTCCTTTTGATGTAACATTTTCTTCCAAAAACTTTGAAGTCTTTTACAGTAGGAGTCTTACCATATCAAAGTTCATGTGGAGTCCGAGTGCTATTTACCCGAACATTTTCTTGGTTGAGAATAGTGACGACAGTGAATGCAGCTTCACCAAGAAGGTTGCAGGAGTTCCAGACTCATCTAGCATAGTACGAGCCATTTGTTGAATTCATCCTTTCTACCACTCCATTTTTTTGAGGAGTCCTTGCAGTGGAGAATTGCCTTTTTATTACATGTTCTTCACAAAAGTCAAAGAATTCATCCAAGGTAAATTCTGTAGAAATTTTGAATAATTTAACACATATTCACAGAGATTATCTTGATCATACAATTATAAGCGGAACATGTATAATACATAATCTCCTCTACGTTGATCATCAATTTAAAGAAACAGAAACATTCACAGGCACACATAGAAGCATCAATCAAACTCATAAACACAGTATGTATCCCGGGGAAAGCATCTCGCTAAAAACCCCACACTATCTGTATATTATATTGATTGAATCATGTAACATTACACAGCATAATACTTCTCACAAGTATCTCCACCTCTGTTACACACAATACAGCCCAAATCTGATCTCCAAATCTCTTCCACTGCTTGCCTGCCTCCACTGCTCAATACCTGCTGAAGAACTGATGAGAATAGCTTCCCAAACTCGTTTTTCACCTGCAAAATAGTCACTCACTCTTTGTGGACGTGAGAAAAGGCTAAAATGTGGGCCAAATACGTGAGCAAACTCATTGGCATACTCAATCCCTTGATTGTGCAAGATCTGATGCACAACTATAGTCACAACTGATAGCAATCTGATTCTCTACCACTTGTCCCTGTTGAACTGAACATGCACTGACATGCAACTGAGTTAACTGATGTATTCTTTAGTTGTATTATGAGTTAATAATTAGTTTAACAACTCATCATTAGTCTATCTGCAGTTAGACTAACTACAACTAGTTTAACTAAGTCAAACTGAACACAACTCCATCAACTGTACCTCCAGTCCACTAAACTCAACTCACTTGAGTTCTAACTGAAGTCCTGCATGCAAATATTAGTCATCCCATAGGTAACCACGTATTTCCTTGTGGGATCTGCATGTACCACATCCGTAGCTCATTCTGAAGTGCTCCAAGAGAATAAGATCAAGTTTATAGTCCAAATATTATTGTGAGATAATAATATTTGACTTTTCTATTTTTGACAGCCAGTCTAAAAATAGACTTTGATCACTCACACTGTGATCACTCACACTTTCATCAAAAATAGAAGTCCATCTATTTTTCCCAACTTGATCAATCATCCATAAACATAGACATGATCCATATGTCTAAAAATAGACATAGTCTAAAAATAGACTTGCGCCAAAAATAGCCTGCGGGCCCACTTAGTGAAGGCGACTCTTTTCACTAAGCTCCATCATCTTGTTGCAATCTCAACAAGCATTTCTTGTTGCACACTTTTCAACACTCCCTCTCAACAAGAAAGGCTTCCTCTCAAACCCGATCCTGTAACTCTGGAATGTTCTCCATGCAACACTTCTGGCCGGTCCACTTGCTCTGTCATCAAAATCTCTGACTGCTATTGCCTCTGTCGACTGAAACTCTGCATCTCTGTGCTCTTCAGTATCTGACTGCTCTAGCCTCTGTCACTTTGATCTCTGACTGCATCCGTGCTGCTGCTGGTTCTATCTCCCAGCATTGCATCCGCACTACACCTCCCAACTGACCTCCCTGTTGGGATAGAAACATCCTCTGATGCTGAAGCTCTACCTACTGCTGACAAGTGCTCCCTCTCTGACATCTGCGCTACTGCAACATCTCCATGCATCTCGCACCATTGCACACCTCTCTGTGCCACCTAGCACTGTGCAAAACACTTGTGCCTCTCGCATTGCTACAGCCTGTTAGCTATGCGCTGTCCTGGGATTCCCTGCACTGTCGCTCTCTCTGCCGCTCCATCCGCATCTGTCTCTACCCAATCAGTCAGTTCCTGCTACTACACATCGGGGCTCCCGTAGCAAGGTCTCATCCAAGAGGTTGGGTACCTCAAGGATCCTGCCCCTCCTCCTTGGGACAATCAATCCACATCACCCCACCTCCTACTTGGAGGTATGGCTGCATGCAATCCCTCAGCCCACCTGGCTTGAAGTTTCCCCCTACTGGAGGTCTTTGGATGAGTAGATGTCTCTACTCGATCTCCTCTTAGCTTCCCCTATTGTGGCTCCTCCACAATCTCCTGAAGCTGCTGCACCAATCGTGGCTCCTCCACAATCGTCTGAGACTTCTTCTGGCTCTGCATGTTGAGAGGTAATATACGCTCCCTCTCAACCACCAAGTCTCCATCAGTTGCCTTGTTGCTCAAGGCTTTGCATGCATCTTGAACCTCAAGAGCATACAGGTTCCTGACCAATGAACCAATCTCATGACAACGAAAGCATCGCACCTTCGAATTGTCAGCTTTCTTCCCATCACTGGAAGAACAAGATTCGAAAAGAGAAACCTTCTCCTTCCCCTTCTTCGCCTTACTCGCTAAGGCACAGTTCTCCTCATCATGCATAGATGAAGAACTGTCTCTGGTGCTCCGTCTAATCTCCTCCTGCATCAAATCCGACCATGGTCGTTCCCAATTTGGCAGTTTCTCCCTTCCATTCACTGAGTCCTGGTAGCTATGCCAACTCTTAGGAAGGTCAAGGAATGCTAGACTCACCATCCTCATCCTCAATAGTAACCCCCACACTTCCCATCTCATCTCGACACTGAGTGAACCTCGTGAGATACTGGGGCATACTATCTCCATTCTCGAACTGAATGTTTCTGAGTTTATCTCTTGCTTTGGAATAAACGAATTCCACCAGCTCAAAACTCAACTGCTTCCGATCTAGAATTCGTGAGAACAAAGTATTTCTTGTACAGAGATCGACTGTATGGGCATTCACCAGATATCTCACCTTCCAAAGGAAGGATGAATCTAGAGGCTACCTGGCCCGATTATAGACTCTGCCTGAAGAAATAGAATGTAAACACTTCCTGAATAGTAGATCTGATGATCAATCCTCGCTTGATATCCTGTAAAAATCTCTTCTACAAATCAAGCAGCTCTGATACCATGTAGAAACTCTTTCTACAATTATCTAGCTCCGATACCATGTAGAAATTTTGAATAATTTAACACATATTCACAGAGATTATCCTGATCATACAATTATAAGTGGAACATGTATAATACATAATCTCCTCTACGTTGATCATCAATTTACAGAAGCAGAAACATTCACAGGCACACATAGAAGCATCAATCAAACTCATAAACACAGTATGTATCCCGGGGAAAGCATCTCGCTAAAAACCCCACACTATCTGTATATTATATTGATTGAGTCATGTAACATTACACAACATAATACTTCTCACAAGTATCTCCACCTCTGTTACACACAATACAGCTCATATTTGATCTCCAAATCTCTTCCACTGCTTGCCTGCCTCCACTGCTCAAGAACTGATGAGAATAGCTTCCCAAACTCATTTTTCACCTGCAAAATAGTCACTCACTCTTTGTGGACGTGAGCAAAGGCTAAAATGTGGGCCAAATACGTGAGCAAACTCATTGGCATACTCAATCCCTTGATTGTGTAAGATCTGATGCACAACTATAGTCACAACTGATAGCAATCTGATTCTCTACCACTTGTCCCTGTTGAACTGAACATGCACTGACATGCAACTGAGTTAACTGATGTATTCTTTAGTTGTATTATGAGTTAATAATTAGTTTAACAACTCATCATTAGTCTATCTGCAGTTAGACTAACTACAACTAGTTTAACTAAGTCAAACTGAACACAACTCCATCAACTGTACCTCCAGTCCACTAAACTCAACTCACTTGAGTTCTAACTGAAGTCCTGCATGCAAATATTAGTCATCCCATAGGTAACCATGTATTTCCTTGTGGTATCTGCATGTACCACATCCGTAGCTCATTCTGAAGTGCTCCAAGAGAATAAGATCAAGTTTATAGTCCAAATATTATTGTGAGATAATAATATTTGACTTTTCTATTTTTGACAGCCAGTCTAAAAATAGACTTTGATCACTCACACTGTGATCACTCACACTTTCATCAAAAATAGAAGTCCATCTATTTTTCCCAACTTGATCAATCATCCATAAACATAGACATGATCCATATGTCTAAAAATAGACATAGTCTAAAAATAGACTTGCGCCAAAAATAGCCTGCGGGCCCACTTAGTGAAGGCGACTCTTTTCACTAAGCTCCATCATCTTGTTGCAATCTCAACAAGCATTTCTTGTTGCACACTTTTTAGCAAATTCCCCTCCTCGATCAGATCTAAGGCATTTTATTTTGCGATTTGATTCATTTTCAACCAAGGCTTTGAAATCTTTGAATTTTTAAAATGCTTCATATTTATGCTTTAGAAGCCCTATCCAACACATTCTGGAAAAATCATCAATGAACAATATAAAGCATTCCTCTCCATGTGGTGACTTTTTCCTTGATGGTCCACATAAATCAGTATGAACAAGTTCAAGAGGCTTACTAGCTAATCCTTACTTTTCAGGGAAGTGCGCTCTGGTTTGCTTACCAAATTGACATGATTTGCATATTGTATTTTATGGGATGCTGATATCAGGAAGATCACGAACAACCTGGAATCTGCATGCTTTTCTTATTTGAGAGAAGCTTAGATGCCCCAATCTTCTGTGCCATAGAAAGTGTTCATCATTTTTGCTTAGATAGAATTGTTGTTGTCCTCCCTTGACTATGTATAAGTTGTTTGGAGTTCTTATACCTTTGATCAGAGTTTCTCCTATATCAAGCTCATGAACAACACATCCATTTGATTGAAATACTACTTCATTTCCTTCATCACACATTTGATTGACACTCAAGAGGTTATGCTTTAGACCATACAGCAACACGTTGAGTAGCTTTGTCTCCAAAGTTATGACATGAAAAGCATTGGCCATTAAAGAAGTTCCTGCGATTATCGAATCTACTAACCTAGTGATTGTAGTTAATATTGATATTCATTCCTGAAACTGATTGAGTATGATTTACAAGAGGTTGGTTGTAGCTTCTGTTACCATTCATCCTTGAAGTAAATTGAGCCTGATTTACATGGTGATCTGCTTTATGCCTTTGCTATCGATTGTGAAACTATTCACTGCTCATTGCTACATCAAGGTATCTTTTAGTGGAGGTTGATGGCTTCTGTGCTTGGGATTCTTCTTCAGTATATCCAAGATCTGTCTTTATCAAAGGAGAACATTGCACTTCATAATTTCATTTAGGGTTTTTGTTCCCTTAGAAAATCTGATATTGAGAGATTTTCTCAATATTCTTTCTTAGACTCACAATTTCACATTCTAGTTTTTAATTGTGTTTTTCTCTTTCAGCAAGTTGGAATGTCAGAGTATCTATAATCCTATTCTTTTCCTCTAAACAAATTTTGAGTTTAGATATTTCTTCATAAAGGTCATCTTCATCTAAATCATCCAAGAAATCATCATCTTCAAAAGCCATCAGAAGTCTATAGTCATTACTATTTTCATCTTCATCACTATTTGATAAACCATCACTATCTATGTGTGTATAGTAGCTCTTCTTACTTACACTTTGTTTTTGTTCCATTTTGTTGAGTCCTTACCTTTATCAAGCTTATCTTTATGAGGACATTTGGTAGCATAATGACCGACTCTTCCACAAGAAAAGCATTTGAAAGGTAGTTTACCTTTCAATCTTCCAGAACCCCATTGAAGGTTCTTGACAAAGTTTGCTTCTTCCTCTCCTTCTGAAATATGTCCTGATTCACTGATTTATTCTCTTCCTAAAGCTTTGAATGCAACTTCTCTCATATCTTATGGACCTCCCTTTCTCATTTCGAAAGAAGTTAAGATTCTGTGCAGCTGTGTCATAGTAATAGTTTGAAGATCCTACTTTTCTTCTATGGTAGATACTTTTGATTCAAACTTAGTAGATAAGGATCTTAAAACCTTTTCAACTAAAGTAACTTCTTTTATCTCTTCATCCAAGTTCTTCATGCAATTAACAATCTCATCTATAAGTAAGAATTAACTAGCTATACTTTCATCATTGTGCATTTTGAGAGTTTCATATTGAATTCTGAGAGTTTACAGTTTTGCATGTTTTACCTGATTGTCTCCTTCATTGCTTAGAACGATCTTGTTCCATATTTCTTTGGTGGTTTTGAGCTGCATAACTTTGACAAATTTTGATTGTGACAGACTCCCCAATAATGTATTGACAACCTTGGAATTGGTTTCATATTTCTTTTTACCTGCCGCATCTGTAGGAATTGCTGATGGAAATGTATATCCTCCTTCCATGATTTCCCAAACATCTATTCCAAGAGATTGAAGATAGGCTCTCGTTCTTACCTTCCAATAAACGAAGTTTCTCCCATCAAATATTGGTGGTCTAATGGATCCCTCTTTTTCATAGTTACTCATGATGATAGATCTTCCTTCAAGCGATCAAGCTTCTTCTGAAGGACCTACTCTCATACTAATTGTTGGAAATAATACTGAGAGGGGGGTGGGTGAATCAGTATTAGTAAGTCAATAATATTTCATTTCCATAATCAGATTCATATATGCTACTTCAGTTAATGGAACTTGCATGTATACGCAACTGTATTTAAGGCAACTAGCGTATATCTTGCAAACTAGCGTGGTTTCCTTACTGATTGATGGATTCATGCTATATCCATTTGATTATCTAGTTATGTTTTTTCATTGGCATGGAGGATTGCTTGGATTGACAATGGTTTTATCCTTTCCTTGCCATTTCCTAGATAGCCATGGTGATTGTGGTTTCTTCCACTTGATTGTTTTTTGGTTGGCACTCATAATTCCTTATGGCTTTGGATTGGAACAAACTCTAAAAGCCTTGAAACAACTTGGGTTTATTTACTAGTCCTCAAACCTAGGTTGGGAAAAACACTCTAGATCCCTTGGTGGGTTTAGTTACTAGTAGATGGATTTAGGTTGGAAAAACTCTTTGGATCCCTGGAAGGTTGTGGGTTAAGTTACTAGTTGTTGGAGCCCTAGACAGCTTGGGTAGAGACTAATTTGGTTGGTGTTAGTGATGTTCGACCATGAGGTGGAATCACTTGTTGAGGGTTGAGGTGGTTTGGCCTCATGAATCCCTCATTTGGTTTTTTTATGTTTATCTCATTAGATCCCACATTCATTCTTGGAATATGGTGTGGGGCTGATTGGCTAAAAGGGAGATTTAGTTTGGCCTAATCTATGGTCGCGTGGTACATGGAAGTCCCTCACTTGGTTGTTATCTTCATATATTAATAGGGTTTAGTCTTCCATTGTGATTCATGTATATTGTTGGAAATGTGTTGGTGATATTATGGTTGAGTTTCCATGTTTTATATGTCAGTTTCTATATTGGTTATTTGTTGGTTTTATGATGTATATTGTCTATGGCTCTTGACATGTTTGATGAATATGTGAATGGTTGATGAATGCATGGATCAAAAAGTTCTATTGAAACTTGATAGATAGCGATTAGAGCCTTCTCAAAGATTCTCAGGTGAATAATATCAATTTATGATCAGATATGCATTCAGGACTTGTAGCTTACATGCCTGCCATGTGGTTGATGAAATGTCTAGTGAGTTCTAGGTAGTCTAGGTTAAGTTTCTGATTTGAGATTGAATGTTTAGCTTTTTGTCACATTTATTATGATTCCGATGAGTTTTAGGAAGTTTTGGTAAGTGGTCTAGAGGCTAGCTTGAAAAGGTGGCACTAATCCCAGGACCACCTACTTTAAACTGGATGATTTGGGTCACAACCACACCTAGGCAGTGTTGTGCATGCAGTTGGAGGCCTATAATTTCATGGAGGCCTTCGCATGCATGTGGTTAGGGGTTAAATTGTGAGAAATTCAGCCCCAATTCTAGGTTTAGTAACCTAGGTGGTTCTTTGCTCCCTTAGTGTCCTGTAGCCCTAAGGGATGAGGTGAGTTGTAAGCTTGTTGGCCCCACTTCTTTAATTAGAGCTGGGCTACCATGTCATGTCATAGTAACTCTTCGTCTCATGTTTAACTTGGAAAACCAATGAATTTGGGTAGATGTTGCATGGGGTGGTTATAGGATGGTATCAATGCTATGTTGTATCACTCAACCTCAGGGTAGATGTGTTTGATGTGTATACATGTCTAATTGTATATGTGTTTCCCTTCATGCCTACTAGGTTCGACATGCATCGTGGTGGTCATTATGCAGTTTTTGTCATCATGATGTTGTTTGTATGTTATGAGGTTGATATGTTGGTTGAGATGGACTAGGAGATGTAGATTATCAAAGAGGGGTTGCAACAATGGACCTCAGGGTAAGACAAGATCGCCATATAGGTTTGTATATTGGCCATGCGAGTATGTTGGTTAATGGTTTTCATATACATTATGGTTATATACAAGATTTTCACTCTATTGCTATTGTGGTTACATGCATGATAGATGTTAGTTTCTGAACACAGTCATATGTACATGTGTCATTTAGTCATGCCAAATAGTTAACCTATTGTTATATGCATTGTGGTCATACACATGATGAGTATGGTCATTACATTTGAGATCTTCATGTTATACATATCATGCTAATCTAGATAGACCTTTTGAGATTGTTGTGGTTATGATATTTAGGTATGATTTGATATACTTGTGATATTGTGTCATATTAATATGGACTAACTTATGAAGATGTGATAGCCTCCCCTAAGATACATTGATATATGAGTTTGATTATGTCATCTATTTGGTTTATCTAACATGGTATGTTGATAAATCCTCAAAGAATATCCATCCTCTTCAACCACTCTTATCTTGGATACCTATCTTGTCCTCAAAGATTGACAATACCTTTCCTTTCTTGGATTGTCTATCCTTAAGGAAACCACAGACTCTTATCAAATTCTTCACAATTCCTTCTTCATAGCCTTGACTTAGACTTACAACTGTTGGTCCTAGTGAGTTGCATGATACATGAAGAAAATAGTGTACATGTGATGTCCATCATCACTGTCTCTCAACGAGAGAGGATATACCTACTCCCTTTTTATGAGAGAATAGATCTTTCTCCTATTAAAGGGGACTCATTTACTCTCTCTCTAAACTAGAGGAGATTACATAATTCCTTTCAAACTGGAAAGTAAACACCATAAGACTTATAGCTTGACTTCATAAGAATATCAACTACGTGTTATTTATAGCTGCATGGCTCCCTCTTTCCTTTGCATCTCATTGTGTTGATTCTTCTTCCTTTCGAGGACTATGGAGCTATCTTCTTCCTTCAATCTTGTGATAGGATCTAGGTTATCAATCTTTCACATCACTTTCATCTTGTCCTCATCAATGAAGGGATTATGTTGAGCCTTTCCAAAGTTTAAGTTGATCATATCTTCCTCATGAAAGTGATATTTTGAACTTTAGTTTATCATCTCGTACCACTACCTTTCCATTCCAAAATAGAAACATATTAATTTCGTAATTTCCAAAATCACATGTTGAGTTTGGCTCAACATTCTATCTATATATTCCCGCAATATCCTCCTAGGTAGAAAACAATATGTTAACTAGATAACCAACAACAATTGTTAATGTTAGACTTACCTCATCGTGATGACCTTCTTATCTAAGAGTTAGCATCCTCATGGTCCATGACCACATAAATCTTCCTTCATTCATGAAAGTGCCCAAGAATCAAACTTTATTACCAAGTTACAATTTTATTTTGAAGACTATAATAGATGTTAATCGCTATTCTATATAATATAGAGAAAATCTTATTCCTTTAATCATTCTATAGAGAGTCGAATTCTTATTTTAAGCATCATATAACCATGTGAACAATTTAGCAAACATATTTTATGGCCACCAGGATTTTGTATGCATGAATCCTACTCAAGAGTTTTTGTGCTTTCCTTCAATCATCTAGCTATATTTCTCACAATGAGCTTGCAACTTCACCAATTACATTCCATCATCATTTAAGAGTATCGTTGCCATCATATATGGAATGTATACTAACATTGTCATAATTATTTTTCCAAGAACCTTACAAGATGGTGGTTCTTATAGGATCAAGATGATCCATCTTAGCAAAATGAGTTACTCTAACATAATATTAGAGAATGTATGGATGAACTATGATATGCAAAATGGTCCAACTTTAAAGACTAGATGATTCATGCAAATTAGATCAATCAAGTAGACTCTAAATATGCTACTATCACATGTTTCCATTTATGATGCTACACAAAATCAAAACTCTTCTAGAGTAAACAACAATGCATACTATCCTAAAGAGAAGAACAACTTCATAAGGAACTTGACAGAGAGGATGTCTGCTTTAATAGTAAATATATATGACATCTTATTTCTTCAGTTTCTTCTAAGGTTCTCCTGTTTCTTCAACTAGCCTCACACATTTCCTTTCTTTTGTTGTTTTGTTGTCTTGGAATGCCCCTCTTAAAGTGTCCATATTTATTCCATTTAAAGCATTGAACCTTGGACATATCTTTCTTCTTGGACTTCCCAAACTTTCCCTTCTTTAGCTTCTTGGTTCTAGCAATGAAAGTTGGACACTGCTCATTTGATATGATATCATCTTTTGTGTTGATCCTAGTTTCTTCCAAGATACACTAAGCCCCCAACTCATCAAAATGAGTTGAATCTTTCTTCAAATAGACGCCTGTTGCAAAATTGCTCCATTCTAGTGGTAATGCATTTAGTACACAGATGGTCATCTCAAAATCAGAAATTGTTTCCCCAAGTCCTTGCAAGTGATCTCTTAAATGAGATATATTGATTAAACACGATGCCATGTCCTCATCCTTCTATTTCTTCATTTTATATATTTTATTTCTCAAATACATATTTTGTCCCAATGTATTTACAGAGTACAATTTCACTAGCTTGTCATACATAACCTTAGAAGTATTCAAATTTGCAACAAATGGAACAAGAGGATTCTTAATGAATTAAACAATGATCCTTTGTGCCCATAATTCACCTTTCTTGTGCTTTTCTAGTTCTTGAATCTTGTCTTTGCTAGGTTGAGTGACTTCACCAAGAACATATTCGATTACTTCATGTTATACCAGTGCTAGTTCAATCCTTTTCTTCCATTCTAGGAAATTTGTTGAGCAACTTCTTTCCTTATAGAAAGGGCCCATAAAACCTATACATTCAAACGTATTGTAATAATATGATCCTTACTCATCAACGAAGAGTCTTCCCTTCTTTGATGATGTCTCCAACTATTTTGAGACTTTCAAGATATTCAAAGAGACTTGAATGATGTCCTAGGAAGATGTTTAATATTATAGCTTCCAAAAAAGCTTCAAAGAGTGATAAAAGGATACCAGGAACCTTTTATGTTCCCTTGAAATATCTTTCCTAATGAACCTTTAAATAGATCTCCTTCCAAGAAAAATAGAAAACCTTCTTGTAATCTTCCTTTTAAGACTTTTCCTTTGATGAGGTCTTGATGTAGAGTTATTCAAGAGATTCTCCTTAGTAAACCCTTCTTGTGCCCACAAGATGATCCTTACAACTTCCTTCTTGTTCACTTTAGCTCTCATACCATGTTGAAAAATTCAGTATGACTACTTATTAATGTTGATTTTCCTTCACCTTAATAATTTCTTATGAACTTTATTTATCTTTTTGTGTTTGGTTATTATATAGTTTTCATCATAGAAATATCAAGAAAAAATAATAAATATAATGGACACATAAATTAGGCTCCAAGCCAAGGCAACATCCCTCCGGAAACCGAGAAAAAACTTTTCTCTTCTTTTGAATCTACTTCAAATGAAACAATCAAGACCCAAACCCTAGATCCACCTTAACACGAAATCAACCCTTCAAAGACAGCTTCCAATTAGGTCAATGTCAAACCAACTCAATGAGAGTTAAACCCTTTGTGAAGTGCACCAAAAGAAGAATTTTGGCCCCCTTGCAATAAAATTTTCGAACGTGTAGCTTCTTCAAGAATTTTGGCCCCCTTTCTCCAAAATTTTGGCCGTGCAACTACAACTCACAACTCACATGTAAGAGAAAAATGCCCCAAACTTGTCTTATTTTCTTTGCTAGGGTTTTCTCCTTGATCTCTTATCCCTCCCTCTTATTTTTCATCCTTCTTGTAGTAGAATGAACTTAGTGATGAGGTGCCAAATGAGGTCGAAGATGCCTCTATGTATAGCCTTTCCAACAAGTTGAATAACCCCTCTCTAGGGGAACTTGTCTCTGCTAGGGATGACTTGTGTTTAGGAGGTTTCTAGGACATTCTAGACCCAAAATAAATTCCTTTTCCAATTACATTTTCCTAGAAGGGTCTTATAAACATCATGTTGACTCACTTGAGTCATGACAAGAGATCTTATAACCTAAAAAACCCCATAAGCATGAAGAACATGCTTTTACCTAGAAGACCATCCATAATGAGCATGAAACCTAGGCTTTTAAAATAATAACCTTTTATTTTATTCTTTTGTTTGTTACATTAAATACATATTGAAATGAATACAATAGCAATTATGAACATCCAAACTAGTTACATTTCCAACATTATTAACATCCAAGTAAACAAAAAAAAATAATGAACTCTGGATTTGTTCATCAATAGTTACAACCTAGCATATAACTAGTGTATATACCATATCTACCATAGAGATACACCATACAGAGTGAACCTCTCTATTTGTGGCCAAGATTGGCAACTAGTGCTGCATTTTCCTTTCAACGAGATGTAGGGACAAAGGCCTGCAGGTCCCTGTAGAAAAGCTTTAGATTCACCCAAAATCATCCAAATAGCAGCACCCCTTGGATCTTAGTCACATAGTGATCCATTCTGCATGGCGAAACTAACCCTAAACACACAAACTCACATTAAACAATTTTACAATTAGTAACGAACCATTCACTTAATGAAGTTGAGATTCAAGGATCATACAACAATTACTTCGAGCTTTTCAACTTTGTTTAACCAAAATACTCTGCTTAGAATATTGTGGCCAGAGAAATAAAAAAGAGCCAGCAATGATTCAGTGGTATTTTAGCTGACGGCGTCGACGTTGCCTACGGGTTTTCTACCTTGTTTACAAAGGCACGATTATTGCCTATATGGTTGTTACAGGAGCTCAGAGTAAGCATATTTGAACTCGTATGGTTGTGAATGGTGTCATAATTAATAGTAAGCATCTTTGAGCTCGTACGGTTGTGAATGGTGGCATAGTTTACAAGAGGAGCGTCGAGCTCAAGTTCTAGCAGTCGATCTGTGATTCCTGATCATGGAACCCTAGCCAATCACAGTTCGCTTTCTCCAGTTAAAACCCTAGGCAATCACACTTCAGTTCCTGTGGTGTTGGAGGACACCGTCGAGGGCTGGCGACCCTGGGCCGACATCCAGCAACCAATAATATTGCATAGCATCGACGGGGAGTCGACTGAGGTCAATGTCGGTGATCAAGGATCAACTCTAAATTTGATGGGCCTCTCATAACTGTTTTGGATACGACTCCAACTCCCATTGTCGAGTTTTCAACAAATATATTAGCATGCGTGACCACACCCGTTCAAAGGCAATCTGAAATAGATAACCCTTATTATAACAACAATGGAAGTCTGTTCATGTGATAAGGCTCTGCCGGCCTCTGCCTGCTCACTCCTTGAAAGCCCGGAAGGGTATAGTGCACGGTCTCTTCGATTTTTCTCAACAGATGCCACCCCCATGTGTTGCCATGCAAAGACAAATAATAATTCCTGAAGTACATTAATTTTTTTACGTTGAAGAGTTTACATTCTGGTATATTTTATGAAATTGTATATGTATTTATAATTAACAATAACTCTTTCTCTATAAATAATTAGTATTATATAAATTAAACAATTTACATAACATTAAGTAATTATTGTCAATTTCAACATCTTTCTAAAAAATACATTGAACATTGACATCCATATTTTCACACCCGAGCTATGATAAAAGAGTTGTAACTTCTAAACGATGAATCACTTACTTGGAGACTCACTAACTTGGTTGACCAGCTATTCACATGCATAAAATATTTATTTAGTGCGGTTTTCTTCAATTCTCGACTTGACCGTTAATTTATCAAATAATATCATAATGTTCAACATGATAATGGTGGAAAATTCAAGAGGAGAATTTTCATTTAAATCCCAAAATATGTGTGAGCGGTTTTCTTCAATTCTCGACTTGACCGTTACTTCATAATGTTCAACATGATAATGGTGGAAAATTCAAGAGGAGAATTTTCATTTAAATCCCGAAATATGTGTTGTCACACTGTTAGTTGAGGTCCGCTATACCTTGGCTCTATGGAGGAAACACAGTCAAACTTTGAAGCCTGAAACCTGAAGATGCATTAAACGATGTCCTAAAAGAAAAGGAAAAGACCACGTACTCAATTAAATCTTAGATATGATTTAATGTGGAGGCTAAGAATATTTAATAAATAAGCATTAAATTTAATTTAATAGGTCAAGTACTTATTGTAAATTGTAAGATGCAATTGAACCCAAAAACCATCTCAACTTAAAACATTGAAATATTTTAATATCTGCACATGATGTCCATGATGTAATGGTTGGGGCGGATGGCTTTCACACCCCCCACCCAAGTTTGAATCCTGCAGAGGTTGTAAAATATTATAAAATGTGGAAAATGAGAAAGTCCTACGGAAGCTTACAAAAAAAAGAAATATTTTAATATCTAAACCCTGTAATTACATACGCACAAACCCTAATAATGGGCACAATATCTTATAAGGTTGTGTTACACAAGTACTTACAAGCTGCTACAACAGCCGCCGCACACACCAAAGTTTTTCATGAGTGATCCCAAATTCCAATTTACCATCTACTAACTTGAGATATGTTCGATTTTCAATTGAATCATATAGATTGAAAGTGTGCAGGGTGGGGTTGCTGAGCAGGGGATTGATTGCATTGCCTGAGTGTATTTTCTGGATCGAGCAGGGATACCACACAATTTAATGGTAGGATTTCATATCCCATGCAATAGAATGAGAAGGTTATAAAATTTTCCATAGATATACGCTTTCTTAATGTGCCCTCTGTTTGTTGGTCATGACCATCCTTTCTAGTAGAGGTAACAGAGTGAATTTCGAGACAAACTTCGATGCAAACAGAAAATATGGATCTGCTTGAGGTATATCTTTAGCTTATGTGCTTCTATTTTGCAACATTTTTTAGGTTTCATGTAGGTTACAATGGGTTACTTTGGTGATTTATATTTGTGGTAGGTGTTAGAGTAATGTAGAAATGGAGTGTTTTAGAATTTTGAGTTTTAGTTGTGTTGTGATAAATTTAGAGTTCATGTAACTTATAATATTGTATTTTAATGATTTATATTTATGGTAGATGTTTGAATAATGTAGAAATAGAATGTTTTAGAATTCCTAGTTATAGTTGTCTAGGATGAATTGTACTTATAAATTGTTGAGCTACTTTACTTTATAGTTATGAATTGTTTTCTTTATATGTGATATTGTCTATTTTAACCAATTTCTTAAAATTTATAAGGTTTAATATTTATGTCAAAGTCTCTATATATATCTAATGATTAATCAAACCTTTGGGCAATAAAGTGTCATCTCACATATTATAGAACTGTGTGATTTATTGTAGTTTTTTTCTATCTTATTCTTATTTGTTTTGTATCAAGGTATTATATCCATAACATTGAGATGTGAGAGGCCAGATATGGCTTTTTTTTTTTAAGGGTGTGTGATCTTTGTTCTTGGTGCGTTGTTGGATGTTGTTGTGTATCATAGCCATCAAGAATTAACGTTGATGGTTTGTAAACCCATTCGTATTTAAAGTGACTCCTAGTGAGATGCCCATGTTTTTCGAGCGAGTTATTTAGGTTTTGTTGTGTGCCAGATGTGCTGTTGTAACCATTGCCACTCAGTTATAAGAAGTGCTTGTATTCCTAGACAGCACAGTCGCTGGAGGATAATACTGTTAAAAGAAGGAGCCACCCCACACCGAGGTTGGGAGTGTTAGAGATTTTGGTTTTTTTTTTTAACAACAACGAGATCCAACATTGTGAAGTAGATTCGGCTTTGGACCAAGTAATGAAAGACGCTATAGCGCCTGTTTCCAAAGAGAGAGTAGTTACTTGTTGTTGTTACAAGCTATGCAGTGTTGGGCTATATATATATATATATATATATATAAATATAAAGGCTCCGCGACCGTCACGAATTAGCACATTTGGAGAACTTTTGACTTTTATTTTAAAACTCATATCATACCTTTCACCCATGGGGAAAACATTGTGTGAATGGTGAAAGGAGTGGATCAAAAAAGATTTATTTTTGAATGGGTGAAAAACGAGTTTTGCTATTTATTTGAGATATAGTGCATTTTATTAATTAAAGACAATATCAAATCACCCGTGATACATATTTGAAAGGAGTGGATAAAAAAGATTCATTTTTGAATGGGTGAAAAACGAGTTTTGCGATTTATTTGAGTTATAGGGCATTTTATTAATTAAAGACAATATCAAATCACCCGTGCTACATATTTGAAAAAAATCCACTAAGATGATTGATAGTACAAATTACGTTAACATGAAATTGTTATTATTCATAGTCAATTGTAAGTGGGGATTACCCATTGATGCTGCTACTATTTCATATTGGGAGAAACTAGAACTGAAAGTAAAGGTGTTGTTGTAAAGGACAATATTACTCTTCTTATTAGAGATTGCGATACATTAAAAGAAACTTGGGATGTGCTCAAAAGTTTGAAAGAAATAAAAAATACAAACCAGATCTTATTTTTGAAGACTAAGATTTTGTTTATAAAGTGGAAACAAATGAAAATATAAACAATTTCATTTCCTGTGTCAATGTTCTAACCCATAAGTTAGGAGATGTTGGTGAAAAGTTGTCCAATTTTGACTTGGTAACCATTATATTAAAATGCTTAGTGCAAGATTATCAAATATTTATTTCAAGGCTTTTATCTAGAGAAAACCTGCCTACACTCATGAATTGACACATATCCTTCTCCAAGAGGAAGAGAGGATGAATAAGTTTGATTAGTGTTGGTATTCAAGGGTTAAAAACCATTGACATGTTAGCATTAATGGAGAAAGTTATCTTTCCTATGTTTAAGTGTTTGTTGCTTTAGAATAAGATGGAGATCCTATTTGTTAGGGAGTGGTCCAAAGCATCCAGTTAGTGTGAAATCCTATATATTAGAGGCTCATCTGACTCATTATAATTGTGTGTATATGTGTTTTTGTACACTCTCCACATATCTCACACACAGAAAGTCAATTTAATATATTGTTAATATATTTAGCTTTTATCATGGTATCACAGCTTCAGGGTTGTAGATCGTGTAGGTGGAGTGAAGAGCACAACTCAGTCGAATGCGTGGAGTATATTTGCATCGACGTTGTTTTTAAACAAAACCTGTGTGGTTTCTTTTGAAAACATACTTGAAGTGTGCTTGTCCTATATTGAGAAGAGCCCCATGGGTGAAGGATATGATGCCAGCCGCTCGGATCAGGTCTACGGTGGAGTAATATTAGTGTAGGTGGGTCGAAGAAAAAAGATAAGTTTTTTTTTTTATATGATGCGTAAACATCATTTTTTATCACCATTTTTTAATCTGCTGCAACCTTTCATTCGTTGTTGCAATCCGCTACATCTCTATATTTTCCATTGCATCACTATGGATTAGCCTGAGTTTGGTGCGTTTGGTGCATCATTTTAACATCTGTGAAAAGGCATCAGCAAGTCTATCGTGGTGTAGAGGCGGTGGTGAGGACTGTCGATGTACCCATTAAACAATTGTTTGCTACGTGTGAAGCTCGAGTAGAGAGTTGAGGCATGCACAGAGCCCTGCAGGGACGCTGCATGGAGGAGATCGGCAACAATGTGGAGCGTGGATCTATTTTGGAAAAAAGGGGCATATTAAAATTGCGTGGATCTGTTTGAAAGAAAAAAGAGCATGTTTGTTTTTACGTAAAACACCACATCGTTTGTGTGCTTTGTTGATGAAGTTTCCTGAGAAGCATTCCATTTTAAGTTGCTGCGTTGAATGCTGCACTGCATGGATTGAACATGTAACTAGGAATTGCTTAGGAATTGCTTGATGCATGGAGAAAGCTGGAAGACTTGTGTAACATTAATTGTAGAGATCTGAAAATCAATTGGGATCTGAAATTCAATTGAGTAAGCCACATGAAGCTGATTTCAAAGATGTGGTAGAAGAAGACAAAGCTGAAGAGAATTTAAATTGTGATGATCTCATTAATATTTCTCCTATCCAGCCTACGATAATTTTGAGAAGGGCGAGAATAAGATTTCAATCTTTCCATCATTGGGGAAGAAATGAGGTGAAGATATAGCTTTAGAATAATATTGAGATCCTATTTGTTAGGGAGTGGTTGAAACCATCCCGTTAGTCTGAAAGCCTATATATTAGGGGCTCATTTGACTCATTGTAATTGTGTGTGTATGAGTGTTTGTAGACTCTCCAGGTATCTCACCTGGAGAGCCAATTTAATATATTGTTAACAGTTAGTTTTTATCATGAGAGGTAACATATGGGACAAAAAATGGAGGGGAGTTTCAAGTAAAATAGAAAAGTATGGCACAACACATATTTCCAACTCATGATAAGAGAAACAATGGTTGTTATTATTGTCGTAAACATGGGCAACACTCTAAATATTGTTATAAAAGAAAATATAATTATTCTAAACAAAGAAAAAAAAGCATAATGGAAAATTTGTAGACAAAGGTGCCTCAATGAGTGATGGATTTAAAAATATTTGTTTGTTTCTAATGGTGCATTGTTTATGAAGATAGATGATATGAACATTTGGTTGATTGACTCTGGTGCATCACTTTGTATGTCTTGTAATAAGGATTGACTTGATTAATATTATGAGAACATTGATGAAACATATGTTTATATAGGGGAGAAAAAATCACTTACAATTCAAGGTTATGGAGCAATAGGTATGAATTTACTTAAGGGAAAAGAGAGAGAAATCCATAATGTGATCTATGTTCCTCGTACCAAAAATAATTTAATTTATGTTTCTACTATTATTGATCAAGGTGTAAAAGTGGAATTTACTAAATCATAGTGTGTTGTTAAAGACATGCATGATCACTACAAAGTATTTCCACATGTACAAAAGTTGGAGGATTGTAAAATCTAGATGTGACAAGGACGCCTCATCAAGAAATCTACAACAACCTCAATAGAAGGGTTATGACATCAAAGTTATGTACATTTAGATCATAATAATTTAATGTTACTTGAAAAGCAAATAATGGTTGAATGTATTCCTAATATGAAGAATAATCATGTTGAATTTGAAGCGCATGCACTTGGAAAGGATCATAGAGATGGATTTCAGGTACCTAAAGGGAAAGGATAGAGTGAAATACTTGAACTGATTCATAGTGATGTATGTGGAGCTATCCAAACTAGATCACTTGGTGGAGCATGGTATTTTCTTATTTTTGTTGATGATGGATCTACATATACTTGGGTATATTTCATAAGAAAGAAGAGTCATATTTTTGAGTACTTTAAAGAATTAAAAAATATGGTGGAAAAACAAACTCGAAACTACATCAGAATTCTCAGATTTGATTAGGTGGGAGAATATAAATCAACAGAATTTAATCAATATTATAAAAGCAATGGGATTATACAATAGTTTATAGTTCCACATACACTGCAACGAAATGGATTTGCTAAGAGGAAAAATAGAATACTAGTGGATTGTGCACATACTATGCTTAAAGGTAAAAATGTCTCTAATGGATTGTGGGCTCAAGCCATTAATATAGTTGTTTAATTGAAAAACAAGCATCCAACCAAGAATTTATATCTTAATGTTTTTTTTGAAGTAATTCATGAGTATAAACCAAAAGTGATTCATTTAATAGTTTTTGGATACAAGGAATTTTCTCATATTCCAAAATATGAAACAATAAAACTTGATGCAAAATCAATTAAGTGCACATTTATTAGTTTTTGTGCTGATAAAAAAACATACAAGTTCTTTGATTCAAGGTCACATAAATTTCTTGCATTTAGGGATATGGCGTTTTATGAGAATGCAAATGAAGGTGATAAAATGATTAATATTGGTGTATGGAATGATATCAATGATTATGTCAAAACATATATAAGTTTTAAGTAGGAACATGAAGAAGCACAAGAATAGCTAACAGTTCAAGAATAATAGGCATCAAGTAGTCAGCACAGGCCAAGAAGAGGATATCAAGATGAACATAGGAAAACTCGAAAAAGGTCATCCTATCAAATTTAGACACCTATAAATTGTGAATATTATGCATTGATGTCTCATGTAATGAATGTTGTAGAATGTTCAAGTTACAATGAAGCTAAAGAATATAAACAATGGAGAGATGTAATGAATTAATAATATAACTCTAATGAATAATGAAACACAATAATTAATAGAATTACCTAAAAATAAAGTTCCCAGAGGATACAAATGGTTGTACAAATCCAATTCTAGTGCTGATGTAAGTATTGATAAGTATAAATCTAAATTGGTTGGAAAAGGTTATTCATAAAAATAATAAATTGATTATGAAGATACTTTTGCACTTGTAGCTAAGTTGAACAAAATTAGAACCATGATTGCATTAGCTACAAAACATAATTAGAAAATGCACTAGTTAGATATCAATTTTTTTTTAATGGTCAGGGAAAAGAAGAAGTTTATTTATTTCAACTTGAAGGGTTTGTAAAGAAGGGAAAAAAGCATCTTCTTTGGAGGTTAAATAAAACTTTATATGGTTTAAAACAAGCACCAAGATCTTGTTATGTGAAAATTGATTCATTGATCTATGAGAAGAAAAACGAGCCTAACATATACATCAAGAAATATGAATAAGAAAACATTTCTTTGATATATTTATATATTTATTGATCTTATCATAACAGGAAGTGCATCAAAGTTGATTAAAAAAATTAAAATTCATTTATCACAAGTATTTGAGATGAAGGATCTTGGTGAATTATGGTATTGTTTAGGTCTTGATGTTTGGAGGGAATATGGTAAAACATTGATGACACAAACAAAATATTTAAGGGAAAACATTAAAAGGTTCAATATGATTGAGTGAAATGAAGTATCTAATATTTTCGAAAAGAATTCTAATTTGTATAATGATGATGGAACTAAAGAGGTAAATGGAACTTTGGATCGTCAACTGGTGGGTATTCTATACGACCTCGCCACTATCGCACCATATATAACATATTATGTCAACATACTTAGTCACTTCATGGCTAGGCCTTGTGAAAGTCAATAGAAAACAACAAAGTAAGTCATTCAATATCTAAAAGTAACACTTAATTTTGGTTTTATGTATATTGATGAATATGATTTTGAGTAGGATGGCTTCTCTAATTCAATTTGCGCTAGAAATCTTGATGAAAAAAATCAACTTATGGACATGCATTCAATTAGGATTGAGGATCGTATCATGAAGTATCAAGACACATCCAATTGTCTCTTTGTCATACAAAAAAGTTGAATACAAAGCCTTGAACAATGAAACTTGTGATGCTATTTGGTTAAGGACGACCCTTGAATATGTTGGAGAAAAATAAAGAGGTTCATCAAGCACCAAATGTGACAAACAACATTCCATTAAGTTGGAAAATAATCCAATTTATCATGCGAGAACAAAATATATTGAAGTCCAACAACATTTTGTAAAGGAAAAGATACAATCATATAAGATTCACTTATTATATTGTAATACAATTCAAATTGTAACTGAAATTTCTACCAAGACTCTTGGAAAGATTAATTTTTAAATATGTAGACAACAACTAGGCATTGTGAAAAATCCTTTTCTCCATTAAGGGGGGATCTTAGAATAATGTATAAATGGAGTTTTCTAGAACTGTGACTTGTTTGGTTGATGAGTTGTCTTATGATGAGTTGTACTTGTAGGTTGTTGAGTTGTTCTACTTCATAGTTAGTGATATGAGTTAATTTCTTTGTTGTCTATGCTATTGTCTATTTTTAGTATATTGGATCTAATTTCTTAGGATCTAGAATGTCTAAGTTTTGTCTAAGAGTCTCTATATATGTAATGGTTGATCAAACATTTGGGAAATAAAGTTTGATCTCACAATTGTGAGACTGTGTGATTTATTCTACTTTGTGCTTCTCTTATTCTTAGTTGTTTTCTATTAGAAGGTTTTTAGTAGAATTTTAGAATTTCTAGAACTTTTTAATTCATGATGACATGAGTGTTTTTTTTTTTTTTTTCTGGGTTGCATTTCGAGCCTTGGAAATTTGAATATAATAGAAAAAATTATATGTAATACAACAATACTTTGAAAGTCATAACTTTACTTAAAACATAATCTCAAAAGCATGAAAAGAAGCACCTGTCCTCAAATTTTCATTTAACACGAAAAGAATATTTGAAATTCCATGCTTGCTAATTATAAAAAAGGAAACATGATGGAATTTTAAATCTTGAATCATTATACTTTTGCCTTGAAAGGGCATCCACAAATAGCCTGGAGGAGCACAAATATTTATAAAGTTTAATCTTTTTATTTATTATTTTATCTTGTTATTAGAATTTGGAAATAGAAATTTCCGTATTTTAATTGTTATATGTTTTTGGGGTTCTTGGGGTATTTTTTTGATTGAATTTGCTTACAATTTAATAGAGATTTATTAGAATTACAAGTCTCGTTTGTGAATTCTCAATAATATTACTCTTCAGGAGATTTTTCACAGTGTTGAGTCTATTAATGCAGTCAAAAGAAAATTTTAAATAAACAAATATAATGATTTAACCTAAAATTGTTTGGCTAACCAAAATTTTCAAAACGTGTAATAATAATCATTCCACCCAATCACCCAAAATTAAATGACGCCCATATTTCATAAATTTATTGTTATTTTTTAAAAATATTTTAATGTATAAATAAATTTAAAGTCCTGCAAATTTTGAAATATTCAATTTATTTACATTAGTAATTCAAATTTATTATTTTAACAATTCAAAAATGAAAATTTATTAAAAAAT
The DNA here is from genome assembly GCA_031772625.1 of Pinus tabuliformis. Taxonomy (NCBI): domain Eukaryota; kingdom Viridiplantae; phylum Streptophyta; class Pinopsida; order Pinales; family Pinaceae; genus Pinus; species Pinus tabuliformis. Next base: position 1,279,225,477 of record CM062805.1, read on the forward strand.
ACACCACACAAAATAAAATGCCAAATTATAAAATGAAGAAATATATATTTTTAAATAATTTAATTAACTTTAAACTATATTGATAATTTTATTCAATTTACAAAACTAAAAAACAAATATTAAAAATAAACAATGTTGGCCATATGGGGAGGGATGGATGACCATTTTCATATTTGAGAAGAGGGCGGGGATTAGCCCCTCTCGTTCATTCTTCCAAGTACTATGTGGCACTTTAATAGTATGATGTACAAAGAAGCATATAAATTTCAAGACCCGAGATGATAACTTTATTTGTTGGATGGTGAAAGCAATTTTGACATATGTGATCTTCGTTATGAATGGATATGAGGGTGGTGAAGGTTGTGAAGAGTTTGTATAGGTCGTCAATTTGTGCATGTTTATTTGGCTCTGTTGTTATGCAAAAACAAATTTTGATTATCAATGTGGAATCTTGTGTGGTGCTACTAGAGGCTAGATGCATCAATAATGGAATCATGGAGAGACTAAATGATGGGCTTTGTTTTTCGATTGGTTGAATTTACTGTGAAAACATCGTATCCTGAATTGGTTAGATAGAGTGTTTTTAAACATAAACTCTATAGTAGACACTTGATTAATTCTTTTCGGTGGCACTTTTGGCACTCATTGTATAGAGATTTCAATTAGTTGGGGGGTAAAGCTTCTTAAATGTATATGTATCTTTCAATACTCACCTCTAGTTGTGGAACATCTGGGTTACCAAGGCCTCAAGGTCCACTATGGCCAAAATTAGGATTGATAACCTTCGACTAGTTCTTAGGGTTTGTATTGGCTACAAAGGAGGTTGGTTTGGAAATTACTAGTCCACTACCAAAAGGAAACAATATAAGTTGAGGTAGTAGTAAATGCAAGGAGCACAATATCTTGCTCTCGATGTTTCTTTACTTTTTATAATTTTGTTGTGCACAAGAATTCTTAGTTAATGGTGGAGAGTGGAAAATTTCCTCTTCAATGTAGGAAATTTGGGTCTTTTGGCTTGTCTCTCAAGGCTCTAAAATAAATTTTTTTCTTAGGGAAGTGTTGTATGAGTTTGCTTAGGGTTTCCAATGTTCAAAATCCAATGATAATTGGCGGCGGCTATTTAGAAGGAAAGGGTGATAACTCCTGTCATGGGTGTCATTTATTAAATAGGGTTGAGTATTGTTGGACCTCTATTGCTGGGAACCATAGTTTGGAATTATGGTCAGATTTATGAATTTTGATGGAAATTTAGGTTGGTTTGACCATGTATCGGAAATGGGGCAGAGCATAAAGAGGGGTCGGGATTAGAGGAAAAAGAGCCAAGCACAAAGGTGAAGTTGTGGAAATGAGCGAAGAGGGTGGAATGGAAGTAAATTTAGATAAGGATGTGGTGCATAACCATGCCCCTTCTCCTCAACATGTTTACATGCTTCCTTCTTTCGACTCGAACTCTCAAATTTTGCATGTCACTTATCTCCTTGAGCAATTAGAATATAATTTCCATGATGACCATAATGAGGTCATAAGATTCATGAGTGATTTGTAGCGCAATAAGTGGAACATGAAAGATCATTTGCAACACTCCAATAAGGCCAGATGAGAATGTATGAGCGTATGGAGCACTTGCAAGGGAGACTCAGTCACATTGAATTTCATGTCCACGGTGAAATCAAACCTCTAGACACATGAGGCAATGAGTTCAACCCACCATCTCCAGAAAATCCTCCTCTCCCTTAATGCCTACTGGTAGTATTTTCATCTTAAGGGTATTTTGGGCATTTTGGCCTTTTCAGTTTTGGATCCTTAGTACATTTTGGCACTTTGTAATTAGTTTTTGTGCTTTCCTTTTGACAAACAAATCCGACCGGAGTGAGGGTGCAATAATAGTGAAGGTGGGAAGCTATGTTGTAACTGTTGGATGAATTAATAGAAATTTTTTTCGCCCACATTTTTTTTTCAAATTATGAAAACAAAAAAACAAAAATTCTTTTTTGTTTTTTCTAGGTAATGTGAGCCTTAGGGTCACTGGCACACCTAACTTTTGGCTTGAGTATCCATAACCCAAGGGCATCTAAGATGACTCTGGAATCGCACCTGGCCTAGGTCACACCAGCTCATCATAGCTAGAATTTTACCCACAATATTTTAAAGTAGCAACCTTGTCACCACAAAATGCCTTAACAGGAAAAACCAAGTCACCATCAATTATACACTCCATCAATTATTTTTAATTCTTTTAAATAATTCTATTAACAACTTAAACTATATTAATAATTTTATTAAATATAAAAAATAAATAACTAAACAATTTATAATTTTTTTATTTTTTTATTTTAACCATATTTAACCATTTCAATTTCAATAATTAATTTTAAAATTTAAAATTAATCTTATAAATTTCAATCATATGTTCACAATTCTATAACATTTTGAAAATAAATTGACACTCACTTGAACTTTCACGATAATGTGTGTAATGTGTATAGCAATAAGATAATAAGAGATCATTCTTTTATACCTGCCCACATGACCATCATATTTAAGCAATTTGTTTTTGTACTTAACCACTTACATGTTATACTGTAATCGAATTTTAATCAAAGATATTTTAATTTTGCATTATTTTTAAATTTAAAAAACAAAATTTTACCTGCAATTTTTATATCTACCCACATCGACTTTATAATGTAGTTGATTCTTGGTGGAAGATATTTAATTTTGCAATAATTTTAATTTATACGTTATTATATAAAGAATATGATTTATTATTATTAATTTTGTAATAATTTGAAATTTTATAGTATGGTTGAGAAGAAAATTATACATAAATTATTGCTATTGGTTTGGTTTATTATGCAAAATCTAAATTAATAAGAAAATAGAAAACATAACTAGTCTCGTTTATTTGTCTAAGAGAAATAGTCTATCGAAATGTCATAGTTGATGAAAAAATAAGTGCTTCTCATATAAGTAGATATGGTGAAATAAGAGGTGGGGAGTTGAGGGAGCGAGGGTGAGGTTGCTGGAACCCTAACAACTTCAGCCACCGGGTTCCTGGCCAGGTTTTTTTCCACTATACCTTTTCAAGTTTATCTCTGCGTGGAGTTTTTGCTGTAGAGTTCATCTCTTTTGCACTGGTGCTCATGATTAAGTTGGGTTTTCTGTCGTTCAACTTCCCCGTCATTACCATTGGATCCCTGTTTCTGCTGCTGCTGCTCTCTTTGTTTTTGTTGTGGTCACTTCTGGCTCCTTGCTGCAATTTTTTACTCAGTCGTTGCTTTCCCGGGTATAATGTTGACCGCACCATCCGCAAGTGTTGGTTTAGGGGTTTTCATCGAGTTTTCACTAGGTTATGCACCTGTTGGCATTTCAGGGTTTCTTTGTGCTAGGGTTAACTCTATCTTAGTAGGATTTTTTTGGAATGATAAAACACATACAAAAAAAATGTAACTTTCATCTTTTATAAAATTATGTGACCTTTTTTAAGGACATTTAAATAATAATAATAATAATAGTGATAATAATAATTCTTACTATCATAAACATAAAAACATAAAATCAATAAATTTAGAGATCAATCTCAATGAATATTGATAGAGATTTCAATGGATTGAATATGAACACCCTTGGGTTCATTGGAATTCAACCTAGGTGTTTTCTTGACCAAGTTTATAACTTAGCTATCTACATCCTTGAGTTGAAGCTACATCTCATCCAATTGAACTATGGTTTCCTAATAAGCTTCACTTCTCTCCAATACAAATTTATAGCTTGATAATATTTGGTGTTTCTAGTGGTCGCACTAGTAGTGTGTTCAAAATGTGTCTTCATTCCTTAATATATGGGAATATATTGAATAAACCCATGCGCTAATATGATCTCCTCATGCACTGATGCAGTTTATTTCTAAATAATCACAAGGTTCTGAGCCCAAATAGTTCCTACAAATAAATTTTCTCCTAGTTGGCCACAAAAGGTGGCATTCAAATTGTGGCTATGTTGACCACTTCAATCCAAACCACCACGAGGAATCATGCCAAACTAGATAAATGAAGATAAAAAAGGGACAATATCGAATAATGACTAAGAGGAATACTAGTACCTAGATAAGTAACTGCTATTAACCGATGTGAGACCCCTCGAGTAATTGAGTTTATAGATGTGATTATTTTGTATTTAATTGTAATTATTGTTTGACTCTTGGGTAGTGGGGCCATAATTTAAGTTGACGGATTATGTAAATAAATTTATTTTGTATAAATATTTTACTTGTTTTGGGAATATTATGGGAAAGAGAACATGAGTAATATGGACTTCTTTGATTGAGGTGGCTCCAAACACATGCAAAAGTCCAAGAGGGTTCAGAAATGGTCAAAATTCAAAGTGGTCAGTTTTCTCTCAAACCATCACGAGATAGAAGCTCTCGTCGCCGTGATTCCAATGGTGCGAACGACACTCAAGTCCAAGCTCGTATGGATAGATAGAGATAGTAATATTTTTTGTCAAAGTTGCCATGGAGGCAAGGTTTAATGGTCCTACAAATTGCACCAGCAATAGCGGTCACTGGAACCCAGCCACCAGACACGCAACATTGTGGCCTCTTTAAAATGCTCAATGACCCTTAAATTCGTCAAGGATAAAAAATTATTATTGTTATTAAAAAAACATAAATAATAAAATAATGGGGGGCATATCATAACCCCTCCCACCCCTGTCACACCAATCCAAATAACAAACTTACAAATTTCAGTGGCGGGCCATGACACCGGCCAAGCCCCCACATGTTATACCCTCATATATATGGGCGGTGGGTGGGCCACCTCCGGTGGCCCCTACCCATGGCCTCACCCCTTATGCCACTTATAATGATCCAAAAGAGGGTGGAGGGGCTCGAACCCGCCTGTGCCAGTTGGCCGACCCACCTCATGGGCACCCCCACGTAAACCAAACCATTACCATAAATGTTAACTGCACCCCGTGGAGCCATGCACCAATTCCTATATAAAAAAGTAATCGTCACCAAGTTGGGGAGGCGGGGATTTGAACCCTGGCCTCGTTGGATGGAATAGCAACCACGACCTTTAGGCTACGAGGCTCAACCTTGGTCACTCAACCGACAGTTCATGCTTAAACCCTTCATTTCACATTTGAATGGGGGGACAACACCGAACAAAAGACAACGATTGAATGAATGTATGGCAGTGTAGAGGAGTCGCCTTAGGCATGGAAATAGAGGTAGGTTCCTAGAATATTCTAGGGGAATATTCCCAGGAATATTTTCATACAAATTCAGTAAGGAATCTTAGAGATTCTCGGGAACGTAAATTTTTATTTCATTAGAATTATATGAAGTTTATAGTCATTTTAATTTTGCAAAGGAATGCAGTGGTGAAATCAAATTCACTATATGAGTAGTAGATTTGCAAATTCTCGACAGAGCAGAATCTTCGAAAATCTTGAGGGAATATTCTAGATTCCTTTGAGGTTGAAATTTCCCAGATATAGAATGCAACCAACTTTATACTCATTTTTCTCAGAAATTCACAAGGATCTAAATGGTGAGATCAGTTCTTTGATTTAAGTTGTAGATCTCCAGTCAACGCTCAGGAGAGAATCTTTGGAGAATCACAAGGGAATCTAAAAGATTCCTACAGTCTCAGTTCTTGCCGACGCCAGAATTCAACAAATGGATAGTTGATTTTACACCTCTCGATGATGAAAATTCAGTGGTGCAGTTAGTTTTTGTAGTTGAGCATTCTAGTTTTCGACCGTTTTCCATATTGGAGTGATGGTGTCATATTTCATATTGTGGCCAACCGATCTTATGCCATTCAATACCACAATTTGGATGGTGCATTCAGTTCTAGAAACAAAGTATTCTATTCTTCAACCAACATCAGAGTTGAGGTATATGAAGTTTTTTTTTTCATGTATTTCTTTTATCATTTATTATGAGATATACTATGTTGTTTCAATTCTTGTTTGATGTATGATGTAGAATCATTGTGTCTATTTCATGTGAGATGTCTTCATCACAGATTCTTATGTATGTTTTGATTGAGATATGTTTATTTCCATGCTGGCGAAATACTCATTGTCACCATGGTTGTTTTGATTGATATCCCTTTGATGCCATGATTGCAGGATACTCATTGTCACCATGTGTAAGATTATGCCATGTTGATAGGAGGTCTATTGCGAGTGATAGTTCTTGTAGTGGAATGTCTCCTGGAGATACTTTGCCACTCATGTAGAGGGAACATGTCCTTGTATGACATAAAACATAGTCCATGTACATCTTCACCATTTACAGCACTCAATGAAGCAACCAACACCATCTTGACACCGGGCCCGGAGACGTAGTCCACACTAGACGAACTCCGTTATCAACGTCTCATGTCTATGATTTTTTTATTGTCATTGTGTTTCCATTTGCTTAGGAATGTATATATGTTCATTTATACTCTGTTAAAATGCAATTCTAACATCATCACGGGAGTAAAAGTTCTTGGTTAAATCTAGGATTTGAGTCAACTCGAATCAAGTTTGGTATCAGAGCAGTCTTCGTGTGGATGTGAATAGTGAGCTTGAACAATGGAACATGCAGGAATGGAGGATAATAAAGAGATATACGAGTCCATGCTTAGAGTGTCCAAAATATGGACATAATGTATGAAGCTCTACAAGAAGACACAGAGGAAAAGCAGTGACTACAGTGTCAGTTGCGAGCCATGGAAGAGGCCCTGGAATAACTAAAGCACAACAACCAGATTCTTCAAGCAGATAACACTGAATTGAAGATGCTTCTACGAAAAGAGAAAGAGGAGAATTATCGATTGTAGCTTCAGTTGCAAGTCGCTAAGGAAACGCTAGAAAAATTGGAGCAAAACGACCGAAGTGTTCAAGTAGAGCTTGTTGAATTAAGGAGGATTCTATAGGAAGAGAAAAAGGAGAATTAGAGATTGCTATGCTAGTTGTGTTAGTTCCAGTCTTCGCACCCTGTCACCAGGGATCAACATGAGCTCTTGCTAGGTTTGGTTTGGTTAGATGTTTTGCACATGATATTCAACACAAAATATGTCACACGTGTTTCCATTAGAAAAATCTCGGAAAGAGATTTCCAGTGGTATATCACACTCCCATAACCGGTTTCTGGATCATAAGATATGATCGAAATGAATGATTGATTCTTGGTTATGCATGTTTTGAGGTCAGTTGCTGCAAACATGGATAAGTTTACTACAAAATCAGTTTGGATAGGAATTTTACAAAAGTGAAAGAGATTTTTGTCCATCACATACCAAATAACAAAAACCTCCTTCATTTTATGCACAAGGTCTACTATGTGGGAGATATCCAGTGATATTTGGAGCCTACATTAAAACAAAGCAATTTTTTCATATTTTTTACTGTTTTAGTCATTTTAGTGCGGTGCCATTTTACAACAGATGGAAAGTAATTTCAAAACCCAAGGAGGTTTTTATTAACCACGAGCCGTATAACAAAAACCTCTTTTATTTTATTCACATGTGTCATGAATTTGGATATGTGACTATATCTTTAGAGCTCATTTTCACAGATTTAAATTTTTTTATGTTTTTTTGTTTTAGAGATGATTTTGTGGCACAGATTGCGAGCAAATGGAAATGAATTTCCCAAATTTTAAAGAGGTTTTTCTCCGAAATGACCTTATATACAAAAACCTCTTTCCGTTTTGTAACAGGTGCTATGGTTTAGGAGATATGAGTTCATCGTCAACACCTATTTTCAGAAATTCAGTCCAAGTTTAATGTAACTGATTCTATTTTGAAGAAGATGGTTGAGCTCAATTCCATTAGTACAGGGATGAGAAAATGTATATATTTTATGAATTTCATAGTGTAGAGGTTGGATTTTGGCAGCAGAAAGGTTGTCTTGGCTTTGTGTAAAAATTTTCATGAATATCATATTAATAAAGAAGTCTTTTGCCCTTTAGATCTAACATTCATCATGGTGCTGATGTTTAGTATGTTTTTCGTGAAATTAATTTACACATTATGTTATTTTTACCTTGCTATAGCATTATATAATTGGTGTGTTAGAAATTCATCCGTAATAATGCTCCTTTCATGATTATTTTGCTGTTAGTTGTAATGGTTGTCTTAGTAGAATTCATCCTTGGCTAGATGCTCTATTAAGAAACCTCGTGATTCTCTTTCATCCAAATTTGTTGTTGTAGATTCATCCTTTGTCTGATGCCTGCAGGGCAATGGGTGTTCTCCCTATACTTCTCACATTTACAATCTTCACTTGGCTGAACATGGCACTTAATTTGCCCCAGGTTTGCTGGAAGAATTTGACATCAATTCCATAGTCCAAATCATCCTTTCTCTTGTTGTTTCAACCCAAAACAAAACCAACAAAATCAATCAAAAAACCCTACAGCTACTATACCTAGCCTAAAATCCATATTTTTTCAGTCATCTTGACTAAGATTCTAAAGGAGAGAGCCCTCTCCTGACCTGGTAGGGCTAGTTAACAAGTTAAGCTTGGTTTGTGGTTATCCTAGGATTTCTTCCCTTCAGCCTGAGGCCAATCTATGATCTAAAAGCTGTAAGATAAGGACGATGCCTTGGAAAGGATGCAGTGTGACCCATGTGAGGTAAAAAGTAATTCTCTGACTTCATATACGTTTCCTGATTATGATTTCGCTACTTTTGAAAATCATACCACGCGAATTAGCTCCAAACTACTCAAGAGAATGGGGTATGAAGGAAAAGGCTTGGGCATTAATGGCAAATGCATTACCAACCCCATCAAAGTAGGGGAATTACCCCATCAGGTAGGGCTTGGGTATGTTAGGAAGAAAGTTGGGGAATGCACCAAGATAACCAGCGAGCCACCAACAATAGATGTTGAGAAGCCCTCATCAGTTCTTTCCAACTTGATAGTGGAGGTAAAAGATGTCGATTTCCCTTCAGTTCCATCTTCACTTAGTATAATTTATGTTGGAAATGTGGAGATACCAATTATAGGGGCAAACCTGAGGTTCCTTAACAGGATGAGGTACAAGGAATAAGAAGGACATGGTGTTAATAGGCAGGGCATAACTCAGCCATTAGAGGTCGTGCAAAGACCTTGATTTGCAGGCTTGGGATACAATGAAGGAGAATGATCAAGGGTGTTAGATGATTTTGAGACATTGTTGAAATTCTCAAGGAAAGAGAATGATGGGAACACATCACCATCATCCCATGGCAGTGCACATTGCAGAAAAAGAGCTAAGGCAAGCTCCCATCGCCATAATTACACCAGAGATAGCATGGAAAGGTATAACAAGTCTCAATATTCGAATGTTCATTTCAATTAGAATCATGTTGTTAATGATGGACATAAATCATGGCATCAAAAAACATGTACTTTTTTTGGTTTACATAACCATATATTTGTTGAGTTTTGTAAGAGAATGGTAGCATGAAAGAGGATGAGGTGTGAAAGGCCTTCTCCACCACAGAGGAAGAAACATGTCAACTAGATCTGGAGGAAGAAGACTTATTGCAGTCATTGCGACAGAGGTGGTCCTCAAAGAGCCACGTATTGGAGGCTCCATCTAGAGAAGCACCTTAAAGGTAAAGCATCAGTGGATGAACCTGTTGAAAACATTGTTTGGAAAGCAAAGCCACCACAGGGGTATGAGTCTTTCACATTGATAAGTGAAAAATGGTTTCTAGATATGTTATCCTGTCATGGTCGTGTTTCTGTAAATCATTTGTTGCAACTGAAAATGTAAATGTGATGACATGTTTTCCATCACTTATTAAGAAACAATGATGTCTTGGCCTTGTGTGTTTGATAATTGGGGTATTGTTTCCATTTTGATGTAAACTTGACCACCAAGTATGTGTTATAAACTCGTGTAAATTATGAGATGCTTGGGTCATTAGTTGGTCATGTAAATTAAGTATGTAATTTGAAAAACAATGTACTACAGGTTTGTAGAGGTTACAAGTGTTGGTTCATCAGTCATGGCTCCGAAGGACAAATGTGAAGGAGAGGGAAGGGTGACTTATTAGACACTTTTGGTGTAGACAATGTACATAGAAGTTGTAGATTACTTTTTCCATGTGTTTCAACGACCAGAATCTCCTCAGTGGGGAGGATTGATCCGATTGGATCCATACACATGCCGAAGTCCAAGAGGGTGTAAAAATTCTCACCGTAGATCACCTAATAATTCAATATACTAAAGCAAAATACTAGATCTACTTCTACAATCAAACTTTGCATAAGCTTAATCAATTTGAGCTATATCAATCGGAACACATATAACACAGGAGAATACTCTGGGGAAAGCCTCATCTAAAAACCTTGATCTCTGTATTATCATACAAGTGGAAATATGTCCGGGTTACACAAAGCTTTAACTCACAAGTTATCCAGTTCTCAGTACAATCCATCAACACTGCTCACTGACTGAATAGACACAACATATGACTATCCTTAGGCCTCCAAGCCTCCTATTTCCTTACGTAGTTTTTCCTAGGCTCCAATGATGCCACTTGTGTTAAGTTTAGCCTCAAACAACTCACTAAACTTACAAATAACTGCGCAATCCTTAGGGAATGAATTCCTTCTACATGTAAGAGATATTCACAATGGAATATTCCTACATATGATAGTACACTGCCCCACCATCTGATCTCAACTGGATCTTTGACAAAACTGACATGCATGATTTATTTATCAGATAATATTCAGTTATCTAAAGTGAAATAGTTACATGCATGCATTCATTAACTAACTAAACTCACAATCAGTTCGTCCAACTGTTGGAACTAATATAACTAGTATTAACTTAGCTAATTGAGCTAACTAATTACAACTCAAAGTATAACTCATCTTGATTACATAGACTTCATGACTGATTTTCTCTAACTAATTAACTCAACATGAATTAATTAATTATTTTTCAAACAGATGCTAAGATCAAATTTGAATTTTAATTCAAAATTTTAGTTCAGGGACTAACTAAAATTGGAATGTAGCCCAAAATGCTATTGATGGCAATGCTATTTATAGAAATTTTATTTTCAGCACTTCTATATTTAGCATTTCTTGTTGCTATTTTCAACAGTCCCTCTCAACAAGAAAGGGATTATCAATCACCCCAATCCTGTCTCTTTGGAACTCAAACTTGCATTTTGACAATGCCTTAGTCAAAATATCTGCATCTTGTTCCTTGGTTGAAACATACAGCAACAACATTATCCTCTTCACCACACAATCTCGAAGATGATGGTACCGGATATCTATCTGCTTGGACCTGTTATGAAATACTGGATTCTCGAAGAGTTTGATGCAACTCTTATTATCGCAATAGATTACTATTGGATCCATCCTCTGACCAAACAATCCTACTAGAATCTTCTGCATCCAAATGGCCTCGCATGTTGCCTGACTGGAAGCCATGTATTCAGCTTCTACTGAGCTAAGTGCCACTGACCTCTGTTCCCTATTGTACTAGGAAACTGTAGTTGAACCAAGGTTGAAGATTCCTCCAGAAGTGCTCTTTTGGACTGATGGACTCCCTGCCCAATCAGCATCTATGAAGCCCTGAAGCTTCACTCCCTCTGTCCGTGTGTACCATAATACATATTGAGATGTTCCTCTAAGGTATCTCAACACATGTTTTTCTACCTTCCAAAACAATGTGGTAGGCGGAACCATAGCTTGACTCGGCTGGTTCACTGCAAAGCACAAATCTGGTCATGTGTTCACTAGATACATCAGTGAACTGACCAGCTGCCGGTAAACAATAGTAGCTACTACCTCACCTGAAGTAGCATCCTCCTTCCTTTAGTTACCAGCTAGAGGAGTCTGCATGGGCTTGCACTTCTCCATGTGGAATCCCCTAAGTATCTCATTGGCATAGTTTCCTTGAGACACAAACACTTCCCCATCCTTCTCCCACACTTCCATGCCTAGAAAGTAGTGCATAAGACCTATGTCTTTCATCTCGAACTCTCTTGCAAGGTCCTCCTTGTAAGACTTGATCAACTGATCATCACCCATCAATATCAGATCATTAACATAAAGTACAATGATCAATGGCTTACCTTCTACCATGATGTAGTAAAGGTTCACATCTGCTTCACTCTTCCTGAAGCCCAACCTGGTGAAATAGATGTCGATCCTGGTGTACCAAGCATGAGGTGCTTTCTTCAGCCTGTACAAAGCTCTCTTGAGTCTGCACACATGCGACTCATGATCAAAGGTCTCAAAGCCTTCTAGCTGCTCAATGTACACCTCTTCCTCAATATTCCCATTGAGGAACACAATCTTCACATCCGTGTAAAGAATCTTCCAACCCATCTGAGCTGATAGTGCCAATATCTATTTGATAGATGAGTACCTTGCTATAGGAGCAAAAGTCTCATCATAGTCGATCCCCTTGACCTGTGAGAAACCACAGGCAACAAACCTTGCCTTATGTTTCTCAACACTGCCATCAGTGGCCTGCTTTACCTTGTAAATCCATCAGGAACTCACCACTGACTTGTTCACTGGTCTTGGGACAGCATCCCAAACACTATTCTGAACGATAGAATCGTACTCCTCTACCATAGCATCAACTCAGACTAGTTGCTGCACTGCTTCGTAAAAAGAATAAGGTTCGGTATCTACACGCTCCCTAACCAGGGCCATGTAACCAGTGTACCACTCGGGTGAACTCCTCTATCTGTGCTAAGAGGATGGCTACTCCACATCCTCTCGCGCATCCATCACCAATTTGTCAACTTCACATGAGCATTTCTGCCCATCTCTGAAAGACTCTGCATGAGTGGATGTCTCCACTCCTGGATCCTCTGCATGTGGCTGCTTCGCATCAGTTTGAGGCTCTTCCTCCTTTGGAACCAAAAGTTCCTCCTCTACATGCAAGTTAAGCTCCCTCTCAAGTGATACTTGCATGGCTTTCTACTTGTCAAACTTCATATCTCTGTGTACCACTGTGCTCTAACTAGTAGGCAGGAACAACCGATAGTTATGGGGTGTATCAGTGTACCCCATAAGTATTCCCAACTCAATTGTTGGATCTAGCTTCTTCCGGGAATCTTTGGTCACATGACAATAAACTGATGATCCAAAGATCCTGAAATGACTCACATTTGGTCGCTTCCCAGAAACGGCCTCTATTGGTGCCTTCATCCCGAGTATACGGTGCTGGCTTCTGTTCTATAAGTATACTGTTGTATTGCATGCATCAATGCACAAATGAAGTGGTAGGCTTTGGTCATGCAACATCGCTCAAGCTGCTCCCACAATCGATATGTTCTTCCTTTCGGCGACCCCATTCTGCTGTGGGTTATGGGGTGCCGTCAAATCTGGTTTAATTCCTTCTACTGTGTAGAAGTCCTTAAACTGTAGGGATACATACTCTCCACCATTATCGCTTTGCAAGGCTCTTACTTTCTTTCCAGATTCTTTCTCTACCAAGGCTTTGACCTCACAAAACATTAAGAAGGTTTCATCCTTCTTTTGCATAAAGTAGATCCAACATCTATGAGAAAAATCATCAATAAAAATAACATAGTACCTTTGTTTAGTGGTGGAGGCTGTAGAGAATGGTCCACACACATCTGTGTGAACTCACTCCAGGATTGCTCCAGCTCTACTATCTCAATCCTGAAAGGAAGATTTTTCATACTTACCTAAGGTACAACCTTTACATGTATCCACTTGCTCCAGTTTTCCCTTGGGTAGTCTGGTAGAAATCTGTTGCATGAACTTCAAGACCACATGGTGCAAGTGGCGCAATCTTCTATGCCATAGATCGCCAACATCTTGGCTCTGCACCACCTCTGCTTTCGAACTCAATGTAACATAGTCATCTACCTCTAGCTTGTAGAGATTCTTTACTCGAATACCAATTCTCTTGGTCTATCCAGTGCCGATATGGCTCAGGAATACCTTTCCTTTACTAAAGACTACATCATAGCCTTTATCTTTTAGCATAGCAACACACAGAAGATTCTTCTTCAAACCTGGAACATACTTCACATCAGTTAGGGTGAGAGCAGCTCCATGCTCCTTCTGAAACACAACCATGCCCTCACCTGAAACATAATACTTTCCATTATCACCCATCTCGATGCGCATCTGGAGATCCTTCTTCTCCAAGGTAGTGAATAGATTCTTGTCACCTGACATGTGGAATGAAGCTCCACTCTCTAGGTACCAAACACATCGCACAATGGATGAAACCATGCATGCGATGAGAGAGAAATAAAACACAAACTGTGAGGCTAGTGCCTCATCTGATCCCTTCGAGGATCCCTTCTTGGTTTTATTTTGTGGACAATTCATAGCATAATGGCCCACCTCATGGCAATGAAAGCATCACACTTTCGATTTGTCAAACTTCTTCCCACCATGGGAAGAACTCGATTTGGAATGGGACGCCTTCCCTTTCCCTTTCCTAACTTTACTCTCTAAAGCTATATTTTCTTCATCATCTTTTTATGATGAAGATCCATCTCTGGTGCTTCTTCTTATCTCCTCCTCCATCAGATCCAACCAAAGTCATTCCCAATCTGGCAGTCTCTCTCTTCCATTTACCGAGTCTTAATAGCTATGCCAACTCTTAGCAAGACCGAGGAGAGCAAGACTCACCATGTCATCATCGGCAGTCGTGATCCCTACACTTCCAAGCTCATCCCTGTAGGTGGTGAGCTTGTTCAGATATGTAAAGATCGTGTCACCCTTTTCACACTTGATTTTCCGAACCTTGCCTTTCAGCGTCAGCTTCCTCTGATCGTTGTTGTTCTGATATAGATCCTTAAAAGTTTTCCACATTGAATATGGTGTCTCCTTCCCATGGAGGCTCGAGACAATGTGGTCTCGAACTCCCTCCAGGAGGATTCTCCTCGCTCTAGCCACACATTTCTTCCATTCTGCCAAATCTTGGGCATTAGCTCTTGCGGGCTTGGGGACTTCTTGATCAATGAAGTCCTTCAAACTATTGTTCTCTAATACCGCTTCCATGCGATCCTTCCAGGCTATATAGTTTGAACTTCCATCAAGGGCATACTAGAGTCTCAAACTGTTGAATGACATTGGTGAAATTGAGATGTGATAAGGACTCAATTTCTGTAATCAAGAACTTCAAACATCGAACTTATCCCTTCTTTGTATATTGTTCTTCACTTTGATCACCTTTGCTCCGATACCATGTAAAATTTTTCACCATAGATCACTTGATAATGCAATATACTAAAGAAAAATATTAGATCTACTTCTACAATCAAACTTTGCAGAAGCTTAATCAATTTGAGCTAGATGAATCGGAACACAGAATAGAAAAGAAGACTCTGTGGAAAGCCTCAGCTAAAAACCCTGATCTCTGTATTATCATACAAGTGGAAACATGTCCGGATTACACAAAGCTTTAGCTCACAAGCTACCAAGCTCTCATTACAGTCCCTCAACACTACTCACAGAGTGAATAGACACAACATATGAATATCCTCAACCCTCCAAGCCTCTTATTTCCTTGCGCAGTTTTTTCTGGGCTCCAATGATGCCACCTGTGTGAAGTCTGCCCTCATACAACTCACTAAACCCAGAAATAACTACAGAATCTGTAAGGAATGAATTCCTTTTGCGTGCAACAAATATTCACAATGGAATATTCCTATAACTGATAGTACATTGTCTCACCATCTAATCTCAACTGGGTCTCTGACAGAACTGACATGCATGAGT
The DNA here is from genome assembly GCA_031772625.1 of Pinus tabuliformis. NCBI lineage: Eukaryota > Viridiplantae > Streptophyta > Pinopsida > Pinales > Pinaceae > Pinus > Pinus tabuliformis. Next base: position 1,279,241,218 of record CM062805.1, read on the forward strand.
TATTTATGAGAGAATATTTAGTTATATGAAGTTCAGTAGTTACATGCATGCATGCATTAACTAACTGAACTCACAATCAGTTCCTCCAACTGTTGGAACTAATCTAACTGGACTTAACTCAATTAACTAAGCTAACTAATTACAACTCATCGTGATTACTTTAATTAAGGAATAATTTCCTCAATCAAAGGAATAACTGTTGCATGTCCTCACATAGACTTCATGTTTGATTTTCTCCAACTCATTAACTGAAGATGAATTAATTAATTATTTTTCAAATAGCTGCTAAGATCGAATTCGAATTTTAATTCACAATTTTAGTTCAGGGACTAACTAAAATTGGAATGTATCCCAAAATGTTATTTATAGAGATGTTATTTTTAGCACTTTTATCTTTAGTATTTCTTGTTGTTATTTTCAACAAAGGGCTTAGAAATCGTTACATTTAAAAGATGTTACATTGTTCTCAAGCCAGCACTAGATCGAGGTGCTCATCGCCCTGATTCCAATGGTGTGAACATCACTCAAATCCGAGCTCGTATGAGGGAGATAGAGATAGTCAAAGTTTTGCTCAAATTTTCCATGGAGGACACGTTTAATGGTCCTACAAATTATAATGGCAGCGGTCACCAAAACTCAACCACGAGACGGGTGAAATTGTGGCCTCTTTACAATGCCCAATAACCCTTAAATTTGGCAAGGTTAAAAAAGTATTGTTGTTATTTAAAAAACACAAATAATAAAATAATGGGGTGTGGGCAATAACCGCCGCCACCCCCATCACACCTGTCCAAATAAAAAACTTAAAAATTTGGGTGGCAGGCCATGACCCCCACCAAGCCGCCACATGTTATACCATCATATACATGGGCGGTGAGCGAGCCACCACCAGTGGACCCGGCCCATGCCCCCACCCCTTATGCCACTTGTTATAATCCAAAAGAGGGTGGCACGGCTTGAAGTACCTAGCTAATTGGTCGGTTCGCCTCGTGGGCACCCCCACGTAAATCGAACCAAACCATTACCATAAATGTTAACCACACCCTGTGCAGCAACGCACCAATGCTTGTTAAAAAAATAAACATCACCAAGTTGGGGAGGTGGGGATTTGAACCTTGAACTCGTTCAGCAGAATAACACCCACCACCGTTAGGCCATAGGGCTCAACGTTGGTGACTCTGCTCACAATTGATACTTAAACTCTTCATTTCGCATTTGCATGGGAGGACAAAGCCAAACAGAATACAACAAAGGGATGAAGGTATGGAAGTGTAGAGGGGTCTGTCATGGGTAAAGAAATCGAGCTGGGTTGGTAGAATATTGCAGGGGAATATTCCAGGGAATATTTTCATGTAAATTATTTAAGGAATCATGGAGATTCTCGGGGAGATAAATTTTTATTTTATCAGAATGATATGAATTTTATAGTGATTTTAACAAGAATTTCATAGGGAATGCAACGGTGAAATAAAAATCACCATTTGAGCAATATATTTTCAAATTCCTAGTAGAGTAGAATCTTTGAGAATATTAGGAAATCTTCTACATTCCTTGGAGGCATAAATTTCCCAGATCTAGAATGAAACCAAATTTATACTCATTCTTTTCATAATTTCACAAGGATCTCAATGGTGAGATATTTTTTCTAATTTGAGTTTCAGATCTCGAGTCATCCCAAAGGAGGGAATCTTTGGAGAATGACGGGGAATCTAAAAGATTCCTACAGGCCCAGATCTGTCGGTGTCAGAATTCGACAAATGGATAGTCGATTTTACACCTATCGACCACACAACTTCAATGGTGCTGTCAATTTATGTATTTGAGCCTTCTATTTTTCGGATATTTTCCATATTGCAGTGATGGTGTTAGATTTCAAAGTGTGGATAGTCAATCTTGTTCCATTCGACACCAAGATTTTGATGGTGCATTCAAATCCAACAACTAAGTATTCTATTCTTAAACCATACTATGTTGTTTTGATTCCTGCTTGATGTATGATGTAGAATATTTGTGTCTATTTCATGTGAGATGTATTCATCATGGATTGTTATGTATGTTTTGATTGAGATACCTTCGTTTCCATGATGGTGGGATACTCATTTTCACCATGGGTGTTTTGGTTGAGATCACTTTGATGCCATGATGATGGGATACTCATTGTCACCATGGGTGTTTTGGTTGAGATCCCTTCGATGACATGATGGAAGGATACTCATTGTCACCATGTGTAAGATTATGCCATGCTGCTACGAGGTCTATTGTGAGTGATAGTTCCTTTAGTGGAACATCTCGTGGAGATACTTTGCCGCTCAGGTACAGGTCACATGTACTTGTATGACAGGAAACATAGTTCATGTACATCTTCACTATTTCCATCACTAAATGAAGCAGCCAAAACCATCTTGACATCGAGCCAAAACATGTAGTCTACACTGGATGAACTCGATTATCAACGTCTAATGTCTTTTATTTGCTGATTTTCATTATGTTTCCATATTCTTAAGCATGCATATATATTCGTTTATGCTTTGTTAAAATGAAATTCCAACCACATCACGAGAGTAAAATATCTTGGTTAAATCTGGGAGTTGAGTCAACTTGGATCATTCTTGCTAGCCTAATAAATTCAAGTGGTTAAGTCCACATGGTGGACTGTCTCAAATAATTTTCCCAAAAATCCCAAGAGAAAGTCATTATTAAGATAGCAACATAATTGGAGGTTTTGAGCAAGATGTTAAAGAACTCCAACATACTCCTAAGATATAACAACAATATATCAAACTAACAAACCCTAATAGTAGTATATACAAGAATCAAGCTAATAGTCTAGCAATATAATCACATAGAAACTACATCAACATACTTATAGTAGCATATAAAATTTTTGCAACAATATAATACTACATCTCAAAAAAGCATAATTCCCTACATAAACAACAACAATAACAAACCACTTCCAAAATATGACTAATGCTTTCAACAGTCTATCATAATTCCATAATTGGATATACAAAAAAAATTAACAACATGAAAATTCTAAAGCTCTTTTCTTCATTTAGTTTTATTTTTCCTTCTCCAAAAGCATAACATACAAAAATTTATGATTTCTCCACGTCAAGTCATTTTAAAAGAATACACCCATGTCACAAATTAGACCAAATGGACACATTGATTATTTTCTGGTTCATGTGCGTGACCAAATCAAATAATTAATCATGATCAATTCAAATTTGTGGACCCCATATTTGTAAACACAAAATTTTGAATGCCAAATTTCTGAACGCCATTTTCCTCAGTGTTAAATTTGAGAATGCCAAATTTGCAAGAATTAGAGTTTATCAAATTTGAACTCCTCTGCTCAAAAGAACTACCAACTTCTTCAACATCTTTCCCAACATGTTTTTCCATGTATTTCATATTTTTCGTGTAGTAAGGTTAATCATATAAAATTTGATTAAAATCATAGGGAGATAAGATGAAAATGGAGTTTTTTTTATTTATCTTTTTATTTTCTTACTCCAAAGATGGTGAATCATCTCCTATGGTTTACATCATCATATTGAACCCTGTTGGTTCTTATAATGTTTATTTTTGTTGTACATTTTTTGTTTTGAGACCCATTTTTTACTTCAAAATTTCTGTAATGACTACTAATAGTAGAAACGAGGTGACATATGTATGTTGATTTGTGTGTGATTGGAAATGAGCATAAATATTGGGAGGAAATTTTGTGGTAGTGGTTCGTTGGTTGGGACTAGTGTGGACACTCCTATTGTATCTACCAAGAACTCAGATATGTATTGTATATCAGTTATTCTACATTGCATATACATGTGGGAATCCAAAATTGTTTCTTGAAGTAAATTAAGAAAGAAGTAATGTTAGATGTTTATTGTATATAGTCTATGAATAGAAATCTACCAACGACATATAAATAGGCAAGTAGAATATTTTTGTCAAATTTACTGAATAATTGTTGTAAACACGTGTATCTGTGAACACATAATGTAATACATGAACAAATGACCATATTGTATACAACAAGGTAAGTAGGGTGAGGGTAATGTTGTGACATAAACCCTGGGACACCGATGAGACACATCCCTGAAAAGATAGAATGTTTTAAAACATGGAAGAAAGGAGTCATGAACGATATATTTTCTGTGTACTATCTGTTTATAATTATTCTATATATTCATTTCTTGAGATATAAATAGTAATGAGCAAGAGAAGCGAAGATGACAAGAAAAAGAATAATTAAATTTTGTTGGTAATGCACTTACTGTGAAAAGAATTACTAACATTAAAATATAAATTATTAATTCCAATGGATACAAATCTAATCCTACCTATTTATGTAAGATAAAGTTATGAAAAGGGTCCATAACTCACTTGCAAACATACAATCAAGAAGTGAAATAATTGCAACAAGAATGATAGGAACAAGGCTATCCAAAGACAAGTTCTATTCAGTTGGAAAAATCATAGTACTACAAACCTAAAAGATAAAATTAGTAAATGTTATGATAGAAGGAAACAAATTAATAAATTTCCCAATATAAACAATACTAATGAAAACTTTATACAAGTTTCACCAAGTTTTTCTGAAATAAATTGATAAAGGAATATATATACATATACACCCTACTAGATATGGGATGAATGCTTTGCCAAAATGTAGTCACAAAAGAATGACCCATTCACTTATGGTTGTGGGGAGTGGGAATTTGCAAATTTATCTTAGAATTCTCTACCATTCAAACCTTGGTAGAAAGATGAGTTGAAGGAACGATGAGGAAAATTTTATCCTCATTCTTACAAGAAAGAAAGGTGTCAGCCATGAGCAAGAGGAAACCAAACTAATATGGGTCAAACTTACAATGAAGAGTGAAAAATATAATATTGTATAAGGGAAAAACTTTACATAGGAAAATAAGAATTATATATGCAAATTATGGGGTTTAACCTAGAATGCATGTACATACACTATGCCTTTTGGGTCGCGATACCTTTGGCTATATGAAAAATGAAAATATATATCCTCAAGAGCTAGGAAACTTGAGAGACTTAGGCTTTACACTTCTATTGAAAAACCAAGAAATAGGTAACTAAGATATAGCTATTGGTCCCCACCGACCCATAATACCTATCCCAAAATGGATTAGCAAGAGGTCAAACTGGAAGAGTCATACCAACATAGAAATTGACAGAATAAATTATGAAAATAAGCCTTGTTTGTGGAGGAAACAAAATATTACCTATTGTAGATAAAAGCCCGAGAAGCAAATAAGATAAAAGAGAAGAAGGTGCTTGATATGACGATTTCCAAATGAGCTTCTAGGTCACTTTTATCTATAGGCTTCTAGGGGTGTCCAATAATGTCCATTTGATGTTGAGGCCAACCTGTCCAGGTTTGCAAGAGAGTGAAGCCGACCTGATCCAATATCCATGGGTGTACAAAGTCAGAAACGAACTTCTCCTTGTTTGAACAAGGTGATATTTAGGTCTATTTTTGTCCTCTCGAAAAGAGGAACTCAACGCAATCATTATCTCTATTAGGTGAGATGTCCTAAGTGGAATTTGACCGCAGTGGCATATTATTAACACTTCAATGTCAATCTTAATTTTATATCATATTTATACATATAGATAAAGTAATTTATAGTGAAAAGCCTCTGATTTCCTCTATAATTTCCTCCTCTATTTTAGTACAAGGGACATGTGTAATTCCTCCACAACTCAATATGGAGTTGACATATAATATTTAAAAAACAAAGATTAATAATAATAAAAAAAGAAGTCATAAATACAATATTTCAATTTCCACAACAACATAATTTTATATCAAATTTATATGGAGAGTTAAATAACTATAAATAAAAATAAAAATCACATTTTCACTTTTAATTATCATAGAAATTTATAATTTCTTTATTGTTTAAAAATAATTCAATATTTGCTTTAAATAAAATATTTGGATGAGTTTCAATACCAACTATAACATAGAAAATAAAAATAAAATATTTGAATATTGTCAACAAATAAATTATTTCAATATGTATTTTAAATCAAGTAATTTTATATACTTTATATATCTACAGGAAAAGAAAAAGAATATTAATCTCTAATCTTTAATATGTTGTTGATTTATAATTTTTTTCCAAAGGAAATATCATAATATTTCATTATGTAGAAAAATTACATATAGTAGATTCCCAAGGCATATGCATAACTGTTGGCCCTTGGCCACTACTCAATACATATCAGCGGATAAGTTAAGACCATCACCATTTCATAAATATAGTAATTCAAAACTATACAAAAAACACCTTGCAGGGTGTTCGAGCTAGTTCAGTGTGATGAGCCATATATATATTTACATAACTATTTTCAAATAAAAGATAGATGATATAAAAAAACAAGTAGAAACAAAGATTTTAGGGCCTGCCCACCTATGATATGCTTGATGTATATATGGGCGGTGATAATATTGGTCTTGTTCATCATCGTCATCTTCATAGATCATCCACAGGCCTCAAGGTAGTATCGTGGCCTCCTTGGAAATCCTGTCAGCACTTCTGTTATATTCCCTGTAGATCTGATGACATGAAATTGAGTTAAAATTTGATTTGAAGGTGACAAATTCGTCCAATATATTTATAAATGTATGAGCATGATAGTGATTTGTATTGTTGAACCAATTTATTGTGATGTTAGAGTCCCCGAAAATATGTATGGTTGTGCACCCATGGGCTAATGCAAAATGCCATAGGTGTCTGAGGGTAACTAGTTCAGCGAAATTGTTTGTCCCCTCCCCCAAACCAACATGGACTTTATATGAATGTTGTTCTGTTATATGCAAAATGAAACCGCCTCCACAACCATGGGGTTGGGCAGCGCCATCGAAAAAAGACCATGGGCGGGATTTGTCGATCGGTCCCAGGGAGAGAGTGTGTTGCGTGGGGGGATGGACAACCCATGGGATTTCATGGTATGCTGCCATTGCCCTCGCGATGATAGGAGGCCATCAAGCCACAACTCAGTTGAAAATGATATCATTTCGGGTAAGTCATATGGTCCAACACATGAGGAGGGGTAAACATAATTTTTTAGTGCCATGGTGAGTAGCAAACCAAGAGTTCCAAGCTTATGTGATAGAGGTTCCCTGCCAACTTTCCTGGATGGATAAAGACCATACAATCAGTAGCCACAGCTGAGGAATAGTAGGGTAGTGTACGAATAAATGTTCATTTGTTTCAAATTCTTGTTTACACATAACACACAAGTGTGGCACATAGATAGATCTACAGGTGAGGAATTCTCCCGTGGGTGTTTTTTTGCTAAGTACACACAACATAAATAGACGGTCCCGTGTCGGTGCTTTCAATTTCCATAGATGGCGCCACCATTCCTATACTGCCTCTGGTTTGCGATCCGATAGGAGAGAGAGGTAGCCAATTTTCAGGGTTGTATTTTCCATGTTCTACTGGGGTCCAAACAAGTTCGTCTCGTCCTTTAATACGAACATGTGCCTCAGATAGAGCAGTTAAGTATCCTCCCCAAGGTTGATGCCACTGTACAGGGATGCCAATATTTTGAGTTGATAACCATGCTTGCTCGAATAAAGAGCTATGTTCCATGTCTGCTATTTGTGAAACAAACTTGATGTCCCTTTGATGTAGATGGTGTATCAGGTCAAGAGGGAGGTGATGTCTGTTGCCTCCCCCGAACCATGGATCCATACCAATGCACACCTAATTGCCATCATTTATTCTCCAAGCCAGTTCTACTTTGATAAAAGGCATAGTTTGTAGTATCGCCTTCCAAACAATAGAAATGCTAGTGTGTGGTTAAACTGGCATTCAAACCCAATCCATGAGCTATTATGGCCAGATAGATTTGTGGTATGTGACAATGGTAAAGAGATTCTATGCTGTGAGGAGAGTCAAACCCATCTTTGCTGCTAATGCTTGTGCAAAGAAAGCCAGATCCTTGAAACCCCATCTGCCCCATCTTTTTGGTAAAGCTATTTTTTTCCAACTAACCCAAGAAAAAAAAATTCCTTCTTTTTGTCCATTCTAGAGGTATCTGTAGCATATCCTCTAGATATGTGTAAGAATTCCCTGTGGGATCCATGCCAGTAACATTCAGTACACATGTGTGGCTTCCAAAACAAATTTGATGAGGACAAGGCGCCTGGCTCTGAATAGGAACCTGTGGTTCCAATTTGTCAATCTCTTTTCTATTTTGATTACCAACCAGATCCAATCTGAAATCCTGTAGCTATTTGGTTTGATCCAAAACACCAAATATTTTAGGCCATTTACTAGAGGGTGCAGTTGGTATGGGAAGAATTGAAGGGAAACTTTGTCTTCATGAGAGGAGGTGTGTAACAAAGTGATAGTGGACTTGGCTTGATTTGCAACCATACCTATGGCATGTGCAAAAAGAGTTATGATTTCATGGAAAGTGGCAGAGCCCCAAATGCTGCCATAAAGAAAGATAAGGACATCATCAACAAATAAGAGGTGAGTGAGATAACAGAGATTGCTTATTTTCAATACTTTTGAGTCTACCATCCCTTTTTGTTGTTGAAATGATCTTGCTAAGGCCCTCCATCACAATCAGAAAAAGAAGGGGAGAGAGAGCATCCTTGTTGGAGGCCCTGCTCCACACGAAATGAGTGTGAGGTTGATCCATTTATGAGGATGCTAAAGGATGTCGAGGTGATATAGCACGTGATCCAATCTGTGAATGATGACGGGAAACCCAGGTGGATAAGTATCATTTTTATATAGAGCCAACTTACCTGGTCGAGACCCTTTGCAAGATCAATCTTTAGGATAATGCCTTCCAAATTTTTGACTTTGATAGAGTGTAATTCCTCCTAACCTGTGCCAATGGCCTCGTGGATCTGTCGATCCTGAAGGAAAGAAAATTGCTCAGGAGACATATGGTGGGAGAGGATGGGCCAGAGCCTATTAACGATGATCTTGGCAATGAATTTATATATAGAATTGTAGAGAGAGATGGGGTGGAAGTCATTGAATGATGTTGGGGAATGTGATTTAGGGATCAAGGCAATAAAAGTTGAGTTTATGGCCTTATACACTTTACCTGTGATCATACAATCTTCAACCACTTTGAGGAGATCTTGTCCTATAAGCTCATAAAAATCCAGATAGAATTCAATAGACCTTCCGTCCGGTCAAGGGATTTTATATTTTTTAAACCATTTCAAAGTCCCTTCAAGTTCTGCATAGGAGACTGGGGTAGTAATCTCTTCTTCTATGTCCATATTGAGGAAACTATGAAAATGTCCCGCCAAACAAATTACTTCTGCAAAATTTTTAGTAGGTGGTGCTTTATAGAGTTGTTCGAAATGAGATTTTCCTAGCTGTGAAAGATGGCCAAATGTATTAGCAATACCTCCATCATGCGTGGGCATACTCCAAACAGTGTTGGAGACTTTTCACCCCTTGGAATAATTCTGAAATGACTTCGTATTCTCATCTTCGGCTTGTACCCAAGTCGCTTTGCTCTTGAGGCACCATGATTCCTCCCTTTCCTTTAGGATTTTGGATCACTGATTTTCCAATTCGATAAGGTGGGACTTTGCTTCTGCATATAAGAAGCCCCTATTCCATTCATCCAATAGAAAATCCAGGGATGACTCAAGAGTGGTGAGGGTGTTGTCATCCTTCATGGTTTTTTCCTTTTCCCATTGGATATATAATCTCTTAAGCTGGGAAATGTTGTAGCAGAAACCTTCAGCGAGGGTGTGTCCCATAGAGGGGGGGTTTTCCAACCAAAAGTCAGTAATTAATTTGGAATAGGTCGGGTCTTGTAGCTAGGTCAAATTGAATTTGTATGGTTCCTTGGGCTTATATGGAGGACCAATGATTTCCAAGAAGATAAGGGAGTGATCTGAGATACTATCAAAGCCTACCCATTCTCTATAGAGGGATAATTTCTATAACAATGGGATATTGATAAAAAATTTGTCCAATCTCTTGGCTAAAGCCTCCTCCCCCATTCTCCTATTTCTCCATGTGGGTATCAGTTTATGCATGGGGATATGAGTAAATTGGGAAAGTCCCAACTGTGCTTCCATGGTATCAAAGAGTAGGTCTACCTCTGTAGAAGAACCCCATGATTCATCATTTCCTATGGAAAAATTGAGATCTCCTCCACTTATGAAGTTATCCAGCGAGGTGATTGACAGGTTTAAGAGACGATTCCAGAAATCCTCTCCCCTTGGTAGTCCCATATACATTGATTACCCGAAGGTCCATACCAAGGTTAGCACATAAAACATCTATCCCAATGAAACCCACACCTTCCACGTAGACTTGAAGTTGATGGAACGAGGGTTATATCCCAGAGCCAAACCACCAGATATCTCGAATGCATCGAGGGAGAGGAAGGTCCAGAAAGGTTTCCGAGATCCCAGGATACACGTAATATGATCCGCCTCACCTAGGGTTTCTTGTAGGAATATGATGTCAACAGGTTCAGATTCGAAAATTTTACAAAGAGCTAGCTTTTTGGGTGAGCTAGCCATGCCCCTATAGTTGAAAGATAGCCACTTCATGGAGGTAACTCGTCATGGGTGTTCAAATCTCTAAGAACCCGGTCAAGGGATGTTTGTTTGCCAAAGACCACCTCAAACCCTAGCTGTAGGATGACTTTCATGAGGAAGGATTTATGGCTGTGGGAGGGTTTGAGGGGAAGTGAAGGGGTGGATAGGCCCAAACCAGAGTGGGAAGGGGGGGATTTAGATGAGAGGGAGCGGGGTTGGAGATTGTATGAGTGGGGGGGGGGGGTTAGTTGATGTAGAAGATGGAGGGGGGGGAACAGAGGGGGCTTCTAGAGGGAAAGATGGGAAGGTTGTAGAGAAAACAAGTTGATGGGAGGTGAGGGGGTAGGGGATGGGAGGAAGGATGGAAATTTGATCCAATACTGATGCATTGTGCAAATGGAGTGCAAAACATGGAATAGTATAAGAAAAAACATAATGGGATAAAAGAGGGTTACCCGAGGAGCGTGCAACCTCTGTTGCTACCCTAGATCGATTCATCGATGGAGATGGTGGACGATGGGAGTTTACAGGAGCATGCTAAGCCTGTTGAGCAGTGGTATCCTTATCGGACAAAGGAAATGCTACTGGTGAAGTCTTCTCAGGGGTGAGTGCAGTAGGTTTGCCCATCAGCCTATCTGTTCCCAATGATGAATTGAGAGACTTTTAAATCATGAGGCATTCTTTGAAAACATGCCCAACTTTGTGATAACAACGACATCTAAACGAAACACCATCGTAGTCTAGGATTTGGATCCTCATCAGGTTCCGCCACTGCAAGGTTATTTTCTCCTCCAAGCCTTCCTCGGTATCGAGGTGCACTAGGATGTGAGCTAGAGTATGATTCTCTGATTGTATGAAGGACTTGTCATAGTCCAGATAGGTGCCCAGAGTATTCCCAATACACACAAAAACCTCTTCAGACCAGTATTGAAGGGGTAAACCAGGCAATCTTACCCAAAGGGGTCTTGCCCCAATCTGCTCTCTTTCCGGATCGAAGAGCAGACTCCATCGTTTTAGCAGGATCAGGGCCATTTCTATGTGCCAATACTTGGAAAACACCATATTAGTGTACTCTTCGAGGGTGAAATGGAGTGTGAACCATCCTCGGGGTAAGATCTACACCTTAGGTAGCTCTTTAAATACTTTTCCCCATATCTCTTTTACCCATACTGCAAGATGCTCCACAGAATAGGTTCTCCCATGAACCCTACCCACTAGTACTTTGCCTGTCGTGTCTACTACTTCCCCCATGGTAAGTCCTTCCTGAAATTTGATAGTGAAGTCTTTCCCGGAGGCCTTAACACACTTGATTTTTCTTTTCCAAGTTATGGGCAGAGTTGGATGGTTGTACACATGGTCCAAAGGACTAAGATTCTCCTGTTGTGTTTTCTGTGTCGCGGTCCTTACCCTGATGACGGGGTTTCAAAGCACCCAGATCGAGGGGCCGAAGAGATCGTCACCGCAGAGCCGATCGGAGGGGAGGTTTAGGGTCCCAGGAGAGAGCGGGTGACAATCAAGGGCCGGGAAATTGATGGATAAGGTTGCAATATGGAGAGTAGATGCATGCATCATGCGGAGGGAGACAACTGAAGATGGGTTCGAACATGATGGAGCAGTAGAAGAGTGTTGGGGAGCTAGGGTCAGCGTAGGGTTAGCACGTGTAATGTCCCCGGAAAGCTGTAAACAGTAAGAAAAACTGAATAATTGTTGTTTCTATTTGTTTAAATTAAATAATATTGTTAATTATTGGAAATGAGAAATGATTTGTATATTAGTAGCTGCTTATGAAAGAAAGTTAAAAAGGCAGTTGCCGGAAAATAAAAATAAAACCTAACTACCTCCCCTAACTGGAAAGGGGCTTCCAAAGAAAGGAAGTAGGGGGGAGGAAAAACTGCGTTGAAAGGTCAGGTAGTAGGGGGGGAATTTCTATGTCTGGTGATGACCAGATAGCAAATGCACTAAGTGCAAGCAACTTGCAAAAGACTTTCGTCCTGTGAGTAAGCTAGGGGGGAGATTCTGGTCCCGAAAGATGAATCTCATGGATGGGAGGTTGACTAGCAGTGGGAAACAGAGGTGACCTCTGCCATTGGAGTGCTTTATTTTTTTGAAACATTTCAGGTAAGTGGAATTTTCTAGAAAATCATTTTGATACATAAAACTAAAAATTATATGTGTTTTTTTTCTGTGAATGTACAATATGTAGTGGAACGCTTAAGACTGAAGTGATATTGGAATTACCTATAGTAGGGTTTCTGCTTGAATAATTAACTATCAGGAAACAAACATTTGAGTCGAGTCTGGCTCGTTACCTTCAGTCTTAGTGCCCTAGTACAGTAGCGGTTATTATTTGTCGGAGTGGGAAAACTATCTATAAACTTGAACATTCTAGCTGTAGAAACGAATTGTAGAGATCTTTTAAATGCTCGAATGGATTTCTTTCTTTACAATGGAACCAGTGTGATAAAGAATCGGTGAACCACTTCTCTATGGTTTATGTAAAAAAATGAAAACAGAACTACAAACAGAAATTCTACTAAGGTTTTCAGGGTATGCCAGCACCCAATTTGAGGTAAGAACCGAAACCGCAGGTTAGTTAACCCCAAACTAAACCTCATAGAGTTGAAAAATAACACTTAAGAAGGGTCGGCATAGCAAGAACCATATGAGTAGTTACCCTAGGCCGCATTGGGCTAGTGCACCCACAAATGGACTGTTATTAAACCCTATAACGTGGCTAGTTTTCCCTAAAACCCTATATGGGTATGAAACCCCATACTATCTATACTGACAGAACCATTCTTCGAATAAGCTATTTGATAAGTACCAGATATTACATTAAAAAAAGAACCGAGCAAATACAAGATTATTACAGAGCCGAGTAATTAGAAAGGCAAAGATAATAGTCGAAAACCCTGAATCATGGTAACACCGCAAATTCCAACCATTCTAAAACTGTACAAGAACTAAGAACAAGAAATACCATGAATAGCTTAAAGAGCAGCAAAGATTTTATATATTGAAATAGATTCTCAAATTTACATTTCATAGCAACTAGAACCCTAGAACATAAAGGAAATATTACACGGCTTGAACCCCAAGAAGTCTGCCAAATTGGCTCAACAGGTCTTAACGAGAGAGGTAAAAACCTTTACAAAAATACACTTAACATGGAAAAAAATATGTCGGCATGACCATCGTCTCAGGACCGCAACCAGAACTAAAACTCTCGATTATACAGAGGGAAGTTCGTAGATACAACTCCTAAACCTATGTAGGCGATCGCCTCATAACAAATAACTTATAACAGAGAAGAAGATTATTACTACTTGGAAGAAAATTGAAGCTCTAGCCTCGAATAGCCAAGAGATTCACCCCTGATGAGCGAGCACCACGTCAGAGACAATCTTACCTCGAAAAACCCTCAGGTGTTGCATTTGTTCAGGAAGTACTCGTTCATGAAGGTCGCCATGCGGTAACCGTTCGTAGACCCCGGATCTGTAGCCAAGACTCCTACAGACAAAAACACACCACAACTATTCTTAGAACAAAGCTGCCATAACTAGAAATAATCATTCAACTGTAAAAAATATATGACATAAAAGAGATGCAACTGGGTTCCAAGCTTACCTGGGATACAAACGCCGGAGGGAAAACCATAAATCGATTCCTGAGAATCCTCCATCTGCAATGTAGTCTTGGATCGACAGAATGAGCAAGCCTGCGAAAGGGAAGAGGAACTGGAGCAGAAGCCAAGGAAGAAAGAGTGAAATGAGGCATAGTCTTCGCATACAGGAATGTGAAAGTCTCCGAATTAACCCCAACCATAGGATCATGCACCAGGTCTTCCACCGTTGATGCGACAAGAGACCCGAGATAGTGGTTGTGGCTGGACAGACCTGCCCACCCCACGTACCAAGGATGGAGCAGGCATTCAATACCCAAGGAAAATATCAATGCCAATGCGATAAACCATAAAGTTTTAAGTCTGTTAAAAAAATCAAAGAGAATGCATAGCATCGGGACTGGTAGCAAGTGGTGTGCAGGAAAGCCCATCGCATGGATAATTAATGAAGTCATCAAAGAGTGACACTTAAACCAAAATGAATGGCCCGGAATTTAATTAGAAAGATCATGTTATATATATACGGTTGTACCTACAGCGTAAATAGTATTGTTTAGAGTTAAATCCGTGTAATCTTTGGTGTATTGATAATTTTTTTTTATTAATAATGTTGATACCATATGTATTGACGCGGATGTGTGACAGGGCGCCAGAAAATAACCTGATCGGGGTAAGGGTCGGGTGAGTAGTTGACCATTTCGAGGTCCATGTATTCCATCATGTAGCTGGGAACGGAGACCGTAACCGTCGGATTGTGGAAGCAGGCGGAGGCAGCGGATAGCAGAGGGAGCCATCAATTACCGATGTCTAGACTTAATAGTAATGGTAACCGCGGCTAGGGTAAAACGCGGGGGACACCACCATCACAAGATATAGAAGATGTTATTATGATGCTCTTTGCATTAACCTCCTATTTTATTGCTTCCTTGATTTATAATTTATTTAGCCCATAAATTAATATATGACATTTAAAAGATATTGAGTAAAAGATTTCAATATCTAACTTATAACCAATATCTATATCTAACATATAACAAATCTATAGGTAACCTATAACAAATCTGAAGCAATATAACAAATATAACAATATCAAACATATAACAAATATTTCAATATCAAACAATTGCAAACTAAAAATTATATTTTTGAAATTATAAGTTATATATATTTTCTTTATCATGAGAATTCATACAGTTTTTAAATCCAATTTTACATTCTTAACACTAGATCCCCTTGCATTGAAGTAGAAAACCATAATAAGAATGAAATATTCAGAATTGATTAGAGAACACATAAATAAATATTATAACATTTAATAAATCTTTAAATGAGTCATCAAAGTAACAATAAAAACATATAAATAAATACTGAAACATTTAATAAACTAATCACCAAAATAGTTAACACCATATGAAAAGACAAAAATAAACATTAAAACATTTAACAAATCAGTCATCAACATAACATTTTAATTAACATAACATGTTATAATTAAAGACATGGATTGGTCCATGTCATAATTAAAAAACTGCAACCTTCTTATTAACTCCCAAACAAACATAAACAATAATGAAATGGCTAAATCTTATTATAAATACACAAAAATAAACCTGGAAACATCTCAAATGACTCATCAAAGTTTCAATTTAACAAATCAGTCATCAAAGTGGCATGTCATAATTAAAACCCTACCTCAACAATGATGGTGTGGCACACAATAATAAACATCATAACATTTAATGAATCAGTTACCAAAGTGGCATGTCATAATTAAATCCCTCAAGCTTTATTGAAAGTCTTATTAGCTCTCTAGCAAACATAAACATAGTAATGGAGTCTTATTGAAAGTCTTAATAGCTCTCTAGCAAACATAAACATAGTAATAGTATTGGAGTCTTATTGAAAGTCTTATTAGCTCTCTAGCAAACATAAATATAGTAATGGAGTCTGTTTTTATCTAAACCCATGCGGGCTAAGTGGCTTTATCTAATTCTATGGAGCTACGGTGATGCACCAACATTCAGCTTCGGTGCAGCACCATCTGCAATATCAACATAACCAGGTTCATTGCTGCAGCACCATCCACACCGACGATCCTGGATCTCCGGTGCAGCAGCATCAGTTGCACCAACATAACCAGGCTCGTTTGTGCAACACCATCCGCACACACGACGGTTCTGCGGATCCCTCGCTATACGTATCAATTTTTTTTTAAATTAATAACAATCTATTAAATTATTATTTTTTATAGTGTAGCTCAGACATTCTTTCTTCTGGTTTCAGATTAATCGATTTGTTAGAAAAGCAAAAGAGCTGCAAGTGATTCAGTGGTATTGCCAAAAAAAAAAACCACCAGTGATTCAGTGTTAATTTACCTGATGACGCCTGCCGGTTTTCTTCCTTAATCTTTCGAGAGGCACGATCATTATCTATGGCTGTTACATGCGATATCAGGAAGAGAGCGAAGATGCAAATGGCGGCCATTAATACCAGCTTGGAAGCCATTGTCATGGAAGCCAAAAAAAAATTTGCAGAAAGAAATCAAGCACGAATTATGAGGTGCATTGGTGAAGAGAACAAGCGGAGCTGAAAGTATAAATAGAAATGGGGCTGGAGTTGCATGAATTAAATATAATACTCGTTCACGATTCCAAATGGACAGCCACGCGTAACCAGAATACAATGAAAGCGGATGACATGTCAAAGTTGGCGGGCTAACGGTAAATACTTGAATATTAAATGTTTGATGTTTCGATATTAAATCTTGAATCTTTTTTGTGAGAGGTGCCTTTGTGTTTTTGGTTCTAAAGAAAAATATATATATATATAACTTCAACACGTAACTTTAACACGTGGACTGTGCGTATTCATGATAACGTTCGTTCCAAGGTCGTCCACCAACTGTGGCCCATAATCAAGGAGGTCCCGTTGTTCTGAGAAGCTGTCTTTAGTATGATTTTTTGAATTCCACCTGAAATTTTTCTAAGAAGTACTAGAAGACAAAAGGATGTTAGGGAGATGGTATTCCTTTGCATTGCATTTAAAAGAATATTTAAAATAATAAATTAAAAATTAATAATAATAAAAAACTAAAGTGAATTATAAATAAAATATTTTAATTTTTGTTTTAATCTCATATCTATTTTATATACAAATAAAATAATTAAAATTAAAAAAAATTAAAAATATATAATTTGTTTATTATTTAAAATGAATATATAAAATAATTAAATTAAAAAAGAATTAAAAATATATAATTTGTTTATTATTTAATACGAAATTCTTAAATATTATATAAAAATAATATAATTGATATTGATATTAGATAATATGTAATTTAGTTTATGTTTAGTTTAGTTAATATTGAATTCAAAAATACTATATAAAAATAATATGATTGATATTCGAATTCAAGTTTCTGTGATTCATAATTTGTAAATTTATGAATTTTTTTTCTAGAAAATCATATAGAAAATATTTAGTGGAAGCTTTTGGAATTGTGATTTTCTCAGAAAATTTTCATGAATTAAAAAATATGATTGATATTGATATTGATATTTCATAATATGTAATTTATTTTATGCTTAGTTTACATTTGTCTACGTAAAAATATATTTCATTAATAGTTATAAATAAAATATGTAAATATTCATATTAAATAATCTAGTTTTATATCAAGTTTATATAAAGTAATTTCAATTTAAAAAATATTATTATTTCATTTTGCATCCTCAAAAATATGTGTGATTTATTGCATTTTTAATATGGAGTTTAAATATACCATTTAAAATATTTTAATAATTAAAAAAAAAAGTTTAATATCCAATATCCAAAAAATAACACTAAAGACAACTCCAAAAAAATTAATCTCAATTATCAAAAATACTAAATAAAAATAATATGATTCATACTCATATTACATAATATGTAGTTGATTTTAGGTTTAGTTTACATGTCATAGTTTAAATAAAAATAAAATAATAACTAGGAAAATATTTTATTATCAATTATAAATAAAATATTTAAATATTCATATTAAATAATATAGTTTTATATAAGTTTATCTAAAGAAAAATAAAGTAATTTCAATTTAAAAAAATATTATTATTTTATTTTTCATGGTAAGAAATATGTGTTATTTATTGCATTTTTAACATGGAATTTAGATATAACATTTAAAATATTTGAATAATAAAAAAACAGACTTTAACATGAATATCCAAAAAATAGCACTAAAGACAACTCCAAAAGAATTAATATCTATTATCAATAAAATACTTAAATTTTGTTTTAATCTTATATCTATTTTATATAAAGATAAAATAATTAAAAATAAGAGAAAAATTAAAAATATATAATTTTTTTATTACTTAATATGAAACTCAAAAATGATATATAAAAATAATATAATTGATATTAATATTACATAATATGTAATTTATTTTACATTTAGTTTAGTTAATATAGAATTCAAAAATACTATATAAAAATAATATGGTTGATATTGATGTTACATAATATGTAATTAATTTTATGCTTAATTTACATCTCACACTTCAAATGAAAATATATTAATAATTAAAAAAATATTTTATTATTAATTATAAATAAAATATTTAAATATTCATATGAAATAATATTGTTTTATATAATGAAAAACAAGGTAATTTCAATTTAAAAAATATTATTATTTTATTTTTCATAGTAAGAAATATGTGTCATTTATTGCATTTTTAATATGGATTTTAAATATGACATTTAAAATATTTTAATAATAAAAAAAAAGGAGTTTAATATTGAATATCTATATATATGGAGTATTCTTTATTAATAGATTGTTTTTGGGAGATTTCTAATTTATTCATTTTTTAATATGGAGTGTGTATATATATATATGTTTTAATCTTATATATATTTTATATAGAGCTAAATATTAAAAATATATAATTTTTTTATTACTTAATATGGAATTCAAAAATACTATATAAAAATAATGATTGATACTGATGTTACATGAAAAGTAATTTATTTTATGTTTAATTTACATCTTACACTTGAAATAAAAATATATTAATAACTAAAAAAAATATTTTATTATTAATTATAAATAAAATATTTAAATATTCATATGAAATAATATTGTTTTATTTCAAGTTTATATAAAAAATAGCAAAGTAAGTTCGATTTTAAAAATATTATTATTTTATTTTTCATAGTAAGAAATATGTGTGATTTATTGCATTTTTAATTTAGAGTTTAAATATGACATTTAAAATATTTTAATAATAAGAAAATAGATTTTAATATTGAATATCTATATATATGGAAAATTATTATTTTATTAATAATTTTTTTTGAGATTTCTAATTTATTCATTTATATTTATTTATATATATAAACTAATTAAAAATATATAATTTTTTTATTACTTAATATGAAATTAAAAAATGCTATATAAAAATAATATAATTGACATTGATATTACATAATATGTAATTTATTTTACATTTAGCTTAGTTAATATGGAATTCAAAAATACTATATAACAATTAATATGATTGATACTAATGTTAAATAATACTTAATTTATTTTATGTTTAATTTACATCTAACACTTGAAATAAAAGTATATTAATAACTAAAAAAAATTATTATTAATTATAAATAAAATATTTAAATATTCATATGAAATAATATTGTTTTATATCAAGTTTATATAAATATAAACATAGTAATTTCAATTTAAAAAATATTATTATTTTATTTTTCATAGTAAGAAATATGTGTGATTTACTGCATTTTTAATATAGAGTTTAGATATGACATTTAAAATATTTTAATAATAAAAAAAATAGAGTTTAATATTCAATATGTATATATAGAGAGAATTCTTATTTTATTAATAAATTATTTTTGGGAGATTTCTAATTTATTCATTTTTTAATATGGAGAATATATATATATATATATATTATATAGATAGATAGATAGTTTTAATGTTACATCTATTTCATATAAAGATAAAATAATTAAAAATAAGAGAAAAATTAAAAATATATAATTTTTTTATTACTTAATATGAAATTCAAAAATGCCATATAAAATTAATATAATCAATATTGATATTACATAATATGTAGTTTATTTTACATTTAGTTTAGTTAATATGGAATTCAAAAATACTATATAAAAATATCTATCTTGGTACTCATGTTACATAATCTCGGACTTCCAACAAGTGGTGTGGAGGGAAATCCCATCGCATGGATTAATTATCCATGCGATGGGATCTCATAATTTGCAACGGTCTAAAGAAGTGACCCAATTCCAGCAAGATGACCTGCATC